>CM051259.1:50042538-50697538 GCA_027921565.1 Artemia sinica | reverse complement strand
ACAAAATGGCTATCTCAAAATTTTGATTGGATGTATTTAGAAAATGAATGGCTTGGCAAGAGGGCTGCTTGCCCTCCAATCTCTTATGACTCTTGAACAGGAACTTGAACTTTAAATTTCCAATCAAATGAGCCTCTTCTTAAGTTCACACAAGCCACCATTTCCATAAGAGCCTTATATACCCCGAGGCATAACTTAAAACTCTTGGTCCCAGACTCTGGGCGATTGTGTCAACTCCAAAGGCCTTTTTATTTGATCTTTGGACTGTTTTCGAACAGATTTCTGTCTAAAATTTTTCCATCGGATGTATTTGAGGGAAAATGACGTGGGGGGGATATTTGCCCTTCGATGACTTTGACTCATTTAAAAGGGCACTAGTACTTCTGATTTTCCAATGAACCCTCTCTAAAGTTTATACGACCGCCCTTTCCATAAAAAACTTATATGCCCCATCACTTTCGACTATTAAAAAGAGCACCAGAAATCTCAGTTTCAATCGAATGAGCCCTTTTTAAAGTTTCTATCACGACAACTTCTTCTTCAACTTCTTCCATTAAATGCTTAATGGATTTCTCAATTTAGGCTATTATGTTGCTATAATATTTTAATGTACTCTTTGCAGGTGTCGTCTTCGTCTGTGGGATATAGAGAAATAATGGGCATCAGATATATTTTTACCAATGTTTGAAAACAGATGATCCTTCGAACCCTATTCCTAGTTCAATATACATCATCAGTTCCTGAAAATATCTCTGAGCAGGATGTCAAATTAGAAAACAGAATAAAGCCCGGATTCATTGGATATAGGGTTGTACATAAAACGAGAAATCTACGACGAAACAAGGTTCTTGCTGCTCACCAAATTATGGAAGCCTGACAAAAATAACAATTTTAAAGGCGATGTTTGTTCTACTAGGAAAGCGACGATTTATTCATGAGTGGCTGGCTAAGTACAATTGGCTTGCATATTCAAATGTGAACGAAAGGCACATTATGTATATACTGTGCGTTTCGTTTAAGCCTAATGTTGATAATGTGAGCAAGGTGGGTTCATGACCTGACCTTTCACCAAATTCAAGCAATTTCACGAAAATGACAAGACTCATTCGAGCTGCAAGTGACACCAAGAGGCTGTAGAAAAGTTCAGCAACTTCTTATCACTTATAATAATAAGAAAAAAGTGTAAATGTACTTCTTAAACCAGGATTTGGCCCGACGGAAAAAAAAAGAAGAAAAAAAACAGAAACGAAAATCGGAAAAAAACTCAAATCTATCATATCAACAATTATTTTCAGTGCAAAAACACAACCTGCCATTGAGAGGAAAAACAGACAAAACTGCTGTTTTTAATGATTTATTAAAATTCCGGCAGGAGGCCGGTTGATTTAGCTTTACTGCATCGTTTGAATGATGGCTCGAAAAATGCAAGCTATGTGTCTCATATGACCCAAAATGAAATTATTGATTGTTGTGCCACATCCTTAAGGTCTACAAGGATTTAAGATGTAAAAAAAAACGAGATGTTTTCCATTTTAGCTGATGTGATTAGACCATGGCTCTGGCTGGAGTCAAACCACTGTTTTCAAGTGTGAGATATTTTGAAAACAGTACAAGCGTATCAAGGAAGATTTCCTCGGTTTCGCTCCATTATAAACGGCCCAAACGCACAGAACATCGCGAGTATAATAAAGGAAAAATTTTCAGGGGTGCATAAAAAATTTCCGATGAAATTCCCATGGCCCAGAATTTTCACTGTTCCAGCCATCGCCTAAACTTAGTTTTTAACGACTTAAATAACATTTCACAGGTAAGAAATACCATGGGGACAATTAAAGAAATCATCAAGTTCTTTCGTGAGAATGGTCAGAGGCGTGCAGTTGTAGGTGTCACTCTACAGGAGTTATGCGAAACAGATGGACTGAAAAATACCTTGCGATTAGAAAATTTAATACTATGTTTACCAATATTGCATAATCCGTGGAAAAATTATCTTTGGAAGGAATATATGGACACAAAGCAAAAGCTTCTCAGCTCCCTGACTGTGCTATCACGACCACGACATTTCTCGGCTGCTCAGAAATAATTACTAGGTATTCAAGCAAGCTCGAGGTAGTCAGCCAGATACAGCAGGGAGTAGAAGTCAATCTACTGAAAGTATCGAGCCACATTCGAAAGTTAAAAGCCTTTTTCAAGCTGACTGAAGGCAATAGTGAACTTCAATTCAAAGAAATTATGGTGGCTGTGCAGTGTAAATCCAAAGTCGTAGGATTAGCAGTCATAATGCCAAGAATAGTCAGTAAACAATCTCACAGGGCTAATCAACCATAAACGAAACAATTCAGGACTATTTTAGAGAATCAATATTCATACCCCACGCTTAGATTCAGTTATTGAATCTTTGATGATGGAAAGGTTTTCTGAAACGAACCAAACAGCATTTGAGGTATTTAAAAACTGCACCCAAAAAATTTTGCTAAAAAAAAAAGACGCAAAAGATGAATACATGGTATGAAGAATGTATCCAGAATGTATGCCAAATTTTTGGACAATTTTTTTTTGATCAGTCGAAAATATGATATGACCTCTGGTAAAAACACTAAAGTGACTGCACACACCTTGATAAAATGCTTTTGATTGATCTTCTAGGGCACGAGCACGCCTTCTTTCTACCTTCAATCTCGAAAGCCATTAAAATTGCTCTTTGTCTTCCACCGACTACATGCACCATCGAAAGGTCTTTGAGGTAAACAAAAGCTAATTTTCTAATGAGATACTTATCTAGCTCACAGATAGTCTTACATAAATGTTCCGTAGTCAAAAAGAATTGTAAAAAGAAAAAAAAAACTTGTCTTCACCAATGATAGTTTTGTCATGATCGTAAACAGAGCCGTTCAAAGGGGGTTGGAGGTAACTAGGACCACTTGTCCCAGGTGCTATATGGGGAGGGGGGAGGGGTCCCATGGCTAGGGGGATTGCCCATTCTGATCAAATTTTTTCACGTTGATATTGAAATAGAAAGAGGCAAATGGTTTGAATATACGCCACTTCCTCTGAACAACATAGTAATTTTTTCCACATTGTAAGTCACAAGATGACCTACGTCACCTGTAGTTTTGGCGCTATTGTAGTAATTTGAACTTGCTGTTACCAGTTGTTGTAATGGGTCCTGTGCCCTAGTCTTCTAAGAGTGATCCCATGGTCCAAAACTTGGCTACGAGATCCCTTCCTCAGAAGCTAGCAAAACCGACTCGAGGGAATTATTCTGCGGAGTCTCAAAGAGGACAAAATTAGGTTTTTTATTGAATACATGTATTGGCACAACGACACAAGCTAAAATACGACTTATCCAAGGGTTTATAGACAAACAACGTCAACAGTTAAGAAATGAATATCAAATAATAAGTCAACTTGGAATTAAAATCAATTCGATGGACTGTGATGAAAGAGTCAAGAGCCATGGCGAATTGGAGAAAAAGCCAATACAGATAGTCTGAGTGAGAGACAAACCTGACATAAGCCTTTTTCAGAAATATATATAAAATGAAGTCACTTGTTGATAGATAGTCTTTCTGTCCAAAATCTGATAAAAGTAACGTATATTTACCAGTGCTACAGCTAAGAACTACGGATGTTAAGAGGCTCTGTTTTATTTCTTGTTTTTATTATTTAGATCTTACTCAAAATTCGTAATTTCTTAGCTCTGACATCTCTGCTTTAACCATAGACTATATCCGATGTTTTGACTCTATCTGTCTTTTATCTGAAAAGCTCCATTTCTTATTTATCCCTTATTTAAATGTTTGGTTTTAAAAGACTAAGGGGCTATTGAGTTGTTTTTCGAAGGAATAATAGGCTATTGACTATTTAGTATATTTATTCATTATAGTACTCCCTTCAATAAGAAGAGACTCCCGTCTCTCAAAATCATAATTTCAAAGACAATTTTTTTGCACTTGAACAATCCTGCTTCACCTCAGTCTTGATGTGTAGGATAGTATTTTTTTTTTTTAATCTTAAGCTTTTTTTCATACCCATTTCAGCTAATTTCATACCCATTGAGGTTACTTCAATGGGAGATATAGATACACCTAAAGTGTTTTATAGTTATTTGAACTCTTATTTCTATCATGTGCTCTTCTTGGTGGTGAATTCTCTTTTCGATCGAAGTGCTTTTCCGGGGCAAACCACCGATACAGTACTTTTTTTGATTATTGAGACAATTCAAGAACAATACGCCAGTGTTAACCCTAGGTTCACACAGAACAATGCGATTTTTTTACGCGAAAAATGCGCATTTTTTGCGCGACCGTCAAGTTCCATGCGTTGTCCGATGCCCATTTCTGCGTTATGACGGCTTGACGCATGCATTAAAATAGTTCAACTCATCCGGCAAAACGCAAACGGCAAAGTTTCAAAGATGGAATTCACTGAGAAACTTATCTTAGCAGTAAGATGCAAGCCAATTATCTATGATAAAAAGCATCCTGACCACTGTAAGCGTCATTTGTTGACTAAAGCTTGGGAAAAAGTTTCATAGGAAGCTGGTCTAAAAGGTAAGAAGGAAAATTTTACTGGGCAAGTCTAGCCTAGCTGGACTTTTTTGGTGAATTAGTGCAGATTATTTTCCCCCAGTAAAAGTGCAGATTAGCCATCCCTGTAGCGTAGGGTACAGATGCTCTTCCAAAGAATCAGGATATACAATAGGAACTGATTTGTTGGTAAAGGTGCAGATTAGCTACCCTTGATGAAAACAACATATTTCTTACTGCATGTTATTCAGCCAATTGGCCTGTAAACTTGCAGTGATACTGTCCAGTAGAAGCACAATTTAAACAAATCAGTTCCTACTGTATTATCCTGATTCTTATTGGTAATAGCCTCTGCACCCTACACTACAGGGGTAGCCATTCTGCACCTTTACCAATTTGTTTATGTTTTTGCTTCTGCTGGACAGTATCTGTGCAACTTTACAGCCTATTTTACTGGATAATATACAGTAAGAATAGGTTGTTTTTTATCAAGGGTAGCTAATCTGAACCTTTACTGTTCCCCCCTCTAGTCGGAGGGTGCAGAGACCCTCCAACACAACTAGGATAAGCAGTTAAAAAGTTAGTCATTTGTATTCTCTGCTTCTACTGAAAAGTATCTATGCACTTCACAGCCCAATGGACTGAATAATTTACAGTTAAAAATAAGTTGTTTTCTGTCAGGGGGAACTAGTCTGTACCTTTATCTTTACAGATTCTTGAATTAAAAAAACCTAGCTCCAGTTTAGTTTTTTGCTCACTTGACGTTTGTGGTGTAGGCTCCTTGGTAACCTGTTTATAGTGCTGCCCATGTACCATATGGTGTTGGTGTACTGGTCAATAGAACCAGGATGTACAATGAGAACGTGATTTGCTTATATTCTGCTACTACTGGACAGTATCTGTGCGACTTTACAGCTCAATTGGATGAATAATATAGAGTAAAAAAATAGGTTTTGTTTACAGTGGGCAGCTCTACTACAGGTTTGTGTCCTTGAAATTTTGATTTATTAGGATCATGAGGAATGAATATTCAGAGGAATTGATTATTGTATTTGGACAGAGCATTAAATTTTCAATTGAACAGTATATATTTATTTCTTATCTATTTTATTATGTCCTATATTCCAAAGTGACCAATTTTTTCATTGTTCACTGTCACCATCATGTCACCATGCAGTGGTTTGCCAGAGAGTAAACATAAAGTAGTTTGCTTACCTTTTAGATCAAATTCCATTTTGTATTGTGATAACTCTACACCATATACTGCAGGGGTGCCTAATCTGTCCCTGTATCAATGATTGAAAAGTAAGCATCTCATAGCCAACAAAAACTTTAGGTCCTCTTGAGCACATTAGCTTATGTTTTTTTTTAAATAAATCAGGATAAATCCTAATCAACACAGCCCAACCCCCTCATAAAAGAGGATTAGCGAATCTGTTTTTTGGTACCCATGCCAAACTATCTATTTTAAGATCTCTGGATTAATTTGTATATATTTACTATTTCTTCTTGTAGTTGGCATCCACACAAAGACCTGTGTTAAGTTGCAGTCGCACCTAGGTTCCAGGCTTCTACATTCACGTTGAGTATTCTCTCTTGATCAGATCTGTGTTATTGGCCAGCTTTATTTGTTGAAATGTAAATTATATTTTACCTCATGGAATATTTTCATCATCATTAGTTAGTGAGCACATCACAAAGAAATGAATAGGTAAGGTTTACAAGCAGAGTTTCCCTAGTGACATATAGGGCAGGGATTCCTCATCCAATTGCAGAATAAAATTTGATGATAATAAAAATGATGAAGAACATTGGATCTATTAAACTATGTGAGGGGAAATGGTGTTTTCATAACTGTTTTAATAAAGTTAGTAGACTTCAACAAAAAGTTCAACATAACCCAACTAATTCCATCATTTTATTAATGACCCCTAGATGAGATTTCAACTACATTTTCCTAGATCTGTGATATTGAAAGTTCTCATGTCTTCTAAAACCAAATTTTATGAAAAGATTATACAAATAAAATTCTCATCCAGTTTTTCTTTCAGTTGAAGACTGTCAAAAAACAGTGGAGATCTCTTCGAGATGGCTTTCAAAAGGGAGAGAAAAAGGCCCAAATGTCCAAGAGTGGGTTTCAGAGAGGAAGAGACAAGAAGCCTTGGAAGTTGTTTTCAGAACCTTCTGTTCCTCGAAGATCCCATGGCAGATAGACAGACAGAGTCAAATTTTGCAGAAGTACTAAAGTAAGTATCTCATATTGCTGATTTGCTGGACTTTTATTTAGTATACTTAGTCAAATATTGAATTAGCAAAGGTTTGCAAGTTTAATATTCCATCAGCCCAATCATGATTGCCACACACATACACTAATGCTTGTACTCAAAGATGGTGGGGAGTCTTCCCTCCTATTAGTCGAGGAGTCCAAAAAGTTTTAGTTTATGAAGCAAAGCTTTGTAATAAGAACATATTCCTTCTATTGAAAATTTTGTTGATGTAGTTTCTCATGAAATACTGAAATACACCCCTTGGTAGATCAAACTTTTTGAATAATAATTATTAAATGGCCAAAATATTGGCGCAAGCCTCTTACAAAATGTATTATATAATTTACATTTTTTACATAATTTAGGTTGAAATAGAAACACAAGATGTGATTGAAGAAATCGTCCTGGCTGGTTTTTGATGATTCATCGGGAACTTCAACTTACTGGAAATGCCGCCTTCCAACTTCAACCCCAATCTGAACTGGACCTTCAAGTTCGAGTGTCCGAATACCAGCATCAGTCCTGAGACTCCACAGCCTCCTTCAAAAAAAGGGGAAGTATCCAAATAAAACTTCACTGCTTGAGCAGGAACTGATTAATGCAATCAGAGAAAGATGTTGATTGCGACAAGGCATTTTGCGAAAGTCTTGTTGATGACCTGAAGAGCCTTGATCTGGCCACTAAAAGTTTTCCTCAAATATAAGATTCATCAATTGGTTTATTTAGTGTCCAGCGGCGGAATGAGAGACGATAGTTTAGAAATTTATCTCATTAAATTTCAAAACGTTATTTCTTTTCACTTTTTGTTCGAATTTTTTTATAAAAACTTTCTTACATTAAATAGTTTCAGATAAAAGACAAGAAAAGCTGTTACAACTATTGGAATAAATAACTCTCGTTTTGCCAAGGTAAAGCACCTTCAATTGAAATAAAAAAATTCGGAAAAATTATTATTGCGAATAACAATTGCTGCACTGCTAGAATTGTTTGAACCCTGGCGATTGAGTGTTTGTCCCCAGTTAGATTGCACTGCTTTGCCTCCATGTCCCATCCAATTATTCTTCCATAACTGCTTGTAGTATCACCGAAATTTCTGGGACAATAATCCGAGCTTCTTGCCATTAAAAAATTGTGCAAGCATAGCAGCATGCCTTTATAATTGAGTCAATCGTTTTCAAGTTTGCTGTCAATTGCTGTATAAAAAATCCGCCGTCTGGCAGCCATAATACCAAAGGCATTTTCTACCACAAGTCTTGCCCCTGGATAACCTATAGTTTTGTAAACTCTCTTCTGCCTGTCTGCTATGTCTTAATCCACCAGGATAGGGTCTCATAATATTTTTTCTGAGAGGAAAGCCTCGTCAGCTACAAAAACATAAGGCAAATCACCATCCATTGGCAATTGGTTGTGGATGTGGTGTGTCAATTGTCTCATTTATAATTGACCTTCCAAAAGTTGATCTTTTAAATACACCAGAATCTCCTGAGCTGCCTTCTGATCCAAAAAAGAAAAAACATGAAGAAAAAAAAAAAAAAAAAAAAAAAAAAAAAACAGAAAAAAAAACAGAAAAGAAAACCTATTAGAACATAAATTTATAGTCTGCATCCACACGACAGCCATGAGAAGAGATTGCTGCTGTAGAACTTTTTATAGTTGTAGGACTGAGAGCTACTATTCTTGGGGCATCGAATTCTAATATGCTTGCCGTCTATCGCCCCAATACAATTTGGGAAATTCCAGTGACTCTCAAATTTTTGGGCAGCAGTTTGAAAATCTTCTTGTGTAGGTGCCTTCATATATTTATCCTTCAAAACGTCCCAATTTGGCTTTTGTAGTCTCAGCTATTATGATTGTGACGGTCGAACGGCCTACTAGATACTGGTAAGACAAAGATCCTTTTTGACTCGCCTGTTGCCTAAGCGTCTTAGTGTAAAAAATCGCCAGTCTAACATGAGGTAAGAATGAGGTTCTCCTCCAATTCGTATGGAGCTTTTGAATTTTATCATGAAGTAAGGTCAGGATTTCTTGAAATTGGCAAGGTGACATCCTCATATACTGAAAGTGCCATTCTTGGTCTTTTTTCTTTTCTAGCAGTGCCAGTAGATTTTGCAAAACTTCCTGAAGTATTTTTTTTATTTCGTAAGATGTCACGGACCCACAATCTTCGATCAATAGAAGATGCCTGAAAAAGAAGGTCTAGTCAAAATCCTTAAATACTCCATAAGCCACAACAGTGACTTTGATTGAACAGTTCTGAAATTTATTTTGCTAGATTGATATTCAATGTTAGTTTTGTATACTAAATTCACTGTTCAATCGAATTTGCGGTGGAGAAGGGGTAGACAATGGCTTTAACAACAGAGGGTATGCTGTGATTCATATCACTGCTACTAATTTGTCATTCAAGTAGCCTGCAATACTTGTTGAATTTTTGTTGGTTGGATAAAAGTCTATTAAAAAAGAAAAGGAAGAAAGTCAATTTAATTCAATTTTATTTTATTTGAAGACAAATTTCACATCAAATTGAGATTGTTGAACTAACCGTCGAAACCTGAGGAAAGTGTGGAAACTATCAGATTGTATTTTAATAGTTTCAGTAATAATGATCTTTTTTTTTCATAAGTTTTAGAGGCAAAACAAGATTCAATGGGTGAGCTAGCTTGAGTTTTGCCATTTTTTTTAGATTTATTTGTCATTTTTAATATTGTTGGCAAATGTGTGTTTGTTGTCAATAAATAAGCAAAATTCAAAAAAAAAAAAAATCAAGATCAACAATTCTAAGCTGAAGTATAGACAGGTAGAAAGTATGACTACCTTCAGGTAACATCAAATTGAGATTTTTGAACTAACCACAGCGGCGGATCCAGGGGGGGGCCAGGGGGGGGCCCTGGGCCCCCCCAAGATTTTCTGGCGCCCTCTCATCCATCGTGCAAACGACCCTTTTTTTTGTGAATGATTCAACTAAGGCCGACGCTAAAAAAAAAAATCGGATACGCCGTCATTTTTTTTACTTTCTTTTTATCACATTATCTAAAGTTCAAATCCGACACTGCACGAATCATGATTATTGGGTTTATTTTTGGGACGTGCTAAACGAGCAAAACATTTTGTGAATGCTTACGAGAAACGCATGTCTTTGGGGAGTTGCGTGGGTGGTTAGATCCAACCGGCGGGAGGCTAGGCGCGAGCGACCCTGCCCACTGCCTTCGGAGTATTTTTGCTCCGTGTGTTAGACCAGTTAGACCGGAAACGCATTTAAAATGGATCGGAAAAAAAAATCAGGGCATGAATATAGAAACAGAGAAGAAACAAAGAATGTAATGGGCGGAAAGCCGTAAAGGATCGAGGGACATCTCTGATTATTTTGCCAAGAAAGATCAGATTAAAGGTAAGCTTTTAAAGATAGAACAAATAAGGAAGGAGTGTCGTTTAAAGTGGGTATCAACACTTCTAATTTTTCTAGCTTTAGCCCATTGTCGGATAGCTTTCCTGATAAGGCTCATTCGTCAAGCTTCATCGCGTACCAGCTGCTTTTGTTGTTATATATTGCATACGGTCCCCTCTTGTACAGTGTTCTTCGTATGCAATTTGTCCGAAGCGTTTTGACCTGATTTTTACCAGCCCACTCGTCTCTCGCCTGACGGTTATGATATTGGCTTAAAGCAGTATTTTTACCGACACACTGTGTGTCAGCTCTGAAATTATCTTTCAAATTCTTGCAGTTAAAGCTCTCTCTTTAGCCTTGTAAACTTCGGTGATAATTGTTTCGGGTTTTCAGCTCTTGATAAAAAATTTTGTTAGCATATGTCGGGGATCGGTTTCTTGGGTTTGCAAATTAAATTAGTGATGTTTAGGGTGGTATTTTATTTTAAAGTCCGGGGTTTCCTAGAAATAGTTTTGGGGTAATGAAAGTTCAAGATTGTTGGGGGAGTTTTAAAGTTTAATGTTGCTGATTGCATTTTATTTTCAAATTTAGTTCCAATTCTGCCTTCACCATGTTGAGAGTTAAATCTACTAAGCAAGCCATTATACAAAGTGTATATACGTTTACAATAAATGTCTTGTGCAAACTTTAAAAGAGAACTTTTTTTGTTAGATGTTGAGACGACGGCAACTTCTGATGCCCACTCTGAGTCGACGGTCGGAATGCACAAAAACGCATTCAGCCAGGAGAACGAACTGTCACCAACAACTCCGTCCACTTCACGAACGGCCTTCATAAAAAACTTCGGCGAACCGACACATTCACACTGATCAGGCTGACTGAAGGATCAAGAAGCAGTACTCAAACCTTGGTGGTGACATAGCCCCAACAGCTGATTTCACAGTCCCCGCACCCGCAGCAGAATCAAAGCGCTATTTTTTTTCGCCTGAAACTGACTTCACGCCGTCGAATGACTTTGGTATTGCAGTAGCGCTGAAAGTAGCGAAATCAGTTTGTCTTCTGGCGAAATTATGTTTTTTTATGAACGAAAGGTGGAAGCCGAAGAACCAATCTGATCTTCCAGTCTCGACACAAAAGAGAAAAGATGGCGAAGTCAAGCGTCGCTTGAATACCGAACATCTTGCCCGTATTCCTTGGCTCGCAGTGAGTCGTTCATCCAGACCACGAAGGCCTTTGGTGTCAGTGTTTTGTGTTTTGATGAAGACCAACGAAAGTGGAGGAGGATGGTCGGCTTTATCTGGAGGTTGGCGGAGGGCAAAAAATGGGAAAGTTAGGGTCGTTTGAAAACCGCTAAAAAGACTATTTGTAAACTTACCGGAAAGATGGTGCGCTGACAAAACCATGCTGAAGCACAGTTTCACAAACACTGCCAGGAAAAAGCTGCCGCACTGCTAACAACGTTTCAGCGCGGTAGTCAAGATCAAGATATCAGGAATGCTCTGGACTGTGAAAGGGTCAAGCAAATACAGCAGAACCGTGCACACTCTTGAGAAAGCGTTGTTGAAACTGTCAAGCTTTGCGGGGCACAGAATATCCCCCTTCGTGGCCACCGTGATGATGGCAAACTTGATATCCAAGACTCTGATGTCATTACAGGCAGTAAACGACGGGAATTTTCCCGCCACCTACTTCGGTATCGGTATTCAGAGTGGAGACTCGCTAAACTTAAAAATTTACTTGAAAATGCAACCGAGGCAACGCCAAATGATACGAGTAAACAGATCCAGAATGAACTGATTGGAACAATTGGGGAAATGATAAAAACCCGAAGTAGTGAGAAAAGCAAACAAAGCACGGTTTGGTGTCCTTCTTCTTGCGGACGAGTCAACAGACAGGCAGACCAGGGAGCTGATTGGTCATTGTTTGTCGTTATGTCTGTAAAACCGAGCAGGGATACGTGATTCAAGAAGATCCTTTTGCAGTTGTCGATGCCTTTCAAACCCTGTCAAGACTCGCTGGAGATGAGGAAAGTGACGACGTAGAAGCATCGAAGAGGAGGCTAGACGGCAAGAGCCTCGGGAAGCTGCTGTTGAGTGAGGTCAGAGGAAGTCAAATCTGGATTTGTCAAAGTGCGTTGGTCAAGGATAACGAACGACAAAGCTGCTAGCATGGCAAGCTTGACAAATGGTGCTGCTGCTGAAGTTAACGCCAGGTGAACTGGCAGATTACTTCCACTGTGTGAGCCATGTCCAACAAATCTCTCATGTTCAAAAGATAGTTTCAGTTCCCATTCTCTGCGCAATTGCCCAAAGACGTTGTTCGAGACACAATTTCTCACTTCAGCTCAAGTGCCAAGAGAAACAAGACTTCTAAAAAAGCATCTTATCGCGGACAAAGCTAAAACAGAGACACTCGTCAGTCTTTGTACCGACGATTTGTAGAGAAGACACGAAGCAATCAGCAGGTTTTGGGACTCCCTCTCCGTCGATCGTTTCTGCTCTGCAGGAGATGGGAAGGATGGCACGATCGAGAGAGGCAAGTAGCAGAGCTTATGCATTACGATCCTGCATTGAAAAATCAGATACGCCTCGTAGGACTGGTTTGCCCTGAATTCGTTTTCGTCGATCATGAAACCTTTGGCCAAGTCACTACAACAGAAGGATGGTGACCTCGTGAGAGCCTTGTCCCTCATTAGCAGCGTGAAGGCAAATGCTGGAAGATATGCGGAATCACATGCCGAAACCAATTCAGACTGCTTTTTTACGAAGATCTCTGAAAATGGCCGCAAAGATTGATGCTACTATCAAGGTAACGCAGCCACGCATAGCTTCACGTTCTACATACCGGGGCAGGGGTACCCAAGATGGATCCAGAAAGTCATTATAGGATGGCGGCATTTATTCCAGCCCTGGACGCCATGCTGCTTGATTTTACGGAGCGGTTCAGCTGCCATTTTACGAATGCTGCAAAACTTTCAGCTTTGATCCCGGCTGTGGTTTAATGGCAAACGCTGGGAGGACGTTCAGCCAGGGTACGAAAAGTACAAGGAGCTGCCTCGTGGGTACGGAGGATAGACGTTAAAACCGAGTTCGAGATTTGGAACAAGTTATTGGTCTAGGAAACCGTGCAAAAACCGAAAACAGCTATTTCAGCGCTGAACAGTTGTTCAGGAAAATGTATTTCCCAACATCTTCGCATTGTTGACAATTCTCGCGACGCTTCCTGTGTCAACCTGTGGAAGCAGAACGAATGTTTTCAAAGGTTGACAGGACATGTTTTCATCAAATACGAACACGATGACTGAAGAGAGGTTGGAGGCTCTACTACTCATGCAGACTTACAGAGACGAACGGCCCGAAAACAGAACGATGCTATCGATATGTTCGCTCTCAGAAAAGCTCGCCGATTGAGTTTTAGTTGTGCAGTGTGGTACTGTTTTTTTATTTTCTTTTGCTACTTTTACCTTTATGAGCATATTTGGCAGTGTTTTCATATAAATAAAGAGCTATCAAATTAGTCCCTGTATAATCAAGTTTTTTTGTTGTTTGCCCCCCCCCCCCAAGATTTTCCTCTAGATCCGCCGGTGACTAACCAAGAAACCTGAGGAAAAGTGTGGAAACTATCAGATTTGTATTTTAGCAGTTTCAGTAATATATGATCTTCTTTTCATAAGTTAGAGGCAAAACATGTCAAAGATTCAATGGTGAGCTGTTAGCTGTGAGTTTTTTTTTGCCATTTTTTAGGTTTATTTGTCATTTTTGATATTGTTGGCAAATGTGTGTTTGTTGTCAATAAAAAATCACAAATTCAAAAAAAAAAAACAAGATCAAAATTCCAAGCTGAAGTATAAGACAGGTAGAAAATATGACTACCTCAAGTACATCAAATTGAGATTGTTGAACTAACCGTGAAACCTGAGGAAAAGTTTGTGTAAACTATCAGATTGTATTTTAATAGTTTCCAGTAATAATGATCTTCTTCTTTCATAAGTTAGAGGCAAAACAAGATTCAATGCTGAGCTAGCTGTGAGTTTTGCCATTTTTTATATTTATTTGTCATTTTTGATATTGTTGGCAAATGTGTGTTTGTTGTCAATAAATAATCACAAATTCAAAAAAAAAAAAAATCAAGATCAAAATTCTAAGCTGAAGTATAGACAGGTAGAAAGTAATCACTGCCTTCAGGTAACCTTCCTCCCTTTAAGAGTACCTTGGAAAATAAATACTTAAAATGTAGTTTTTTTGAACATGTAGTAGCATAAAAATGATCTCCATCCCCACAAAAAAAAAAAAAATGGATAGACCCACTTTGAAAGGGAATTTTTGAGATTGGCTAAGAAATTATGCACGTTACCTGCTCCTGCAGTATAGGGTGTGCAGAGGTACTGCTCAAACTGAACCAGGATAGGTAAAAGTGAGTTGTTTATTTTATATCTTTCCTCTACTAAAGACTGTCTCTCTACACCCTATACTGCTGGCGTAACTAATCTGCAACTTTACCTTGATATTTATACATAAAGTCAAAATTCAAAGCAATGCCCAAAAATAATACTTGACTTCTCTTCTTGAGTAAATATACGAGCTAATAGTTTTTTTTCTGCTTTCTGCCTCATTCCCATATTTGCGTTTCAACGGGTACATCGGACCGATTTGATATGGGGAACACGGAATTGATTGTGACAGTCTGCGTTATTGCTGCATCCGTTATGCGTGAGCCGTTTTTTGCGTGAGAAAAAAAAACCGGATCTGTGTGAACCAAGGGTTCGATTGGTTTAAGCTCAAACTGGTTGATCTGAAACAGTCTACCTAATGCACGCTAATAGCGTCTTTAGAACGGTAATAGCCACGATTTTACTCTTTCGTAAAATTGACAGTGTGCTAGAACAATAGGTTTATTGAAATTACAGTCTGCTGAAAGGACTTCCAGCTTCTTAATTGGGCTTCATTTTGCAAATGCCAGCTCTTTAAACAGGTATAAACCGCCTCTATGATACCTAGATAGTACGGAGAAAATATCATGATGAAACTTGGAAATTTTGTTTAAGAAGATTGGCATAGATGGCAGATAATAAACTTGGAATATATTGTTTCATTGTTTTCGAAGAAGTAACTTAAATCCAATAGAACTTTTCTTGACAGAACAAATTCCAAATCAAATTTGCTTCGAGACCTGATTTTATTCATCATACTTTAAACATTACAAGATCTTTATTTGAAACTGATATGTCAGAAGGTAGGCATGGATTAAAAAAAAACAACCATGTAGCATCCATTGTCCAACTTTTAGCTTAATGGGCTGCTAGGCTAACTTTCCCAAATATAGGCCTAAACTGCAAAAGACAAAAACAACTTCTTATCCAGCAACTTATTAACTGAAGCACTATGGACAAATAGGAAAATAATAACATTAGTTACATGCACTTACTGTAAAATCTTGCTCATTTACAGATTAGGTCTACCAAAGTTTTTGGGCATTTCAAAATTAGTGTCTCATTTTATAAATTTGTATATTTCTATTTTTTAAAAATATTGAATTTTTATTAAAATGTGGAATAACAGGTTAATTCTTTGGGGCAGTTCATATTGTTGACATTACAAATAAATAAACATTCCACTTGATGACTTTTGTTAGCCTAGGCTATGCTCTTTCCAAATATAGGCTAGCCCATATGATCAGTTTTTTATTGCAAATGAATTTTGGTACTTTAGTATTAGCTTCAACCATCACAATGTATTCTGTAGTGGGGAAATACAAAAGGAAACCCAGTCAAATGGGTAGATCCTATCTGTCATTAGGTAAATGGATCACAAAGCCTGGTTTGCCACTACATTTACAATAGCTTATTGAAATTTTGACAAAACAACATTTTACCTTAATTTTGATTTATCAGTTTCTTTTTGTCTGGCTGTAGAATTTTACCAAAATATAATAGTTATATTATATAAATAAATTTGGGCTATATATTTGCACATTAGGAGGGTGGGGATGAAACATAGCATATATTAAATACATAATCTAGGCCTAGATGGGCTACCTTGTTTTCCCCTAAACCCCCAAAAAAAAGAAGAAGAAAGAAAAAAAAAAAACAATAGTTTTAAATAGCCTAGGTATTAGACCTATAATGTAGACAATTTCAGGACCCTCTAGAGAGAGAAGGAGTGGAGGTAGATGCCTCAAAATACCCTACTGGACATACTTTAGCCTGTAGACCCATCCGCCTGAAAGTTTCATTTTCCTAACCTTACCATTTCCAAGATAGCCAAAAGTAGCTAAAGTAGAATTTTACCAAAGTATGTCCCAGGAAGGTATTTTGAAGTACCTACCTCCACTTGTTCCCCCCCTCTAGAGGGTCTGTAGGATTTGATGACCTTTAAAATATGTGTGTTATAAAAGTGAAACCTTGCAAATAGACCTTTTCTGCCTGAATGAACTCAAACAGAATTGTACAACTTGGCTCAATCCCAATTTATAAGGTTTTAAAGATATGAAAATATGTCTCCTAAAATATTGAAAAAAAAAACATTGATCTAGCTTAAAATTCTACTCAAAATAGCAGGAATTTGCATTTTCTGAACTAAAACCAGAGAAAGAGAAACTGATAACTGAAAATTAAGGTAAAATGTTGTTTTGTCAAAATTTCATTAGGTATATGTATGAATGCAAATTTCAGGACCCTCTTAGAGGGAGGAGTGGAGGTAGGTACTTCAAAATACCATCCTGGGACATACCTTAGTCTATAGACCCATCCCTGAAAGTTTCATCTTTGAAACCTAACCCTTTTCTAAAGATAACCAAAAAAAAGTAGCTAAAGTAGAATCTTATCATTATATAGTTTTATCCTATTTTGTTTTATTTCATTAGCATTAACCAACTTGACTTCTCATGTGCATTGCAGCTAAATACCAAAGTAACCTGAATTTTACCCCCACCCCTATTTATACCAATGTTCAGGTATAAATATTTGCACATTAGGAGGAAAGGGGTGAAGTTTTTATTTCTGTGTGAATAAGAGGTAAGTTAATAAAACTTTTAACCCCCCCCCCCCCCCCCCTAATGTGCAAATATATACCCTGAATTGGTATATATAGGAAGTTGGGGGTAAAATTCATTTGCAATAAAAATGATTTATTATATTTGTAAAGAGCATCAAAAAGGTATCAAATGGTATGTTCACTTTTATTTGTAAGTCATGATATATGAAAACTCTGCAATTTTTACTGATAATGAAGCATTCAGTTTAACTAAGGAAAAACAAACTTACCTCTGGAATCAAAAATTTCAGTAAAACTGAGTTCATTATTGACAGTTTTCTATTTGTTTTTATAAATTTCTTTCTTTTCAGTAGAAGTACATTTCACTGTTAAGCCTTAGGAAACATAATTATCAACTCATAAATCAGATGCAAATGGTATTTTTCTTTTATGCAACACATCCAATTTTGTTTTTTTTAAAAACATTTTTTAATTTTTTTGGTTTACGTAATGGGTTTGTTGTGAGCCGCTTTGAAATTGAGAGCTCAACAATGTTTGAACCTTTCAAAAAAAAAAATGTAGTCATAATTATTGAATTGGTTACCGGTCGATGAATAAAAAAGAGTCCTCCAATTTGCATGGGTGTAGGCAGCCATATTTTTCCTGAGGGGGGGGGGAGGCAGTTGTGATAGTGTTCCATCTGATGGGGACGATATAGTGATGTTTGGCATGAGGCCCATACATAGTGGCTTCTTGCTAGTATTAGGTGTGGTGGGCAGCTGCCCCCATTAACGCCATTATTTATAATGGTATTTCTATCATTGCCTTTATATATTACGAATGTTAAAGGCAAGTGTGGGCGCTATTGACGTTTTTTTTAATTTAGCGCTAAAATGAAGGCATTTTGTGATGAGTCAAAAACTATCCACGGACGGGTATCGGCCTTAGTACAGTAGCATGATCCAAATTATTGATATCTGCTTTTTTCTGCAAGTAAAAGTGTAGGTCTAGGGGGGGGGGTGGCAAGCTTTGCCCTCTACACATTGCTCTCGCGACCTCCACTACACCCCTGATCAAGTTGAATATCAAATTCACTTCATCCTGTAGGCTAAAGTTATGGTTGTAGAGACCCTTTCAAATTTACGTCACATAGTTTTTTTTTTGGCTATCACTAAGTACCGTATCCTTCATTTTTTAGGGATTATCATGCTAGGTGTAATGCTTATCCTAGCTAACTAATCCATGGGCCATTCCCAAGATAGTGTGAAATTGTCTTACGGGCCGCTGATTTTTCACTTATATGTACTTAGAAGAATGCTAATGGGGAGGGATAACTAATCAGAGATTTTATGAGTATAAATTATCGTATCTGGTGAGGGCTTGAATTGCCTCGCTATTAGTTTTGTGATGTGAGGTTAAGGAATAGCAGCTCTGCTGCTCAGTAAGGAGGTTATGCTAAAAACAATCTAAGGGAGATAGATTTTTTTACGATTGCATAATTTTCTTATTTATTTTTTATGGTACCCTTGTTCGTCACAATTTCCTTGACAATTCATTGACCAAAGCGCCCCTCTCAGCGCCATCTGGATTAAACTAGAGCAGTATATGCCAGTTTTTAGCCCTGAGTGTACTTACTTGATGGTATGATATATTTATATAGTATATATTAATATACTACTTATAATAGTAATATTAATGATAATACATGAATCATATATGCTTATATAGATATTAGATAATATATATCATGTATGATTTAGTATAGGAGATATTAATTTATATAATATGATACATATACTTATGTATACTCAGTACTATATACGGAATTTCTCATATTTAAGGTGGGTCTATTTTAAATTAATAATTGGCTTTATTACATTAAGGCAATGAGCTAATATATATCTTATTTGGGGTGGTGTGATTTTAGGGTTCTTCTAGTAAAGCAGCTCACGCATATCACAATTTAGAACAAATCATATCTCCTTGTACATGTTACGCCTATTCAATGTTTTTACCCCTGATAAAAGAAAAGATTTTTTCATGTAGTCATCCTCCCAGAAAGAAGAGTGTTGTTAAGTGGTTAAGACCCACAATTTGAAGGAAAACATGTTTTTACCAAAAACCATGATACTAAGGATAAAAGATAAACTTAGTTACTGTTAAGATTCCTTATATCATGGGGGCTTTTTTAGCAAAATCATCGTTTGTTGTTTAAATGACAATCTCATCCTTTTATAGTATTATTTGTATGTTGGCAGATCCTGTAATATTGTTAGGTGTAGTTAAATACCTAATAAGTAATTGACTGGAAAAATCTTATGTACATGGCTAGTGCATCGACCAAATGAATAAGGCGATTAGTGCTTCTAGTTTTACTATGCTGGGTAAGATATTGTTCAAGATAAAGTTGTGGTTATTCTTAGCGTATTATCGCTTTACAGTCATAATGGGGGCTGATTTGTTGTAATAACTTTCAACTTTTTTTTAGGGCTACTCCCAATAACCCGGAAGATAACTCCAGTAGATTTGTACAACCAAAGGTAAAAATTTTTTATGTTCACATAGTCCCTAGTTTTTTTCCCTTCCCCTGTTTTGAGACTACCAATAACCTGCAGCATAGAGTTAGAGAGGATAAAAAAAATACAGAAGAACATCACTTTTGGAATTTTTTTTTCAGTTACTAAATGTGGGAATTTAAATTGAACTTTTTGGCAAAAGTTTGAATTTCCATTCCATATGGTTTCAATCAGCCAATAGTTTTTTGTGCACAATATTGGGAATAGGTAATTTTGGTAATAAAATTTGGGATGGATTTGGGTTTTGAGAATCCATACAGATTGAAAATCTGAAAAGATTTTGATCTTCCTATGGGGGCTTAAGGCATCTTCCATGTAAAATTCCCAAAGAAACACTTTGAACTTAGAAATTGTGCTGAGCCCTGTTTAAAACAATCTTTTAATTGATCTGCCTTTTTTTTATATCACTGTTGGTGTTTTTTTTTAGTAAATTCCATATCTTTAGGTTGGTTGTATAAAAAGAAAAATCTTGTTTTTGTGCCTTAAAAAAGAAAGAAAAAAGAGGACATACAAATCCAGTTCCAGGTTTCCAAAAATTTGTAATACAGGGTATATTGCAACTATCATAAGGTCCCTTTCACCCCTTTTGGGACGTTTCCCAAAAGATATCTTCAGAATAAATCAGAAAATTCCTTCATTCTTGTCCTGTAACCAAGTGCCTGGAAATAAAAAAGTCCCCTTCCCCTGTCAATTAATGAACAGCAATCCCCACTTAAAAATTCCTTGATTTAGATTGATATGTTTGTTTTTTGGGGAAGTGCCAGTACCTTGAGCTTTACCTTATCCCCCAGCAAGTTTAAAACACCTTAATAGGCCCCCAATGGTGGTACCAATATGGGGTTTTTTTTCAAAACTCACTCCTGCTCTCCTTCTGCCCTTCCCTATCCATTTGATGAATAACCCCTTTGTTCTATTGTCCCTTCATTGTGCCTTTTAAATATGGAATCCACTAAATCATATTGTCTCGTTCTTTAAGATATCAATAAAATGCCCTAATATCTTTCTAATCAATGTGCCAAGGCAGTTGAAGAATTCAGTATATGCATAATTGTAGGTTATTTGGTATAATTAGGCCATGGTAGCAAAGGTTGCTTTAAGGGAAATAAGTCCCCCTTCCCACCCTCCAGGGGCTGAAAATCAAATAAGCCATTCTGGATAGTTTTTCATCAGTTTTTGAGAAGAATAGATGCAGCCATAGTGGGAAGTGATGTAACTTTCAATCAAAGTAACCAAACTGTTTGAGAAAGGAAAAAAGGGCAACCTGGAACAATTTCCAGATGGTAATATAGCACTGTTGTGTAATCTAGAATGAAAAGGGAAAGAGAGTCATTTACTGGTTTATTTTAACATTAGATCTTTGCCTAATAAATGTTCCTTGTGGAATTGAGGTCAGTAGGGAGGGGACTTTGGGTTTTTAATAAAGAAAGCCTTGGCTTGCTAGTGAGTTAGTAAGTGTCCATTATAGTTTGATGGCCTTTATGACCCTTCAATCTGTTGTCAACCAATCTCTTATACAAACTCCTGGAAAATCTTGAAGTCTTTAGAACAATTATATTTTCCAAATTTTTTGGCCTTTATTAAGGGTTTTCTTCCCCCTTTTCTTGGCCATCTCTAAATGCTTCCTGAGAGTTATCTATCTGATTAGGAAAAAAAATAAGAAATTTGTTATTTTTTTTTGGGGGGGGGGGGGGGACAAACACAGATTGTGACAATCAAATTTTTAGTGCATAAAATCTTTTTTGGTCTTCATTGACCACTGTGCAAAAGTGGCTTGTAGCAAAAGTAAGCAATGCTTCCTTGACCTGTTTTTTTAAATTTGTTTACAGATTTTTTGTCTGAAAAATACCAATTTTTTACATATAAAAAATACTTTTTGCTCAAAGGAAAAGCTGTTCCCCCAAAATCAAAAGGTTGTGCTGCTTTAAGTGTTTGGCCAGCTTTTTTGGAATTTTTGTCAAAATTCCTGCTACAGGAAAGCTTTGAAACTTTTTTCCCCAATACCTGTTCCCCCCATTTTGAGGTTCCCTAGCTCTAGTCTATGTATTCTTAAAGCGTAAGGCCAGTTGAAAAAAAACAAAACAAACCTATTTTTTGGGTCCCCATTTTTTTGAGACATCCTTTTGAATCTATACAGTTTTGGCCCCTTGTAAGTTTTACAGGCCATTTATAGAAAAAAAAAAAAACAGACAATTTGGCCTATTTTATTTGGGTTGTCACAATTTTCAATACAAGTATTTTTTTTTTTGAAAAAAAAGGTTTTTGTGGCTCTCCTTTTTGAAGGCCCCCCTATTTTTTTCCCCTGTCTATGATGTAATGTATCATGCAAATAATCCTTTGATGGTAAGAATTTTTTTTAATCAAAAATTCCGTTTTCTTTTAGAGCTTTTGGGGGGGGGGGGGGGGGGTACTATTTGGGCACGTTGTTCCTTTACTCACCAGGTCCAATAACAACGAATTTTGGTTTGAAAACTTCAACAAGAAAAAAAAAAATCATTGAACTAATCAAGGGTACAGAGAAAAACAACTCTTATAATAATTACATTCATGAATTTGTTTGGATTTAAAATTGAAAGTGGTATGGTTTAGCACATTTTCTCCTGATAGACTTAATTCATTTGCAAAAACTAATATTTTAGAGGAAAGAAAGATTTTGTCCAAAATCTTGACTACAAAGCCTTGAACTAAATTTTCCCTCAAAAGAAAATCATAAAAACTTGTTCCCCAATATTAATTGCAAAAGTTTTTAAAACAGCCTGACATTTTTTGCTTAACCATCCATTAAATTTTTCAATGTGTTTATCCTTAATCACATCTCTGATTTTTAACCTTGGGTAAATGAAATTTTGCACAAATTTACTATTAGACATAGATTTTATGTGGAGTAAAGCCTGGAGAAAAAGGCAAAATTTTATGGGGGGAGACAATGAGGGCAATGTTGATGGCCCTGTAATAGTTCGAAGAAAAAAGTATGGTTTTGAATTAATTATCAAACTTTTTAATAGAAAAAACACAACTCCTGTATAGTCGCCTCACAAAAGGCCGAGCCTCCTCCTCACCCTTTCCTCTCCAGCAAAGTAAATATGCTTTTTTAGTATCCACAACTTTAGTTTTTAGTGGTTTCTAATATTTATTTTTTATCAATATTGAAGACGAATTTATGGGACCCACCCTTCCCCGTTCCTTTCCCTTCCCCCCTCCACATTCCCTCGAAATAACAAGCTTTCCCTCCCCACCACTTCTTTATTGACTTTCAAAAACCGTGTGATTGGGTTTGTTTTTCCTACCATATTGAAAAATTGGAATCACTGAGCACCCCCCAAATTCACTGTTTTTTGAACAAAAAACGAAACCCTTGAGATGGTTATGGATAAATTTTATATTCCATTTTTTACATTTAATGTAAATAATATAATTATTTTTGAAAAGAAGTGTCCCTAAAATTATCAACTCCTATCCCCTTAATACCCAAATATTCTCCCTATCCCTTTAACCCTACCAGGTGAAGGTCCAAGTGTTGCAATTTTTTCAGCCCCAATGTGTTCCTGAGGGAATGCATTAGGAAAACAGACCAATACAAAGAAAAGCCAATGCCTTTTATAAGTAGATTTATCATGTTTTGCATTTTTTTTAGTTTGTTTTTTGTGTGTGGTTTTTTTTTTTTTCATTTTTTTTAGCCCAGTATTTTTTTCTTTGATTGCTTAAAAAAAATATTTGCCAATACTTCTTGCCTAAATTGGTCCCATTTGTTAATGAAAGCAAATAAAAAAGAACCAGACAGATAAACTAAGAGAAAGTGGCTTTTAAGTATAAGGATTTGTTTTTACCGAACATGGGTACAACTGAATAATTCATTGGATTTACTAAAGGGAAATATTGATTATAGTGTACCAAAAAAACAAAGAGTCCCCCTGGCTGGAAATATTTTTGAAAGATTTAGCTTTTCTAAATGAACTCTGTTTTCAGATTTTTTAGGGGATGCCCCAATTTTCCCTTTGTATGCTTTTAATTCTTACCCCTAAAATTGTAAACCGGATTGCATTTAACCCACAATTTTCCCTTTGAACTGGTGAAAATTTCCCTGGTATAACACCATTTTTATACAAATTTTGAATGGTCTTGGGCTTCTCCAAATCAAAACACAATAATTATAATTTGCAAAGTTGTGATTTTTTCATCAAAGCCCTTTCTTTTTGCTCTGTGAATAAAACAAACGAATTTCCTAGTGCTGAGTTGGCTTTACAGCTCATGAACAGCTGGGCTGTGTTTCAGCTTACCCATGGAACAGTGCTTTTAGGAAAAACTGGTAAATGCTTACCCCTGATGTCCATGGAAATTGGTTTTGTTTCAGAAAATGAAAAAATAAAATTTATGTGGCATTTAAGATACTTTTCAACATGCACAATTGGCCTTTTTTTTTTGATTTTAACATAAGGTCTTTTGTGTTTTTTCCTTCTCTTTACAAATGGCAGACAAGCAGCTTGTTTATCTTAAATAAGGATTTTTCATTTTAACACCAGCCTTTTTATCAAATAAGTGGAACATTGGGTCACATTTCAGAGAATTAATGGAAAAATTACATGGTGTGTCCTTTTGCCATATGGCATAAATGCCTTGGGTTGGACATCAGGTTTACTAAAAAAAGAAGAAAAAAAAATTGCTGCATTTTAAATTTTTACATCCCTTTTTCTTAAAGTTTATACCAAGTAAGTGGCGCTCAGGGGAATAACTGGACTAAATTCCCATTTTGAACATTTTTGGAAGTTCTCAAGTTCAAACACTTGAATGACTCTGAAACTTTATATGTGTCCGCAAGTGTAATTTTTAAAAAATAAGCCAATACACTAAGATGGCAAACAAAAACTTGTTTTGCCATCAAAATAATAAACAAAAATTTTTGGAAGCTTATTTGAATTTAATCCATTTTGTTTAAATCCACTCAAGGGACACTGTCTGTTGTCCTATAATCCAGCTCCAAATATGCCACACGAAAACAACTTTAGTACCCCCCCCCCCCCCCCTTTTGTGATTGGGGGGGGGCTTGTTTTTGAAAACTAAGAGTCAAACTTAGAATTTTTTCTTGCACAGTTGTTGTTTTTTTAGGACTGTATTGGATTATCCCCTGCAATGGTTTAATGGCATGACAGTTTTTGGGTTTTGTGGATGTTTAAATTGACAATTTTTTTGTCCAAATCTTTGAATTGGATCCGTTTTTTTCTAGGAAATCAAATTGAGCAAGAAGGAAGAAAAACAAAATAAAGAAGAATGTGAAACACCGCCAGATAATCAAAAGGGTAAGTTTCTTTTTCCCCTGTTGTAGCTTCAAACGGAGGAGATATCAGATTCCATTTACAAACTAAGGATCTTTTTTTAGAAGGGCAGTGGTTTTGCATGCATTTCTATTTTTAACAATTTCCTCATGAAATCTATCATCTAAGGAGTTGTTTCACAAAGTAAGTTTTTTCCAGTAAAGTAAAATGATAAAAACAAACAAGACTCCTTTTGCCTGAAAGCATCTAGTTTCAAAGGAAAACATTTAATAATTGTTTTTTTATTTTTAGTCCTGAGAAACCATCTGTACCTGGTTTTTTTTCATTTGAATTTAAAGGAGGGGGAATATTTTTACATATATTTTTTTCTAATGATTGGGTAAAAATTGTATATTATTGATATTCAATAACCGAAAAAAGCGGTATCCAGTTTGTTATTCTTGGCCTTGTCATCTGGTCCCAAAAAAAAGATGGTGTTGCAATTTTTCCCAAATTTTTTTGGGAGGGGGGGAGGGAAATCTTGGAAAAAGCGTTTTTTTCTTCTGGGACGGGAAAAAAATAGTTTGAAGATACAGACCCAAAGTTAGATGAAGATATCTGCTGGACATAAGATGCTAGTCCATTGGTAGTAGAATGGTCCAGACTTGGTTTTTTGGCTTTTAGAAACCGTGGTGAAAGTTTAAAATTGCTAGTTTGAAGGTTTTCAACTTTTTGCTATTTATTTCCATCAGAAAAAACTTCGTTTTTTTAAAAATGAGTTTTTTGTTTAGTTTTTTATATTTTTTTTTAAACTACCAACAACGATAGAAACTTACAAAAAGATCTTTCTCTACCTAACTTAGGCCCATTGATTTCAGTTAAAGTCCAACAGGAGGTTTTTTTGTTTAAATTTAGGCCCTTTTAAATATAGGTTTTATTTCCCACCCTTATTAGAATTTTCCTCAAAGAAATGTGGAGTTTTGTCCCAAAATAAAGAGTAGAAGGAGTTATATCATTGGTGGTCTTTTTAAGAGTTGCAGAAAAAAATCACTTACTTGTGAAACATATTGTGTTTTATATGAAAATATATATAAGATTTTAGAAAAACCTGAAGGGATATAAAGGACATTTTCCTTGGAATTATAGAGTTTAGTAAATTTTTACGAAAACATGTGCCTTTATGATTTGCAATTTTTTCTGCCGCAATGCGTGGACAAAGAATTTTGAAGCTTCTCAATAAGAAACTTTCCCCTTTCACTGTTTTGTTTTCTTTTCTTGGACCCAGAATTTTTTAGGAGGTCCTGGTTATTAGAATTATATGTCCCCCATGAAGGATACAAAGGGTTAAAGCACTAAAACTCTCCCAAATTTCAAAGGGGGGGCTAGGGTGTCCCTTCCCCCCCTGCCTCCAATTGCTGGGATTGTATGCCATCCGGTCCAATACTGGTGACCGGATTCCATGGGGATGCCCCCTGGTGGGGACGGCCAAATAAGTTAAAAAACCTTTATTGCCAACTTTGCTTTTTGGTTTTAACCCCATTTTGATGACATTCCTAAAGATGTTTCTAGTTGGGTCCCCCGCCCCAGCATTGCAAGTAAAAAGAAAACACATTGGAAAAAATCGTGTGTTTTTTTTCCAAGGCTTTCCTCTCACACAAATCCCTGAAAATTGAATTTTCGTTATTTGACTATTTTTGTTGGGTAAACAAACATAGTTCAACATTTGTGGATCCAGTTCCTTGAACTAGATGATTTTTTTTTTTTTCAGGTACGCCCCATTGTTTTTTTTTTTAAATCTTTTTTTTAAATGCCGCTTACTAAGAAAAGGCTGGGAAAGGGGGAGTAATTCAGAGAGGGGTTATTTTTAATATCCCCGTCCAAGGATTTTTCGGCATTTGAAATTTCTTTTTTCAATGGTATTGCATTATGCTTTTCCAACCCTATACTATTATGATTCCCCGAAGTGACCACAAAAGCCACACTTTTGGTTTGGCCAGAAAATGCCAACTTTATCCATGCGCTAACCAAGCAAGGCAACGCAGATGTAAAGCATTAATTTTCCAAAACAAGCTCTTAAACCAACTCTCTTCGATGTTTTTTCAGTGCTTTTACTATTGCTGGAGAAAATAAAAAAGAAGAAAAAAGAAGGCAACACCAAGCAATTTCCAAGCACTATTTTCGAAAAAAAAAAAAAAAAATAGTTATTGTTGTTTTTTTTTCCGTATTAGCTTTTACTGTTAAAATTAAAACATATATAAAATTTTGGTATTCCTGAATCAAGTTTTTTTAAATGAATTTTGTCTCGTCAGGCAATGTGGGAATTTATAAACCTTCTATTTTAAGGATTTTTTTGGCCATGGAGATTAGAATACTAACTAACTGCTTACTACCAGCTCACTGTAAGCCAACCAAGCCCGCCCTGAGGCCCACAAGTACTACCACGCTCCTCCCCCTTCCATCCCAATCTTATTCCAAAGCCCTCCCTCTTTACACACTCCCAAGTAGCTCCCCCACACCGTGATCTTTAAAGTCTTTCCCCTTACGAAACCTCCTGATTTTTGGGTGACAAACCCTGGATTTTTGTTTAGACTAGAACCGGTTGGCCCGACAAGGACACTGTTTTTTGGCCTATCTTCTCATCCTTTCCCTTTGTGAACGTGGTCCCAATAGCCATCTCACCACTGTTTCTCTCATTATAGCTCCTAGAAAAGCGGGATTGAACCTCAATTTTTTCTTACAGCTTACTATTTAAGAAGAATATTGGTCCAGTCCAGTTTTGGGTATCCAACAAACAGTCTTGTAGGCCAACTTCCCTTCTGGGAAAACATTCTAGGCAACTCCTCTTCCGTTTTCCAGAGCGTCCTCGCTTCAGAACTATACTTTGAACCACTGTCATGAACAGTAGCTTCCAATATTTTTTAATCCTGGTTTTTTGCAGAACTTATTTCCCCTATTTCCTTCCACAAAACTTTTTTTCAACTGTGGAAAAATACACGGGCCCTTGGCCCCCTTTATTTCTGCTTTTTTTTACATCTTCACTCATAATGCTATCCATAAGCAAGTGAAAGCTTTCCAACTTGATTTATCTTCTCTGTTAACCCTTAAATCACCTCTTCACCTTCTCTTATTCCTAATCTTAGCGAACTTTTAAGTCCTTCATGAAATTAATTTTTCAAACCAATTACTATGCACAACACACCTGAACCTCCGCAAACCTCTAAAAGGTTTAGCTTTAATTTTGGCTCTCACTTTCATTGTGGATGGTGCTTTAAGGTCCATCAGTAAATAAATCTAAGTCCAGGGAACGTTTACTTCCCCATTTTGATTTCCTGTTGTGTCCCTCCAGTTTGCCATTGCTGTGCCTCCCTTAAGGACAATGTCCCTGCCATAATGAATCCCTATAAAATTGGAGATAGAACGCAAGCCCTGCTTAACATCTGATTATAATATGAAAATTGCCACTAACCTCCAATTTCCTTCCTCAAATTCCAAAATCAATTTATTAATTACTACAATAAAAAATACATAAAATCCACCTTAAGCGCTAGAGGTCCCCAAGAAGCGATGAGCTTTGTAGCAGACCTCCGTATCACAATACAAAATCCACACAAAACAAACCAGGAATGAAAAAAAAACACAACAATAATCCTCAAAAAATAGAATAAACCACAATGGGAAAAAAAAAAAAAAAAACCATGCTACACATAACCCATTTGGACTTAATTTATCCAAACTGAAAATTTTTCCTGTAATTTATTAAAATTCCAAACTATTAAAATAATAAATATTAAAACAACGGGGGTTCGAATCTGATTCAACATAATAAGAAAGAGAAAAGAAAAAAAAACTATATAAAGTAAAGCGGAAAAAAACATAGAATAAAGCAAATGAATAAAACAAATAAGGAAAAAAAAAAACGAATTAACTTCAAGCCTTGGAGAATATTTTTTCTGCAAAGGGAAGAAGAGTTATTTGTTGAAATAAGAGAAAGTTTCAACTTGGGAATAGAGTTCCCAAAAGAGCAATTGCTCCCTATAAATTGGTGCGCCTTCCTTAGCTTGCTGAGGATACCCTTTATTTATAGGCAGCCGAAATTGGTTGAACAGAGCCCTTTCTCCGAAGCACAAAGTCTGTGCCACTTACGTGTTGATGCTAGATTCAAAGTAGGATAAGATGTTTGGAGGAAGCGAGAATTGGAAGGGCCCCTCGATGAGCTAGTATTTTAGGTTCTGCTTTGCTTGATAACCTACGTCTAAGGCATCTAGACCTTTAAATCACTGTAAAGACAGTACTGTAGGATATAGTCGGGGAAGGCAAAAAGGATTTGCCTTTCACCGCTTATATTCCTGTGCTTGTTCGGAGTTGCCGGGAGGAGGGAAGGGAAGAAATAGTTTTAGGTAATTGCCCCATACAGTGCAAGCAATAAGAAAGATAAGGGAAGGGCAAAAATGCATAGTTAAAGAGAAAGCAATTTAACAATCGGGAGGAAGGAAAATTGATTGGTACGATTGAGCATAGACACTTGACGTAGATAAATATAGAATTTGTATATAGCGATAATAAATGGAGTTTTGTTTGGAAAAGGAAGAAATAACAAATCAAATGTGTCAACACCAAGAACTGTTTAAAACAACAAAAAGACAAGCACATCATGGGAAGAATTTAGATATCCCAGATACACACTTCAGAAAAACAAATGAATTGTTTGTTGGAAGTGTTTTCAGGGACATGTTGGGTAATGGGTTTTCGAAAATGACTATAATGTCTACTACTTTAGAGCTATTTCAACACGAATTCCTCGTTCTGTCATGCTCACAACCCACATCACACACATGGTTTTTTGAGGTAGGAGTCTGAGCCTTTTGCAACATGACAGAGAGGTCAGACATCATTAGATACACCACAAACAAAATTACCTATCGGTCTGCAAAGCTTCTAAACATTGTTGGGTAAAAATCAAGGTTGGGAGAATGGAGGAAGGTCCCCATTTAATATAAATACAGAAAGAGGAGTTTGTCCCCCCCCAGAACTGAGCCCTTGAGGTACCCCCTTTGGAAAACCGAAGCTAGCAGCAGAATATATTCCCCAAAAAGAAAATCGTAACACACAAAACTGAGATATCTATGAGACAGGTAAAGATTTTAACCATTCAAAGGCAATTCCCCGAAACTCCTAAAGTAGAAGACAGTTTTTCCCCAGTAAGACAAAATTGGATCTACCATGTCCCCCCCTAAAGCTTTATAAAAATCAAGAAATAGTCCCATAGAACACAACGACCGTTGTCTATGTTTAACTTAACAGGCGACGAAGATTCCTGTATACCGGGGGTCAACTAAGGAGCCACATTGCAAAAGTAAGAGAGGTTTTAGGGTCCCGGAAGCCATACTGGTGATCATACAGACAGAAACAGGAACCGCTTTTTGCCAATTGAAAGCCACCAGTAAGAACAGGAAATGAAAAAAGCCTCTTATGTCACAACTTTTTCAAGTAATTTTCGTAGAAATTGGGAGAATTGAATAAAGAGTTTTATATATTTGGACACTAAGCTGGGGTCACCCTTCCCTTACAAAGAGGGAGTAAACTTTTTGGCAAATTTTAAACGAATCAGGGTAATAGCACCCCTTTTGAATAGATATAGATTAAAAATAATGGGTAAGAGGTTTCGACCAACATAAGAAGAAACAGACCTTAAGCAACAATGGAGTTATGGTTGTTAGTCCCCAAAGCGCAATCAGCTTGTGGGTCACTCTACTACTTAAAGAAGAAATAAAATCACAGATCCTCTAGGCTTGGAAAAGGGAGTTAGAAAAATTATTTCTCCCAGCTGGTTGAAGACTATTACCTAGTTTAGGGAAAGGCAGGGGGGGGTCCTTATAACAGTTGGTAGTGTGGTAAAAGTAAGGAGTTGACAGGCCATCAAGGTAACAGCTTTGGCTTTTTTCAATAGCGTTGCTAACTATCCTGCATCTCCCTTTGGGGGGGGGGGGGGTAAGGCAGTAGGACTGTTTTCTTTTGTTTTGGTTTCCCCTACGAGTATAAAGCTTCAATTAAACTACACTCCAAAACTTTTCCTTTGTAAATTAACCTTTGGGGCATTCCCCTGAATTTTTCAACACAAAAAATAATTACTTTCTTTAAGCTTAGTCTTTAATTTGGTTTTTTGATGTTAATACATAATCCTTATGAAATGCCTTATGGCTTTTGATAAATTCATCAAAGGATCAAGGCTTTTTATTTGCAAGCTAGCTTAAAAAGCCTCTGACTTCTGCATTTGTTGATCTCACAAGACTAGGAAGACCATCCAAGGGCATTTTGGGTTTTCATTTACTAGAAGACTTTAGTAAGTGGGAAATTTTTTTTTCAATTAGTGTTTGCAGCCGACTCATTGAATGGAAGGCTGAAGCCCTATTAACCATCTTCAAAAATTCATTACTGAACACCAATCACTTTTAGCACTAAGATCCAGTACATAAGGTTATGAAAGCAATTGCTCTGAACCTATAAATTCTTGCATAAGACTCACCTCTTGGTATCCTCCTTTGGCTCCAGAATTTTTATTTTTGGGAAGCATAACAATTAAATTAGAAAATGGTCATGGGAAAGATCATAGAAAATTAATAACCAGAGGAATATTTTTAATAATCATTTTTGTTTTAGAAGACAGAGAGAAAATCGTTGTCAATCACAGTGTTTGCAGAATCATCTTGCAGAAGATCGACTGGATCAACACGAGTAGGAAAAGAAAATGCAAGGAAGAAGGCCAGAGGAAGAAATATATTTAAAAAAAACGGTCCAGGAAATGACTCATTATCACAACCCAATTTTCCATAATTTGCAAGTTAATGTCCCTCCAAGCATAAAAACATTTCTTGAAGCAAGCTTATCAACTGAGTACATTTCATCAGTTTTAATTCAGAAAAAATTTCGCTATCGGAAAAGGTGGAGGCTTTAAAATAAAACAAATAGTAATCACAACTTACTGGTCTCATATGAACAGGTCAACAATCAAAGCATACACACTTCTATTATATTTACGACTGGATCAAAAATCTTCTCAAGATCTGAACGTCTCACAACATTAAGATTATTTCTGATAAAAAAGGGATATACCACCAGAAAACACTTTTTTTAGTTTTTTTTTTTTAGAGATCTTAGTTGAGTGGTATGCAGTAAACCTGGGTATGTCATACACAGACACCATCATCACTTTTGAAGACAGCCAGGTCTCTGTGAGACCTACTACATCAATAAGGGCAGTTGATAACCACCAATATATTGCAGTACCTATCCCATTTGTACCTTAAACCTTGCCACATTCAAAGTAACACATTAAAGCTTTTAACAGAAGAACATTGAGGGCAGCACTTTTTTTAAAGTAAATGTTGATTAGAATGGGTAACAAACAATCAGACTGATGAAGAGATTTTAACAGAGGATCCAATTTTCACTATCATCACTAGAAATCCAAAGGTGAATCAAAACACACTGAATCCCAAGAAGAGAAAGTTTAAGTTAGGAAAAAACAAAAAAGAAATCTTGAGTCCCATCATCCATTTTTTCATTACCCAATATTAGGAAAAGTGGGGGAAACAGATAAAGCTAAGTTAGTGTGGACAGGAAGAATACAGCATGGAAAATAATTTGTTAAAAAAAAAAAATAAACTGCATGTAATACTTTTTGATGAACAAGGGAAAAAAGAAACAAGTCAAAGAAAAAAAAAAGAAAAATAGGCAAAAAAAATAACTAAGCAGATGAAAATTTTTGTTGTAAAGAGAAGAGTTATGTTAAGGCAGGCACTAGTCATTCTGAACATACTGGCAAAAGATTCTTGCAAAACAAAAAAAAAAAGCAAGAAGGCATTAAATGTTCACCAAATGGATGATATTTTGTTGAGTTACCCTACTTCCACTATTTTAACAAAATATCAAACCATTTCACAGCCTGCATTATTTCTTTCCTGCCACAATGAGCTTTAGCTTGTTGAAAGTAAGGTAAGCCTAGGTTTAAAGTCGAAGGCTCATTAATGACCACACCAGATCCTTTCAGGTCCTTTTTATTTTTGTGAGAGCAGAAACGTTTCTCTCAGGTTGCAGAATACTCAATAATAACTGGTCGATTTTTATTACCAACGGTCGTTTTTCCAATACGTTTTCACAAACACAATGTCACTGGTTCAAAAAGACTAATGCCCAGGAAAACTTATCTTGGCAAAGTGACAAAAACTTAGATTCAGGGTTGTCAAATGTAGTATCCTCAGGTAAATCCAAATACCAGTGAGTTGATTTTTTTAATTCTTGCTGCTTAAGTTGATCAGTTTTTGAGCAGCAACATGATCAGCAAGCTCTTTTTTCAACAATGTCTGCAATTTTACCAGAAAAGTCCATTGCTTGAAGCCGTGTACTGACCCATATCTGTTCAATGTCCTTCCTGGCTGGAGCCTGGACACATCAGGTCCTTTACTGCCAAATTAAGGTCAACTTTGTCACCTTTTCATAGGCATAACCAAGGGATTGAACTTGTGACTGAATGCTCTTTGTAACAGCAGTAAGCATGGATTTAAAGTCATTTTCCTTCAATGAAACTTTGCCATCTTCTTCAAATTAGTAATTATCTGTCTGAATCTCAAGGCGTAGTAATGGAGGATTACTTGGGTTAGCAGGCCTATAGAATTAGCAGCAGCAGATTGGCTCCCTGGTAGACCATTTCAAAGAAGCCAATATGAGCAAAAGCACAGCAGAATACAGAAACCAAGCAAGGTGCAGGAAAGCAAGCAGAATGCTGAGTAGCAGCAGGATTGTTTGGAAATTTAGTAGAAATTGGAAAGAATCTTACCCTTAAGGTCCCCCTTTACCGTAAGGGGTATCGTTGGATATACTTGTCAGTTGTAATAGGGACAACTGATGAACCCACTGGTACCATAGTTTTGTTGTTTTCTGGTTTAAAAACCAATGAGATGTAATTCAGCACATATGTTCTCGAATTTTTGAATTTTAACGCTTTTTTTTCTTTCGTATTAAATACGCCCAATGTAATTTTGTACATAGCACAAATCAATTTAAATGTATTTTTATCTGGTACATTAAATAAAATAAAACGATAAATAAAAGTTCAAATAGGGATAAATCCTTTAAAAGACAGTGATTGATGATAACAGTGATAGAAAATTCACAAAAATACCAGATATTTCGGTCACATATGCAGTGACCGTCATCATTAGTAAAACTAAACTAAAACAATTTAAAACAAAAGTTTTATAATACAAAATCAAATAAAACTATATATTGGTTAATTCTCTAATTCTTTTCAAAGCAAAGGCGTAAGCTAGCCTCCTTAAACCTTCTTGAATTCGTTCATTAGCGTTCAATGATATAACACTTTGGACAAGGTCAACTACATTGGGTTGAATTGAACTTTACTTTGTCAGATTTTAATAAAATTATCGTAGATAGAATTTAGCCCAATTCACCTGTGTCCCGATTCAAGCAATGTTCTTGAGTAAGATTTTCTTTATTTCAAGAGTTTCACGAAAAATTTTTTTGCTTTACACTCCGATCCCTAGAGACAAAGAGACATTATCGAACAAAATAAAATGGTCTGGAAAATTGAAATATGTTCTGAAAGGGCTGAAGTAAAATCTTCAGACTTAGAATCTTGCTTTTAAAGCCGAAGAAATAGAATCTTTATGCTGTAACAATCTTATTTCCAAATTCTGGTTAGTACGTCCCCACATATGAGCTTCCGCAAATATATGGGATCTGTAATAAGTAGTGTCCTGCAAGTACACCATACTAAGTAATTTGGTTCCTACAGAAACCAGGCTAAGGCATCTTTATTACCACACTCACTCTTATCACCTTTCTTATGGAGGGTTTTAATTAGAATCATTCTAAAATCGCTAGTACTTTCCGCTAAAAAAAAATCATATTCATAATCTTCAGTAACATTTTTTTTTTCTAACCTCATAACCTCCCATGTTAAAACGACTTCATTTGCCTACACTATCAGGCACCATGGGGCCTTATTTTTTTTTTTCATCCTTTATATACGTCACTACGGCTATGAGATACATTACATTACTGAAAAATATTATTAATCGTAACAGTTATCAAAATTCTGGTTCGCAGTTGCTGATACTATCCTTGCCTGTTTGATGAAGCTACGAAAGTCCTCCTCTTCACTAGATCATATCTATATGAGGTCTGATTTTCGGCTATGGTTTCATTAATACTAAGTATAGAAATAAATTGAATATTTCAAACTCACCGCGATTAAAATTAATTGGTTGAAGTTTGATGCTGAAACTGTAATGAAGAAAAATCGAAATAAATACATCCTTCCCATTAAAATACTTTATAAAAAAAAAAACCTGCAAGTGTAGTTATGTAAGTAATAAAAAAATATATTTAAGTCGTGTTTTTTTATTTTTACAGTTTTTTCATTTTATTGGTAACACTTGAATTTTTTTCATTTCAATTAGAAACAAATAAGTTCCACTACTCGCCACTACGGGCTCTGAACATTACCAATATTGATGCTCGCGACCATGACCCACTCATTTTTATTCGCCACTCTTATACGATCCCGAGAAAAAGTACATAGCCATTAGGAACCGGCACTTCAACAACAACGTATAGTTTTTACTGTATCTATCCCTATATATATGCCACTATTTGAACTGGTTCAGAACCACGAGCCCTCAGCACTGACATTAATTTGGGGATGTATTCCTGAATCAAATGCTTAGAAACGTCATGTCCAGCCATAATCACCTTTTCACCGCATTTTTTACCAAACCCTTTGCAATGAAATGTGTGTACATACTCTTGGCTATAATCCCTTTTTGAAACCAAACTGTTGTGTCCGGTGTCGAACAAGCTTAGCTTATATCATCCATCACCATCGGTTTTCCGACGACCTGCACAAGGTGAAACAGACGACACGGTTTTCGGCCGGTAATGAAACTGCATCTACTTCTATTTATTTTTCCCCTTTTTGGGAACATGGGTAACAACACCTACAACGAAATGTATCGGAACTACTCCATAATTAAAAATCCTTTAATACAGCAGCTACAGATGGTTTAACTAAAAATTCAGTACCATACACTAGGTAAAGGCTGCACATCTTGTCGATTCCGTGAGATAGTTTCCTTGTTCATTTTTTCTCAATGTAATAACGGCTATTTGAGACAGTTACAGTAAAACCTAGGGCAACGAGTTTTCACAAAGAAGATGCATTTTTAAATTTAGGCCGAAAAACTTTCCTTCAGCAGAGGAAAAGTGGTGGAAATTCCGTAGTGAAATATTCCGTCCATTGCTTTTTGCCTGGGAGTATAGGCGTTTGAGAGATCGCTACCCGCTTTCTTTTTATTTAAAAAACTTCACTTATCAATTGAAGAGAGACTATCAATTACCCTGGCCTTGGGCTTAATCAACTCTTAAAAGAACGAAATGGCGAAGAAACCACACTTCCATAACAAACAACAAAAAGCCCACAAGAACAATAGGGAAAATCTTTTTTTGTAAGACAGTGGATATATATTTGAATGAATATTTCGGCCCTATGTCCAAAGACCGTTCTCAGCAAGACGAAAATATAATAAAGAAGAAAGACTCCCAACAACCTGCACCAATCAAACTAAAAAAATAATTTTTTTTTTTCAAAGCAGTCCCTGCATCCTTACTTCAGCGAAGCTCAAACCAGGACTGATAAAAAAGGGAGGTAAAACAAGGCGATTCAATGAGATGAAAGAAAATAATTTAAAAACATGTTCTTATTGGTACTATCCCGCCCTTTTTGGCAGCTAACCTCAAAGGTCTTTTTGTGACTGTGTTCTGTGTTAATGTCTATTGGTTTTTGAAAACATTTTGTAAGATCATTTTTAATTAAATTTTGTGTATAGAGCATTTAGTGTATGATTCCCCCAGTCACTAAAGATAGACTGGGTTTTAAAGATAAAAACCCCAGTCACTCGCCTAAGAGGGGTATCAAATACCATGCGATTGTGGCAGATACTATGTAGGTAGAACACACTTAAATATAATAACTCCCTATGCCCTCCTTCTGGATACCATCTTGATAGGATACCGTCTCTGCTTTAAATAAAAAAAAAAAAACTTATTGGCACCCCTGCTTAAAAAAAAGAATCGAGGTATTATCATTTAAATATGATAGCTCAATACCCCCCCCCCCCCGTCTGGATACCACCTTGATAGGATGCCGTCTCTGCTTTAAATTTAAAAAAAAATGAACTTTTTGGGATCCCTGCTTTTAATAAATAAAATTTCGAGCTATTATCATTTAAATATAATACCTCCCTACCCCCTCCCCCCCCCTCTGGATGCCACCTTGATAGGATACCGTCTCAGCTTTCATTAGAAAAATAATTTACTGAATAATTAACAAGGTCACTATATGGTTCAAACAAACACGCAAAATAACGTTAAGCAGCTTAGTGTTCCTTGAAAAAAAAAATTGAGGGTATGGGTAAAGGGGTACAAAGACAACAACAAAAATGTCGAAATTATTCAGATATACCTCAAATTATTTGAAACTGAGTGATAGATTCGCCATGGCATTCCATAAGATCCAAAGAATCGAATTAAAAGGGAGCACACACAAAAGCCAAATAAGGCCAGTAGCCTATGAGAAATTGCAAAATACCCAAGACAATGAACAAGTCCCTAATGGGGGGCCCTGGGTCTATCAAAATATATTTCAATGGTTTCCCAGGGAATTTGATATCATTTTCTTCTGTCTCCACTTTAAATGAAAAAAAATAATTATCTTTTTTTTGGCATCCCTGCTTTCAATAAAAAAATGAGGTATTATCATTTAAAAATGTTAGCCCCCTATCCCCCTCCCCTATAGCAATAATTTACAATTTATTTATGAATCATGTTTTTGGGGTAACTTCCGGTTCAATCTTTAATTCCCAAACCTTGTACATAGCTTAGTCTATAGCTAAATTTTGTCTCAACCGAAGGCTGTTTTTTTTTTTTTTTTTTTTTTTTTTTTTTTGGGGGGGGGGGGGTAAAAATGTTCCAGAAAGAAGATTGTATTTTCTATCAGGTGTTCAATAATTGAGTATTAAAAATTAAGAAAATCTTATTTAAAAACAACAAAAAAAAATCTGCAAACTTACAATTCAGCTGTAGAAACAATCTGTCGGCTGTCAAATTTCAAAATCCAACAAAAGGCTGAAGCTGCATAGTAGTGAATGCGTTCTATAATTCTATTCAACTTGAAAATAAAATTCTTGACTACGAATGATGTAAGAAATAGCGATTGGAAAACTGCATTCGAAATGATTTAAACTCATTTCATAAAGACGATACTGTTTTTTTTTTTTTTGTCAACATATGAAGAGCTGTGTATATTGCAATATTTGCAATAGCATATTGCATCTGTCTGGTTTTTATGCAAAGTAACAAAAAAGAGACGAAAATTAATGAACAAGAGCGTAGTGAAGAATTATGGTATACAAAGTAATATTTGGCAGGGAAAGTCACTGGTGATAAATCACTAGGGGTGGCAAAACCGTGATTGCGTGATTTTCGGGGATTCGGGGAACCAAATTTTTTTTTCGGGGTGACGCATATATTTTCGGGGGAAATACCCGAAAATTCGGGGATAGTGCAAAGCTCTGCTTGATTTCTAATCAGGAAAATCGAAAATACTAAACCACACGAGAAGGAAAAGCTCCGACTTTGCGGTTGACGCAATAAAGAATTGCCGTAAAAAAATAATTAAAGTCGACCGAACGCCGCCGGCCTCTGCCGGCGGCGGGTGTGCCGGTGGCGCGCCGGTGGCGTTACGACACTTCGGCGGCGTTCGACCGGGCCTCTCGTCGGCGGCGTTCGGTCGATCCGCCGGCGCGGCGCGGGGTCTAGTATCAAGTTTTCCATTTCAGGTCAATTAGAGGAGGTGTGAAACTAAAGTAAACTGTACTATTTGTGTCCATATTTTAAAAGGATGTATGTTGTTAAAATTGCTGAAAAATTTTTCTCCAGTATACAAATAGCAGGCCAATCTATAAAGTCTTAAAAAACGAAAAGATTTAAAAAGTATTATTTTCTTTTTCCCTGAAAAGACATGTCAATATAAAATGAACAGAAATTAATTAAAAAAAGACCTTTTCCACAAAAATAAGTTTTTCAAAGAAAAGTAAAAACTCCATTAAACATAAAATGAGCAAAAATAAAATCAAAATAATCTACCAAGCGTGAAACTACCACAAATCAGCATCGATAAATAAATGGAACCCAAAACAAACAGAAATTACAATAAATATCCGAGTCGAACTCAAAACGAGCAGAAATTAATATAAGTTGGGCACAAAACCCCTATGCCCTTTCCCAAGGCCTTGCACTTTACTGAAAAAATACAAATGAATGTGCATTGTCAGTTTAATATACATATACTGATATTTAGTAATCTAACTGTTAATATTATTTCATTTATTAAAGTTATAAAAGTAAAAAAACATTTATATTTTTTCAGTAAAGTGCAAATTTTGTTCTGGCCTTGGAAGGCATAGGGGTTTTACGCCCAACTTATATTAGTTTCTGCTCGTTTTGAGTTTGACTCGGCTATTTATTGTAATTTCTGTGGGTTTCATTTATTTATCGATGCTGATTTGTGGTAGTTTTCACCGTTGGTAATTTTATTTTTGCAAATTTTTTTGTTTAATGGAGTTCTTTACTTTTCTTTGAAAAACTTATTTTGTGGAAAAAGTTTTTTTAATTAATCTTTGGAAAGAACCATGTCTCGTTGTACCTACCCTTCTGCTAAAAATATTTCAAAAATAGGATGCTTTAGATTCGATTTGAATTTGGTTTACAGGTACCTATAGCCAAAGAGACTAAAATCACTTCTATGGATAGGGTAAGTGGAGCCCGGAATTGGCGTATGCGTCTGAAAATGTGTCCCTCTATTTTTCTTAAGGTACACAAAATTGCACCGTAAGTTAGAAATTGGGTCTGACAGCTGAGGACTTTTGTGCAAAGATCGGTGATGGGGTATCTCTGAAATCTTCATTCTAATGTTCCATTATCACAAGGAAATTTCTCCATAAGTTTCCCGCTGATTAGTTAAAAAAAACCTGCCTGTGTCTATACTAAAAAGTTGGTAGGGGGGGAGAAGGCACGATCCCACTTTGTGTCTGCAGTAACATAGATCAAAAATCCTTATACGACTCTGGTTCCAAACTGATGCCATATACTTACTTCCTGCTGATTTTTTTTTTTTCTTTTTTATGGGGGCTACGCACCCAGTTCTGTCCTGAAATTATCAGAGTGAAAATCCTGCATGAATTTGACAAAGAAGGTGCAACCTTTCTTCTAAAACTTGGTGGTGGGGCGGGTAGTGTTTGAGCACTGACCCACATTTAATTCTTCAACTTATAGGTTTGAAAATCTTCATGTGAGGAGATGGGAGAATGACGGTTTTTGGCGTTCACTGACGCACATTGGTTTTCCCAATCACATCGATTAAAAACCCTCAAGGGATTTTGGCTAGAACAAGCTGAGGCGCCCGGGTTTTCGCTAAAAAGTTGACTATGGACGGGAAGGGGGTGGTAGACTGAGAAGTTAAAAGCCCAATTTGTTTCCCATTGGCTACATTCGTGATTTTTCTCTGGAAGTGTATTTTTTAGATTTTTTTCCATCATTCTGGGTGAAATAGCTGCCCCAGCATTTTGATCCAAATGAGGGGATATGGAGGTGCACTTAGGCAAAAAGAAAGGAGGAGATAGATTCGTTACCCACCAATGACTGTCGACCCTTAAAGCAGGCACAGAAACTTTCAGTTTTCGATCGAGGGAATCCCCCAAGGTTTATGCGACCATTGCGCTTTAAACAAAGTTTATGGTAGCGCATATATTTTGATAAATGTATTTGATCACGTAAAATGCTCTAGTTATGTAATCTCTAATTGTCAGAGTGAAGCGTGTAGTATGGGTAGTGCCTCCTCAGCGTTTAAACTGATCTATAGTTTTCTTAAAGTCAAATCGTTAATCGTTAATCAAGGCCTTAGGTTATAAAGTCCTATAACCTAAGGCCTTAAGTTGCAATTTGAAGCCACCATATGGCTACCGCTTAAACCTTGCTTCATAGTAGATTAATTTATTGGAACAAAGTTTTACACCATTCACTGACGCTATTTTTTATGTAATGATGATGGTATGGTAAAATAATTTGAAATCGTTTCTTTGAATTTGGAGACTTTGAAGGATTATTTTTATTTCTGAAACAAGAGTTGATGTATCTAAATTATTGTTTTAGATGTAGATTAGTTTTTCGGATGTAAAATATTTTCTATTGCGTTTTTTTTTTCTTTAAATTTTTAGTTTTCAAAATCCTAATTTTTCAACATGCTATGTCAAGATTAGGTTAGTAATTTCTATTTGAAGTATTACGCCGAGTCGTCGGAACCGCAAAAAAAGATGAGGAATGAGAAATGAAAGTGAAAAATAGCAAATAATATACTGTGTATGTGTGGTATCTATCATCTTCGCCCCTGCGTGCCTGCATGTTTTCTTGCATAAGATGTTGTAATTTATTTCTAAATTGGTATTGTGGAACGCCGGTAAGATTAAGTATGTCCAAGTCCCCTATGGTCATTCTACATTTGATACCATATATCATAGCAGCGCGCTAGCGCTGCCTAAGTAAAGAACGATTTGGGCACAAAGTGTTGTTTTTTTGTTTTATTTTTTTTCCTCCATACCCGGGCACTTCGTATCGAAGGAGTCGTCGCGGAAACTTCGAAAATGGCTCATTCGATTGGAAATTGGAGTGGCTACTGCCCTTTTTAATAGTCGAAAGTGATTGGAGGGCAACTACCCCCCTCCCCCACGCCCATCATTCCCCCAAATACGTCCCCAATCAAAATTTTGAGATAGCCTATTTGTTCAGCGTAGTTGATTTCCAGATATAAAATTTGTTTTTGAAGAGGACGCTCCCCTACAACCCTCAGGGCAAGGGTTTTAAGTTATGCCCTGGGGGCATATAAGGTTTTTATAGAAGGTGTTGTCGTAGAAAACTTCAAAACAGGCTCATTTGATTGGAAATTCAAAGGCTAGTACCCTTTTTAATAGTCGAAAGTGCTTGGAGGGCAACTATCCCCCCCCCCCACGCCCATCATCCCCCAAATACGTCCAATCAAAATTTTGAGATAGCCATTTTGTTCAGCGTAGTTGATTTACTGATAGTAAATATCTTTTTGAGGAGGACAACTCCCCCACAACCCACGGGGCAAGGGTTTTAAGTTATGCCCCTGAGGGCATATAAGGTTTTTACAGAAGGCGTTGTCGTAGAAACTTCAAAAAAGGCTCATTCGATTGGAAATTAAAGGGCTAGTTGCCTTTTTTAATAGTCGAAATTGATTGGAGGGCAACTAGCCCCCCCCCCCCACGCCCATCATTCCCCCAAATACATTCAATCAAAATTTTGAGTTAGCCATTTTGTTCAGCGTAGTTGATTTCCACATAGAAATTTGTTTTTGGAGAGGACGCTCCCCCACAACCCTCAGGGCAAGGGTTTTAAGTTATGCCCTGGGGGCATATAAGGTTTTTTATAGAAGGTGTTGTCGTAGAAACTTCAAAAACAGGCTCATTTGATTGGAAATTCAAAAGGCTAGTACCCTTTTTTAATAGTCGAAAGTGCTTGGAGGGCAACTATCCCCCCCCACGCCCATCATTCCCCCAAATACGTCCAATCAAAAATTTTGAGATAGCCATTTTGTTCAGCGTAGTTTGATTTACTGATAGTAAATATCTTTTTGAGGAGGACACTCCCCCACAACCCACGGGGCAAGGGTTTTAAGTTATGCCCTGAGGGCATATAAGGTTTTTACAGAAGGCGTTGTCGTAGAAACTTCAAAAAAGGCTCATTCGATTGGAAATTAAAGGGCTAGTGCGTTTTTTTAATAGTCGAAATTGATTGGAGGGCAACTAGCCCCCCCCCCCGCGCCCATCATTCCCCCAAATACATTCAATCAAAATTTTGAGTTAGCCATTTTGTTCAGCGTAGTTGATTTCCACATAGAAAATTTTGTTTTTGGAGAGGACGCTCCCCCACAACCCTCAGGGCAAGGGTTTTTAAGGTTGTGCCCTGGGGGCATATAAGGTTTTTTATAGAAGGCGTTGTCGTAGAAACTTCAAAACAGGCTCATTCGACTGGAAATTCAAAGGCTAGTACCCTTTTTAATAGTCGAAAGTGATTGAAGGGCAACTACTACCCCCCCCCCCCGCCAATCATTCCCCCAAATATGGTCAATCAAAATTTTAAGATAGCCATTTTGTTCAGCGCAATTGATTTACAGATAGAAAATATCTTTTGAGGAGGACACTCCCCCACAACCCACGGGGCAAGGGTTTTAAGTTATGCCCTGAGGGCATATAAGGTTTTTTATAGAAGGCGTTGTCGTAGAAACTTCAAAAAAGGCTCATTCGATTGGAAATTCAAAGGGCTAGTGCCCTTTTTTAATAGTCAAAAGTGATTGGAGGGCAACTAGCCCCCCCCCACGTCCATCATTCCCCCAAATACATCCAATCAAAATTTTGAGACAGCCAATTTTGTTCAGCGTAGTTGATTTCCAGATAGAAAATTTGTTTTTTGAAGAGGACCCTCCTCCACAACCCTCAGGGCAAGGGTTTTAAGTTATGCCCTGGGGCATATAAGGTTTTTTATAGAAGGCGTTTGTCGTAGAAACTTCAAAACAGGCTCATTCGATTCGAAATTCAAAGGGCTAGTACCCTTTTTTAATCGTCGAAAGTGATTGGAGGGTAACTAGGCCCCTCCAAGCCCATCATTCCCCCAAACACATTCAATCAAAATTTTGATATAGCCATTTTGTTCAGCGTAGTTGATTTCCTGATAGAAAATATCTTTTTTGAGGAGGACATTCCCCCACAACCCTCGGGGCAAGGGTTTTAAGCTATGTCCCTGGGGGCATATAAGGTTTTTAAAGAAGGCGTTGTCGTAGAAACTTCAAAAAAGGCTCATTCGATTGGAAATTCAAAAGGCTAGTGCCCGTTTTTTAATAGTCGAAAGTGATTTGAGGGCAACTACCCCCCCCCCACGCCCATCATTCCCCCAAATACGTCCAATCAAAATTTTTGAGATAGCCTATTTGTTCAGCGTAGTTGATTTCCAGATATAAAATTTGTTTTTGAAGAGGACGCTCCCCTACAACCCTCAGGGCAAGGGTTTTAAGTTATGCCCTGGGGGCATATAAGGTTTTTATAGAAGGGTATTGTCGTAGAAACTTCAAAACAGGCTCATTTGATTGGAAATTCAAAGGCTAGTACCCTTTTTAATAGTCGAAAGTGCTTGGAGGGCAACTCCCCCCCCCCCCCCACGCCCATCATTCCCCAAATACGTCCAATCAAAATTTTGAGATAGCCATTTTGTTCAGCGTAGTTGATTTCACATAGCAAATATCTTTTTGAGGAGGACACTCCCCACAACCCCACGGGGCAAGGGTTTTAAGTTATGCCCTGAGGGCATATAAGGTTTTTAACAGAAGGCGTTGTCGTAGAAACTTCAAAAAGGCTCATTCGATTGGAAATTAACGGGCTAGTGCCTTTTTTAATAGTCGAAATTGATTGGAGGGCAACTAGCCCCCCCCACGCCCATCATTCCCCCAAATACATTCAATCAAAATTTTGAGTTTAGCCATTTTGTTCAGCGTAGTTGATTTCCAGATAGAAAATTTGTTTTTGGAGAGGACGCTCCCCCACAACCCTCAGGGCAAGGGTTTTTAAGTTATGCCCTGGGGGCATATAAGGTTTTTATAGAAGGCGTTGTCGTAGAAACTTCAAAACAGGCTCATTCGATTGGAAATTCAAAGGGCTAGTACCCTTTTTTTAATAGTCGAAAGTGATTGAAGGGGCAACTACCCCCCCACGCCAATCATTCCCCCAAATACGGTCAATCAAAATTTTGAGATAGCCATTTTTGTTCAGCGCAAATGATTTACAGATAGAAAATATCTTTTTGAGGAGGACACTCCCCCACAACCCACGGGGCAAGGGTGTTAAGTTATGCCTGAGGGCATATAATGTTTTTATAGAAGGCGTTGTCGTAGAAACTTCAAAAAAGGCTCATTCGATTGGAAATTCAAAGGGCTAGTGCCTTTTTAATAGTCGAAAGTGATTGGAGGGCAACTAGCTCCCCCCCCCCACGTCCATCATTCCCCCAAATACATCCAATCAAAATTTTGAGACAGCCATTTTGTTCAGCGTAGTTGATTTCCAGATAGAAAATTTGTTTTTGAAGAGGACCCTCCCCCCACAGCCCTCAGGGCAAGGGTTTTAAGTTATGCCCTGGGGGCATATAAGGTTTTTATAGAAGGCGTTGTCTTAGAAACTTCAAAACAGGCTCATTCGATTCGAAATTCAAAGGGCTAGTACCCTTTTTAATAGTCGAAAGTGATTGGAGGGCAACTAGGCCCCCCCCCCCCCACGCCCATCATTCCCCCCCCAAACATATCCAAATCAAAATTTGATATAGCTATTTTGTTCAGCGTAGTTGATTTCCTGATAGAAAATATCTTTTTGAGGAGGACATTCCCCCACAACCCTCAGGGCAGGGGGTTTTAAGCTATGCCCTGGGGTATATAAGGTTTTTTATAGAAGGCGTTGTCGTTAGAAACTTCAAAAAAGGCTCATTCGATTGGAAATTCAAAAGGGCCTTGCCCGTTTTAATAGTCGAAAGTGATTGGAGGGCAACTACCCCCCCCCCTCCCCCGGCCCCCCCCCCACCCAAACGCCCATCCTTCCCCCAATACATTATCAATCAAAATTTGATATCGCCTATTTTTGTTCAGACGTAGTTTTAATAGAAAATTGGTTTCCTGAGATGACGACCCTCCCCAGAAAAGTGTCTTTAAGTTTGGAGGCATATAAGGACTTTTATACCACAACCCGTTTGTCCGGGGCACTTCAAACCCCACTCATTCCGAAATTCAAAGGCTTAGGTATATCGAAAGTGTTGAGGCCCCCCCCCCACGCCCCCACCCCAAACTTCAATCAAAATTTTAATATAGCATTTTGTTCCGCGTATTCCCCGATAGGAATTCATATCTTTTTTGAGGAGCCGGTCCCCACAACCCTCGGGGTCAGGTTTTTATTGGCAGCTATGCCCTGACCCCATATAAGCCTTTTTTCCCTACCAAGGCGTTGTCGTATACTTCAAAAAAGGCTCATTCGATTGGAAATTCAAAAGGCTAGTGCATATAGTCGAACATTGATTGGGAGGGCAAACTAACCCCCCACGCCCATCATTCCCCCAAATACGTCCAATCAAAATTTTTGGGATAGCCTATTTGTTTAGCGTAGTTGATTTCCAGATAAAAAATTTTGTTTTTGAAGAGGACGCTCCCCTACAACCCTCAGGGCAAGGTTTTAAGTTATGCCCTGGGGGCATATAAGGTTTTTTTATAGAAGGTGTTGTCGTAGAAACTTCAAAACAGGCTCATTCGATTGGAAATTCAAAGGGCTAGTACCCTTTTTAATAGTCGAAAGTGCTTGGAGGGCAACTACCCCCCCACGCCCATCATTCCCCCAAATACGTCCAATAAAAAATTTTAAGATAGCCATTTTTGTTCAGCGTAGTTGATTTACAGATAGCAAATATCTTTTTGAGGAGGACACTCCCCCACAACCCCACGGGGCAAGGGTTTTAAGTTATGCCCTGAGGGCATATAAGGTTTTTACAGAAGGCGTTGTCGTATAAACTTCAAAAAAGGCTCATTCGATTGGAAATTAAAGGGCTAGTGCCTTTTTTAATAGTCGAAATTGATTGGAGGGCAACTAGCCCCCCCACGCCCATCATTCCCCCAAACACATTCAATCAAAATTTTGAGTTAGCCATTTTGTTCAGCGTAGTTGATTTCCAGATAGAAAATTTGTTTTTGGAGAGGACGCTCCCCCACAACCCTCAGGGCAAAGGTTTAAGGTTATGCCCTGGGGGCATATAAGGTTTTTATAGAAGGCGTTGTCGTAGAAACTTCAAAACAGGCTCATTCGATTGGAAATTCAAAGGGCTAGTACCCTTTTTAATAGTCGAAAGTGATTGAAGGGCAACTACCCCCCCCCCACGCCAATCATTCCCCCAAATACGGTCAATCAAAATTTTAAGATAGCCATTTTGTTCAGCGCAATTGATTTACACATAGAAAATATCTTTTTGAGGAGGACACTCCCCCACAACCCACGGGCAAGGGTTTTAAGTTATGCCCTGAGGGCATATAAGGTTTTTTATAGAAGGCGTTGTCGTAGAAACTTCAAAAAGGCTCATTCGATTGGAAATTCAAAGGGTAGTGCCCTTTTTAATAGTCGAAAGTGATTGGAGGGCAACTAGCCCCCCCACGTCCATCATCCCCCAAATACATCCAATCAAAATTTTGAGACAGCCATTTTTGTTCAGCGTAGTTGATTTCCAGATAGAAAATTTGTTTTTGAAGAGGACCCTCCCCCCACAACCCTCAGGGCAAGGGTTTTAAGTTATGCCCTGGGGGCATATAAGGTTTTTATAGAAGGCGTTGTCGTAGAAACTTCAAAACAGGCTCATTCGATTCGAAATTCAAAGGGCTAGTACCCTTTTTAATAGTCGAAAGTGATTGGAGGGCAACTAGGCCCCCCCCACGCCCATCATTCCCCCAAACACATCCAATCAAAATTTAGATATAGCCATTTTTGTTCAGCGTAGTTTTATTTCCTGATAGAAAATATCTTTTTGAGGAGGACATTCCCCCACAACCCTCGGGGCAAGGGTTTTAAGCTATGCCCTGGGGGCATATAAGGTTTTTTAAAGAAGGCGTTGTCGTAGAAACTTCGAAAAAGGCTCATTCGATTGGAAATTCAAAAGGCTAGTGCCCGTTTTTTAATAGTCGAAAGTGATTGGAGGTCAACTAGCCCCCCCCCCCCCTACACCCATCATTCCCCCAAACACATCCAATCAAAATTTTGAGATAGCCATTTTGTCTAGCGTAGTTGATTTTCAGATAGAAAATACGTTTTTGAGGAGGACACTTCCCTACAACCCTCGGGGCAAGGGTTTTAAGTTATGCCCCGGGGGTATAGGAGGTTTTTATAGAAGGCGTTGTCGTAGAAAATTCAAGAAAGGTTCATTCGATTGGAAATTCAAAGGGCTAGTACCCTTTTCTAATAGTCGAAAGTGATTGGAGGGCAACTAGCCCCCCCCCCCCCCACGCCCATCATTCCCCAAACACATCCAATCAAAATTTTCAGATAACCATTTTTTTCAGCGTAATTGATTTCCAGATAGAAAATATGTTTCGAGAGGAGGACACTCCCACAACCCTTAGGGTAAGGGTTTAAGTTATACCCTGGGGGCACATAAGGTTTTTATAGAAGGCGTTGTCTTAGAAACTTCAAAAACAGGCTCATTTGATTGAAATTTCAAAGGGCTAGTACCCTTTTTAATAGTCGAAAGTGATTGGAGGGCAACTAGCCACCCCACGCCCATCATTCCCCCAAAAACATCCAATCAAAATTTTTAGATTGCCATTTCGTTCAGTGTAGTTGATTTCCAGATAGAAAATATGCTTTGGAGGAGGACACTCCCCCACAACCCTCAAGGCAAGGGTTTTAAGTTAGCCCTGGGGGCATATAAGGTTTTTTATAGAAGGCGTTGTCGTAGAAACTTCAAAACAGGCTCATTCCATTGGAAATTCAAAGGGTCAGTACCCTTTTTAATAGTCGAAAGTGATTTGAGTGCAAACTAGCCCCCCCCCCCTCTCACGCCCTTCATTCCCCCAAACACATCCAATCAAAATTTTGAGATAGTCATTTTATTCAGCGTAGTTGATTTCCAGATAGAAAATATGTTTTTGAGGAGGACACTCCCTCACATCCCTCAGGGCAAGGGTTTTTAAGTTATGCCCTGGGGGTATATAGGGTTTTTAAAGAAGGTGTTGTCGTAGAAACTTCAATAAAAGCTTATTCGACTGGAAATTCAAAGGGCTAGTGCCCTTTTTAATAGTTGAAAGTGATTGGAGGGCAACTACGTAAAAGAAGCCTCATTTCACCCGCACAGTTTTGATTTCATAGGCAGCGCGCTGCCTAAGTAAAGAAGGATGTGGGCACAATGTGTTTTTTTTTTTTCTCCATACCGGGGCGCTTCGTATCGAAGGAGTCGTCGTAGAAACTTCGAAAAGGGTTTATTCGATTGGAAATTGGAGTGGCTAGTGCCCTTTTTTAATAGTCGAAAGTGATTGGAGGGCAACTAGCCCCCCACGCCCATCATTCTCCCAAATACGTCCAATCAAAATTTTGAGATAGCCATTTTGTTCAGCGTAGTTGATTTCCAGATAGAAAAAATATCTTTTTGAGGAGGACACTCCCCCACAACCCTCGGGGCAAGGGTTTTTAATTTATGACCTGGGGGCATATAAGGGTTTTTTTAGAAGGGCGTTGTCGTAGAAGCTTCAAAAAGTCTCATTCGATTGGAAATTCAAAGGGCTAGTGCACTTTTTAATAGTCAAAAGTGATTGGAGAGCAACTAGCCCCCCCCCCCCACGCCCATCATTCCCCCAAACACATCCAATTCAAATTTTGATATAGCCATTTTGTTCAGCGTAGTTGATTTCCTGATAGAAAATATCTTTTTGAGGAGGACACTCCGCCACAACCCTCGGGGCAAGGGTTTTAAGTTATGCCCTGGGGGCATATAAGGTTTTTATAGAAGGCGTTGTCGTAGAAACTTCAAAAAAGGCTCATTCGATTGGAAATTGAAACAGCCAGTGCCCGTTTTAATAGTCGAAAGTGATTGGAGGGCAACTAGCCCCCCCCCCCGCGCCAATCATTCCCCCAAACACATCCAATCAAAATTTTGAGATAGCTGTTTTGTCCAGCGTAGTTTATTTCTAGATAAAAAATATGTTTTTTGAGGAGGGACACTTCCCCAAAACCCTCGGGGCAAGGGTTTTAAGTTATGCCCTGGGGGCATATAAGGTTTTTATAGAAGGCGTTGTCGTAGAAACTTCAAAAAAGGCTCATTCGATTGGAAATTGAAACAGCCAGTGCCGTTTTAATAGTCGAAAGTGATTGGAGGGCAACTAGCCCCCCCCCCCCCCGCGCCAATCATTCCCCCAAACACGTCCAATCAAAATTTTGAGATAGCCATTTTGTCCAGCGTACTTGATTTCCGGATAGAAGATATGTTTTTCGAGGAGGACACACCCCCACAACCTCAGGGCAAGGGTTTTAAGTTATACCCTGGGGGCATATAAGGGTTTTTATAGAAGGTGTTATCGTAGAAACTTCAAAACAGGCTCATTTGATTGGAAATTCAAAGGGCTAGTACCCTTTTTAATAGTCGAAAGTGATTGGAGGGCAACTATGCCCCCCACGCCATTATTTTCCCCAATTACATCCAATCAAAATTTTTAGATAGCCATTTCGTTCAGCGTAGTTAATTTCCAGATAGAAAATATGTTTTTGAGGAGGACACTTCCCCAGAACCCTCAGGGCAAGGGTTTTAAGTCATGCCCTGGGGGCATATGAGGTTTTTATAGAAGGCATTGTCGTAGAAACTTCAAAACAGGCTCATTCGAGATAATGTTATAATGTTAATTCCCAATAAGGCATCTCAGCAGTATCCCAAGAACGACTGAGGGTATTATGTTCAAATGTTCAGGGCTACTTCTGCTCTTTAAATTTAACCAAATCCAAATAGCGCAAGTGTATTCAAGCTATCAAAGAAAGTAAACAGATTTTTTTGCGAATGGTATCAAGTTTTCCATTACAGGTCAACTAGAGGAGTTATGGAACTAAATTAAACAGTACTATTTGTGTCCAGATTTTTTAAAAGGGTGTATGCTGTTAAAAATTGCTGAAAATTTTTCTTCGGCATACAAATAGCATGTCAAACTATAAAGTCTTTAAAAAAAAACGAAAAGATTTAAAGTATTATTTTCTTTTTCCCTGAAAAGACTATGTCAATATAAAACGAACAGAAATTAATTAAAAAAAAACTTTTTCCACAAAATAAGTTTTTTCAAAGAAAAGTAAAGAACTCCATTAAACAAAAAATGAGCAAAACTAAAATCAAATAATGTACCAAGCGTGAAACTACCACAAATCAGCATTGATAAATAAATGAAACCCAAAACGAACAGAAATTACAATAATTAACCGAGTCAAACTCAAAACGAGCAGAAATTAACATAAGTTGGGCGCAAAAACCCCTATGCCATCCCAAGGCCAGAAAAAAATTTGCACTTTACTGAAAAAATACAATTGAATGTGCATTGTCAGTTTAATATACATATACTGATATTTAGTAATCTAAATGTTAATATTATTTGATCTATTAAAGTTATAGAAGTAAAAACATTTATATTTTTTTCAGTAAAGTGCAAATTTTGTTCTGGCCTTGGGAAGGCATGGGGGTTTTGCGCCCAACTTATGTTAATTTCTGCTTGTTTTGAGTTTGACTCGGTTAATTATTGTAATTTCTGTTCGTTTTGGGTTTCACTTATTTATCAATGCTGATTTGTGGTAGTTTCACGATTGGTAGATTATTTGATTTTAGTTTTGCTCATTTTTTGTTTAATGGAGTTCTTTACTTTTCTTTGAAAAACTCATTTTGTGGAAAAAGTTTTTTTAATTAATTATGTATGAAATCAGTATTTTTGTTTCCCTAATCTCCTAAAATCGCTTTGGAAGACCTCCATATTGGAAAACTACTATAGGAAAGTTCTTTTCGAGCTTGGACCAATCAGAGAGATGGATTATCCGGTTCAATCCAGAACTAAGTGTCCTTCCAGAAATCAATTTAATTACGAGACTTAGTGGCAAACCGTTTGATTCCAGTTTCTCTTCATTCTTTGTTAGTGAGACATCTTTTGGTTTTAGATTTAGGCTGCTTGATAAGTTTTGCTGTTTTTATCTGTTATTCAAATTTTGACGCAGCAAGTATTTATAATTATAGGTTTAGGATGTATACGGTCTACTTTACTACTGCTTGTCTCACCAATTTTGTCTTTAATCCTGCGGTTGAACTGTTCAGAAGCTAAATTGACAGTCGGTAAACCAAACAATGGAGAAATAAGAAGATAGATAGTTTTTCTTTAATGAACGGTACCAAAAAAAAAAAAAAAAAAATTAAAAAAAAAAAAAAAAAAAAACTCCGGGGTTTTGGTGTATCCGTGTGTGTCTGTGTAAATGAAAATGTTTCTATGCCCACTCCAGTATAGACTTGGTCCAATGATCTCAAAAATTTTGTTTCTTAGTATTTTATGGCCATAATGTGTTTGTCATTTTGGTTTATATCCTCCTTTTCAGGGATAATCTATCAAGCCTACAAAACTAAGCGTTAGCACAGTGCTTTAACACTACAATTCCAAAAAAGCCTCTGAACGGCTCTGATTTTAGTATTTAATCCTTCGTAAGTCTAGTTCAAATGTTGGTTTATCAATCACTTTTAAATATGATCATATTTGAAGTGCTACAGTATGCTTATATGGTTCTTTGGTCGGGGTCGTACTCAGAGGCGGGTTGGGGTACCGACTTAAAACTGTCGACCAAATTTTAAAATCTACATAAAGGAGCACACTTTTCGACTATAGCTCCGCAGTTTCCCATTTCTATTCTTGCTTTGACAAAGCCTCCTGGAAAGTATCTGTCGATCCTTTTCCAGTGGTATCTTCAGCATGTAAAAACTTAATTCGAAGATTAAATAAAAAAAAAAAACAAGTTTTTTTTTTGAATTGAAAGTGAGGAGCAACATTAAAACTTAAAAACGAACAGAAATCATTACGCATATGAAGGGGATTGCCCCCTCCTCAACACCTTGCTCTTTACGCTAAAGTGTTTTAGTACTTCTAAAAAAGCTTCTTATTGTTCTAATTAAACGATCCTTGTGTTTTTCAGGAGCCGTTCTTAAAGAATTGGGACAAAATTCGTTAGCATAAAGAGCGAGGTGTTGAGGAGGGGGCAATCCCCTTCATATACGTAATAATTTCTGTTCGTTTTAAGGTTTTGATGTTGCTCCTTACTTTCCGTTGCAAAAACTTGTTTTTTTTTAAATCCAATTTCTGATCGTTTTTTAAATAACGGCGGTAAATCTGGCCCACATACATGGAGAAATACCCTCCCCAAGGAAATATCCTCTAGACAATTCAATGACGGTAAGAATTTACCTGGGAGGATTACCCTTAACAACTCCACGCGTAAAACTGAGCCGGTAAAGAGAAAGCAAGACACATAAAAAGAATTTTTTATAGGAATTCTGACGAATTTTCCCAGTGTATAATTTCCCCTGACAAGTTCACCCCTGGAAATTTCCCCCGTGGAAAAAAAACAACAGAAAATGTATACATACTTCCCAATAACAAATACTATGCGTAAACAATCGGCAAATTTTACAATTTGGAGAACTTTCCCCTGGGGCTGTGGGGGGGGGGGTCATATTATATTCAAAAGCCTAGTTATTGGCCTTTCAACTGTGACAAACAAAATGGCTAACTCAAAATTTTGATCGGACGATTTTGGGAGAAAAGGTGGGGGGAGGGGGCCTAGTTGCCCTCCAATCAAAAGTAAAAAATTCATCAAATCAAATTAACACCATGTGTAGATGTCTTATTTATTCAGACTAACTGACCCAGTCAGGAAATAACACGGAACGGAAAGGCAGGAATCTATCGGAGTTTGCTCGTGGGCTAAAGCATGAAAAATTATATTCCATAGCATTTCAATGAGAATGTAGTCAATCTGTCCTAAAAAAAAGGTATTTAGCACTTGGTGTTTTCCTATATAAAGGTGCAAAATTATAGCGGAATCCACTAGCTATACCAGAATTGTATCTTCTTGTCAAAGCTCCAAATTGCGCAACTTTTAATTATTCATCAAAAACTAGTTTTTTTTCCTGTTTTTTCCTTCTAAAAACCAGTCGTCTGTTTTTAGATTTTGTATTACGTAAATTCTTTTTCAATGCACCGAACTTTAAAATTAAACAGGAATTGCCAGGGTTGTAAATAACTTGGCTTTCCAGTATGAACATAGCTAGGTTTTTTGTTAGGAGGGTGGGGTGACCGACCAACTAGGTTAGAGGAGGTAGATTTACCTTCTGCCAGAACTTAACTCCACAGTTGCTTTTGGCATTTTTCGTTCGTTAGCATAATAGTTTTCTTTTGGGGGAGGGGGGGTTACTGCTCTCCTAGCCACAGCCAAGCTGTTGACCCATAAAAACACAAAAAATTTTGAAATATCGTTTAACCTTGTTTTGTATGATGTTTTTTTTTCTAGTGATGCACAACAAATGATTTTCAAGCAGTGTTTGGCTCCCACATAAATCAACTCTTAACTGTTCAACCCAACACAAATAGATTAGTGTGTTAAATCTATTCCAACAGAATAGATGACGTAAAGTAATTACTCTATAGCACCCTTTGCAAACCCCAAAATATAATAACAAGAGGGCTAGGGAATGCTGCGCGCAGTTTTTTTTTTTCGCGCCTAAAACTAGATGGCACATCTTTTATTGTAACCCCTAGCTACGTCTCTTTCGATTTTAAATTAAAAGAAAACATTTTTTTTTCAACTGGAAGTAAGGAGCAACATTAAAACTTAATACGAATTTAAAAAACTTAATAAAAAAAACTTAATACTCTGTATATGAAGAGGGTTGCCCCCTCCTAAATACCTCGGTCTTCACGGTAAAGTTTTTTTTTTAGTACTTTGAAAAAGTATCCTATTCAAATTAAAAGGCCCATTGTGTTTCAGAAGTCGTTCTTAAAGAATTGGGACAAAAAGTTAAACTTTAACGTGAAGGGCGAGATATTTAGGAGGGGGAACCCTCCTCGTATACGGAATAATTTCTGTTCGTTTCATGTTTTAATGTTGGTCCTTACTTTCAGTTGAAAAAGCTTGTTTCGGTTGAAAAAACTTGTTGGGAGGGGGGCTAGTTTTCCTCCATATTTTGACCACTTACAATAGGCACTAGAATTTTAATTTATGTTAAGATGAGCCCTCTCCGATATTCTAGGGCCATTGGCTCGATACGATCATCCTTGGGGTAAAAAAAAAAATTATAATAATAAAACAACACGCATCCGTGATCTTTTTTCTGGCAAAAAATGCAAAATTCCACGTTTTTGCAGATGGGAGCTTCAAATCCTTATATTAGGGTTCTCTGATACGCTGAATCTGATGATATGATTCTCATTAAAATTACTAGACTTTTTGGTATTTTTTACCCCCTTTTTCGAAAATGAACCACATTTCCTCAGGCTTGTATCTTTTTATAGGTAAGACTAAACTTAATTAATCTTATATAGGCCTATATTGGGAATCAGCACAAAAATTCAATTCTATTGATATATCTATCGATATAAGAATTCCGTGTTTTTAGAGTTTCAATTATTATTGAGCCGAATCGCTCCTTACTTACAGTTCGTTACCACGAGCTATTTGATAATAACAATCTAAGCACTTTAAATCGAATGTATTTTTTTTCCGCAATGCTGTACTTCTGGGATATTTCTGGATTTTTAATGAATTTTTTTTTTTTTTTTGGGGGGGGGGGGGGTCTTTTGCACAACCATTTTCTTGGTTCCATTACTATTCTCACGTTTCCTGTTTGAATGGTTTAGCTGTTGTGAAAGACACTTGAATTTAATCATGTAGAATAATGCGTAAATAGAATTGTGAAGCACCAAAAAGTTGTTACTAACAATTAGTTGTTAACTGACACAAATTTGTTAACAACAATTCGTTGCAATTGATTTGGTGCAGTATTTAAAAATAGTACCTATAAGTGTTAGAACTGGTTTAAAACAACATTTCAAACCAAGCTTAAAGATGCAGTGCAGAACTATAAAACACTAATCTTTCACTGTTATTTCTTTATTGATGAATTTCCAGGTTTATTTTTATCTCCGATTTTGTGGACAAAATAAATCAGTAGTTTTTCTCCAACAATGCTTCAAATTGTTATAAAATGTCCCTTACATTTGAACAGTTTTCTGTTAAATGTGAACTTACAATTGTTAGCACGATTGATACTAACAATATTCCGTTATAGGATGATGGAACTAGGCATAGTGTATTTTCTATTTCAAATATCATGGGGTATCAATCTGTGTCTCTTGTGCACATTTAATCTGAATATTTCCTTAGGGATGAATTCCGTTTTTCATATATTGTCCATTGGACAACAAGTATATGGGTGATACCTGAGCCAATTGTAGGTTATGGAGGTTAGTTAAAATGGTAAAGAGAATTGTCGATAGCTGAAATCTACTAGCCCCAGATATTAGGCACTTACACAGGACTTTTTTTTGGGGCGGAGGGACCGATAATTAAAAATCGCCAATTTTATATAATAAGTTGAATAAAAAGCACCCAGAAATTCTGGAACATTTAGGATTTCGCGTGTCCCCTCCCCTCCTCTGTGTACGTCCCTGTCAGATTTTTAGCATTTTTGTTTGGTTTATTTTAAGCTGAGAGGTAGATTTTTTTAATGTAAGGGGCTGATAGTTGTCTGTTCGGAAAGCGAAGTGACGCCCCATGTCTAGTTAGAGTATGGTTTATTTTGCTATAAAAAACAACTTTGACGTACATATCACCTACAGGCAGAAAACATCCAGGGAATGCACCCGAGATTGGGCGCTTATCAATACCCTAGGACATTACTACGAGCTCGAATCTCAGCTTTGAAGGAGACTACCCTGTTTCATAGCAAGTGTCGACGTAAGGCTAGAAAAATTGGACACGACGGCTGGACGACAGAGAGAGACCCTTGATCGAACACAAATGCTTGCCAGATACTCATGCTGGTTCAAGACTCAGAAAAGTATGCATTCATATTGTGAAACACTTAATCGCTGCAAGATATAAATATTTCTTATCTTATTAGCACTTGTCCATATCCTTTGCATTTCAAGCACCGACTTTGAGTGTTATACATTTCATGATTAAAGATAAGAAATATAAAAAAGATGTAACATCAGGGAAAAAAGACCAATCAACTATATATGCAGATGTGGAATTGTTTCTTCACCTGCTTAATTTCATCACGCCAAAGAATCTGCTATCAAATATTGCTATCGATCTTTCGGTTTTATGAATATAAAGGTGTGCTTCTATGTTAGCTCTGAGAAACTCAAGTAAGTTTTCTCAATCTTCATTTAAGTATCAACAAATATACTTTGTCACATGCTTAGAGTCAGTGTGAAACTAATCGACGCTAGCAACAACAAATTAACAATTAGTAAGTCATAATGCTAAACACAAAACAAATTACCACGTTGAGATTATAGGCCCGTTTTTTAGCACTAAGATCTTACATCAAAGATCTTACATCTTTTTTGCCAAGATTACCGTTTTTTAACTCATCTTTGTTCTGAGATCTTACAGCTCACTGATGTTACCAAAAAGTGTGAAGACCGCCACTGTTTTGCCACATAGAACAATGATGAGAGAACTTTGATGATCTACTCATCATTGTTCTCAGACCGCTGATCAGAGCAGAATGATGAAAGACGTTTGCACAAAAACGACCAAAGATGTAAGATCTTTGTTCAAAGATTTCACTTTTAAGCGTTTTCTGACAAAAGATGTAAGATCTTAGCACATTGATGAGGGAAAAAACAGGCCTTATGAATACTCGACTAAATTACCTACATTTAAAATTAGTGTAGTATGTTCCTCTCTCACGTGTTGGCTTGAGCCTTTTGGAGTGACTTGGAGATTGCCAATTTCGATTGCAAAGAAGAATCTGTGGTGCTAAAAAAAACACTGTTGGATCAGAAAAGAACATTAATAAATAATCTGTACTTCATTTACTTTAACATGTTCATTATTTGTATATCTAACTTTCTTAGAAGCATCACCTTGGAATAGTCAGCTCTTTCCTTTTTCTGTCATTAGGTATCCCTTGCAATACATGTGGGTTACTTATCAATAATCCTATGCCAATAATGTTAACTAGGAAAATTTTTCCCAACCGTAGTCAATTGGGTGACTATCATCGTTTAAGGTTTTTTTTTGTTCTTGTAACTGCTGTATTAATTGTAGACTTCTGGAGTGGTCGAGGGTTACTCAGGATATTTTTTCATGGTTGCAGTGTCAGACACAACCTAGTCAAGAAGGAACTCTAGCCCATAATAATCGAAACTTTGGTTAGAAGCGAATCGCAACCATTGACTACTTTTGACTTTAACTAATGAGTTAATCTAAGACCTCTGAAGCGGCCAAGAGTTAAGATGGTTCGCCGTCTAAAAAAGCCCCGCACTCTGAACTGATTTTTAACTATTGAGATAATTTGTGTTCATATTGTGTGAAAGATATCGTATTTTTGGCTAGTTAAATATAATCTATGTCTTTGATTGTAACGATTTGTGGGCTGGAACGACATGCGAAGATGTCAGACAATTACTTGCACTGAGCTACTCACAGAAAAGTATGACTATTGTTTGTGGAAGATGCCATTTTGTTGTGTGACAATATGTATTTTTCAAATATCCAAATATAGCATCGTAAAGAATATAAGAGCAAGAAGTTTCTTAGGTTCATGAGATTCATCATTCATGAGAAAGATGGATTTATGAAATTAATATAGGTAATACTCGGCAATGGAAGCCACGCTTCAGAGTGCATAAGGCATTTAATTTGATTTCTAACTTATACAGAGTATCCTTACCGTGTATTGCATAGTACGTACTCGGTTACCGTATGAAGAAAACTTTGATACGACTGAAAATTTGATTGAGATTAAATGCATTAATCTCTGTGAAATCTAGCCTGAATGGATCTGTCCAAGACAGGACAGATGCTTTTCCCCGTAATCAGGCCGTTAACGGAAACATTAGAGATCTACTTAGTATTTAATTTGTAACTCTAGGACCTTATGACCTTTATTTATGTTTGAATTGGCTTCTGAAGCAGAAGCATAATGCGTGGTTATCGACAGTGGATTTTTTATTAGTGACATCTGCAAACTCGCTAGTTATTTCTGATTTTGTTTATTAATTCAAATTGGTGTTTTGCCATCATTTTCCATGGAACCTAGTATTATTGTATTCTAACTGTAGATATGGGATTTTTTTTCTGGGAAATTTGTATTGCTTCGGCCGGATGCGTCACCCTTTGTTTAAGCGTATATTTACTGTCTTTGGCTCTATTTAACTTGTTAGAGCCATAGCAATTTTGCTACGAAGCTCGTGAAAAATGATATGGAATTTCTTGGAACTGTCATGTAAAAGTGCTTGTTTCAAAGATTCTGACTATTGTTTCAAGACTTTTGTTTCGTAGATGTTTCTTTGGTGGTTCTAATGGATGCGTATTTACGAATTGGGAAGTTAATTGATTGTAAGATAATTACATCACTGGGTAATAAACTTTACTGGAATAGTAAAATTTCTTAATCTCACATGTCCACAATATCTATGTGTTGGTTGACTTTATGACGATACTTGGAATACAGTGTCAAAACATCCATTGTTCTTTCCCCCCCCCCCCCCGTTTTAAGTTTTGGGTCCAATAACGCCATTGAGTCAAATTTTATCTCTTTTGCTATCGGGAAGCCCCATCCCCTCTCGTTTTTTGGTATGGAATGCAACCTGTATGTCGGTATGGAAAACGGCATGGGGCTCTGTTAAATGAGGGCTAGATTGGGCGGGGGTTTGGGTTGTATGGTGCTAAACGGCATTTAAAAAAAAGGAGTTCACTTAATATCATGCTGAATATTTGATTTGGATGGAATATATGCAATTGCTCTTGCTAATGCACTGAAGCTTGGCGTGAAAGTTGGTTATGAGATTTTCCGTGTTCATGAGTTTCCAGCGTCCACCAAGGTGCTGCTATAATTGCCAATCGCCTAATCATCTGAAGTCGTCTTGTAATAACCCTAAATGTTGCTCCCGCTGTGCAGAAGAGCATGAATCGTCGCGCGATTCCCCGTGCCAGGCTACCCCTAAATGTGCTAATTGTCATGGCAATCATGTTTCATTTTCTCTAAAATGCCGAATCCTTCGTAATGCTGTAGCTAAACGTTCTAGTCAGCTAAGAAAATGACTATTAAAATCGAATTTTCTATATGCTCATTCAACATTAACGGAACGAAGGATAAGGATGATTCTTTGAACCAGAAATTATCTAATTTCGACATTTTTGTTTCTACAAGAACATCTTTTGCCTTTTGTGAGTTTGAACTCCCTTCGCAGGAGTAAAGAACACTTGGTTTTCGCTAGAAGTGCCCGAAAAACTTCTGGGAGACCTTCAGGCGGGCTGGCCTGCGTATTAAAACATAAACTACTCCCGCTATCCCCTGTGTGTTATCGTGAATGTGATTATTTCATTGCAATCCGTCTTGCTAACCTAGTTCTTATTAATGTATACCTCCCTTGCGACCAAAGATCATTTCCCTCTCTAACAAAGTATACTAAAGCATGTGCATCGCTAAAGACCCTTCTTATTAGTGTTGAGAGTAATGGATTGGATTGGATCCTTTTAGGCGATATGAACTGTGATATAAAACTCTACCTCAACACGAACTGATTTATTTTTGGATTCGCTACCTAATGGCTATCGGGTTTTGGATAAAGATGCATCCCATTCATACATACATAATAGCGGTTCATTGTCTGATATTGATCACTGTGTTGTTTCTTCTGGTATTTCTATTAGTGTTATTCACATTGACCAGGATGAACGTGATTATGACCATCTGCCCCTTTTCAGCCACTGTCACCATCAATACGACTCGGGCTGAACAGAACTTATGTACTAATTACAAAAAGTGGATAATCAAAAGAGACTGGAATAAAGCGGACTGGCCTCTATATCTATCTACCCTTGCTCTTCTTCTGTCTACAATTAAAGTTCCATTTAATTTACTCTGTACCAGTGTTATATCCCCACAAGCTCGAGTTCAGCTGAATATATATTACAGCCAGATTGTTTCCTGTCTGAAAAAAGCTGAAGAAGTGGCTGTCCCGCTTTGTCGTTTTAAAAGCTTAAGACTAGAGGCTCAATATGGAAATCTGACCCTGATTTAAAAATTGTGAAAAATCGTGCAAAATTGTGGCTTAGAATTTGGGTAGCGTGCGGCCGCCCTTTAGGGGTCACCTTTTTGACATTAAACAGAAAACGAAGTTGGAGTTTAAACGTTATCTTCGTAAAGTAAGGTACAATGGGTGTAGAATTTCCGAAGACCTCTAGTCAGTGGAAACAAGTGATTAATGTTGCGAAACTTGATTCACCTCCTAATGCCGATCGGATCCCTAATGCCTCTTGGATTAATCATTATAATAAGATTTTTAATGTTATGAATTATGCGGTTCACTCTCAATTTGTTAACCTCTGTTCTTATGTATTACCTGCGAAAATTTACCAAGGCCATGTACCTCCCGTTTCTGCTGACCGTGTGATTCGTTGTGTTAAGAATTTAAAATCTAAATCATGTGATATTGATGGTATTAGTGTTTTTACCTTCATATTGATTCGAAAGAATTGATTTATCATTTGCAGTTATTATTTCAAATTTGTCTATGTACGTCTTTGGTCCCTGATTCTTTTTTGTGCGGGAGTGTCACTTCGATTCTTAAACGTGGGAAAGATCCGACTAATTGCGCATCATATAGACCTATTACGGTAGCTTGTTCGCTGAGCAAAGTTTTTGAATATGTCCTGCTTCCTGAAATTCTTCCAAATGTTGATTATGTGTCCAATCAATTTGGGTTTTAAACCAAATATTGGATGCCAACATGCGCATCGAATTCTTACTTCTTTTTTAATTCAAGCACAAAAAGATGGATCTGAAGTTCATTTATGTGCGTTAGATATTTCAAAAGCTTTTGATTCGGTTTGTCACAGCCAACTATGGTATTCTCTTACCCAGCTAGGAGTGAATTCATCTGTTATATGTGTCCTTCGTTTTTGGTATGCAAATTCATATGTTCGACTTCGGTCAGGAGAGAATCTTTTTTGGTAATATTCCAATTCGGTCTGGACTTAGGCAGGGAGGGGTTCTGTCACCATACCTTTTTAATGCTTGTTTATACCCTGTGCTTTCTCGTATTTTTCCGTCGTGTTTTACGGGTCTAACTAATTTATCTTATATTGCTTATGCAGATGATTTATTACTTATTAGCCGTTCAAAATTCACCCTAGCTAAGTCTACCCAGTTTGTTTCTAAGCTTTTGGAAAAAAATTGGCCTCGTGCTAAATGCTGAAAAATGTGAATATTTAGTTTTCAATGCTAAAAACCCAAGTAGTGATTTGTGTTGTAGTTCTTTTTCAGTTAAGCTGGCTCCTGCGTTGCGTTGGCTCGGGATTAGTATCTGCTCTTCTATTTCAGCTATCCGTGCTAGTGCACTTGCAGATATTAAGAATAAGCTTAAAGCAGGTTATGCTAAAATTGTTCCAAATCGTGGCCGACATTCTCGTAAGGCATTGGCTAAACTATATTCTACGTATTGTTGACCATTCCATTCTTTTTCTATCAGGTTTGCGCCCATTTTTTTAATAATAATGATATGCAGGATATTAGAGTTTTGTATTTCCGTTATTGTAAATATCTTTTGTATTTGCCTCGTTGGTATAGAAACCGTAAGATTATTCGAATATTTAATGCAACTGATATATTGACGTCATATAACAAGTTGGACTCCAAGTTAAAAGATGAGGCCTGCAAGCGGTTGGGTCCTTTTCATCCTCTTGTGCGATTGTTTTGATTTGTATTTGTAGTTTTTATAATGATATTGTTTTGCATGTGTTTTGTTTTTGTATGTCTTTACTTTTTATTTTCTTTTGTTACTCCACTTTTTTTATAATTGTTAGTGGGTCAAAAAAAATTATTATTATATATATATATATATATTATATATATATATATATATATATATATATATATATATATATATATATATATATATATATATATATATATATATATATATATATATATATATATATATATATATATATATATATATATATATATATATATATATATATATAAATCATTATTCGACCTGAGAAAATGGGTTTAAGAAAACTAAAAGTTTTCTGTTTATATACTGGAAAAAATCTACCGTTGGTATTATTTTCTGGATTGGTATTCAAATCATTTTTTTTCGCGGGGGGAGGAATTTTCTAGGAAGACTTTCCAAATTGAAAAACTCGCTCAGTGATGCCAGCGGGGATTCACATAGCGATATATCTTGGTCGTTTTTCCTTAAAAAAAAAATTGCCGGTGCTCAGCTGTTTGAAGACAAGAAATATTATTTCTATTATTATGTTTTATTGATGACCTTTTTTCGTATATAGCTTTTTCAAGCTTTCAAATCGTCTTTTCTCTCTTTCAGCTGTTTTCGCTACTCCAAAGTCCATATCCTCTGGACCACCTAACCCATTTAGTAGCAGGAGTCCTCCTCGACTTAGAGAACCAGATGTTATTCAAAGACCTATTTTAGCACCGAGCAAGTTTGGTGGCCGTCCTTTAGCCAACGAAAGTAAGTTGATTTTGTTATCCTATATGTACGAGAGACTACCACCCTCTCTGAACTCCCTCCCCCATTTTTTACCTTAAGAATTTACTATTGTTTTTCTAAAAGTATTTTAGAATAGAATAAATGGTAATTTGACATTACATCTTTTCTATTTATTGATTACCTTTCTTTATGTTCGAATTGCAAATTTTATTGTTTAAAGCTAATAGGAATCAATTTCGAGGCATTATGCCAAAAAAGCAATTGCACTTTTAATGCATTTTTCTTGTTAACAAGTTGTAATGCTGCTCTTTACTTGCGTTTGTTAAAACTTGCTTTTTGTAAAGTCAATTTCTGTTTGTTTTTGTTCTGATATACAGGGTTGTCCTAAATATTATGGACCTACCACCCCCCTTCAACGCTGTTTACACTAAAGTTTAACTTTGTATAACAATGCTTCAAGAACAAGGGCGCATTTAGGTGTTCTCTTTTTCAAAACAAAACACAAATTTTCCTAAATAAGAGCGATGCTCTTTACGCTTAGGCTCAATTTTTATCACAATGTTTTGATATTCATAAACTAACTTTTCCCACTAAAACTACCGTCTGCAGTGAAAGGCAGGCTATCACTCCCTTAGCAACCATATTGCAGGCTTAGTCCAAACATATCCGTTCAAACAAACGGAGGCTCAGGGTTTAAACCCCCTCCATAATTATCTGAAATTGTTCCCATAGAAATTTTGAAAAAATGCACTCTTTGAGGATTAAGTCCTCCCCCTTCCAACACAAACATAAAGATACACTAATCTCCGCCTTAATAAGCTAGTGTACAACTATGCAGTTTCCCACTATTGCTAGGTTTAATGAATAAAGGGTCTATGACAACAATTATTTTTCTATAAACTAAGAATTTTCTGCCGAGGGCCAGTATATTTCAAGCTAAGTCCCAGTTGCCTAATTCCAAGGACTTGCTGGAAAAATAAGCCAAATTCTGACTTTATGTAAAAACGAGCTAAATCCTAAGTGCCGGATTTGGCAACGGGGTACGAGAATAATTGAAGTCCTATCTCAGCATAAAAACGATCTAAATCAAAGATATGGACTGACTAAGAAGACTTCCGATGGATTAAGAAGACTTCTGACTTAGATGGGCCTATTTCGCCATGTTTCAACCGGATCATTGAAAATATATGGACTGACTTAGAAGACTTCAGATGGACTATGAAGACTTCTGACTAAGATGGGCCTATTTCACCATGTTTCAACCGGGTCATTGAAAAGTATATGGTCTGACTAAGAAGGCTTCAGATGGACTAAGAAGACTTCTGACTAAGATGGACCTATTTCACCATGTTTCAACCGGATCATTGAAAAATATATGGACTGACTAAGAAGACTTCAGATGGACTAAGAAGACAGTCCCCGCCTACCTTCCACAGGACATCACTCTGATCCGTTTGAAATTTGGTGGGCATCCAGCTACAGCCGATTACAATTCTCCTTTTAAGTTTTCAACTGTTCCTTTTTTTTTGGTCAAGGTACTAGAAATTTATTAGTTTCAATAGTTGAAGTCAAAGTCACTGAAAAATGAAACTTTGAAGTCCTAGCACCTCGTTTGTAAACGTGTGATCTAGGAGCCATGTTAGTGATCTAGCAATGTTCGGTGAAAGTCTCTTTGGGTATTTGTACTCATCTGTCAAATTTCCTCAGGTAAATCAATAAACATTTTTCAAGTCTCTTTTTGGTCTACCAAGCTATAGTCTGTCGCCCTCTGACTCGGCAACTTTGCTAACTCGCGTCTCCACCCAAAACTTTCCATCGACAGTCTGTGTTCATCTTTGTGATTGGATCTCCTTATGACTATGCTGTAAGATTGTGTACATCCTCTCATTTTAAATCAATAAAAAAAAAATCCGAAAAAATGTATTTCTAAGGAAAGTAAAGAGCCATTTTAAACTTAGTAGAAACTAGTAGAAATAAATTCCAATAATAGTTCAAATTCAAAACGACCAGGAATTACTATTAAAGAGTAAATGCAGCCCAAAACGAACAGAAATTAAAATAAACGATCGTAGCACATATAGAGAAAACAGGAACTACTATATATGAATAAATAAATCTTAAAACAAGTAAAAACTAAATTGAACGTTCAAGTCAAACTTAAAACGAACAAACATTACCACAAACAGGAGTTTGGCTATTGTCCCCTAAGTCTCCTCCTTGGTGGATATGCCTAAATTAGGGAAAAAAGAATGAATTGGAAAGGCTAAGGAATAAATATGGAAGGACATGAGACCACGGGCAATAAAGAAGGAAATGGAGCATATGCTTGGACTTTCCAAAGAAATTGTGTAAGGGCAGTGAAGCATAGTAATTATATAGGCCTACCAAGCGTTAGTCTTTTCGGAATGTTTACTCAATTACATAATATTTTGCAAGGGGGCAATGAAATAAAAAAAAGACGCCCCAGAATACGCTGAGGTTTGATAAAAAAAAAAGAACTAAAAGAATTTGGAGATTCTTGGAAGCTAGCCAAAGGAGAAGCTTTAAACAGGGTAAAGTAGAAAAAAGAATTTTGACCTCAAATGGCTTAACAGTGCAATAAATCTGTATAGTAATAGCATCAAAGAATATTTTCCAAAAATCCTGTTGGGTCCCGGTGTGCTCGGCCATCCTTTAGAGTTACCTCTAATCTTCTGGTTTTATGTCACAGACGTATCAGTGCAACTTATACAATCTAAATCGTCAGTTAATTAAACTGAATTTCCTTAAAAGATGCTTCAGCTTTAAGGAAAGCATCCTACTATTGACACGTAAGCCTATTATAAGTTATCTTACATAGTATCTATGGTTTTTTATCTTTCTTCTATTATTTAGTTTTTGCTTTGCAAACAAATAATGTTTACTGAGTATTTAAAGAATGACTACTTAACCAATTTAGCCATGAAGTTAGTTTTTTCTCCTCGTTTTCTCTGTTTGATCTTTTTCTGCTTTTTCTCTCGTTCTGGGACATTTTTTTTTATTCTTAAGTAGCTAATTATCTTTCAAATGCCCTCTTTTCAAGTAAACTATCTTTTAAAGTAAAGATTACAAGTAAAAGGGGAAAATGCTAGGAAAATCGCCGTCAGTGGGATTTGAACCCATGAACCCTCTTTGCTAATTGCCAGAGGGCGTGTGGGTTCCACTCCCGTCGGTGGCAATTTTTCCTTTCAATTGCAGTATTGTGCATTAGGCTAACTGCGCCCAGTTGTGCTTGCCGAATGTGCAGCACTGGATTCTGGTTATTTATTTATATTATATATATATATATATATATATATATATATATATATATATATATATATATATATATATATATATATATATATATATATATATATATATATATATATATATATATATATATATATATATATATATATATATATATATATATATCTTTACTGTTACAAATATCCTGCGTTTAAAATACCCCATCATTTCCATTTATTGATTTGTCTGGATATCCTTTTCAGCTTGTCCTTCATCGGTACGTGCTGGTTTTAATATTTTTTTTTTTTTTTTGGGGGGGGGGGGGGAATTCTTGATGGGGCTTCTGTGGGTGCCAATGCCTGTCTTGCTAAAAGAAGAATGCTGTACGCGAAAATACGTGACATTGAGCGGAAGCAGCTGCAAAACTTTGAAAAACAGCTTGAATTCAGTATTATCTACTTTTACGTGTTCTTTTCTTATGCAAGGAATCTTGACGAGGGGTGTGTAAGCTTTGGCCTTCCAAACCCCATTCTTGTGTATGTGCTGCAAGCAATCTTAGTAATTTTGAATTTTTTTTTAAGACCGGATAATACATGTATTTTTTTATTAATACAGTTGTTTCCCATTTATTTTGAATAGGGACTTACTTTGCAGGGTTCATTTGCTTCTTTATATTCCTCTGTAGTTCTTAGTTAGTATTTACTAGTTTTTTATTATGTAGAAACATTCACAGTAAAAGCCTGGAAGCACGAATATTAAAGATTGCACGATACTTTGTATGAAAGTTCTGAACAATCAAAATTTTATTAAAAGGAAAAAAAAAGACTAAGAAATATTCTGAAAGATCAATTTTGATAATCTAGAGACAAATCCTGAGAGAGCCCAAGAAAAAAATGTTGTGGTAGTTAATGAAAATAGCCTGAAGGTATCTTTTTCGAGTGAGAGAGGGAACGTTGAGAAGAGGGAACGTTTTCGACTTTTCATCTACGCTGTCATACAATTCATTTTTTTTTTCCAATTCAACTTATCCCCAATAAAGAATGTATCCGCACTTTGACTCCACATAAGCAGTCGATTCTTTTTCTCATTTCTAAGATGTAACTTGTCCATAATAGAGACAAAAGTAAAACTTGAATTTTGACGAGGAAATGAATTGCCTGGAAATGTCACAAGAAACCTGGTAGTATCACGGATGTTAAAAAAAAATTTATAGGACGCTTTCATTACGACCCCCTATAGGATATTCCTTTGCTCCTCTAAGAGATTAGTTTCGTTCAGGTCAACTGTTCTTGAGGATTAATGGCCAGCGATCTTCATAAGAAGTAAGCCGTTCCCTGTATATCACATTTATCTCTTAGATGAACATAGTGTTGCTTAGTTCTTCTCAAAAGCTCATTCAAACCGTCTTTAAATCTTTATCTTCTCCTTCTTCCGTTAGGATTTTGGGGAAAATTTGTTCTGAGTTTTTAAGTTGAAGGAACTTCAGTAGGGCACCATAAACAGTTCACTATGTTTAAACTCATTTTGTTACCGGATCAACGTATTGGAGGAATATTGTGAAAATATTTTTCAAATTATCTTTAACCCTTTTTATCTTTTCCTACTTGATTATGAACAATTGCGAAAAGAAAAAGAAAAAGCAACAGAAAAAAGAAGATCGTTGAGTATCTGAATACTCGACGCATCTGAATATCATGAAATTTGCGAAACAACCAAATATTGAAACACTAGAACCTTCGTATATAAGATGTTATAGACTAAAAAAAAAAAGATTGGAGTATGTTTAACTAAACTGTAAAGTGATTTAATATCTAGTATAAGACTTATTTTAGGTAGTTAATTGATATTTATGAATTGAAGCAGTGAAAACGATTGGGTATTGGATCTTCTTCATTTTTAGATCAGTCATCAAGTGCAAAATCTAGAATATTTTTAAGACCTTCTTTACTCTCGCAAGTCACTACAAATGGCACAACAGAGCCAACGACAACGGTATCTACTTTTGGGGAGTCAGTGTCGAATTCTTTCCTTAGAGGTAAGCTCATTCGAGTAATATTTTTTTTCTCGCGAATCAAATTATTGTTGCGGTTTCTTTTATCTAACGCACTTCTTCTTTTATCAATTTTTGTATATAGATACATAGTTAGTTTATTGAAACAAAAAATAATTCTGCGATATAGTCGCTCTGAGTTGACAAAAGTGCAATGCTCACTCAATGAGATGGTTTTTTTTTTAGATTTTGTACACTTCTGCAATATTTTAGCTGCAGTAATTCAAAACATACTATGTTATAATTTTGTGACCGGTTTCTACACCACCAATCGAAACTACGCATGTACAAGTGATTGATTGAACATAAATGGCTGAAATAACATGTGGATTCTGGAACATAATAACTCGTCTGTGTATAATAATGTCGAAAGTGCCAGTGTCCTATGACTTTGGGCCAGATTATTTTTTTCTCATATTTTTTCTAGACTTGAAATACTTTTGTCCGCGAGGACAGGGTTTCGTATCCTGGTGTCGCCGGCTATTTGGTATGAAACGGGGGTCAGTGGCGTGGTTATATAAGTTCAGCCAGAGTAGACACAGCTCTAAATGGGCTCCTGGAGAAATTGGGGAAGGTAAACAGGAAGGGTGCGGGAAAGCACAGGATGGCTGGCCCCCAACCTCGATTTCTCTTCCTGGCCGCAGCCATGAGACAGATATCAGCATCGCCGGTAGGGACCATAAAGTCCAGTGCCGTATTCTTAACCTTAACTTACCATATTTTCTTATCTTCTTTTTTAGTCGGTAATTTAGACAAGGAAGTGGCAATATCTGTTAGCAACGGTTCAAAAGATCCAGACCATCCCCCGGAAGCAGAAATTCATCCAATATCCAATAATTTATTCAGGTATGCTACCTATTTAATTCAATTCAGTTGAACTTTGCATTTTTTCCTCCTTTCATAAAAAATCGACACTACAATCATAATTCTGAAGCTCAATGGCATCGTTTCAATGATCGCAATTACATTTTGATAAATTCTTTCGGAAGAGCGAAAATATAGGGTTTTGTATTGAAAATCTAAATTGAAATCTCACAGCTACGAGGATCCTTTGGCTTGATAAATTAGCTGTGCCCAAGTTGTTGCCCATAGGCTGCACTTTGCCCACCGGGCACGTTTGATTCTTAGTTTTAGACCAGGATTTAGGATTTCTTCGGGATTAATCGGGATTTCCGCAAAGGGTTTACCTCTCGAACAAGGATGTGTCGGAAAATCCATTGATGCTTTGGATTTTTCTAAAATTTAGGTGGGAAAACTCTAAAATTTAGGTGGAAAAATCGAGTTAAATGGGTGGCTTTCTTATACAGCAACTATTGCATTTCCGTCTGTACGAAATATATGATTTTTTTAACAGATTTGTCCCACAGATGTTGGAACTACTCTTTAATTGACTTAAAGCAGCAACGATGAAAGCTTTTCCCAGAGCCAGAGTTGCCACAGGTAAAAGAAAATCACCAGATTCCTGAAAAAAAATCATCGAATGTTCAAAAAATCAGTACGCTCTTGAAAAAATGGCTAAATCATCAATCAGTAATTAGAAAAAAAATTCTAAATTATAATACAGCTGCTTTAACAGTCAACGTGGTCTTGTTTTTTTTAAATCCCCGGTTTCAGTTACTTTTAGACTTTTGTCAATAAGACTAATTTGTTTCTTTGGTATGTTCAACACAGGGGCACCAATGAAGAGAGGGTGCAACTACTTCCCCTAGATTTTAAAAAATAGCATTATTTTAATCTTTTTTCTCAGCAAAATATTTTTTGAAAATGTCTCTTTGTATTTTTCAAATATTTTGTGGTAAAAGAACTGTAAGTAAGGAGTAACTCGGCCTTATAGTAGCCGAAACTCAGAAAAAGGGAAGTTTTCTTTTTGTGCTGATTCAAAATATATACAATTCACTAAGTTTAGTCTTGCCCGTCAAAAGATACGAGCATGAGAAGATTTGCCTGATTTTCGAATAATAAACACCCCAAAAAGTCAAGTGATCTTAATGAAAGTCTCTCCGTCAGATGTAGCGTATTAGATAACACTACCGTGGAGGTTTCAAGCTTCTTTGTGCTGTATCTACTTAAATCTAGAATATTTTTTTTTTGCTAGAAGAATGATCACGGATTGGTGTTTATTTGTTGTTTTTTTCCCGGGGAGTGATCGTATCGAACCAATGGTCATTGAAGACCGGGGAAGGACTCATTCGAACAGAAATTAAAAGTTTTATTATCATTTTTGTGTGAACAAAAAGATTGAAGCGTTACTAGTCCCTCTCCTGAGCTTTTTTTTCCCAAAGAGATCTGGTTAAAATTCTGAGATGGCCATTCGGTTTAGCTTTGTTGAAAGTCGGAAAGGTCTAATAACCAAATCTCTGGGGGTGACATGACCCCGACAGTCCTTGGTGAAAAAGCTGCAAGCTATACAATTTGCCCATTGCTTGCATGTAGTATTTGTTTTGGAAATTTTCTGCCCGTGATCTACCATGGGGAGGGAAGTTTCCGGGAAAACACTTATAGGAGAAATTTTACACGGGAGATGGGGAAATTTTTAGAAATTCACGCATGGAATTGTTTAATTTGTCTGACTCTCCACACCAAACTATATTAACCATTAAATGTCAGTTGCAACTGAACTTTCGAAAAGGATATTACTAATAAGAATAAAAAGACAAAAAATAAGCAACACGGATTAATGAATAATGGCTCAGTTCAAATGTTCAATAAAAAGTGACAAATTAAACTCCTTGCTATGCCGGCTTACAGCCATAAAACTTCCTAATTAAGCAGTATCACTTTATGCAATTAATATCAACTTCTGAATTGAAACGCAAATCATATCAACCCAGTCTCTGTCAAACATGAATAACTTATTTTTAATTAACTATGCCTTTTTTATGACAGAACAAAGAGAGTAGTTTTTGTTTATTTTCGGCTGTCAGTAAGTTTTCACTAAAGCACCTCTTGCTTTCAATTTGTAATTAGTATGATTGTTAATAATAATTAGCTTCCTTAGTGATGTGCTCGCTTACATTTATGCGCTATATCATAAAACTCACTTCATTTAGAAAATAATTTACTAGTTTTAGAAAAAGAAAACCACTAAAAATCGCTAACCGAAAAAAAAATCACTAGGCAAAATAAAATTACTATAAATAGTGATAGATCCCTAGGGGGTGGCAACCCTGCCCAGAACCTTTGTTGAAGCTCTACTGTCATTTTTTATTATTACTAATTTAATAGTATTACTATTAATTTGAGCATTACTAACTTAAAGAAAAACGCCTGGAAGAGCCATTTTTATAAAAGCATGTGTTTCCCGTGATATTTTCGAAAGGCAAATATTGGTAACCTTTGCTTAAACTACTCATGACGCAAAACACGAATTCGGCTGTTATTGTCGTTTATGATACTTAAAATTATAGTTTTTTAATAATAAACGGTTTGAATACATTCTAAGACCACACTGGCTTTACAAGACGTATGAAAACAAGGAAAAATAGTCTAGAAAACGAGGTCGATGTCAGCCAGTGGACAGAAAAGAATGAGCTTCTACTGCTATTAACAACTCACCGCAACAAGCCACCTGAGACCAACACATCTACGCACACTCCTCCTCCATCTCCATTCAAAGCCTTCCTCTTTACGTCCTCCCAGGAAGTTTCCACTTCCCTTAAATCTTTCTTTATGACATCCTCCAAGTCCAATTGCGGACGACCTGCTTTCCGTTTAGCCCTAGAAGGTTGGCCGAAAAGGACACATCATCTTTCATGCAATCTGTCATCCTTCATCCGCAGAAAGTGCTCTAGCCATCTCAACCTTTCTTTTATTATAGCCCTAGAAAGCGGGATTGAACTACACTTTTCGCACAGCCGACTGTTTAAAATATAGTCAGTCAGCCGGATACCAAAACAATCCGTAGGTAATTTCTTTCGAAAACATCTAGCAAATCTTCCTCCGTTTTTTTGGAGCGCTCCTGCTTTAGAATCATAATTTGACCACTGTCGTGTAGCTTCCAATATTCTAATCTTGGTTCGCAGAATTATGTTTCTATCCTTACAAACTTTTTTCAACTGTGAAAAAACGCCCTGAACCTTGGCTATTCTACTTTTAACATCCTCATTGCTCCCACCGTCTTAACTAATAATTAACTAAAAAAAAACTTTTTCCACAAAATAAGTTTTTCAAAGAAAAGTAAAGAACTCCATTAAACAAAAAATGAGCAAAAATAAAATCAGATAATCTACCAAGCGTGAAAACTACCACAAATCAGTATCGATAAATTAATGAAACCCAAAACGAACAGAAATTACAATAAATAACCGAGTCAAACTCAAAACGAGCAGAAATTAACAGAAGTTGGGCACAAAACTTCTATGCCTTCCCAAGGCCAGAACAAAATTTGCACTTTAGTGAAAAAAAAATTTAGTGTTTTTACTTTTATAACTTAAATAAATCAAATAATATTAACATTTTGATTACTAAATATCAGTATATCTATATTAAACTGGCAATGCACATTCATTTGTATTTTTTCATTTTGCCCTGCAACTCCTCTTAAGATTGGCTAACACTTCTTAGCTATTATCTTGGAAGTGGGGAAATGTCAGGTACGATCTTTTGGTCTGACTTTTATGATATGTAAACAACATTCAATTGCAGCCATTTCGTTCCACTGTTGCATTAACATCAAAACTAGCAATGAATCTCCTCCACTATATGTTTTGTGGACTTGGTAAACTAGCCTCTGAACAGTTTAATTCATATTTTCTCGGTGGTTTTCATGGACATAAGCCCCTTGAAACTCCAACATACTTGCGCTGAGCACGCTAACGTTTTCCGGCAATTAAGATAATCTTGCATCAAATACTTTGTACTTGTATATTTGTGTGTAAACAAGCTAGTTTATTGATTCGTAAAACCACTACAAACTAGATCAAACCAAACAACTGATGTTTTGTAATGTTTGCCTACAAGATTGCGCAACTCATCAAGATTATTCGGAAAAAGGACTGAAATGACTTATTATTCAGTTGTTGTACAATGAATGCGTCATACTATATCGTCGCTGCTAAGCTAAAACACCATTTATGACATTTTATCCGAAAGTGACTTTGTATGTACTTAATATTCCTAGATCACTACGCTAAAAGTTTACGGTCATAGGTAGACGTAATTTTCACTTATTACCGTACGCCTGAAGGTCGTAAGTGTGTAGTTACGACTTTAAAGCGGACACAATTTTGTAAACCTATGTAAAGTTTTGGATAATAAAATTTAAATATCACGAGGGGGCGTCAGGATTTTAGAAATGGCTAGGTGGGACATGGCCCAAAATCGGTTGGGAATCACTGATTCAAAAGCTTTGCGCAATGTATTCATTTTTATTATTGCAATCATCAGTGGTGTCAGTTGCGGGGGGGGGGGGGTTGTAACATGGAAATCTTGATAAGAAAATTTAGAAACAGACCTCGAGTTCTTGGAAATTCCGATACTTTTAGGATTTTCCTCTAATTCACATTTTATAATCCATATAAATATATATTTTGGTGCATAAAGCTATATTCAAATGCTTCTGACAGCCAGGCATGGAATTCCAAGGACAATGTTATTCTAATGTGCGTAAAACTAACAAACAAAACAAGTTGATTGCCAAACGACAAGTTCCAGAGTCTCAAAGACGAAACACAATCTTTTGCACGTTAGAAGTGAATAATACATTTAAAAAACTATGCAATCATACGGTAGTTTTTTTTATGAAGCTCCGAGAAGTGGTAAAAAGTTTGTTGTTGGATGTTCTAAGAACACAAAAAAGAAAGAAAAAAAAAAGATCGAATTGTGGGTAAAAATAGAAGAAACGTGTTGAGTTTCAAGAATATAATCTCTAAGCGACCAACGTATCAGCAACAAACCGTGGTTACTACCTCTAAAAAAAGACAGCGACCCAATGGAGAAAGGCTTTAAGTGGAATAAAATCCTGTAAAGTCGCTCATCTACTTGATTAAGCGACCAACCAGCATCCATTTCTGTTACGACTATGGTTCTGACATTTCAGGCATCAAAGTGAATGAGTTGCGAAGTTGCGACGGAGAATGACACCTGATCTTTTCCTTTATCAAATTCAACTTCAATCAGACTCAATTTCTTCATCAGACACAACCAGGAATTCTCTAGATGAGTCACATGTCGAAGAAGAGGATCCCAGAGATCTTCAAGTCGATCTGTTTGAACCTTATTACTTGGAGTATGATAGGCAAAAAATAAAGCAATAAAATCAAATTAAATCCTAGGGTATTGAGGTGAAATTTTGGAGAATGTTGAGCTAGATCAAAAGACACTATCTGTGTCCAAGTTATCAAAAAGGTGATATAAAATGTTTTAGGAACGGTTTAAGGGTATTAACTTCAAACTCTGCGACAACTTGCGACTGTGTTTGCTTGCAACTGGTAAAAGTATGGTCAGTTAACCAACCTGGATAATGTTCACTTATTAGTATTTCCCTTAGAAAAGACAACTCTTCCATAATAAATTTCAGAAAATAAATGCTAAAAATGCGATCAGTTAAAGATATGTTCGAACCAATTTTTAATTGGCGAGCGTGATAAAGGTTAAACCATTATCTAGACTAATTAATTGATCAGACTTTTTCAAAAAGAAGGAAATAGTTTTTAGAGATTTCAAAGGAAGTCTTGGAGACAACTGAAGAAAAGAATGCGTTTCGATTTTTACCATATGTTCCAGGGCTAAGTGAAAAACTTGAGAGAATTTTACAAAGTAATGGTTCAAAGGTAGCTTTAAAGAGTAGTAATACTTTGGGTAGTTTTTTTTTTTAAATTCTGGGAAGGATTGAACTTCATCTGAGCAGCAAAGTGGGGTCTATCAGATCCCATGTACTTGTGGAAGCTCATATGTGAGATGTACTAACCGGAATTTAAAAATGAGATTGCTACAGCACCAAGACTCTATTTCGTCAACCTTAAAGCAAAATTCCAAACCTGAAGATTTCACGTCAGCACTATCGGAACAATTTCGATTTTCCCGACCAATTTATCTTGTTCGATTATGCCTTGTTGATTTCTAGGTACGTGCGTTTAAAACAAACTTTCAGGGAACAATTGAAATTAAGAAAAGTTTATTCAAGAACCTAGCTCTGAAAAGAGACGCGAGTGAATTTTCCTTGAATTCTATTTACGATAATTTACTGAAGTCGGATAAAATAAGGTCCATTTTTCCCATTGCGTTTGACCTCTGCCCAGCTGTTAGTTCATATAAAGCTAACGAACCGGAGCCTGGGAGGTCAAGAAGAATTGCTTCCGGTATTGCATTGCAAAAAAACAAAATAAAATAACAAAAACAAGAGCAATAAACAATAGGCTCTGTAGTTATTTAATTTTTTATATATATATATATATATATAATGTTATTGGCTTAATTGTTTTATTTTAGTATTTCTGCTGATGACCACTGTACATGTGATCGAAATATCCAGTATATTTTTTTTATTGTTTTTTTTTCCGCTGTCTAATAAAAGGATTTGTCCCTGTTCGAACTGTCTTTTATTAAACTTAAGCCCAACAGAAATAAATTCATATGATAATTCGAACTCAAAATGGCAAGAAGTTACTTTTAAAGAATAAATGAACCCGTAACGAACAGAAATTAAAATAAACGATCACAGAAGGCATAAAACTGATAGGTACTAATATAGATGAATAATTAAATCTTAAGCGAATAAAAATCAAATTGAATGTTCAAAACAAACTTCAAAACGAACAAAAATTACTACCAACAGAAGTTCGGCTACTAGCCTTTTCCCAGTTCCCTAAACGTAAGAGTCTCAAAACTTGTCACGTCATTTTCGCTTTACTGAAAACAAAATAAGTTACAAACATTTTCTTTTGTATTTGCAACACTGAAAAAAAATAAAAATTATAGTCAGATAAAACTTTGGATTGCTGAATTTTCAGCAATCAATATCGTTATATATTAAATATTCAGTTTATTCTCATTAGTTCTTTCCAGTCATCTTGATTATTAAAATGATTTATACTTATATATTTTCAAAAAAAATGCATAATGGTCAAAATACATACACTTTTCAGTAAAACGAAAATTACGCAACAAGCTTTAGACTTTTACGGGGGGTGCTACCATTTCAACTAACCGTCACAAGCACTAAACGTCATAACATCCAACCGTCAGAACCACTTACCGTCATAACATCTAAAAAAAATTTTAAGTTTATATAATAGTAATAAGTATATAATAGTTTAGAAATAAGTTTCGGCTATATATTTGTACATCAGGAGGGTGGGGGTAAAGCATAGCATATATTAAATACGTAACCTAACCTAACCTAGGTACCTTTTCCCGCCTAAACCCTAAAAAAATTACGGTTCTAAAATTTTAGATGTTATGACGGTTAGTGGTTCTGACGGATTATTTTTTTGGCGATGTTATGACGGATTTTGTAGTGCTCCTGACGTTAGTGCTCCTGACGGTTGGATGTTATGACGCCTTTCCACTTTTATGTTTAGGGAAGGGGGAATTTGGAAGTTATTAGCGACTCTGCTTTTGAAGGAAAGCTAAATAAAAAGAAATTATCAGCTTATAAAAATGAATGTGCATTGTCAGTGTAATATACATATGCTGATATTTAGTAATCAAAATGTTTATATTATTTGATTTATTAAAGTTATAAAAGTAAAAACATTTATATTTTTTTTCAGTAAAGTGCAAATTTTGTTCTGGCCTTGGGAAGGCATAGGGGTTTTGCGCCCAACTTGTGTTAATTTATGCTCATTTTGAGTTTAACTCGGTTAATTATTGTAATTTCTGTTCGTTTTGGGTTTCATTTACTTATCGATGTTGATTTGTGGTAGTTTCACGCTTGGTAGATTATTTCATTTTATTTTTGCTAATTTTTTGTTTAATGGAGTTCTTTATTTTTCTTTGAAAAACTTATTTTGTGGAAAAAGTTTTTTAAATTAATAACAAAAATAACTGTACGTGCTATAGCTTTAATACCATTATTCTTAAATTCGACAATGCAAAATTAGTTAAATAAAGCTTATTCCATTTTGTCAGAGAAAAAGTAAAACTTCATCGACTAGTGAATCGGAAGTTCTGTATTTAGAAATTATGATTTACCTTATATTTCACAAAAATATATGAGACATACGGCAATTTTGCTTAGGTTTTTGAAGAAATAGTATGAAGTTCTAGCAGTATTCAGAATTATTTGATTTTTCTAAGTGAATAAAGCAATTCCGTATATAAGAAAGTTCATGCTGTCTTGCAATTTCGCATTCGAGATCGATGTCTCCAGAATCATATCCAAGAAATCTAGAAGAGATACAGAATTTTGTTATCTGGTCCTCAGAAAGATAACTTAATATTCTGCCGGAGAACTACATAAAATTGTCCTGAAAACTTTACTTTCCCAGCTAGGATTGTTCTGCTTTGACTTACTCCATGTACACGAGGAAAAAAACAGTATTATTTTTGTTTCTGAAAAATCACTGGAAATTTTATGAGGATCACTTGAACTTTTCTACCTCGTTTTAGAGATTCTGATACCCAGGAAGAATGTTGAGTCTGCATCTCCTATGAATTCGGATTTACAGACCGCTGGTCATGAGAAAAAAAGCAAAAAGCAGCAGCGAAAGAGTCAGTGTTGCTCCGCAACACAATTATGCCTAAGAGACGTGCGGATTAAGAACCGCTGTTCAATCCTGAAATACAAATTTTTTGCATCTATTATCGGTCGCGATCTTAAGGTTTTTTTGTAATTATTCAAACAGCCATACAAATTCGCCAAAAAACTCTTTTTTTATGAAATAATAAAAAGAATCGTTTTCCCCAGTCTTTGCTAACAGTTGCAATTATCTGTTTTTTTTTTTTCTTTTTTTTTTTATTAAAGGATACTCCTAGCTTTTGTAAATAGGGAAAGACTCTTGATATAGCCCGTATATTCAGTACAGTTTTGTAGGTCAACTCCAAGCAGTTTCTTAGACCGCACTACCTTTTCATTTCTGTATAAAATAGATTGAAAACAGATAATGGACGAGACTTTAGACTGTATCTTAAGGATGGCCGACGTTTACCTCCACCCCCCACAAAATACCCCCACCCCCCGTGGAAAATACCTCCCCCCCTCGTGAAAAATAAGTCTTTCCAAATTTGAGAATTTTATTTGAGTTTCTTTTCCGTAGGGGGAAGGAGTTTTGGTACTTGTGTATTATACGCCACTCACTCAAGTTTACTCTGTGTGAGAAAAACTCGTTAGAGAGCACGAGAACAAAGACAAGTGACAGAATCGATTTCTTCGTAAAGTATTTTTTTTCAGATATAAAATTCTTACTTCATTAGCACGAGTACCTACTTTACTCCCCCCCACCCCCTAACAGCCCTAATTCGTTTCTAAAGTAAACAAGTGACACTTGAATGGCGTATAACACACAAGTATTGGAATTTTTCATGGAGAGATATAAAGCTTCACGTTAACAAAACAACCATAACGTGGGGGAGAATGATGTTAAGTATTGATAGTATTCTTAGGACTTTAGCTTTATTTCTGGGGAGAATTGAAAGCTTATAGTAAAATAGGAATAAACTGAGAGGCAAGAAGACAAAATAAGGGCCAAGGCTACAAGATAGGGGACAAAATTATTTTCTAATGTTATCCATTTAATAAGGAATACCAAGAAAGGGGGGAGCCCGGCCAGAGAGAGATGGCCAAAACAGATCGAAGCCTTATAAACTAATCTAGGTTTTGCTCATTTGAGTAAGGGAAAAACAACCCCTTCTGTTATAGCAGAACTACAAAACAATAGCTAACTAAGGAAGGGTTCTAGGCGTTTATCTCCCGGAAAATATCCCCCCCCCCCCAAGGAAAATGCCCTTCCCCCAGAAATTAACCCCTAGAAAATAACCCCTACAGAAAAATACCCCCCCCCCCCCCAGTGGAAAAACTTCTGCAATTTTTGGCAGCTACGGGTGCCAAATAAAAAAAAAAATGAAGAAGAAAATAAAATGTAGGCGAACAATCATCAAAATTAAGCTAAAATATATGCACCAAAAAGTTTCAGAAGGTTTAGCTATCCTTTGAAAGTATAATTGGCTTTGGGAACCAAACAAATTCTCATTATTTAAGTTTTTTACGGACGAAAGCGTTGTCAAATTCTACGAGTTTGTTTTTCTTATATTCCAAGTATAAATCTACCACAAATCACCATTAAAAAATAAATGAAACCCAAAACTAACAGAAATTATTATAGATAACCTAGTAAACTCGAAACGAGCAAAAATTAAAAGCAGAATGGCTGACAACACCCATGTCTTCTCAAGACCAAAAAAAAATTTTCACCTACTAAAAAAAAAAAAAAAAAAAAAAAAAAAAAAAAAAAAAAAAAAAAAAAAAAAAAAAAAAAAAAAAAAAAAAATGACCCGTGTATTCTCAGTTTGATATACATATTCTGATATCTATTCCTTATAGACTTTATACTTCTTTATTTGTTAAAGTCTAAAAAGTGAAAACATATAAAATTTATTTTGTTTTCAGTAAAGTGCAAATTATGTTCTGGTCTTGAGGATGTGTGGGGGTTGTCAGCCCTATAATGTTAATTTTCGCGTGTTTTGAGTTTAGATCGGTTATTTATTGTAATTTCTGTTCGTTTTGGGTTTTACACTTGGAAAATTATTTGAATTTATTTCTACTCATTTTTGGCTCAACAAGCTGTTTGCTATTCTTTGAAAAATTTGTTTTGCAGAAAAAGTTTCTTAAATTAACTTCTGTTCATTTTTTATTGACATAGTCTTTTTCATAGAAAAAAAAATACTTTATAGAATTTGTTTTTTTTTCTATTAGACTCCATAGTTTGTACTTTGAAGATTATTTGACTTTATTTTTGCTCATTTTTGGTTGAATGTGGCTCTTTACTTTTCTTTAAAAAACTTGTTCCGCATGTTTCCCATTAACAAATACTATCTGTAAGTAATTAAATAATAAAAACAACAAGTTTTTCAACTGAAAGTAAGGAGCAACCTCAAACCTTAAAAAGAACAGAAATTATTACGTATATGAAAGGGTTTGCCTCCTCCTCAAGACCTCGCTCTTTACGCTAAAGCTTTTTTTTATAGAATTTTAGAACAAAGCTTATTGTTCTAATTAAACGGTCTTTGTGTTTCAGGAATCGTTCTTAAAGAATTTGGTCAAAAAGTCAAAACTTTAGCGTAAAGAGCAAGGTCCTATGGAAGGGGCAATTCCTTTCATATACGTAAAATTTTTGTTCGTTTCAAGTTTTGAAGTAGCTCCTTACATTCAGTTTGAAAAGACTTGTTTTTTTAAAATTTAATTTTTGATCCTTTTTAAATAATACCGGGATATCCGGCTCTCTCTCTCCATGAAAAATTCCGGTACTTGTGTATTATACAGCACTCACTTAAGTTTACGATGCATAAAACTCGAGAACAAACCGGTTTCTTCGTTAGTTTATTCGTTACTTTAGAACAAATTTGGACTATATATTTTTACATAAGGGAGTGGGGGGGGGGTAAAGTATAGCTGGTCTGTAGGCAAAATATGGTAAGGTACAATTATTCTGCATATTATTGAGTAAGAATTGTTTTCTGAGTTCAAACTGTCCAAATACTTCCCCCCCCCCTCTTATGTGCAACTATATAGCCAAAATTTATATGTTTGATTATGTATTTCCCATCTATTCTGTCACGTCTCTTTGTTTTGTCTCACACTAAGCTGAAAGAAACCAACGAAGAAACCGGTTTGTTCTCGAGTTTTACACAGCGTAAACTTGAGTGAGTGGCGTAAAATACTTTATACCAAAATGACTTCTGCCTACGAAAAAAAAAAAACTCAAATAAAATTCTCAAGTTTGGATAGCCTTCTTTTCTACGGGGTGGGGGTATTTCCGTGGAGGGGTATTTGCTGGCGGTTATTTTTTTTTTTTTCGGCGGGGTGTTTTTCGGTGAGGTATTTTCCGCTGGGGGTATTTTTCGGTTTTTTTTTTCGGGGGAGGGGTAATCGCCCAGGGGGGGGGGGGGGGGGTAAACGCCTAGAACCATTCTTATGAGAGTGTTTACTACAAAATACCCAAAAATTCCGGTATCATGTCTGGAAGCCTACGAGATGTGAGGCCGAAATTATGGGGCATTTTTCAGCGTACATTTTAACTGTCTCAATTAAAAGTTTTACCCGTTGTTTATATATTCTTGTTTCACTCAACTCTGTACCTACAAATTTCAAGAAAGAGTGATGCTTCTGTGTACCCCTTGCAGAAACAGAGTGCCTGGAATATGCTCTTCAACGTATTAAAGTAAAAACTTTTGGAACTAATCTGTTTTATTTATTTTAGAACGACATCTATCGAAGTCACGGCTCAATCCCAAGTAGCTACCTCGGTTGCCACCTCAAATACCAATCCCACCTTTATCTTTGGCCAAAACCTACACGAGCGTGCACTGGTTTGTTTTCTTTTCTTATTTTACAGCATTGAGTATTTCCAGACAATTAAAAGCATTAGATGCCTTATCATAGGGTTGACATTTAGAAGGGGCATTGGGTGATGAGGGTATAATGCTGAAAAGAATGCGCTCTTGGACCAAAACGCCCACGCTGATATACATATTCACGTATTCTCTTCCAAATATGTCTAACGCCTCTACACAGTCCAAGGTTTGCTCTCCTATTCTCTATTGTGAATTTTTAGGCCAAACGAGTTTTGTGTCAAAAATAAGAAAAATGAATGTGAACTTGAAAGGCTATCGGTAGCAGAGCGTTTAAGCAGAAGCTCAGGAAATTTTTATGAAGGAAATTGTAAAGGGATTGTAATTAAAGAATTTCAGAAACAAAAAAACAGACTTCGATGGATCTCAATATGTATGTATGTATGTATGTATAAATTTATTGCCCGTCATAAATGTAAAATACAACACTGATGGAGTATAAAGAAAGAAAAATAAATTCTGACAAATACAAACAGAACCAAAACAGAGAAGAACAGACAAAAAGAAAAAAATACAAATAGGGGCAATTATATGTAAGAACAAACCTATTATCAAAGACGGACAATTTCAGAGGTGCTTTCACCAATAATCTGCCTCCGATCTCTCTCATTTCTTTTCTGTACCGCGGACACTGGACTTGCAACTCCATACCGCAAGGATAGTGAGCTGTTATTAGTCCAGAGAGGCAGCCTTAGCAAATATTTCTCATACTTGTAGAAACACTTCCGTATATCCCTAATATCTGAAGCATTAAGAAGAGACCAAAATAGTGCAAGTGCAAGTAGATGCGGAACAGCAAATGCATTATAAACGCTAGCTAAGATACGGCGGTTAAATTTAAACTTTAACGCAACTAGTAAACCATACGCATTCTTAGGTTTTCTGGCAAAAAAATCTTTCCAAAGTTGACGCGTGGCGCGAAGATTTGACCCAATCGGTACACCAAGATACGTCAGTGTATCTTGTGCTTTAATAACATGTTCACCTAACTGACCTTTGTCGGGCAATCTGAACGGTGATTGAACACCAGGAACTCAGTCTTACTTTCATTGAATCGAAGACCTATACGTTTTACTCCCTATCGAGAATTCCAAAATTTTCCTCAATTCCAAAGGCTGTTCTACTAATATCAAGAATGTCATCAGCATAGTTAGCTAGCGAAACATCAACACCATTAAATATACATGTGGTTAGAACTTTCTGTTGTGGCACAATGACAGTATTATTAAACAGAGGGGGAGAAGTAACAGCGCCCTGTCTAATACCTTTTTTTTACTGGAATTGAAGGAGTGAGTTCCACCGTACCAGGTGAGATGGTAACCTTAACCTTGGCATTTAGTTTTTTAGATATATCACGTATCGATTTGATGACAGAAATATTGACTCCGCGCTATAAGCAGTCAAGAAGATATGTGGATGTATACCCGTGTCGAAAGCTCTAGATACGTCTAACCCGGCAAAATATACTACCTCATTATTTTCATGAGCATGTAGAAGTAAATTAGCAATCAAATGGTGAGCATGGTCACGGCCTACTCCTTTCTTGAAGCCGAATTGGTTATCCGGTGTATAACACTTAACAGATGTCTCGTCAATAATTTAGTAACTCAAAAACTTTGCATAAAACCGGTGACTCCGTAATTGGTCTAAAAGAAGAACATTAGTCCTTGGGCTTTCCCCTTTTTATTACTGGGGTTATTACTCCAGTACTACAAACAAATCAGGAAACTATACCACAACAGAATATCATCTGAAAGAGTAAGGTCAGATGCTCAATCAGGAGAGGGGACCCACATCTTAGATGCTGTGCACAGACACCATCAAGACCACGAGAAGTTTTCTTTTGTAGCTTAGAAATGCACTCAGTAACCGCAGATCGAGTAACAATAAAACTGATCTCATCAGTTGATTGGCCTAAGCAACCATCACTGTTAATTTTGAAAGCATTATAGGCTTTTGAATTATCTCTTTTGAGCAGTTTCCATACGAAATTAGGGTCACTTGTGGCTTTACTTGATAGTTCAGCTACTGATTTAGCCTGGTGTTGCCTAAGTACTTTCGTAAAATGTCGCTTTGTTTTCAGACGAATTTCATTTATCAAACCCAGCCGTGGCATACCACACTCCTTCCAGACATGAAACCAGAATTTCGATTTAGCACAAGAATTAACGAGGTCAGGGTTACCTGACCAACCATGCTTCTCAGTTCCAAGACGTACTCTTCGTATGGGTAAACTAGCACGCTCGGCAGAGCGTAGAGCGTGAACGATCTCTGCACAGTAAATATTCAGCAATATTTGCTTCTCTGCAAAGGTTAATAGTTTTTTTTGGGAAAGTAGATGAAACGGCACTTTGATTTTTTTCAAAATAGAATCACTAACAGCCCGGAACATAAACATATCTGCACGAGCCCAGTCAGTGGTTTCATGCCATTTACTATCATTGTCTGGACTTGGACCACTCGGTGCAACAAGTTGAACAGGGAATATATTACTGATAGGCATATGGTCCGAGACTTGTGGAGATAAGTGAGGATCCTGAGTCTGGTTTTACATTCGGGGAACACATGAAGAAGTCCAGAGAAGAGGTACTGCCAGAGTTATGGATATATGGGAAACATTGGGCATTCTCGACCGCTAAGAGCCGAGGGCACATACTATTCAGAATATTAGCACGACTGCTACTGTCGTCAAAAATGTTACAGTTCATATCACCAGCAAGGATTACTGCTAGGTTTTGCAATTCACAATTAGACACAAGGGAACTGACTTGGTGGCATGCTTGATCAAATTATCTGTCCGATGTAGCATTACGGTAATCGGTGGGTAAATACACTGTGACCACCATATAATTTCTGAATTTTGACTGCCGTAAAATAGTCACTGTCGCGAAAGTGTTCGGACATGAGGACGTGTCTAGCAAGAATAGCAGTACCTCCACTCGGCCGACCAGCCCCGGAGTGTCTAGTGGCACGACTTAATATGACAGTAGAAACTGTCTTGCTCAACAAACATAGACTGTCGGCAGTGAGAAGGTGCTCTTGTAGACAGAGAACGTCATTCGTGTCACATAGAGTTTGGATTATGGGTAATTTCACTGAGACGCCTCCATTAATATTCCATGATGTAACGCGTAGATCAGTGCTCATTTTAGGGGATTCATAAGTTTCTGTGCGACAGGACATTTGTAGCTGTAACAAGGATGGTCAGCTTGGTTGCACAGCGCACACTTCATTTTATTTTGACGGGGGGTTTCCTGCTTGTTCGAATGCCCTATCTGCGCACAAAGCGAACAGCGAGTAAGAGCTTTACAGTGCTGGGCAATATGTCCGTAAGCTTGGCAGTTGCAGCAGCGAGGATGGAGAGGGAGAAACTTATCAATGCGGATTCGCTCGTACTCGATTATCACTGACGAGGAAATGGCTGCTAATAAGTCTTCTTGGCGAGAGAACCGAAGCTTGTAGGACCTAGTTTTGCCGATACGGGAGACTTCGGTACAGTTTGTTATCAAGCTCTGCAACTGACCGTCAGTAACACTGTCAGGAACGAAACGGGCAATTCCATAATACACTGGAACTTTTAGCTGTAAGCTTAGCGATTGGTCCTTAGATTTAATAGCATCAGCTACAGCAGTAGCTTCATTTTTATCACTTACGACGAGGCGCCAAGTATCTTTTCCCGGTCTAAGCTCAGTTGTCGTCGACTTTGAGTGACCACACAAGTTATCAATAGAAATTTCGCGGTCCTTGGGGTCATTCAGCGTTTTAGGTGGATTCTTTAATGTAACGGCAAAAGAGGTTTGGATGATTGTGTGGGGGCTTGAGACAAAGAAGGCAGCGGGTTGCGCTTCGACAGGACGTAATTATCAAATTTGACACATAGTTCGTTAACTTTACGAGTAAGTGTAGCACTTGATTCCCCTGCAATAACTGGTACTTCGTCAGGCTCGTACAGTACGAAACGGGGTAGGGGCATCTGCTTTTCATCACACTTTTCAAAATTTTTTAGCATGTCCAGACAGTTATCTGCAGCTTTCTGTCGGTCACTTGGGCGATTCGTGCAGTTTGCAAAATTCCACAATATTTTCTTTGCTCCCATTAACGAATCAGTGCTAAAAAAGTCCGCACCAGTTTTCGCAATATCGGCGTGAACATTCCCCACAGCCCGGGCACGGTATAAAAAGTTCAAGACTGGAGATCATACAAGCTGCTGGCTCCGCATTGTATGTAGCAAACAAACATACAGCAGGTATCTCACTTAGTCAGAAACAAGGTTGAATAGCCGCATAGAGATCACCGGGAGCAAGGGAAGCGTCGAGACCTGCTCACCTGTCCCCTGCAATTTAAAGCTAATTAAAACCGGCAGGTACCAATACGGCACTTCCGGCAGGTTCTCTCCCCTCTTCTGCTTGGTCCCAAGCGATCCACGCAGTACTGTTGACGCACCTTAAGAAAAGGTTGAAATTTGGTTTAAATAGACTGAATTCTAGTAATTTGGCTATTTTTTTTTATACAAGATTCGACGGAAAAAATCGTCTATTGGCAACCTCCAATCGGCAACAATGAGTTAAAATAATTGTTCCCACGGGAAATCACAGAGGTCAAAATAACCAAACAAAAGATAAGCCGATTATAAATAAAACTCTTCAAATAAGAGTCCACTGGGAAATCACTCACAATGTAAAACAGGTTTTTATCTAAAAAAGAGTTCTTTATACCACAAGCTCTAGATCAAGACTGATTTGGTGTATATCTTGGCGAACCATGTGTACCGTACAGTTCTGCCACGCATGGCATAGTCTTCGTAACGCTTGGTACAGTTCCGCCACGCTTGTTGTACTTTCGCCACACTTAGCAGGCGCTACCTGGTATTGATGAGTTTGAAAGTTGGCGATTCCTCGATGGACTGTTGAACAAATATCTGAAAAATTAGCTTGGTTACCATTCCATATCTTGATTTGAGCTCTGATTGTTTTGTATTAATTTTAAAAACGATTTCCAAAATTATATTCAAAGAAAACTAAAGAGCCGTGTTAAAACCTGGGACGAGCCAAAAGTAATGTAATATTTCAAAAAAAGAAATCAAAACGAATTAAACAGATGCTGCTATGGATGACTAAACGAAATATAAAACGAACATATATTAAAACTTCTGTTCGTTTTAAGTTTGACATGATCATTCATTTTAGTTTCTGTTTGATTTAGATTTCGTGTCTTCATCCCTAGCAGTATCTGCTATCCTCATATTTAATTTTTTATTTTTTTATTTTAGTTCCTGTTCCTTTTGTTTTACGCGGCAGACATACGCACGTTTCGTTTCTGGAATGTGCTTTTATTACTATTATTATTATTGTTGTTGTTATTATGGATTGACTCAAAAAAAATGATTCGAGGTTCAGACTTGGTTCTCATTGCTCGTCGAGGGGTCTTTTCTTGCGCTATTCATTACTACTTTCTTAAGGATTGTTGACCCTTTACTACCCGTTACTTTCCATCCAATCTCCGTGGCATATTGAACGAAATACCCTATCTCATGTTCAGACGTTGGACAGGACGGCCAGTGGCTTGACGGTGACTGAATTAGCAGTAGTAGCCCCTATTTGTGGCTACTACTCTCAGGAGTACCATGAGGAGCTTGTCATCACTACCCCTGGAGTATAGCATTGAGAGGGATTCTGGGGAGTCTTGACATAGCGAACGGTTTTAAGAGCTCCTGGCTGATCAGACAGCCAAGACCAAACATGGCCCTTTTTGTACTAAAAAGTATCTGTGAATGATGGGTCAATTATGTAACTTAGGACCATTAATCTGAAGCCGTCAAAAGTAGCGTATTTAGGATTTCCGTTTGGGGGGGGGGGTGAGGATCAGCTAAAAGGTATAGGAACTCCAAAAACTTACCAGCAGCTAAGGAAATTACTGTTATAGTCCTCTTTTTGCGCTTATTTCTTACTATGCTACTAAAAACAGATAAAATAATCATCTCAATTAACCAATTTGAAGACCTCTAATCTGTCTAAGACCAGTTAGACAATCAATATGTTTATCTCCTAAAATTGCTAAGTTAATAAAAACTCTGCTTTAGAAACTAATCCGCTGTGCAGTATAGCTTTTCTGATAAATTTACTGACTTCTGACGGCTGCTTTATAACTACAAAAAATTTTAAGGATCTCTGAACTTTTCTGAGGTATTAAAGAAAGTTATTGTATTGCTAAGGTTGGGATTTACAAGTAAAGTATCCAATTTGAATTTGAAAGTGAGATAAGGTATTTAAACTGTTTTTGTGGTTTTCATGTCGTCCAACGGTGTCAAAAATAATTATGCAATGCTGCAATGTTGTTATAGGACTAAAAGAAAAAACCCTTTGATTAATAATCCCTTTGAGTGGAATGATTTTGCCAGGAATGAGATTAGACGAGTACCTTCTACCCTTGCCTCAACAACTGGAACAGTACGAGTCGAAGCATCATCTTCATCGATTACACGCACTGTTTTTGAAAAAAAAGAAAATGATAAAGAGATTGTTGGCAGTTTTGTTTCGCCATTATGATATCTGTCAATATATTTTTTCTTCTTTAAATGTCACCGAGTCACTTTCTTTCTTTCACTTTCTTTTTAAATATACTAACAAGTCAAATACTAGCAACGAAGCTTACACAGTTTTCAACCTCATCAAACGTAATCACAATAATTATGAAATAAGAGCTGCCAGAGACTTGAGTAAAGGATGGAATGACTGAGGGAAATTACAACTTTCGGCTGAGGAAATGAGAGAAATTTTAAAAGTTTTTAGGATCTAGACAGACACATAAAAGTTAAAAATGTACAGCACTTCCAATATATTACCGAAGTATACAACAAAAAATCAAGGGGACTGCTAAAACCAAGAAATTAAACTCTTAAAAAATTTCTTCGTGAATTTCAGGGTGGGGTGGGCCTGTCCCCTCCTAAAACCGCCACTGGCTACGAGGTGGGAATTTCGACCTTGGACGTATAGTTATTAGACCTTAAGACGTTTCCGAACAAAATCGCTACCTCAAAGTTTCGATCTGATACCACGAGGGTTTGCGGGAAGGGGGAGAGATGGCAGAAACGAGCATGGAAAGGGGCTTGTTGCCTTTCGGTCACTTTTGGCCTTTGAAAAATAAACTAGAATTTCCCATTTACAGTTTTATGAGCCGAGTCCATAGTTTCCGCCTCCATATAATATAGGCTCAAGATGATAAAATCTTGATTGCAAGTATTATCTTAGTAATACCTGGTAATCAGTCATAGGTGCTCTTTGTGAAAAATGACTGGTATTTTTTTATAATTTTTTTTTTCTAGGTTATTGAGCAAGGAGAGAAGCCTGAGGAGCATATTTTAGAAGCAGAGTCCTCCTCATCAAATGGTGAAAGCCATGTAGGTTTGTTATTTTCATCAGCTCCAGCATTAGTGCCACCAGTGGTGACGAAATCCTTAACCGAATCTGCCCAGGAATATGAAGCTGCAAGAGCTGCCAAGAGGAGATATGACGAAGTTGAAGTATTTACCGGAGAAGAAGATGAAACCAATGTATTGCAAGTGAGTTTGTGACGCTGCTGGCTACCACAGAATCAAAATGTATTAACTGTAAAATCGGGTTTTGTCTTAGGTACAGTGTGTATCGTCGCGCCCGAAGTGAAAGGAAAATCTGTTTCATGAACGAAAGGAACGTGATTCACACTGTTTAAAAAATGAGTAAAAAGTGGAAAAAATGATTCTAGTAGATTTTTATTCACTGGTCCCATCTGCATAGGCTATGTATATTTACTTTATAGGAAACAGGGAAGACTGGGTAGGATTACGACAAAAAATTTCAAGTAAATGTAGCCTAAAGATTACTAACCACAGTTTTATATAGCACATACTAAAATGGTGTCATATTATCAGCTGCAAACTACATTTTTCGCATTTTCCTTGTCTAGATTCTTGGAAGAAACTACTGACATGAGAGGCATGAAAACCTTGTTTTTTCCATTAAATTTGGAAAATGTTAGATGCTTGTTTTGGACATCAAGATGTGTTTATCAGCTCTACTACATCGATGTATGACGTTTGGGAAATAGCTGCATATCTTCTGTTTTATTCATTTCTAGGCCTCCCTTTTTAAAGATGGCAGCCTCCTACTGACTTTGAAATATATATTAGATTTTAGATGTGATTTAGACATTGTAATAAAAACAATTCAAGAATAGCTAAAACCGTTACTTTGGTGGGCGAAAACCAGTCTTACAGGCACTAAAGGTCACTACGGCAGTAACGAATGGTAATAATTATCTTTAAAAGAAACATATGCGATGCGGCGGCAGTTTCTTGTTTATGAAGCTATGCAATTTGTTTTTTTAAGCAAAGATTGGTTTTCGATTATAATTAGCGTTTTAATTTTTGTAAAACTACATCTAGGAAATATTATACACAAATCATTGTCATTAACAAATATGGTCAAATATGGGTGATTTAGAATCGTGTATTTTCACGAAGCTTGTTTTCAAATTTTGCGACTAGGTTGGCCTAGAATAAAGAACGCAGAGGAATCGTTAAAACTTGTATCGACTGTGTGCGATTATGATTTTTTTGTGTCTGTTTTAGGAACTATGTATTTGCTATTATTTCCCATATAATTAGTACCTTCATGCTCGGTTATTTGGGCTGCACTGACTATTGAACTTACCCTCCTGTTTACAAAGACTTCATCATAATCAAAGACTATTGTGGTGCAAGGACTGGCGAACTTTAAAAATATTGAAAATTATATTTAAAGTTTCATCCAGTTATTTAACAATGAGTAATATTTCTTACTCTGTTAGAAAAGAGAGAGAGAAAAAAAGAGCCAGGTTAAAATGTAGAAGTAACAGAATTTTCATTGAAGATAAGAAAGGCTGTGACCATCTTTAGTTTTCCAGCTTTATATGCTAAGGGTTAACTCTCTTTTTGGTATTGTGCTCCCAGAATGAATATGTTTGCTCGGTATTAGGTTTTGAAAGGCAATAGATAAACGAAGAATAATAAAGTTCTCTTGTAATATCCTAAATAACTGACTATACTTCTTACATTCTAATGTTTTACTTGTCTTTTTTTTTTACTGGTAAACCGTGTAATTTCTAACATATTTCCTTTTCTTCACTGTTTTTCTTTGTTTCTCCTTGTTTTTAAATGAGACAAACATCACTTCCTAATGGTTTTGTCAATTAAAGCAGTTGAATAGAAGATAAATTCTCAGCTTTATAGTTTGGTTTTATAGACCCTTTCAAGAAACCTTGGTAAACAGTTCAGATTCTGTGTCTTCTACTTCTTTGGTGAACTGTGTGTACTCTTCGTGTCCAAACCGCATTTGTCAAAATGCGTAAGCTCCGCACCTGATCCCTTATCGGTCAACAATGCATACGCTCCATCTCCCACCCCCTTTGTTATATAGTGTATATGGTTCGTCTACGATCCTTTTAGTAAAAAGTGCATTGGCTCCGTCTCAGGCCTCTTTGGTCAATGGTGTGTCATCCATCTCCAACCCCTCTTTGTTCAACAGTGTTTACGATGCATCTTCAGCCCCTCTTCTCTCCTTTGGTCTGCAGTGCGTTCTATGTGTTCCTAATCTCATTTAGTTAACAATACATACGGTCACCTCTGACCAACCTTGGTCAACAATGCACAAGTTTCATCTTCAAATCCTTCTGGTATGGATCTTAGTATGAATACAATAAATCAGAATGAACAAGTGCATTTTTTGTAAATTTGGTATCGAATGATTTCTCAGGCTGCTGATTACATCATAGGCAGCGCGCTAGCGCTGCCTAAGTAAAGAACGATGTGGGCACAATGTGTTTTTTTTTTTTTTTCTCCATACCCGGGCACTTCGTATCGAAGGAGTTGTCGTAGAAACTTCGAAAAGGGCTCATTCGATTGGAAATTGGAGTGGGTAGTGGCCTTTTTAATAGTCGAAAGTGATTGGAGGGAAACCTCCCCCCCCCCCCCCCACGCCCATCATTCCCCCAAACACATCCAATCAAAATTTTGAGATAGCCATTCTGTTCAGCGTAGTTGATTTCCAGATAGAAAATATCTTTTTGACGACGACACTCCCCCACAACTCTCGGGGCAAGGGTTTTAAGTTATGCCCTGAGGGCATATAAGATCAATGTTGACACAATGTACAGTTTATTAATTTTTTTTTCTTTAAAGCAGGGCACTTCATATAGAAGGGGTAGTCGTAGAGACTTCAAAGGGGGTCCATTCGATTGGAAATCGAGAGTTCTACTGCCCTTTTTAATAGTCGAAAGTGATTGGAGGGAAACTAGCCCCCCCCCCCTTACGCCAATCATTCCCCCTAACACATCCTATCGAAATTTTGAGATAGCCATTTTGTTCAGCGTAGTTGATTTCCAGATAGGAAAACGTGTTTTTGAGGAGGACACTCCCCACAAACCTCAGGGCAAAGGTTTTAAGTTATGCCCTGGGGGCATATAAAGTTTTTATAGAAGGCGTTGTCTTAGAAACTTCAAAACAGGCTCATTCGATTGGAAATTCAAAGGGTTAATGCCCTTTTTAATAGTAAAAAAAGCAATTGGAGGGCAACTAGCCCCCCCCCCCCCCACGCTCATTATTCCCCCAAACACATCCAATCAAAAATTGTGAGATAGCCATTTTGTTCAGCGTAGTTGATTTCCAGATAGAAAATATGTTTTTGAGGAGGACACTCCCCCACAACCCTCAGGGCAAGGGTTTTTAAGTTATGCCCTGCGGGCATATAAGGTTTTTATTGAAGGCGTTGTCGTAGAAACTTCAAAACAGGCTCAATCGCTTGGAAATTCAAAGGGCTAGTGCCCTTTTTAATAGTCGAAAGTGATTGGAGGGCAACTAGCCCCCTCCCCCATGCCCATCATTCCCCCAAACATCCAATCAAAATTTTGAGATAGCCATTTTGTTCAGCGTAGTTGATTTCAAGATAGAAAATGTGTTTTTGAGGAGGAGACTCCCCATAACCCTCAGGGCAAGGGTTTTAAGTTATGCTCTGGGGGCATATAAGGCTTTTATAGAAGACTTTGTCGTAGAAACTTCAAAACAGGCTCATTGGATTGGAAATTCAAAGGGCTAGTGCCCATTTTAATAGTCGAATGTGATTGGAGGGCAACTAGCCCCCCCCCCCCACGCCCATCATTCCCCCAAACACATCCAATCAAAATTTTGAGATAGGCATTTTGTCAGCGTAGCTGATTTCCAGATAGAAAATATCTTTTTGAGGAGGACACTCTCCCACAACCCTCGGGGCAAGGGTTTTAAGTTATGCTCTGGGGGTATATAAGGTTTTTATAGAAGGCGTTGTTGTAGAAACTTCAAAACAGGCTCATTCGATTGGAAATTCAAAGGGCTAGTGCCCTTTTTAAATTCAAAGGGCTAGTGCCCTTTTTAATAGTCGAAAGTGATTGGAGGGCAACTAGCCAAACCCCCCCCCCCCCCCACGCCCATCATTCACCCAAACACATCCAATCAAAATTTTGAGATAGCCATTTTGTTTAGCGTAGGCTAGTTGATTTCCAGATAGCAAAATATTTTTGTGAAGGACACTCCCCCACAACCCTTAGGGCAAGGGTTTTAATTTATTCCCTGGGGGCATATAAGGTTTTTGTAGCAGGCGTTGTCGTAGAAACTTCAAAAAAGGCTAGTTCGACTGGAAATTCAAAGGGCTAGTGCCCTTTTTAATAGTCAAAAGTGATGGGAGGGCAACTAGCCCTCCCCCTCCACACCCATCATTCCCCCAAACACATCCAATAAAAATTTTGAGATAGCCATTTTGTTCAGCGTAGTTGATTTACAGATAGAAAATATGTTTTGAGGAGGACACTCCGCCACAGCCCTCAGGGCAAGGGTTTTAAGTTATGCCCTGGGGGCATATAAGATTTTATAGAAGGCGTTGTCGTAGAAACTTCAGAAAAGGGCTCATTCGATTTGAAATTAAAAGGGCTAGTGCCCTTTTTAATAGTCGAAAGTGATTAGTAATATTTTTTGTTGTTGTTGTTAGTTAGACCAGGGCACTTCGTATCGAAGGAGTTGTCGTGGGCTCATTCGATTGAAAAAAAAAGGGCTGATGCCCTTTTTAATAGTCGAAGGTGATTGGAGGGCAACTAATCCCCCTTCCACTCCCACCCTCCCATTGGCCCATTATATTTTAAAAACTAAATGTTGCCTTAAGATTAAATCAAAATGCACTGTGATAATGCTAATTCCCAATAAGGCATCTCAGCAGTATCCTAAGAACGACTGAGGGTATTATGTTCAAATTTTCGAGGCTACTTCTGCTCTTAAAATTAACTAAATCAAAATAGTGCAAGTGTATCTAAGCTATCAAAGAAAGTAAACAGGTTTTTTTGCGAATGGTATCAAGTTTTCCATTTCAGGTCAACTAGAGGAGGTATGAAACTAATTTAAAGAAGTACTATTTGTGTCCTGATTTTTAAAAGGTTGTATGTTGTTAAAAATTGCTAAAAAAAAAAATTTCTCCAGCATACAATAGAAGGCCAATTTATAAAGTTTTAAAAAACGAAAAGATTTAAAGTGTTATTTTTCTTTTCCCTGGAAAGACTATGTCAATATAAAACGAACAGAAATTAATTAAAAAAACCTTTTCCACAAAATAAGTTTTTCAAAGAAAAGTAATGAACTCCATTAAAAAAAAAATGAGCAAAAATAAAATCAAATAATCTACCAAGCTCGAAATTACCACAAATCCGCATCGATAAATAAATGAAACCCAAAACGAACAGAAATTACAATAAATAACCGAGTCAAACTCAAAACGAGCAGAAATTAACATAAGTTGGGTGCAAAACCCCCTATACCTCCCCAAGGCTAGAACAAAATTTGCACTTTACTGAAAAAATACAAATGAATGTGCATTGTCAGTTTAATATACATATACTGATATTTAGTAATCAAAATGTTAAAATTATTTAATTTATTAAAGTTATAAAAGTAAAAACATTTATATTTTTTCAGTTTTTCTATTTATTTCCTTATAATCTTTGAATACTTTTGTAATTTATAAAGTTGTATCTAAAAAATTACTATAACAGTGTATCTAAAAAACTAAGTTTGCAAATGCTTATCTTAAAATAATATTGCACAAGAACTAGGAGTGGCTGAAAATTCCAAATGCATATTCCAATTTCGCTAACAACTGAAATTTCAATCCAATATTCTTGTTCATAAACACAAAAACTATCACAAATATTCCTACAGTTATCAAAGAATGGTCGTATGTTAATTGGAAAAAAATTGAAATCTAACTAAAAAGCGGTTTACAAAAAACCTGTTCTAAAAAATAAAACTTAAAAAATTTTCTTCAATTTTGAATAAAATGCATTTTTAATGGTTTTAAGGAAGGAATGCAATCGTATCGAGTGTAAGTGCGTATGGAAGTAATCATCACAAATATATATTCAATTTTTTTTTTTTTTTAGTTTTTTTTTTGTTTTTTTAGTTTAGTATTAGTATTTTTGGTGTAAAAGTACCATCATACTGAGTAATTTGCTTCTTACAGAACAGAGTCAAGGGCTCTATGCTGGGCAGCGCAATAGCGCTACCTAAGTAAAGAACGATGTTGGCATTTTTTTTTTTTTTTTTTTTTTTTTTTTTTTTTTTTTTTTTTTTTTTTTTTTTTTTTTTTTTTTTTTTTTTTTTTTTTTTGGTTTCAGACTAGGGCACTTTGTATTGAAGGAGTTGTCGTTGAAACTTCGAAAAGGGCTCATTCGATTGGAAATTGGAAGGGATTGTGCCCTTTTTAATAGCCGAAAGTTATTGGAAGGCAACAAGCACCCCTTCTACGCCCACCATTTTCCCAAACACATCCAATAAAAAATTTTGAGATAGCCATTTTGTTCAACGTAGTTGAAAGATCTGGAAATTGTGTCTTTGAGGAGCTCCCCCCCCCCCCCCACAGCCATCGGGGCAAGGGTTGTAAGTTATGCCCTGGGGGAAATAAGGTTTTAATAGAAAGTGTTGTTGTATAAACTTCAAAAGGGCTCATTCAATTGGAAATTCAAAGGACTAGTGCCCTTTTTAATAGTGCTCATTCGATTGGAAATTGAGAGGGCTATTGCCCTTTTTAATAGTGAAAAGTAATCGGAGGGAGAATCCCCCTCACCCTCCCCCCCCCCCACGCCCATCATTTCCCCAAACATTTCCGATCAACATTTTGATATGACCTTTTGTATGGTAATTTGTACTTTACTGAAAGAAATTCTTTAAATGTTTTCATTTTTATAACTTTAAGAAATCAAAAATTAATTAAGATTTTAAGGAACAAATATCAGCATATGTCTGACAATGCACATTTTTTTTTTTTTCAGTAAATCATTTGAATTTTTTCAGTAAAGTACAAATTATATTCTGGCTTTTAGAAAGCATAGGGTTTTAGAACCCTACTCATATTAATTTCTGTTCGATTTGAGTTTGACTCTGTTATTTATTTTAATTTCTGTTTGTTTGGGTTTCATTTATTTATTGATACTTATTTGGGGTAGTTGTATGCTTGGTAGATTATTTGATTCTATTTTTGTTCATTTTTGGGTTAATGGAGTTCTTTATTTTTTTTTGAAAAACCTATTTTGTGGAAAAAGTTTTTTTAATTGATAATTATCAAACTCGCTCTCATCACCTTTCTTATTTAGTGGTTAAATTAAAGTTTTCCTAAAATCACTAGGTACTTCCTCTTTTAAAAAAAAGAGGAAAATTGTAACACAAATAATTATTTTTTTTTAATTGAATAATATTTCGATTGTTTTTAAGTGCAATTAAAAAAGACAGTTCAGAATGAAATCGTTTTCAGTAAATGTAAATGACACTGAATTCTTTTGGAGGGTTTCAAGGAAAAAATTTAAACGGAAAAAAGTGGCCATTTAACAATAGCAAAAAACAAAATTGATTATCACAAATATATGTTAGGATGTTTTTTTTAACTTTTTCTTTAGTTTAGCATTAATATTTTTTGCCTTTTTTGAAAAATAAAACATTCTTCAAAATGCATATTGTTTACAGCAAATTACAAAGGCACTCTGTTCTTTAGGGGATTTGGAGAGAATGGCAACCCAACTAGTAAATTTTGTTTATTTTCAATTTGAATGTATTTCTAATAACTTTAGATTTTGTTCGTTTAGTTCTTATTGATTTATTCATAGTAGTTTAGGCTTGTTTAAAATTTGACTTATTATATGAACACATTTCTATTCGTTTTAGTTTTAATAACGCTATTAACTTTTCTTAAAAAAAAAAAAACTTGGCTGAAAATTTGTCTTTATTTCATTTCGTCAAGAGATAGCGTTCTTTACTAAAGATAGGTTAAATGCCTTCTTATCCTTTATAAAGAGCATGTTCATCACAAGCTCACTGCTTGTTCTGCGTCACAAGAATAAAAATCTAGAACAGGTGAAGAATTTCAAATACCTGGGTAGCTGGATCGATTGTGATGGTGAAATAATGACCGAGATTAAACGTAGACTTGGTCATTCAACCGGAGCTTTCAATAGACTAAAGCCTATTTGGAGAAGCAGCAAATATCCTTTGTGACTGAACTTGCGTCTCTCCAGTAGCAGTGTATGTGCTCTCCATACTCCTCGATGTTATTGAGTGCTGGAAAATGAATCAACAGCTGGAACAGAGAGTCAGTAACTCTGAAATTCTTAATAGAACCGGTCAGTCTCTCATTACTGCTGTTAGAAGAGAGAAGAGGAGGCCGTCACTCCGCATGAAAGAAGGTTGCCTTCCTCGGACAGCATACGACTGGAAACCAGGCGACAGAAAAAGATGAGGTCGTCCAAAGAACACTTTGCGGTGAACTTTTGACCGAGATCTGAGAACGACTAAGACCCCGTTATTACCTGAATGGAAAGATGACACCCCTGCAGCATCACTTCGGGACGAGTGTGAGAGGCTTCGTCGACGTTCTATGGGCCACTAATGGCTCCGGAGGAACTAAGGTCTAAGGTAAGGAGGTCTTATCCTTTCGAAAGTATTTACTAAATTTTTACTCCCATCTACAAAGGTCAGTATTGTCAATGTTTGAGTAAGCTGAACTGTAATCTACATTTACTTGAAATATATACTTAGGGAGTGCTAACTGTTTATTATCTTATACAGGGATTATTTCCTTTTAAATATCCAGAAACTGTTGGTACATGTTACAACGAACTCAACCTGACCAATTTTTTAATGTGTCTTCTTTACTAGATTCACTGCAAGCTTCATGTGTTTGACAAGGGATTATGGGCCGAACGAGGCCGTGGACATTTACGACTTAATGACAGCGTGTCTGATGAGACAGCCACATCCAGAATTGTTATGAGATGCCAAGGAACGTTGAGGATTGTTCTTAATACAAAGGTAGTTGTTGTCCTTTGTTTTCAGAAAAAGATTCGCAAGGCCAAAATAGCCAGTTGTGGCAAAAACAATTCAAGAAAAAAAAAATTATTTTGTTAATTTTCTTATTACTCATACTACTACTACGACTATTATTACTACTACTACTATATTACTACTACTACTACCACTACTGCTACTACTACTACTACCACTACTACCACCGCCACTACTACTACTTACAACTCACTGCAGCACCAAGCCACCTGAGGCCAACACGGCTACGCATTCCAATCTATCCTCCTCCATTCCAATCTATTTGAAGCCCCCCTCTTTATACCATCCCAAGAAATTCCAGTTTCCCTTAAATCCTTCTTTAGGATTTCTTTCAACCCAATTCGGAGATGACCTGCTTTTCGTTTGACCCTAGATGTTTGGCCGAAAAGGAGGATCTTTGGAGAACTGTCATCTCCCATTTAGAGAGCGTAGGCCTAAGGCTAACTCCGGAACAGGAGAAACGTCTTACCGTCTTCGAAAATAACTGTCTTAGCCGGATCCTAAGGATCAGCTGGAGATACCATGTCAGCAGCGACGAGATCTGTACTCGTAAATGCCAACCAGACATCGCCTGCGTTGTGAGGCAACGAAAATGGTAACGCCAAATCATAAAGTGTCAAAAAACACTCCTCCACTGGCAATCGGAAGGTACCCGTCACTGAGGAAGACCAAAAAACACGCTCTGTAGAGCGTACAAACGTCACAGAGGAGCCCTCCGGACAAGTCTTATCCCAGATTGGGCGGTCGTCTACGTAGCGATTTACTTGAGGGGAGATTACAAAGGTCTTAGCTATTCTACCTTTAACATCTTCACTGCATCTACCATTGTTAATAACTAAAACTACCAATTAGTAAAGTGAAACTATCCATTTGATCGATCTTCTTGTTACCCAACATTACCTCTTCACCTTCACTTTTTCTCAGTTCAGGCGACTTAGTCCTTTCAATATTAATTTTCAAGCCTGTTCTTGCACACTGAGCTCTCAAAACATCCAATAAGTTCCAATAAGTCAAAACATACATTTTGTTAGCAGTTTCATCTAGGACGCTCAAATCATCAGAATTATCTAACTTTGGTAGAGTTTTACGTTCCCATTTGACTATGATCTCCCATAGTCTTTGCCGGGTTGCGTAGGACAAAGCTCAGCAAATTAATCCATATAAGTGTGAATAGAAACAACCCTGTTTAACTCCTGATTCAACACAAAACCAGCCACGAACGCCATTTCTTACCTTATCTGCATCAATGTTAATCTAAAGTATCATCATACTAAGTAATTTGCTTCTTACAGAAACAAAGCTAATGCCTCTATAATTATCAAGCTCACTCACACCTTTCTTATAGAGGGGTATAATTAGAATTAGAAAATCATTAGGTACTTCCCCTTAAAAAAGAAAAAAAAAATCATATTCATAGTCTTTACCAATTTATCCTTAACTCCCAACCACCATATCTAGAAAAATCTAAGCAACTGGAGCCTTATTATTTTTCGATCCTTTTATTAGTGTCTCTAATTCTTCCTTGCCAATAAATCTTCCTTCACTTCCAAAGTTTCAAAAATATTTTTGTTCTTTTCCATATCATCTGCCGTAACTATATCAGGGTTTAGCGCATTCTCAAAATGTTCTGCCCATCTCTCTTTAAGTCCACATTGACTATTCCCTCTAGACTATTTCAATACAATATTTTAGGTTTAGCGCATTCTCAAATGTTCTGCCCATCTCTCTTTAACTCTTTCCGTATCACTAATAGTGGACCCGTTCCTATCTTTAACTGGGACAAGTCCACATTGACTATTCCCTCCTGACTATTTCAATACAATATTTTACATTTGCCGTCTAGCTACATCTTCTAGATCTTCAGCAGTTTTATCTATGGCCTCCACTTAACACCTCCTTAAGTCATATTTTAATGCTTTCTCTGTTTTCCTCACATTACTCTTATTTCCATATGATCTATTTCTCAAATACTCCTTGAACAAGCCCCCCCCCCCTTCTTCTCTACTAAACTTAAAGTGTTTTCACTAATATTCCTAACTGCGTTTCTAGCTTTCTCCCATAGACACCGTCTGCTGCTTCACATACTATTTTCCTAAAATTACTCGCATCTTTTACTTATTTCAATTTTAGGCTTTTTAGTTTGACATTCAACTCTCCCTGGAAATTTTCTCTGAAATTCCCATCCTGGAGTCGACCAACGTCCTACCTTGCCGGAAGGTAGTTACCCTTCCTAGATTTCAGTTTTAGATTAACCCTATACACAACTATGTGGTGATCTTTACTTTTAACATCAGTAACAGCACTCCTAAGTACCCTAGTATCTTATATGAATCACGTCAGTCTTCTGTTTACGATAACATAATCAAAAAGGTTGGCCGCCATATCAGCAGTTGAGTACCATGTTACCTTATTGGCCATTTTATGACGAAATTGTGTACTGTTATAACTAGATTGCTGTATCTAAAAGTTGCAGCAGTCTATAACCGGTACTGTTTTCTTTTCCCACGCCAAATTTACCTTGGCTAAGATACCGTCTATCCCTATTTCTACCACCCATTCCTACTAACCTGTGCATTAAAATTCCCTTGTCAAAACATCATATTTCTACATCGGATTCTATATACAAGGTATTTGTTCTAGTAGCTGTATTTAAAATTCGATTGATTCGCTACAATCTCCATCAGTCGGTTCTACAGGGGCATTTTCTACTATGACTGATGTCTTACACTCTTTAGTCGTAAATTGAGCCACTAGAATCTGTCATTAATACATTCCAAAGCAAGGCAGCAAAATAACCAAAGCAAGACTTAGCAGCTGTCTTATTCATCATGATCCCTACTTCCTGCCTATACTTTTCTTCCTTCCTGCGCGTGTAAATAAATTCTATACCACCTAATTCCATGTTTCCTACCAGTGGATATGACTTTCTTAAACTCGTAACAAGTCTAGTTCGAAGTGTTTGAATTCTTCAGTCAAAATGTTTATATGATTAGTTATTTATTGCCGTTATGACATTTCAACTTGCGACTTTCATATTATTGAAATCATTGAATTTATTATAGCCTTATGAAAAGTAATAGGCGCTACCTTAGTCACTGCATGGTTTTCCACATTCGGCGATGCTCTTATATCAACAAGAGTCGAAGTCCTGCGCTTGCAGTCTCAAGCCTTTTACCTTCGACTTATCATATTTATTTTTATTCATTTTATTTTATTTATAACCCACTGTACAATAAATGTAAAATAGTGGAGTAATACAAACACAAAAAAGAAAAAGAACAGCGACAATCTAACCTAACAAATATAAACACTAATAAAAAAAAAACGGATAAGACTGTGATGTGGGCCCAACCGAAAACTAGCATCCTGACTGATCTTCGCTTGCACCATTTCAAGCGAGGACAGAATTTCTGTTGCACCATAACGACCAACAAGGCGCCTATTGCGCACAGCAAGCGGCAAATATAATAGGAACTTACAATATCTAAAATAATTAACCTTCATTTGTTTCAGATCATGCTTAGTAAAAAGCGGATACAGCCCAGAAGCGGATAAAATCGCATGGTCACAGAAACTACAGTAGAGTTTAGCAAGACCATGCCTATTAAAACGTCCACGGTTTGCAACAATTTTCCCATAACCAGCTTTAAGCTTATCCTTCGAATCACAAATAAATTTACGTCGGATACTTCCTATGGACTCACAAATGGAAATACCAGCCATTTAATAACAGGGACCCTAGGTACCGTAAAGGTATTGCAAGCAAGGGGAGTAGCAGGGGGGATTAACAGCGTTAAAGAGTAAATATTCACATTTCAAAGTATTTAATGATAGGCCTATTTCACTAAGCATAGATCCCACCATGCTAACATTCCATTCAAGCCTCCTTTTGGAACGACTAATCAGGAGGAGGTCATCAGCATATGCTAAATAAGACACTTCCGAAAAACCAAAAAAACAACTGGAGGGAATCTTATTAATCACACTCGAAATACAAGCATTAAAAATATAAGGCGAAAGAACTCCTCCTTGCCTAACCCCGCTTTTAACAGGAATATTTCCAAAAACACATCCATTCGATTTCAATCTAACATATGAATTCGAATACCAAAAACGTAGCAGAGAAATAATCGATGGGTTTATACCAAGCTGATGTAAAGAATAAAAAGCCTGAGGGTGCACAACACTGTCGAAAGCTTTAGATATGTCTAAAGCACATATATGTAATGATTGACCTTTCGTTTGTGCATCCTTAAAAAGGAGAGCAAGCACCCGATGTGGATAATGACAAGAAATCCCCTTTCTAAATCCAAACTGATTAGCATCATAATTCACAAAATCAATAATATAAGGAAGAAGCACATATTCAAAAAGTTTGCTAATATTGCAGGCGACAGTAATAGGCCTATAAGAATCACATTTATTTACGTCTTTTCCTCTCTTTACAATTGAGGTAACAGTACCACATAGGAAACTATCAGGCACTAAAGAACAACAAAGACACATTTGAAAAAGTAGCTGCAAATGTTTTACTAGTTCCCGAGAATCTTTCCGTAAATGAAAAAACGCTTATACCATCAATATCAATAGACTGAGACTTCAGCCGCCTGATCGATTCAGTAATTATATCAGCTGACACAGGAAGGACGTGCTTTTGTTGCATTTTTCCGGGAAGGCACTTAGCAAGGAGTTGGGAATATCGGCTATGTACAGCGAAATTAACACGGGAAAAAATATTAGAATAATGTTGGATCCAAGCTGATTGCGGAATATTATCACTCTTATAATCAGTAAACTTAGAAGAATTCGTCACAAACTTCCACTCTTTCGAACTGTTTGGAAAATTAACTCCAGCTTCACGAACGGACCGCAGTTGTCTTTTATAAGCCGTTTTCGTTTTTACGTTTAATATCAAAAACAGTACCACGAGAGGGACGCCCACAAGCAATCCAAATACGTAACCATAGCTTGGCCTGATTTTTCACTTTTTTCAAAAAGAGGGTCATAATTCCAAACAAACTTTCGCGTGTTGGACCGAATACGTTCAATTGGGACAGCTACTTGTTCGGTTTTTTTCAAACATAAAATGATTTGATGATAATACGTATTCAATTGCAAACGAGCACTAGGTGAGCTAACTCCACAACAGAGGAGGTTATAAGGCACATTAATGGTACTCAGCAGGCTTGCAAGCGTGGCCACATATAAAGGCCAATCACAACGATTCCAATTTCGCCGTTGAAACCACTTTTTTTCTACGGATTGGGGAGCATTTATTACTAGTTTAGATGTGACTGACACACACAGAGATATGGGTATGTGATCATAATCTCTTTCATCTTCATCAACATGGACAGTTGAAGTTGTAACACCAGCAGAGCATACACAGTGGTCAAGGTTAGACCGGGAGCCGCTGGCATGTATGTAAGTAAATGGAAGATCTTTTGTCAGAATCCGGAAACCAAGGGGGAGGCACTCGAGCAGTGAATCGGATCGGGGGGAGGACATTGTCATATCACAGTTCATGTCACCCATTAGTAGCCAATCATAACCAAGTTTCTCAATACCCGATACCAAATTTTTCAGTTTTTTGCACGCTTTAACAAAATGGGTGAATGACGCAAGATTATTCTTATTATGCGGCAAATAAACATTGACTAGTACAAGATCACCAATCCTGACGGCTAAATAAATATCATCAGATCCGTAACACTGTGGGGAAAGGGAAGAGAGTTTCCGATTCAGCACGCAAGCCAACCCACCGGAGGGACGACCACGAGTTCTTCGGGCATTTGTAGAAAAAACAATGTGACCGGGGCTACGTCGAAGGAAATTTACGCTCACAGCCGGCAATAAATGTTCTTGAAAAAGGACTACATCAAATGTATCAAGAAGATTATCAATACAAATGTCCTTATCTTTGGTCCCATTTATATTAAAAGAACAAATAGAGATAGGCAAAGATATCATTTGGCAATACCTTTGGTAGCAATAGCACGCAACTTGGGACATCGCAAACTATATGACACATGGTCTCCACCACAGTTAGCGCATTTAGGGGACAACTGACAGGGAGAGTCCTTTGATGATTCGTGGGGATCGGAGCATCGGGAGCATTTCACGACTGGGCTTCTGCAATTGGCAACTACATGATCAGGAGAACGGCATCTATGGCAACAACGCGGGATCTGAAAATACTCAAAAACGCGCAAAAATTCGTAATCAACTTTCAATCCATTTTTAATGGCATTGATCTTAGTTGCAACATCTACAAACGAAATTCTGAGTGCATGGGAAGTTCCAAGCCTTGTTACGTCAGAGACTCCAGGGTATTTAGTAAGGCGAGAGATATCATAATCAGTGCCTATACCCTTTAATAGACCAAAATATTTCTTTTCGATAAGTTTGGCTTTAGAGTTCGCTAAAACTGAGGGCACAGCCTTGCAAAAATCATTCACGGCCACATTATCAATTCTTACAACAAGTTTATCGTTAGACGACCGTATGCTGCTAATTGCCTCATGACCGGAGATCTTGTCAATTACCTCTCTATGTTTTGCTGGGTTATTCAAAACCTTAGGCACATTCGAGATAACAACTGTGGCTAGATTATCATTCGCGGGGACAGTAGGTAATGCCGGGAAATTCATATCATAATTTGTGAGCTTAGAATCAATAACTTCTAGAGTTCGGCCAATATTATTAATCTTGGTAGCTAAGCGTGAATATGCTACAGCCGGTATGGTAGGAACTTCGGTTGGAAGTCGGATCACATAAATAGGAATAGTTATGTTCTCAGAATCACATTTCCGGATTAAATCAATCATATCTCTGATATTGTTTGTAATTGCTTTTATTGCCAACGCGCTTAGGACAACAGTCATCTGGAACTGTAGCTGAATAAAGTTCAATCTTTGCAGTTGAAACGGCCGAATTCTCGAAAAAATCAACCGCATGACTCACAATAATATCGTCGTCAATTCCCGCTTCGAAATTCACTTGGATAAAGTTCAAAACAGGCGAATAAACATACCTGTCATTATCGCTTGCAACACTCATAGTCCGCTTTAAACCGGTTTATCTAAGCAGGCAATTCACATCACGTCTTGTCTTGGCAAGAGCTAAATGAATACTGAATATATCCATGGTTACAAACATTATACTTCTATGGGAGGCAGCCCATAATAGAAATTAGCTGGGAAGAAATTTTTCAGTCCAAAAAAGCCCACCAAAATAGACAAAACCCAGAACAATTATTCATAAGTCAGAATCCAGTACAAATGGTCTTTTGTTTACTACGCGATAATTTCCTCAAGGGTTGCCACTCCCCAAGGCCACCCTGCACCGCCATTTGCAGTCACGGTTCTGGTTAGAGAATTTTGTGACAGGTCCACCTTGAAGCCACTATGAGACCACGCAAGCAGGATTTCGCTTTCGGGGATAGGGACGGAGAAAGGAACTTGTACCGGAATGGTGATTCAAAACTATCTCACAACACCTTATTCATGGAACATTACATATGGTATTGACAAACAGATTGGATAATTGTTAGAAAAGGTCCATGAAACAAAAGATCGTGTCGCGATTGTGCTACAGGAAGCCTGCATAAAGCGAGAGATTGTGTAACGGGTTGATTTTAAATCAATTTTTTCATAAGCAATTTGGCATTCTCCCCCCCCCCCCCCTAATGAAAATAGAAGCTGGGAATGTTTTTATTGCTCAATGATTGACAAAATGACCTTATCTAGGGTAATTCTAAAGCAATTTCCTGAAAATTACCACCACCCCCCCCCTTCCAAAAAAAGTAAGAACGTTCTTATTACTCGTGGTATTGACAAACTGAATTTGCCTACGGTTAGTTTTAAACCAATTTGCTCAACATTAATTTTACGCCTAAAAAATAATAAATAAAAACACGCTGTGAAATTTCTTATTACTCATGGTATTGACAAACTAACTTTGTCTAGGGTCATTTTTGAACCAATTTGCTTAAAATTAATTTTTTACCCCCCCCCCCCCCCCCCTGAAAAAAAACAACACATTTTGAATTTTCTTGTTACTTATGGTACTGACAAACTGATTTTGTCGAGGGTTAATTTAAAATCAGTTAGGTCGAAAGCAATTTTATGCTTAAACATACTAAGATAAGGCTCAAGTGACCAGAGCGTAACTTTAAATAATTTGAACAGATTCAACATTTAGAAAGTCTGGTAACAAAGAGAAAACTACATGCTCATGACTTGTTCCAGGAGTAATTGAAGCTCCAAAGAATGAAATTATGAACAAAAAAAAAATTATATCAAGAATCTCCTTGTTACGGTAATTCCAAATAGATAAATGTCAATTTTGGCCTGACTTATCCGGGAAACTAGGAGATAGCTAGTTTACTTGGAACTTCTGAAAAGCTGTATGAATATCGTCCTAGTTTTAGAGGCCACGTGGTGCCACATTTGTCTCTAAACATAAAGTTATACAGTCTGTACAAACTGGAGGGGCGGTTATACACAGTTGTATTATTGCACCCAAGTAATGGGAAAGGTGAGAAACTCAGTAGATCTTCTTTATTTGAGGAAGGGGCTTCGGAAATCCTCAAAGATGTATTTCTTAGGGCCAAATCCTTGTGAGTGGCCCTTCCTACCAATATGGAGAGAGGATTTGACTTGTCTATCTACTGAGCTGGAGAATATATTTGAACTATGCATGTGGTTAGGTTGTAAACGGGTATTTTACTCGCCAACTATTGTAAAGTATTTGTATTGTGAAGTAGAAAATTATATTAAATATTATACTATAAGGTGGTATTTCTGTAAAATTATTTATTTTGGTAAGATGTTATTTAGTTACTATTTTTTGTTTTTTTTTTTTTTTTTTTGCCCTGGTCAGGCGGGTTTATTGTTTATAAGGGTTATACGAATATGATACGGAGTATTCGCCAGCAGTAACATTTTTCCAGCGAATCCTCGTCTAAAAATATAAAGGTAACGACCTTGTAACTATTTTGGCATTTCAGGCCCCCTTTAAAAAACATTAAGAGGACGTTTTTTAGTATTTTTTTTTCAGTTTCAAGGTATTGTAAATGCAAAAGTTAACCTTTGTCGTAAAGACCAAGGGTGGATTGCAATGAATATGATTTGGAAAACGAATGGAAATCAAATGCAGAAAAAACGTGTGAAAGTAGAGAAAAAAAAGATTAGAACTTAAATAATCAGAAATTATTCTACATAATAAGGGGGTTGTTACCACTTAACCTCTCACTCTCTACGCTACATTGCCTTTTGTTCCTCATTGCTTCAAGACTTAATTAAGAGTAAGGTAAGAGTAAGGTAATAATAGTTTCGACATTAAAAATTTCATCCAACTGTTTTGAAAATGATGAGTTTAGTTAAGGCACTGTAGGTGTATTTGAGCATGGCGTTATGTGTAGACATGGCATTACATGGTGTATATATTTGTTCAACAGAAAAAAGAAAGTATTTTTAAATAAGGTAATATACTTCGAGGCATATCAGGGCTAGTCGAAACTCATTTAGTTAGAAAATGTTACATTTTAGCGAAGAGGACATAAACAAGTGAGAGATAATCTAAAGCCTGTAGTAGACGAGTAAATTCAAAAGATTTTGAGGGAGTTCAAAACTTACGCATGTACTATTAAATAGTGAATTTCCACCCTTTGAATGTCTAGATTCTTACAATTTGTCTGAAATGACTTAGGAAGCTATTAGATTAGGCTTTCAGTTGAACGAATAATCTCACAAAGTAATTTGGCGCTAAAAAATTCCCGGTGGCCGCGCCAAAGTCTTTATGGTGGCAGGTCACGGAAAGATTTTTGGTGGTAGGCCGCTGGTTTTTGGCGCGGTGTCAGAGACTAGCTTATAGTTGATCAAATTCCCTCGTAAAACTCTGATTCAGATGCCGAGTACGGCGGATAAATGTCTAGTCCTGCCTCAAGTAAGGTATCCTTTTTGGATTTTGATTTTCTGTGGAGATTCGCGCCTTCCATCCTTTGAATGTCTAGATTCTTAGAATTTGTCTGAAATGACTTAGGAAGCTATTAAATTGGGATTGAAACGTAGAGGCAATATTTACTTACGCATCCTAGCAAGGCAATGGATTTATAAACCTCGGCCGAAAGGGAATCGGAGTATAGGTTACTAAAGCTAAAGACTTGATTTTATAAGATAAATGAAAATATAACCAACGCCCCTTTTATATTCTGACTCACTTTGTCTACCTAGTCAAAATCACGGAGATTTATAGAAGGTTCAACTATAGTAATAAGGGTGGTTTTTTTTTACCAATTGGCTTCATTCTCCTAGAATATGTATTGAGCAGAGGGAGTGAGATTTTTCAGTACTTTTGATCCTATCACTAACTATTACTATTGTTTTATTTTTTCGTATAGAAGTAAGTTGATTAAAGTTCCTCCCCCTTTTTTAGGTATGGCCTGATATGACAGTTGATAGGATGAGCGATAAAAGCATACGTGTTACTGGTTACGATAATGGACAGATAAAGATTTTCTTAATCACTGTAAGTATAATGCTTTTTTTATTAACTAGCTAATTTGTAAACGTAAAAAATAAAATAAAAATTAACTAAAGCGATTTGGTGTATCCCGTTCCTTTTTTTCTAAGTCCAACAGTTAATAGTTTACACTGGTATTCTTGAGATATTGGTTGTTTCTGACTTTTGTTGTAAAGATTTTGGCAGGCCAAAACATTGAGCCCAAAATTTGTACATTTTTTCTTCTTTGTCTTCTCTTTCACGAAGGAATTTCTTCAGGCTGCCATAGGTATGTTTTCAAATCTTGTCAATAACGTTCTATTAATACCCAACTGAACCCAAACTATTCAGCTAAACAATGTATTCTTTTCAGATTTTCTTATTTAAATCTTCGGTGATGGAGTGTCAGAAATAAAGCGAGAAAGACCGAGAGGAGTGAGGGAGTGTGAGAGCGAGAGGGAGAGAGATTTATTCGACTGTTCCTTGAGGATACATAGGGGAGAAGTAGTTGGTTCAATTTAAGTGAATTTTATTTTTGGAATTACAAAAACCTATCTTTGGTATTTTTGAAGAACACTCTGCCTTTCCGTGACGTACCAATAACAGTTTAAATAGGGGTAAATCCTTCTATTAGATAGCGGAAAACAATGACAATCAACTTTGAATACATCTGCTACTGATGGTCACTATGTATGTCATCAAATTATTTACATTTTTTGTCACTGTTTTTCACTGTCTAACAAAAGGATTTATTCCTATTCAAAATGTTAAAAAAAACCTATCTAAAATCTTTGTTATTTGAAATCCTTTGATATTGCATTTGAGTCAATCAAGTTAGTAAAACTTAAAATTTTGTGGGAAATGGAGAGGATTTATTAAATTTGAGTTGGCGACGAATTTTAGAACGGTTACTCGCTTTTTTGTAAAACTTAATTAATTTTTATGCTTTTCATTCATGATGTTGTAAAATATATTAGTTTTTTACGGCAGTCTTTTCATTACAGGCAAGTCCTAAAGATGCTGATTTACTTCAATCAGCCTTGGAATATCGTCTCGCAACAACGAAAGCCCATTCACAGTCAAAGAAAGATAACGAGGAAGATGAAAAAGAAGATATGGGCTCAAAACGACGCAAAGGATTAGAAGAAGCGCCCGAAAAGGCTTAGCCAATTCCGAAATTGTACTTTCTTGTTCAGTTATAGCAATGCTGAAATTTTGACGTTTTTTTATATTTTTGATCTTAATTTGATGTTGCTAAAATTTGTGGCTTAAACTAGAATATTATGTAGACCACTGGATAATTAATATATTTATGATTGAAAAAAAGCACTTAGGTACTATAACCTCTGGAGTTTTACCCTTAAAGATACTTGCCATTAATGTTTATCAATTGATATGGAATTGCGTCATCAAATCGTACTTAACAATTCGGTTCAGACTGAGTGAAAACAGGTTTTATCGTCATAGAATAATGGAGGCTTCTTTGTATAGATTTTTGCCAATATTTGCTGCAGAGATCGGAATTTGATTCCGGTGATGAGATTATGCAAGTATGTCTCCATAATAATTCAAACAAGAAGAAGTAGCCGACATTGCACACACGTAATTAGCGTGAGGTCGTTGCTTTTTGGCTCTTACTGACTCAGATCGAGCTATCTGATTCATGAACGATAGGCTAATACTATTTTGTACCTAATCAGGATTATTTGTAGGTGACATGAGGACCGAAGAAAAGTAGTTGAAGCAGAGAAGGACTAACACCCAATTAATGAGATATGAAATGCAGATGTGGGTAAAAGCAGGGGTGATATTGAAGATTGGGCTGGATATTGTAAGATGTTGAATTGGGATGCTAATGAAAGCGAGGGAAAATAGTCAGTGTGGAGTTCGAAACTTTTAGTGAATTCTAAACTTTTCCAATTGTAATCATCATTTTAAACAACTGATTTCTAACTTTTTATCCACAATTACATTACATTCCATTATATATATATATATATATATATATATATATATATATATATATATATATATTATATATATATATATATATATATATATATATATATCTATATATATATATATATATATATATATATATATAATATATATATATATATATATATATATATATATATATATATCTATATATATATATATATATATATATATATATATATATATATATATATATATATATATATATATATATATATATAGATATATATATATATATATATATATATATATATATATATATATATATATATATATATATTAGACCATCTTTCCACCCTACGCAATGCAGATCTAATAATAGTTTTAACCAAGGAACAATTGCCAAAGTAAAATTTACCAATGTAGCTTTTTATAGCTTCGTTTCACTTCACTGCTACAACTGAAGACTAGTTTAGGGTAGTAGTGTAACAGTAAAAGCAATAAAATGCTGAAGTATAGTGCTCTTGACATATTCTGTGCTGGCCTCAGGTGACTTGGTGCCGCGATGAGCTGTTAGTAGTAGTAATGATAGTAGTGATGCTGCATCAGCGTCTCTTAAAAGAAAGGTTTGACAATGTGTTTTTTCATAATGACAAAAGACAAGCCGAGATTGAAGGTTGATGGTCACAATGGTTGAAAATAATACGTCGTTTGAACAACAAGAAGAAATATTTGACCAACAGCCCGGACAATCAAAGATGACAAGACATAATCCAAACAGAAGCAAAGGACATGAAAAAATGTTTACACTCATAAATATGTGATCAGGATAAACCTGAAAGCGAGAATCGCAACAGCTAAAGCAAAAGGTATGGAACACATGAAAGTGAGAATCACATTGAATTGCAAACGAAGATTTTGAGAGCGATCTGTGGTTAGAACCTAGAAAAGACATTTTTTGGTGTCTATAACGTCGTGCAAAATTTATATAGGATGATGAATGAATACAAACAGCTAATGCTGCGCGTAATGCATAATTATGCTGATTTTTTACTTACTTTGCCTTTTCTCTTTTCCTTACCCATCCTTTTCTTTTTGATTACTCGATTTTATTTTAAATACTATTTTTTTGTTAATTACATAAGTATGTAGATGTAGCAATTTCCTTTAAAATAAGTCTTACTGATAAGATAACATTAAGTATCAACATATACATCTTTAATATAGTATCTTTAACATATACATCTTTAATATAGTATTTTTAACATATACAATATAACACAATTATCTTTTGAAAAGTTGCTTCTACGGGGTATGGTATTATATTTGACTGACTTTGCCGTCTGATTCCCCGTGGTTTGTCTTTAACTATTCCGATTAATAAAAAGCCATAGGCCTTTTCCTGTTTTAATTATCTTTGAGAATTCTTTGCTAGATTTGTAGTTTGTTCTTTACTAGATTAAAAAAAAAAACAAGTTTTTCAACTGAAAGTAAGGAGTACACTTTAAAACTTAAAACGAGCAGAAATTATTACGTGTACCAAGAGGATTGCCCCCTCCTCAACACATCGCTCTTGACGCTAAAGTTTTTAGTAATTTTAAAAAATCTTATTGTTCCGATTAAACGACCTCTTGTTCCAGGAGTCATTCTTGAAAAATCGGGACAAAATTCAAACTTTAGCGTATAAGAGCGAGGTGTTGAGGAGGGGGCAACCCCCTCACGTACGTGATAATTCTGTTCGTTTTAAGTTTTTATGTTGCTCCTTGAAAAAAAATTTTATATTTTATTTCTGATCGTTTTTAAATGACGCCCGGAAAATTCGGTTCCACTTCCATGGGAAAATCCCCCATCCCCACGGAAAGATCCTCTAGACAGTTCAATCCCGGTGAAAATTTACCCCGGACAATTACCCTTAACATATCCACGCGTAAATTGAGTCGGCAAAGAGAAAGTAAGACAATTAAAAAGCATTTCGTATAAGAATTCTGGCAAATTCCTCCAGTGTCAAATTTCCCCTGAAAAGTTTTCTCCAAAAACTTCCCTCCCAATGGGAAATCCCCCCAGCAGAAATTCCCCCCCCCCCCCGAAAAATGTATCCATACTAAATAGCAAGTAATATATGTAAACAATGGGCAATTTTTCAACTGGGAAAAGACCTTTTCCCAGGGGCTGTGGTGGGTCTTTAACTCCAAAGGCATATTTAGTGGGCCTTTAAACTATGCTGAATAAAATGTCTATCTCAAAATTTTTGATCGGATGATTTTGGGAAAAAAGAGGCGTGGGCAGGGGCCTAGTTGTCCTCCAATCTTTTTGGTCGTTTAAAAAGGGCACTAGAAATTTTAATTTCTGTTCTAATCAGCCCTCTCCCAATATTCTAGGATCATTGGGTTGACATGATCTCCCAAGAAAAAAAAAAGCTTCCCTTATCTTTCTTCTGGCGAAAATACAAAATTCCACGTTTTGTAGATAGGAGCTTGAAATCTCCACAGTATGGTTTTCTGATACTCTGATTCTGATGGTGTGATTTTCATTGAGATGCTTTGACTTTTAGGGGTACACAGGAAAAAGCCTATGTCTTTTTCTTAGCTGGAATAGTAAAAGACGAACCAGAATGAATCAGGCAGGGAAGTCAGTCAAATATAGCACTGTATACCATAAATGCAACTTTCCAAAGATGCTTGTGTTATTATCTTATCACGGTTTGACGTCATTATATACTGCCGTAATTATAACTAAAATAATAATCTAGTTTTTACTTTTTAGGTTATTTATGGTTATAACCTACGGTTATGAGGTCATTCGTCATCTTGTATACGAAAATGTATTTTTTTTCAAAAATGTATTTTATTTTAAATATTTTTTTTTGGTAATTACAAAAGACACTAGATGCAGCAATTTCTTTAAAATGAACCCCTTAAACAGCTCTTTATGATGTTCCAGGGCCTAGCTAGGTGCAGAGAAGAAAAAAAAAATAGGAAAAAAATGTTTCCCATGCAGAAAAAAATTACTTTCCTTGTTTTACAGGCCAATAGACATTCCTGTTTGTTCAAGCCATGGGACTGTAAGTTTTCTATATAGGTTTTCGACCAAGGCAATTCTAATGGTTACTTTGTGTTACGATCAGACACTATTTTTAGGGGGTTTCGGGGCATTTTTGTTTTGCTACTATGGGCCGTGTTCATTTTTTACTAGATGCAGCTATCACTGCAGCCACGACAATGGGAAAAGTTGAGATGACTAGGACCTGTATGGTGGATTAAGATGGACAGAATACGGAAGATCGTCCTTTTTGGCCATCCATGTAGGGTCAAAGGAAAAGCAGGTGGCTCTCGAATGGGATAGGAAGAGATAATAGGGAAGGGTCTAAAGGAGACTGAAAGTTCTTGGGAGGAAGTTTAGAGGGAAGGTTTTGATAGACTCATATGGAATATTAGATACCATTATGAGTACACAGAGGTATATTTATATGAAATAACATACATGCATTTTTGGGAGAGCAATTGCAGTTACTGTAGCAGTAACAGCAATATATATACAGCCATATAAATGAACAATGAAGGAAAAGCTATATTTTTTAATTAGGGCAAAAATGAACCTGTCAGAGCTGTTACCAAATGCTTTCGTAAGACTGATGGTGTTTTTTGATCTGGAAAAACTTCCTCAAATTAATTTTCAAGAAAAAAAAAATGCCATTGACTTCAAAGCTTTTGCTAGTTCTAGTGAAAATTTGACAAAATTCATAGATGCAGTGGTGGCTGCAATGTAGTAAAAGACGAACACGGCCAATAGTGACAAAAAAAAGTAGCCGAAACCCACTAAAAATGGTGTCTCATCGAAAAGCATGTGTGCCATTGTTTGAACAATGAATTTCTTTTTGGTAGCAATTATATAAATAAACGTAACTTTGCTAAAAAAAAAAAAAAGCCTTTTGCAATTTTGCGTTTCCCCTTAGGGAAACAGAATCAAGGATGATTCTTAGCCCATTATAACCGAAATTTTTTTTAAACGGGTTTTGAAAAAAATGTTAAATGATGAAGTCTCCATTTGAAGCTTATTTTAGAGTGGTAACTATTATTTCAATTAATCTTAATGGTAAAAGTTTTTCTAAGAATAAATTTGTAAGAATTTCAAAATAACCTGAAACCTCATAAATATGATCTCGGATCGGAATGAAAATTCCACTATTGGAATAGCTAGGAGCCGGCTCCCCCCCCCCCCCCCCCCGAGGAAAATTCTCCCCCTGGATGACTCCTCCCCATGGAAAATTTCCCCTCACGGAAAACTGAGCAGCCACAGAGGTAGTACAAAATAAGTAACTCAAAATGTCGATCAAATGTCCGAAGAGGTAACAAAAAGAACCATATATCAAAAAAAGTTTTGGATAGGGGCTGGTTTATCTCCAATCACATTCGAATTACAAAAAAGGACTAATAATCTCAATTTCCCAACGAATGAGCCTCCGAAGTTTCTACGACCATGTGGGGGGTAGTCCCCCTGGGGAGGAGGAAGGGACAGTCCCCCTTTTATACGGAATAAATTTTGCTCATTTTTGGGTTTAATGTTATTTCCCTACTTTCATAATAACAACGTAAACCAGAAATGTTCCCGTAAATCAAGAGGGAATATATATCAGTAGATGAAAGGGGGTAATTTCCGAGCCCTTTTCCTAACCCCGGGATTGTAATCTCTATTTTTTTTAGCTATCCTTAGAGACCATAGGAGGGGTTTTTTTTAGGAGACACGGGGGGCAAATCGTCGCTGTGTATAACGGGGTAACGGTCGATACGCAACATTTTCCTCTTTAATTCCTAGGAATCTCCGGGAGTGGCTCATTCTAAGACATGCTGTCATCAATCACAGGTAGGAGACTGTTTTTAAGTTTTATAGGTGAATCATGTCGCTACTTATTTATTCAAAAAACTGACAGACTGGGGTTCTTAATTTTATTTAAAATTATTTCCAGGATAGATGTCCTTTACGACCACTTAGACTTTCCGATACCCCCCCCCCCCTCTTTTGTTTATGAGTTTTCTAGACCTACAGGGACACACATCTACTTCCAAAGACCTACAGGAACAATGTGGGCCACCTAACAAAGCGTAATTAATCTCTCCCATCACCGTCGAGAAATCAGCATCGTAGGAACTTTTGATGAGTTTAGTTTGATTTTAAAACTTGCTGAGCTAACATGGACAATCTTATTGAAGCTTTTCTTAATGACACAGATGATATTTTTTAACAAATATATTTGATTCAATGTGCTAATCAAGCCCCTTCACAGAAGAAAGGGCGTTATGATACATCTGCCGCTACATCCAGTCAAATTATTACTGGTTCATCTGTTGCTTAAACTTGCCAAATTATTACCAGCTCATTAGTTGTTACAACTAGCCAAATTATTACCGGCTCATCTGCTACTACAAATCGCCAAAATGTTACTGGCTCATCTGCTGCTACATCTAGCCAAATTATTACCATCTCATCTGACAACTCTGCCGAAAGACGATTTTGCACTGACTTATCAACCAGGGCTTCTTTGGACACCCCTTTTACAACTAGCCAAATTATTACCAGCTCATCAATTAACGATTAATTTTTCAATACAAGTCAGTTATTTACCAGAGAAATAAAAGGTTTGCAAGACTATCTTAGTGATTGTTCAGACAATTTACCCGCATTCATGCATCAATTCTCTCAAGACTTGAGTGATAGTCATTGTATTGGAGAGACTTAACCTCCCCATTCGCCTATCCCCCTTCCCTGAATTTCTGGGTGATTGAAGACATTTTACCGGCATTCTCGAAATCAAATGTTCCACGACTTTAGTAATAATCAGTATTTTGGAGAGACCCTACCCACTCCTAGTGAAATGCAAGATTTAAAAGACCTTTTAGAACCTTCCAATAGTTGAATGCATGATTTGTCATCTATCAATCAAGGTATTGTTGTTTTAAATCAGATAGCTAGTGGAGAGACTGATATTCCGATGCACGCAAAACCTTTTTTTCTAAAAAGAAACATGTGTTTAAACGGTATTTAAGATCATACAAGTTTGTTTCATTGTGTAAGGTCAATAGTCCAGGGTAAACTGTAGAAGGCTTAAGAAACACTAGGAGAATGTTGTTTTCTCTAAAGAGGGAAGGAGGACCAAAAAGTAGTTTTACTATCCAAGATGAAAACTTTTCATAAAAAATAGGGATATCCAGGAAAGATACTTGTATTTAAAAAATAAACAAAACGGCTGAAAAATACTCTGAAAACGGGTCTGGGTCGGAGTGACGGGTTGGATTTGCTTTTAACGTTCGCTGATTATAGCTATCCTATTGGTCGAAAAGGGCCCCAGATCTCCCCTCTACTAAAGAAAAAGCAAGCTATTATCGATTTACCCTTTAAGCAAGATAATGAGGGCAGTCGTGGCTGCTGGACACCAAGTTTTGTGGAAAAATGCAAAAAGTAAGAAATAGCTTTTTAGCTTTGAACGAAGCAGGGATGGAAGGGGGAGTATTTCCTAGTGTTTTTTTTCAAATGTTTCGAGAGAAAATGGCCAATTCGAATCAAGGAAATTAAAATCTGGGAGGCAGGAAACCTTAGCTTTGGGATTAGCGTTCTTTACCACGATACAAATAAAAAGATTTCCTATTTTAGCTACTTCCAATATAAACATAAAATATTATGCCTTTTTATTATGTGTAGAACAGAATGAATCTAGCCATTTTTTTTCAATGGTAAAGCTTAACAGACTCATTCCTCGCATAAAACATGATACTGGATTTTTTTTTTTTGCACTTACTGCCTCGCACTGAAAACAAGCGAGGAGGGGTTAAATAGAAATAGTGTATTACAGGTAATTACTTGGTCAAAAAATAAACTGTCTTCCTAAATTAGTAATTGAGATAAATGAGCACTTGAACAAGGTCTAGACTTTACTCATCCATCCATTCACCTAGGATAAACAGTAAATCCAAACCAATAGTCCAAAAATAATGTCCAAAATAGAGCAAATTCAACACTAATAAATGTTAATCATTATCCCAAAACCAAGTAAAAGCCCCTTAAGTCTACAAAATTTAATTTTCCCCAAGTATGACCACATATCAGGGCTCCTCAAAGGAAAACTCACTTTCCCATACAGGTTTCGGCCATTATTTGCAACACGGGCTACACATTGTAGAAACGCTTACAAAAGATAAAGCGACATTAGAATTTAAACATTTTTCATATAGAATTCCAATGGAATGTAAAATTTTCGAGGACTTTGAGTCAATTACTGAGCAAACAGGAGATTATTTTGTGCTGCATAAGTCGGCGGCTTTTGGTTATGCACAAAGCAAATAGAGAATTGGTTAAATACCCAGAGCAGCTCGGCCCTTCTTGCCATATTGAGGGGTTAAAAGAACTTATAAAATACGCAGGAGCTGACATTTTTGCTGATAGGAGCTTGAAACCTCTACAGTAGGGTTCTCTGAATCTGTTGAATCTGACATTGGGATTTTCACTAGGATTCTAAGGGATGTTTCCCTTTTTTTTCGAAAATCAGACAAATTTTCTCAGGCTCGTAACCTTTGATGGGTAAGACTAAACTTAATGAAACCTTTTATTTGAAATCAGCATAAAAATTGATTCTTTTGATATATCTATTAGTATAAAATTTCGTTTTTTTGGAGTTTTGGTTACTATTGAGTTATATTTAATATATGTACTTATTATGGATATTTAACAAAGGTTGAGTGCGACCCCATCCCAAAAACTTGCAGTTTCAGGAAAACTTTCACCCACAAAATTACATCCAGAGAAGAGGACAAGACACAATTACTGAAACGAGATTCAGAATTATCAGTGACAGAAAGATAAACCGGATTGATCAAATCTGCACTATTTTACAATTATGGTTAAAAACAAGGGTTTTTCCTATGAGTTTCAAGCTCCTATCATGCTTTACCGATGCCACAAAATAAATGTGGGATTTTTACAATCACACTTTTGAGAACAAAAAACAAAGAAAAAAATGAGTCAATCTGTAACGTTGGCTAAAAAAAAGAATGATACTCACAGCGCTATCTTTTATGATAATTCGCTTATAAGACGTTGACAGCGCCTCCAGTGGTTGGGCAACTTCTCAGGTACGTTATATATTTATGGTGATAAAAAATATACTGTCTATCCATTATGTCGTGTATTGTCACCATTACTTCCTTTTCTGATTGAATACCTTTTTAAAACGGGACGTTTTTTTAAACTGCTACTGATATGTAAGAAAGTTTCAGACTAAAATGTTTAATAAAATATTGTGGAACTTTTCTTTCTTTTGTTTTTCTTTTTCTAGAGAAGCTACAGAATATAAATCGCTGTTGTTACAGACAAACAATTCATTTAGGAGAAGATGACATTCCTAGAAAGTGGAAATTCAGTCATATATTCACCGAATAATTTACTCTGTTTGAAGGAGGGGAGCGTGAAATAAAACTAGCACAGATACGAAAACTTATTTTAAATAGTCAAGCCTGAAATGTTTCAAAAACATAAGTTTGCTTTGACTGTTATTTGTTATTGATATAGTATATAAATAATTCCTTTCATATAAAAAGATCTAAAGCCGACTGGTTTTTGAGAAAAAAAAACTAACAAAAAGAAACTAGTATCTAAAACTAAAATAATGTAGATAAAAAGTATATTTCAAACTAAACCGACTAAATAAAATATATTTTATTTATATTATCTTAGTTTTAGTCTAGCTTTTTTTTTACTTTTTTTTGTTCTGTTTTTCTTCTTTGCTGAAGACGGCTTGTTCTACACGGGTGAAATATTCGTATGATTTTAATTATCTTCGTTTCCTTTCCTGGCCATAGGCCCGTTTGTCATTTTCAGATTCATTTCTTTGTTTAAATCTTCATGCCCACTCAATTCTAAGCCATTTCATCAATTCCTGAGAATTTCAACAATTCTATCTATAGAAGTTTTATTTATTTCTACATTTTGCACAGTATTTAAGGAGAAACTTTTCAATTCTTTTTTTTATTGTTTTCATTGAAATGAACTCAAGTTGTGAATTCAAGTTAAAAAAAAGCCACTTAACAGTTTCGGAATATTTGATAACATAAAAATACTTCATGAAAATCCTGCAGATTGAATTCGGTGCAAGTTGCATTGCAACTACCTTGAACAACATATTGATGTTATGAATAACAACAGCTAATGGTAGTTAGTACTTATTTTATTTTTTTTAATATGCGAAAAAGCATCTCTTATCTTAATATATTTTAAGAAAATCTTAGATTGAACAATTTAATTTTCAGATGCTTTAATAGTTCAGTAATCGTTTTTTTCTAAGGTAAAAGGACCGTATTCTATGTCACCAGTTAACAAGGAAGGATCCAGGGGTGACTTAAGAAAACATACCCCCCTAAAAAATCAAAAGCTGCGCAATTTACTGGACTGGAGGAATGAAAATACCAACGGGGAGTCTAAATTTATGTAGTTCACCCAGAAACATAAATTCTGTATTCACCCCTGTCAGCTGATACTGCAATCCCGTATTTAATTTATCATGCTTCTTGGCACATGACTGTGCCAATTAGTTTGTTTATTTGTCCTAGTTATGTTAATATATATTAAATAGACTGTGAAGTAATAATTTTGTCCGTTTTAAGTTTTAATTTTGCTCTTTACTTCCCTCGAAAAACTTTGTTTTTTAAATTATTCTTTGTTCGTTCTTGATTAAAATTTAATGTAGAAACAACGCTGCCATGATCCTTTTTATTTATACGGAATAATGTATGTTCGTTTTAAGTTTTAATGTCACTTCTTATTATAAGTTGAAAACTTATTCTTAATATAATTTCTAATTATCACCGATCTAGGGGAGATAAGACACCTCTAAAAATACTGCAAACAACCTTGACAGCTAAGACAAACTTTCAGTCTATAACATAAAGTTCATTAGTGCCCTAACTTTCAGTCTATAGCATAACCAAAAAGATTAGTGCCCTCTAATCTTTTTGGTTTCTTAAAATAGCCACTTACAAATTTAATCCCTTTCGAATGAGCTATTAAACACCTCTCTATGATGCTCTGGCCACTCCCTAGCCCTGCTAGAAAAAAAAGGGAGACAGATCAGTACTACCCATGCAAAAAATCATTTTCCTTGGTGTTCAACGTGGGGGACTGTAATTATCCTACAAAAGGTTTTTGAACCATGCTGATCCTAATGGCGCACTATTTATTTCGATTTGACGCCATTTTCAAGGGGTTTCAGACTCTTTTTCGAAATCACCAAAAATTTCTTTTCTCATTAAACTTTTACTTCTAAGATTAACCGAAACAATAGTTACCATTCCTGATTCAGTGTCAGATGGCAATGTTTTTTCACCAGACAGTTTTTTTTGAATGCACGTTTTTCAACTTTTGATTACTATGGGCTGTGGTTCGCTCTTTACTAGGCTGCAGATGCTGCTGCAACCATGATATTCTCTTATCTCTTTACTGTGGCTTGACTGTTGAGAGAAATAATACAACCACTCCCCCCGCCTGCCGAGGCTTAGAACCGCCAATGTATTTGATTAAAACATGGCGTAAATAATAAAAAAAAAATTATAAATGAAATTCTTTTTATGTATATTATTTTTTCTCTGCTGAATCAATTTTACATATTGAGGTATTCCGGGGAATTTTCAGCTGGGTTGAAATTGTAACGGAAGATGGGGGATATTTTCCGTGGGAGGGGGGATTTTCAGTGGAAAAAATTCGCCTTGGTGAAATTTTCCACAGAAGCAGTTATCAACTGGGAAGGGGGGGGGGGATTCTCTTTTGTTTGGATTGAGAATTTATTTTAGTATTTGATCAGTAATAATTTTAGGCCTCATAATCGGGGGAAGGGGCAAGTTATACCAAAAGAGTGTAAAAACATCAAATAAAATGAAATTCATCATAGGCAGCGCTAGCGCTAGCGCGCTGCCTAAGTAAAGAACGATGTGGGCGCAATGTGTTGTTTTTTATTGTTTTTTTTTTTTTTTTGGTTTTTTCTCCATACCCGGGCATTTCGTATCGAAGGAGTCGTCGCAGAAACTTCGAAAAGGGCTCATTCGATTGGAAATTGGAGTGGCCAGTGCCCTTTTTAATAGTCGAAAGTGATTGGAGGGCAACTAGCTCCCCCCCACGCCCATCATTCCCCCAAACACATCCAATCAAAATTTTGAGATAGCCATTTTGTTCAGCGTAGTTAATTTCCAGATAGAAAATATGTTTTTGAGAAGGACACTCCCTCATAACCCTCAGGGCAAGGGTTTTAAGTTATGCCCTTGGGGCATATAAGGTTTTTCTAGAAGGCGTTGTCGTAGAAACTTCAAAACAGGCTCATTCGATTGGAAATTCAAAGGGTTAGTACCCTTTTTAATAGTCGAAAGTGATTGGAGGGCAACTAGCCCCCCCCCCCACGCCCATCATTCCCCCAAACACATCCAATCAAAATTTTGAGATAGCCAATTTGTTCAGCGTAGTTGATTTCCAGATAGAAAAGATGTTTTTGAGGAGGTTTTTACACAAACCTCCTCCCTTCCATTTGCCCATTATGTTTTAAAACTAAATGTTGCCTTAAGATTAAATCAAAATGCACTGTGATAATGCTAATTCCCAATAAGGCACCTCAGCAGTATCCCAAGAATGACTGAAAGTATTATGTTCAAACTTTCGAGGCTACTTCTGCTCTTAAAATTTAACCAAATCAAAATAGTGTAAGTGTATCCGAGCTATCAAAAGAGTAAACAGATTTTTTTGCGAATGGTATCAAGTTTTCCATTTCAGGTCAACTAGAGGAAGTATGAAACTAAGTTAAACAGTACTACTTGTGTCCAGATTTTCAAAATGGTGTATGTTGTTAAAAATTGCTGAAAATTTTTCTCCAGCATACAAATAGCAGGCCAAACTACAAAGTCTAAAAAACGAAAAGATTTAAAGTGTTATTTTCTTTTTCCCTGAAAAGACTATGTCAATATAAAACGACAGAAATTAATTAAAAAAACTTTTTCCACAAAATAAGTTTTTCAAAGAAAATTAAAGAACTCCATCAAACAAAAAATGAGCAAAATAAAATCAAATAATCTACCAACCTTGAAACTACCACAAATCAGCATCGATAAATAAATGAAACCCGAAACGAACAGAAATTACGAAAAATAACCGATTCAAACTCAAAACGAGCAGAAATTAACACAAGTTGGGCACAAAACCCCTATGCCTTCCCAAGGCCAGAATAAAATTTGCACTTTACTGAAAAAATACAAATGAATGTGCATTGTCAGTTTAATATACATATACTGATATTTAGCAATCAAAATATATTTGATTTATTAAAGTTATAAAAGTAAAAAACCTTTGTATTTTTTTCAGTAAAGTGCAAAATTTTGTTCTGGCCTTGGGAAGGCATAGGGGTTTTGCGCCCAACTTATGTTAATTTCTGCTCGTTTTGAGTTTGACTCGGTTATTTTTGTAATTTCTGTTCGTTTTGGTTTCATTTATTTATCGATGCTGATTTGTGGTAGTTTCAAGCTTGGTAGATTACTTGATTTTATTTTTGCTCATTTTTTTGTTTAATGGAGTTCTTTACTTTTCTTTGAAAAACTTATTTTGCGGAAAAAGTTTTTAAATTAATGTCAGAAAAAAGGGAGAGGAGCAGCTGTAAGGACACGGACGGCCGAGAACTAGAATCTCCGAGTCAACATAGTATATTTTGAGATCGTTTGAGAGATGGCCAAACAGGAGATGTGGACTCGGTGGGATGGGCTGGTGTTAAAGTTCCGATGAGTTTGCAGTAGTGGTTTATTGAAAATCCCTAAAATCAAGGGACAATTGATTCCTGAAGTTTAACTTAGGTGCCAAAAGTCTCTTTTTGGCTTTTGCAAAAAATGTGAAATCCCCTAGCCAGTAAACGCAAAGAGTTGTTTCTTGTGGAGTCCTGGGACCGACAGCTTTTTAGTATTATTGATAAACTTGATTACCTCACAAGTAAGGTAGCGGAGACTCCCTCTGTGGTGAAAGAGTGTTGTGACGGAGTACAGAGCGAGGTTATGAGCTGTATAAATAAAGAAAAAACTTAATGATAAATCTTGGTCTCCGCTGAATATTGAGTCAGAAACAGTGGGTCTTGTAGTAGATTCACCGCCACAAGACGTGATGATCCCTTAAATCGTGAAGCTTTTCTGAAATCGTCGGATGGAGCTGATGGTATAGTGCGGATTTCACTTTCTAAGGAATCAGGATCCCAGCAACCGAAATGGGTTATTCATACGAAAAGACAAAACGCCGAAAACTTGAAAGCCTGTTTGAATGAAAAGGTCGGTAAAACTGAGGTTCGCAAATCAAGAATTGTCGGTTTATTATCACGAGTGGACTTCCCGATCGATCCAGAGTGTGTGTACTTCTAACCAAGGTATCGAAGAGATACAGCGCATCGGTGTTTCAAAATCATATCATGTATACTTCCGTTCGGCGACGGCTAAGTCTCATTATTTGCGTCATGGGATTCACATTGGCTACGAAAATTTCCGGCTTACTGATTAAAAGTTTTTACCGCAAATGTGCTAAAAATGCGGGTCGCTAGAGCATATATCGTCGGACTGCTCTAGCGTGGAACGTTGTCTCAAGTGTCTTGGTAGTGGACACTCTCATTCTAGGAACAACCCTTGGCAGAATGAACCTTGTTGCTTCCATTGTGGATCTCATGAGCATACTGCAAACGGTTGAATGAAAATGTTGCAAAGAATAAAAAATGATTAGCGTAAAGATTATATCTCTGAATCTGAATGGATTTGGTGATAAACAATATGTATTGCAGTCTATGCAGCGCGATCTGGATATTTTGTATCTGCAAGAGCATCACCTTCTAGACCACTCTACTAGTCTTCTTTCGAACCTGTCGCAGCAGTTTAAGTGTTTTATATCTCCAGCTACTCCTACAGGCGGACGCCCATCTGGAGGCGTTTGCATATTTATTCGAGAGAATATTCCAGTTTCAGTGTTTGCCGTTAATCGTTATTTTGTTGCTGTTCGAATCTCAGAGATTATTGTTTTCTCGTGCTATTTACCAACAAATTATCATACTATTGATTCGGATTTTGCATGTTTTAGAACTATCACGATTTGTGGCGAAAGTTCCATCAGATTTCCAGTGGCTTATTTGCGGGGATTTTAACTGCAACCTTGCTATTTCTGATGTCCACTCCTCCGCTCTTTTATCTTTGTTTTCGGTTTTACTATAGTTTCAAAAGATGCGTATTTTACGTATGTCATAATTCTGGTTCTTGCTCTAATCTAGACCATGTGCTTGTTTCAAATGCAGCGTTATTGCCACAGCCTGCTCATGTTGGATTGGATATACCTATTAGTGACCATTTTTACCTTTCTTTTAATTTAAATATTCAAATTCCATCTTTTAAAATTATCCATCGTTCTAGTCAAATTGTAAATAGAATGACCTGGAATCGGGAAAAAATGTGCAAACATCATGAAGAATCAGATGCTCTTTTAGCTAAAATAACTGTAAATTATTCTAAGGATGTTGATCAAATTGATATTGATCTATTTTACCTTGAAATTGTTCATAGTTTAAAAGTCGGGGCTAATAAAGCATTTACGACTGATTCTTTCCATCGGTGATCTCGTGTTTTAGGTTGGAACCTTAACCCGATTTTTAAGCAAAGCCAAAAGAATGCATCTCAAGCTTGTTACCCTTGGAATTGCGCGGGAAAATCGCGATCTGGACCATTTTATGATGGTATGAAATTAACTAAACGCGTTTTTCGGGCTGAGTTGCGTTTGCATAATGAAATTATAAATGATGAAATTGGTTCAAGGATTACTAGTGACAAGAATGAGCTTTGGAGTTTGGTTAATTCTAGACGTCGTAATAATAATTGTTCACCAGATTCTAATAGCTCTCTGAAACTAGATGATTGGATAACTCATTATAATCATGTTTTTTCATCCGGTTATGCGGCAGTTGAGTTACGGCTTTAGTCTTTATTATCGGATGAAATTTCAAAGTCCCGCCCAAATAGTAAAATATATGTTCCTGTTGAAGATGTAACGACAGCAATTAAAGCTCTAAAAAGTAAGCATTCTTTTGATCATGATGGTATACATTCAAACCATATAAAATGGGCATCCCCAATGCAATCCTTCTTCTCGCTACTCTTTTTACTACTATTCTTTATTCTGGAGTTCTTCCAACTAGCTTTTCTCGTGGTACCACTTCAACCCTTTCAAAAAAAAATACGAATCGATGTTCTGATTACAGGCCAATTACTATTTCGTGCCAGATTAGCAAAGTTTTTGAGTTAGTTTTATTAAAGTATCTGGAGTCTTGTAACCATGGCCTGAATCAAATTGGGTTCCGTAAGGGGCTAAGCATGGATGTTGCTCATACCCTCCTTTCAAGAATAATATCCTTTTGTAAGCCATGGGATAGTTTGTACACTTGCGTTAGATTTTACGGCAGCGTATGATTCAATTATCCATTCTTGGGCTATGACTGCGCTTCTGAAGAATAATGCCCCACTACCAGTAGTTTTGGTTTAAAAAAAGTGGTATGACTCCACTCGAATTCGTATTAAGTGGAAGAAACAGTTTAGTGATTATAATGTTAAGTTATGTAGGGGGCTGAGGCAAGGAAGCATTATTTCTCCTTGGATTTTCAATATTACTGTTTCGGGGCTATTTGATCAAATTCAGTTGACTTTAGTTTACGGTAAAGGTTATGTTCTGTCGTGGATTGCTTACGCAGATGATTTTCTCCTTTTGAGTCGATCACTTTAGTCACTTCAACAAAATGTAGATTTTTTAGCAAAGGTTTTTTAGTGAGCATGGACTTCGTTTTCGCCCTGAAAAGTGCCAGTTTTTAATTCTTGGTCCTAATGCTAATGATCTCGTTAATTCAGAAATTTCTGTTCGTATTTATGATAGTATTTTAAAACCTTTGGAATCTTTTTATATCTTGGTGTGCCTTATGGACCAACTTTAGCTGTATGGCTTTATGGCTTTAGCTTTATAGCTGTATGGCTTTAGCTTTATGGACCAACTTTAGCTGTATGGTTCTATTTCAAAAGTAGTTAAAAGTAGAATAGCGTCTAGTTTCAGGGCAGTAATTTGTCTTCACGATCTTCTTTCTTGGAAATCACTGGCTCGGGTATATAATACAGTCGCTTTGCCTCAGATTTTAGTTTTTTCATTGCTTCTCCCGTTTTTTAGAATTAGTAATATTGCGCATGTAAAAACCACATTTATTAATTTTGCTAAGTTCCTTTGCCACTTTTCGAAATCTGAATCAAATACTTTTTTAATGAATACATATAAAGTAGAAACCCCTGTTGAAGTTTTGGAGAAAAAGCAAAAGAAATTTTTATCCAAATCACCTCTTTTCTCATAATTTATATAAAGCTGCGCATGAAGCTTAATTAATTTTTTTTTTTTATTAATTATTGAATGAAGTGTTAATTTGTGAAGTGTTAATTTGCGTGGTAAGTTTGATTGAAGGCCTTTGCGTACTTGTTGTTATATAACTTAAAAGAATTTTATGGCCTGATGATTGCAGTCATTTTTTTTTTAAATTTTTACTCTTCGTATTCGGAGGAAATAAAAAGTTTGAATTGAATTGAATAGTCGGTTGGTTCAATTCTTTAATCTTTGTTATTTTTCCAACAATGAATTCCTCAATAAGCATAAACACATATGAAAAATAACATTGTCCATTTATACAAAAAAAATTAATAACTAAATTTGTTTCATTTCCTTTCACTCTGCTCCGTAACTAGTCGATAATACATCCCCTTCTTCTTCATGAGCTGAGCATGACTTCCAACCTAAAAATAGAAATTTGTAGAGAAAACAAAACAGTATTTGACAAATAATCCGCAAAAACAAGGCTGTTTGAAACCGAATACATCAAAATTCAAAGTGCACTGGGGAAAGGAAGTAAGTGACATTAATCGTTTTTTCGTTCGATTAGAATGGACTTGCTTTAAAAAGATAATGACAGCTCTTATTAGGTTCTCTTTGAAGTTAAATACATTAAATCAATCGCAGACATAGGAGAGAAAGAATGTAATCTTCTGAGAAGGATCCAGAAACTTGCCCGACCTATTATCCTTTGATCCAAAATTAAGATCGTGATCATTACCCAAAACAGCATTTTATAGCATATAGCTAATAACTATGCTATTAAAATATATCTAAAAACATATAGCAAAAAGACTGTCATAGGAAATACAACTTTTCGATGTAAGCTTTTCATTCAATTTTTTGGTTTAACATTCCATCATAAAGATGTATTCGAAGGTCCTTTTCCCCATTTTTTTTTTATTGCTGACCGAAAAAGCAGCCTTTTTTCCTTTTTTCGGAGGCGACCATGACTGATTTAAGCCTAATTAGATCTAAACGTGCTAACAGTTTTGATGTGGTCTTTAGAGATTTTCCAAGCTCTGTCTGCGGAAGCTGAGCCTCAAACAGCATTTTGAGATAGAAAAAACCATTGAACCATCTCCCACTCCAAAACAAGCCCAACATTGACAGAGTTCATTGGATAAATACAATTGTCTTTCCTTCAGACACCAGATTAAATTCCAGGTAAGGACCTCTCTATTTCAAGACACCTTGGTATAGCAAAGAATCAATATTTCTTGAGTCATTGCCATAGGCGGGTGCTTATAAATACTGAGGTCTTGATTCCGTGACATAGCAGCGTTACTTGAAATGGTATGTTCTGATAATTATCAAGTTCCTGTTAAATTCCAACTTCCAACTGTTCCAACTGTTAAATTATGAATTTAACATTGAGGACAATGTCTTCTTATTTGTCATAAACCATTGGAGGCGTAATAACTAGGAGCAGAATAGGAGGTGTCTAATTATAGGACGGAAACTTACTTCAGACATCGACAGAAATGAATGGGAAAGAAACTACAAATACAGGTCTCCCTAATCCCCATCTCAATAGTTATATCTATTATACCACCTGCAAAATTATTTTTTCCTACTTATTCTGTCTCAATTTTCTTAATAAGTATTTCATTAGTTTGAATATTTCACCCGTATACAATGGTAACTATTTAAATCCACATGCAGTTAATAGTAGAGACATAATTGTAATCAAAATTCTTTAGCTTGACTCTAATATTGAAAAAAAAGGCTACTGCCCATTCTTGAAGAAAGGATCTTAAAATTGAAGTATCTCAAGCATGGACCGATTCAATCACTGCCATGGGTTGTGAAAAAGAGTAATCATATTTAAATAGGCTTGGCTATAAGATTGTAGTAAGCCATTCCCAACAATCAGCATCAGGTCTAAGATTAAGAACCTACTGTCCTTGTTTAGGGGAGATACATTTTAGTCAAAACATCTGTCCAAGATCACACACTGTCCGAGTGCTAGGATTTTTTACCCTAAATTCTCTTTCATGTAGTAGATATGATCTGGGCATTCCAGCCACTTTCACACATTACACCTCCCACCACTTACTGTCGTTCTACCTTCTCTCTAATGGCCCTCATAGATGACTTTTAAAAAGTTACCTATTGCAGCCTAAATCAAAACTAAGTTCACATTCATTTTCACTATCTTACCCAAGAGAACTGTCTGAGTTGTCATGAACGGTCACTGTCTGAACCTTTTCAGTTTCATTTTCACCCTCAGTGCCGTCTTCTCAACAAATCTCTTTACAGCCTACTTCTTTGTTTTTCTTGCTTCAATTTTTTTCTTTTCCACCTCTTCTTTGCCTTCCTTGTAGCAAAGGCAGCTTCAATCTTGGTTTTCACTGATGTATCAGTGAGCAATTTGTTTTACCCTCCTTTCTTCCTTGAAGCATTTTGTTTTCTTGGTGGTACTGGGATGTGGTTGTACTCGTTCGGGTGTGACTGTCCTATTTCACGGTGGCTGCAAAATCACAGGGCTTACTGAAAGCATTGGGTGAGAGAATGGCCGTACAGATAGAGATGGGGTGTGAACCTCTGACGAGCTTGGCACTTTGCCAACAGCTTTATGGGCTAAAAAACATTTGGTTAGTCTGTATTTAAGAGCCCAGATCTTCAGTATCAATACAATCTGCATTGAAAGGGGGCATACCTTCCAAATCCCTTCTGGATGTTTGATGGTATGAAAGCTAAGGGGAACACATTTTCCCAACAACCAAGCTGCGATGTAAATAATGACAGTTCTTCTCGATGGTGAAGGTTGCTCGATGAAAAAAATACTACTAATTTTGACAGTTCATTCTGTTAGGAATACATAGCTTTTAGATGTTTCAACTATTATGCAAGAGTTCTGAAATGCCCCAGCCATTTTGTTTCTACCCAATTTCTACTTCTCTTGGCAAATAACGACGAGGACCAGCGTCCAGTCAGCGACTCGTGAAGTTTCTAACTCGTCAATAGACCCAAATCTGATGGAAACTAAAGCTGGGATTTTAGAAAGACTTGTCAAAACAAAAATGTTTGCGGTGAACAATGATCGCACAGGCGGCGCGCCACTGCTGCTTTTTTGCCCCCACCACCACCAGCCTTCCTTTATCGGCACGGCACCGGGGTCTAGTTGTATAATAGAAATTTTAAAACAAAAATATAAAAATATAAGGCAGCGCCATACATATAGGGCAGCAAAAATATAAGGCAGCGCCATACAGGGGGGGGGGGCACCCCCCCCCCCCCCTTATGGGTACCAATGCTATGGCATTGACAGATGGTGCTGTCAAAAGCGTCCCATCACGAAGAGCGACTTATAGTATGTTTAATACACAACAGATCCTAGAAACTAAGATAAAATCTACGTCAGTCTTTTCCTGGGTTTGCTCTGTACGTAAGAGCTCGAGTGCTTCTACCGGGTGAGTAAAATTAAGAAACATTTGCAGGAGCTGCGGATAACTTCTGTTTGATTGTATTTCAGAAGCACTAAATTCAAATTTTTATTCATATTACTACCACATTAATCAAACTATATTGGTAACTTGCCTCGGTAATTGTTCCTTGATTCAGCACAGCTATTAGATCTGCATTGCGTATGGTGGAAAGACGATGAGCAATGACTATAACAGTTCTTCCTTTGATTGCTGTATCTAAAGCTTCTTGAACTTGCCGCTCAGACTCTGAATCCAGTGCACTGTAAATGGAAAAATATAGCGACTCGCACACAGATATGATTATGCGAGAAGTATTTTATTAGATACGCAGATGCATGAAACCAGTCACTAAGAACTAGTAAAGAAAACCAGTAAAGACACAAAGCAACGATAAGCGGAAGTGCTTTATTCATACTTAAAGAAATAACTAAAGCTCTTCATACTTAAATAAATAAAATAAATAAAATAAATAAAGCTCTTCATACTTAAAGAAAATAACTATTATAGATTGTTTTACGTTCGTTGTCAGTCGTTTTAATTTAAACTTTACCCTGCTAAAGGTACCTACCCTACTCTGATTTTTAAAATTTAAGTATTAAATTTTTTCATTTGGTTTCCCCAATTATTCTGAAAATGTATTAATTCAAAATATTATTCAAATATGTATTATAATTCCAATTCAAATCCTGCCATTTCAAACCAAAGCATCAAATTAAGTCGTTCTAATTCTCACAAGCATTACCGAACGTGATCGCGGTTTTACAAGAAAAGAGGTTGACAATTTATGTGACAACTAAAATGAATTTTTGATCGAGGAGTAAAATTGGGGAAAAAAATGCAATAAAATATTAATCTAAAATATAACATGCAGTAACAGTCAAAATTTGACCTGCCCGGATTAAATTAGCATTAACCAGAATATAAGAATCGGCCAGTCGTAATTTGCTTGTGTAAATATAAAACAGTTTCAACGATCAACAAGTTAACTGCAAACATTAGACTTATCGATAAGATAAGTTTATTAAAAAGAATTAAAACTTAAATATATATATATATATATATATATATATATATCTATATATATATATATATATATATATATATATATATATATATATATATATATATATATATATATATATATATATATATATATATATATATATATATATATATATATATATATATATATATATATATATATATATATATATAATATAACATACTATATCTTCTAGCCTGCCCATGAATTTGCAAAGGCAAGGTATAATATCTTAATTAAATCAAATTAAAACTTTAAAGCTGGACATATTTTTTTATCGTCATAAGACCTTTACGGATTAAATAGCAACATTACACTAATAATAAGATACTGTCAAAATGGATGCCCTTAAATAAAAAGGAAAAACTTGACATAAATATTCAAAACTAAAAAACAAAGAAGATATGGGAAATACTAGTAAAAATAAACGCTTAAAAAGAAATGGGGAGACAGAGGGGGAACTGTTAGGAAAAGGAGGACAAAAAAGAAAATACAATTGATTGGAAAGTTCATTAACCAAAAAAAAGAATTGAGTTTCAGCACTAGTATGTTCATAGGAGGGGGGGGGGGGGGTCCTCCATAGATCATGCTCATAAACTTTGAGTAGTTTTACAATATAAGCTCCGTAACACGCTCAATACATCCAAAATACGTGCCACTCCTAAGAAAACCTAAGGTGTTTGAGGAGGCTCGATAGAGTAAGCGTGACTTTACTTTGAAGATGAAAATAACTCACTTGATGAGACAGATAATAAAGATAAACTGAAAGACACGGCAGGTGGAAGATATAGAGCAACATGGGGATAAAGGATGGTGGAAAGCGGCGAAAAAATGGAAACACAAACAATGAATTTAGCAAACTTGCGGAAACTTACTCCCGGAAGTAGCAAAGAATGTGGCTGCTTTTTAGAAGGACTGATACTGCTTGAAATACGAAATAAAATAGTCAGGGGAAAAGAATCGATAATGCAGAAAATAAGAATTGATAGCATCGCAGACACTGGCGAATAGGATTTTAAAAAAATGTGTGACATTAAAGGAAGATTCAATCTAAGACTATCCCTAAAATTGGAAACATCAAGCAAAAGTACGGACTAAGCATTAAAATTTGGAACCTTATTCATAAGCAAAAAATAATACTTCTAGTGTGCAAAATAATATCAAGCAAGAGTTCTGTTTGTAATATATCTTCAGGCTAATTAAGTCCCACTATCAATCTTTTCCTTACACAAAACCATCTCTTCAACTTCATTTATGCCTAGTCTAAGCGACTTGGTCTTCTTAACATTATTTCAGAATTATTTCTGCGAGGGGTTGCCCCCTCGTAGAACTCAAGTATACTAAGTGCCGCATGCCAAGCGTGCCAAAACTGTTACCTTTATCATTTGACGAGGTAAATAATTCTCAATATTACTGTGAAAAATCGCTTCTCGAACATCGAGAAACATCGCATCTCGAAAAAAAAATTGTTCTTTGTCCACTTATATGCAACCTTTTTGAATGAATCTGACACATTAAATATCTGCGAATCAATCGACTCTTTACAATGTTAAAAATAGGAAAAAGCATCAGTAAAAACAACAAAACGTACCTGGTGGCTTCGTCTAGAACAATGATTGCAGGATTTTTAAGAAGGGCTCTGGCAATAGCTATTCGTTGTTTCTGTCCACCAGAGACAGCTACCCCCCTTTCCCCAACGACAGTTTTGTAACCCTGAGGAAATGTAGTGATGAATTCGTGGGCGTTTGCAAGCTTTGCAGCTTCAATTACCTATTTAAAAACATACACATATATTAGTTCAAAGATTTAGAACAGATCAATCAACTTTAAATTTACGAAAGGGATATAAATGCTTTCCTAGTTCAGCATCGCTTAGAAATCTTGCAAAGAAATCTTGCGTTTATATGATTCATCAAAACATAAACGAAAAGTAGAATAAAAAATTAAAATAAAAAAATTAAATGAATGAAATATTATTTTTAATGAAATATATTTTCAATTAAAATTAAAAAAATTAAATATTCACGAACCCCAAACTGCTTTTCTTCATAAAAAAACAGGGGCAGATTACGAGTTAATTTTTGAAAATAGTAATTGACACGGTTAATACAACCCAAGCGGGTATTTCGGCAATATATGCAACAGCCGTAACTAGCAAAATATAATATGGGCAAATAAAAAGAAAGCGAAGATACTAAAAAAAACATCAATAAAAGATGAGTCAGCCTTGGCTGAACCTATGTGTGTTGAGGACGTTGACACTCTTTCAAAATTAATTTTATGACTGTAGTTTGAACTTTTCTTCTTTCGATCATTTTTTTTTAGTAAGTTTGTTTTATTTTTATCTATTTCATATTATATCTTGCTGATGATCTGTTACATGTATTCACTTTTTACACATATTTCCTCTTTATCTTCCTTATTAAAAAAAAAATAAATAAAAAAAAAAAAAATAAATAAAAAAATAAAACAAGGAATTAGAAGTTATAACGAAGAATTTAAATAGCAAACATATAGTTGAATATTAAATAGTTAAAACCAGAGGGTGAAATAATATGGATTCAAACTCTCTTGCTTCAACCGTCTTCCGTAGCTTGAAAAACAAGCCTTATCTATCCCTGCCAATACCTTTCACCATGGCCTTATGCTCAAACTTTGGACCCGCATAGAAACACCTTAGAAGCTAAAAAATAAGACCTATTAAGAACAAAACAAGGTTTTACCCAATACTATCTCAAGTTAGTAGCTTAGAAGAAGAGACATCAAATACTGAATCAATTGTAGCTTAGAAGAAGAGACATCAAATACTGAATCAATTGTGTGCTGCAACGTTTTTTGAGTTCCAACTTTCAAATGCATTTTCTAGTTTAGGCTGAGCGTGGAATATCGTATTTGAATTATTGACGGTTACAGTTTCTCAATTAAAGTTTAAATTTCCTTAGTAAAGCCAACAATTCCTATCTCTCTGAGGGTGGATTAAAACTGGAATGGAAGATTGTTTTCAGGGTGGTAAAGAAGGGGGGATTACCTAACCAACGCATCATTAAACCTCCAACCTTGCACCAATTAGTGATATTATGTAGGCAAAGAGTGTCGGAACCTGACTAAGCAATACAGCATTACTCAGAATCACCCTTAATTTAGTTTTTTCTTTACTTAAATGAAAATATTAAATATGTTAAGTTTTTTCATGGCATTTATTATTTTTGCTTTATATTAGGCTAGATCGAAGATAAAAAAATTGCTTTTGCCAAAAAATTACACATTGAACTAGGCTATATTCTTCATACTAGCACAACGTAAACAATTATTTAATCAGTGCAATACAGTTGAAAAAAACACAAGAACATGATTATTTCGAGAAAAAAAAAAAAAAAAAAAAAAAATCAAATTGGATAATCCGGAAAAAAATTCAGACCTTTAATTGCACTTCAAATTTTATGAATTAAAGCTTGTTTTAAGTAGCAGTAACAATATATTGGCAAAATAAGGCCCCCGCAAAAAGAAATTTTTTAAATCTGAAAGGGGAAAAATCTGCTATTATTTTCCATTTTTCTTTATATAAAAATACCAAATAAGTTTATTTTCGCTAAAATAACCCAGAAAAGGTATTTTTCAAAATCTAGGATGGTAATATCTCGATAATTTAGGGGTGATGTGGTCAAAATATACCCCCACAAGCACTCACGAAGTAATGTTTCAACCTGTATATAGTGATGAAGTACATTTTAATCCCAGTCAAATCTATGTTAAAGCGCAACAGGTTACCCTTTTATTAGTTTGCCACTCATTGCCATCTAAGGTTACCATAAGCCACATAACTAACCTCTTGGTCACTGGCTTCTGGCCGTCCGTAACGTATATTCTCTAGAACTGATGTTGCAAAAAGTACTGGTTCTTGATTGATAAAACCAATGGCTTTGCGACGAAGCCAGGATGGATCTAGGTGTTCGATCATATGGCCATCAATCACTATACAACCGTTATCTACATCGTAAAACCTAAATGAATAATTTCTCACTGGATTAGTTCAAACTAGCACTGTATATACTATTGGATCTAGTGATGGGGGGGAGGGATATTTAGAAAAGTGCTCTTATTGATCATCGCAGTTATGGTTTCTATATCGATCTAATTTTCTGTAAAAATTAGACAAATAAAAACAATTTATAATATTTACAACTGCAGAAAAGTGGCCAAAATGGATATCTCTTTTCTGCTGGAAATTTAGTCCTATCAACATTTGAGGTACGCACAAGACACCCCCGATATCACTTTTGGAACAAATACAGAACTCAGTTATTAAAAAAATTAAGTTATATAAAAAAATATTCCTGCTGGTTGGGAACGGAACACTAAACCTTATTTTATTAAAAATCAGATGGTGGACTAAGAAGTTCGCGCTTTTTCCCCAGAGGAAAGTATTTAAAGCAATTCTAAATTTGGTAGAAAACCAGTATCACCTGAGCAATTTAGTTAAAGTGACTTAGACTGTTCTTTAAAGCCAGGAAATGTGGGTACGTTCGTTTTGTTCCATTAAATAGTTTCAGTTAACCGAGTCAAATCACAAGCATGAAGAATTTTCTCAATCAATGAAAAATAAAATTTTAGAATAAATAATGGTCACGTGGCCAAATCAGGTATATTGGCTTACTTTACATAATTAGTGAGCATAATTATTTAAGATAGTCTTTGAGCAAGAGTTAATAAGCATTCCCCCTTTATATAGTGACTGGGCTTCTCTGCTCCTGTTGGACGGAATCCAGAATGCCATAAACAATGATGGATGGTACGCCGAATCCAAGTAGAATGGTACTGATTTCTAACCATTAAAATACTTTTATAACCATTCCTTTTAAATTTCATTTAAGCAAACGTTAGGTCACTAAAGTCCCCCTGTATTCTTATAAGCGCTGTATTTAACTTTTAGTTCCATTTTTTGCTACTTGTACGTGTTAGTAGTATATTTTGGAATTAGCATAACATTTGCTGAAATAAACTGTTTACATTTTTGTGTTCACCAATAAATTAACATAGCTAACAGGTGTTAAAATTCAAACTCTGATCATATAATGCACTATAAAGTGCGAAATACTTTGTATATTACAGACTTTCAAAATTATGTTGCCATCCCTAAATTATTTTTTTATCTACAGAACCGGATTTAATATCCCATTTATTAATTATATTACTAAATTAGTATTATTTTCTATTTTTGGTAGTCCAGTATTTCTGCAGAAATGTTCAGTATTTGATGCTACAATTTCTCTGAAATTCCCCGACAACCAAAAAAAAAAAAAACAAAAAAAAACAAATAACTTACAATACATATAGAAAGACTTAGTTAAAGGTAGATAAAAGATAGTTCAGAAAAGATTACTTACGGGCTTTGTGGAACAGATTTAAACTGTCATTTGTAATGAAACTTATGTAAGTGGTTCTATCTCTACCCTCCCTAAGTTAGGAAATTTCATACAAAAAGGGCCCAGGAAAACAGGTTAAGACAATAGTATTCTGTCAATCCAAGCTAACAAAAGCTAATACTACGTTTTAATCTATAAATGATTCTACATATCATAGCCTTTATCTCGATTTTCGATTATTTCACTCTTTTTATGATTCTTTACCTCAATTAATTAAAAAAACAAGTCTTTTCGAGGGAAGTAAAGAGTGAAGTTGAAACTTAAAAACGAAAAAAAAAAAAAAATATTAATTCACAGCCTTTCTAATATATATCGATAAAACTAGTGCAAATAAACCAACTGATGGTATTTCCCTATGTTTATATGATTATAGAAATCTAGCGCTTTACTGAAAAACAAAAAAGCAAGAAAAAAATAACAACAATATTGATTTAGGAGTCAAATGTGAGTACGTAGCCTCACAACAACGAACTAATCTATAACGCTTTTCATAGTCTTACACCAGCTGATATATCAGTAACTTTCAATATACAATTAAAAATATCTCACAGACTTAGGCACAAAAATAAATATTATCTTGATAAGTCCAAAGTCATTAATTACTACTACTGCTAATAATAACTCACCACAGCACCAAGCCGCTTGTGGCCAACACGGCTACGCACGCTCCTCCTCCATCCCACTCTATTCAAAGACTCCCTCTTTACACCGTCCCAAGAAGTTCCCATTTCCCTTAAAGCTTCCTTTATGGTATCCTCTCATCCCAACCGCGGAAGACCTACTTTCCGTTGAGCCCAAGACGATTGGCCGAAAAGGACAATCCGTCATCCTTCATCCACAGAACGTGCCCCAGCCACGTCAACCTTTGTCTCATTTTAGCTCTAGAAAGCGGCCAGGCTTCAGAACCATATTTGATTACTATCATCACTGTAGCTTTCTATATTCTAATCTTGGTTTGTAAACTTATCTTCCTGTTCTTCCATTTTTTTCTACTGTGAAAAATCACTCTGAGCCTTGGCTATTCTACTTTTAACATCTTCACTGCTCCCACCGTCTTTATCAATAATAGTACCAATTCATACAAAGTCATTAAAAAGCATAGAAAATTAATGGGTTGATTTATCACGAAATTTTGATACCAATAAATACATCAAAAGAATCTGATTTTTATGCTGATTTCAAATACAATATAGTTTCATCAAGTTTAGTTTTACCCATCAAAAAGTTACGCGCCTGATAAAATTTGCCTTGCTTTCGAAAAAAGCGGGAAACACCCTCTTAAAGTCATAGAACTTTAATGAAAACACCATCAGATTCAGCGTATCAGAGAACCCTACTACAGAAGTTTCAAGTTCCTGTCTGCAAACATGTGAATTTTGTATTTTTTTGCCAGAAGAAAGATCACGGATGCTTGTTTATCTGTTTGTTTGTTTTTTTTTTCCCAGGGGTGATCGTATCAAACCAGTGGTCCTAGAATATCGCGGGAGGGCTCGTTCAAACGAAAATTAAAAGTTATAGTGTCCTTTTTAAGTGACCAAAAAAAATGGAGGTCAACTAGGCCGCCTCCCACGCTCATTTTTTTCCCAAAGTCATCTGATCAAAATTTTGAGATAGCCATTTTATTCAGCATGGTCGAAAAATACAATAACTATGTCTTTGAGGATGACTTAATCCTCCACAGTCCCCGGGGAAGGTCTGCAGTTATGAACTTTGCCCAATGTTTACATACAGTATTGGTTATTGGGAAGTATACAGAAGTTTTCAGGTTTTTTTTGGTAGTTGAGGGGGTGGGGTGGGGGTCGAAGGTTACGTGGGAGGATCTTTCCATGGAAGAAGTTTTCCTGGGGGAAGGGACAATGCTATGAAGGGGGCGTCAGATTTCCCAGCATTATTTAAAAAAAACGATCAGAAATTAAATAATAAAAAAAACAATTTTTCAACTGAAAGTAAGGAGCAATACCAAATTTAAAATGAACAGAAATTAATACGTATATGATTGGGTTCGCCCCCTAGTCATTACCTCGCTCTTTACGCTAAAGTTTTTTTTTTGTACTTTCATCAGAGCTATTTATTCTAATTAACGGCCTTTGTGATTAAGGGTCATTCTTAAAGAATTGGAAAAAAATTTGAACTTTAGCGTAAAGAACGAGGTATTGACTAGGGGGGCGAACCAACTAATATACGTAATAAAAATATACGAACATAGAAGTTCGTTACGTAAGTTACGTCAGAACAAATTTCGAGAAAGCCATTTAGCCAAAAAAAAGTAAAATTAATATGATAATTTTCGTTTTAATTATTCATGTACAGTGAGCCAAAATAAAAGCTGCATTAGATCAAAAACGTTCAGACATTAAATTAAAGAAACAAGTTTTTTAACTGAAAGTAAAGGAGCGACATTAAGACTTAAAACTAACAGAAATTATTCCGTATATGAAAGGGGAGTAGATTGTATCTATGGGATTTGCTTGCCTTATGTTCCTTCCTGTGCTATTTGGGTGGATTACGTTCCTTGGCACCTTTCCAGAGCATGTACCTATGGATTTGCATACTTTATGTTCCTTCCTGTGCTATTTGCTTACTTTATGTTCCTTGGCACCTTTCCAGAGTAGTACCTTATACTTTGGGTACTTTATGTTCCTTCCTGTGCTATTTGGGGGGATTACGTTCCATGGCACCTTTCTAGAGCATGTACTTATGGATTTGCTTGCCTTATGTTCCTTGGTGTCTATCCAGAGCATGTACTTATGGATTTGGGTGGATTATGTTCCTTCCTATACTATTCTAAGGGTTTATGTTCCTTCCTATGCTATTCTAAGGGTTTGTGTTCCCTCCCATGCTATTCTAAGGGTTTATGTTCCCTCCCATGCTATTCTAAGGGTTTATGTTCCCTCCCATGCTATTCTAAGGGTTTATGTTCCCTCCCATGCTATTCTAAGGGTTTATGTTCCCTCCGATGCTATTCTAAGGGTTTATGTTCCCTCCCATGCTATTCCAAGGGTTTATGTTTCCCCCATGCTATTCTATGGTCTTATGTTCCTTCCAATGTTATTCTATGGGACCTCTACACGTGATTAAACAAGTTTTGCTTATGTCCCCTTGGTACCTTTCCAGCGAGCGGGGATTCCCCTCCGGTTCCTACACATTGCAAAAAAAAGCAAGCAGTATGAGCAGGGATTCCCCTCCGGTTCCTACACATTGCAAAAAAAGCGAGCAGTATGAGCGGGGATTCCCCACACAAGTTTGTTTCAACTCCAAGTTTTTCAACCAGACTGGTTTTTGAGTCACATTTTTTTTACAAGTAAATTCGTTGTTTCTCTATGATTCAATCCGGCGCCCCCCTGCTCTGAGTGTTGAAAATGATTTCACGACATTATTTTAGGTTTTTTTTCTTGTCCATAACTATTTTTTTTATCATGAACCGTTTAGAGACTAATTTGATCAACTTGGAGAAAGTTCAAATACAATCGTTACTGATATTGATATTAGTGCGTAAACTACAAACTGACAAAAAAATCCAGAACTTTTTTTTTTATAGCCTTGACTTTGAAGACATTTCTTCATCTTAATTGGCTTTAGAAATATCATGCAAAACAAACTAGCCTAACCGTCGTTGCTTTTTCGAATTTGAGCAAACAAAAGGATTGTAACACCTGATTGGCTCGTTTGTATGCAATTTCAAGCCAGTGAAAAGAACGAAACGTCTTTGAGTCACATTTTTTTTACAAGTAAATTCGTTGTTTCTCTATGATTCAATCCCAGCGCCCCTGCTCTGAGTGTTAAAAATGATTTCACACGACATTATTTTAGGTTTTTTTTCTTGTCCCAAACTATTTTTTTTTATCATGAACCGTTTAGAGACCAATATGATCAACTTGGAGAAAGTTCAAATAGAATCGTTACTGATATTGATATTAGTGCGTAAACTACAAACTGACAAAAATATCCAGAACTTTTTTTTCTTATAGCCTTGACTTTGAAGATATTTCTTCATCTTAATTCGCTTTAGAAATATACTGCAAAATAAACTAGCCTAACCGTCGTTGCTTTGTCGAATTTTGAGCAAACAAAAGGATTGTAACACCTGATTGGCTCGTTTGTATGCAATTTCAAGCCAGTGAAAAGAACGAAACTTCTTTGAGTCACATTTTTTTTTACAAGTAAATTCGTTGTTTCTCTATGATTCAATCCCAGCGCCCCCCTGCTCTGAGTGTTGAAAATGATTTCACGACATTATTTAGGTTTTTTTTTTCTTGTCCCAAACTATTTTTTTTATCATAAACTGTTTAGAGACCAATTTGATCAACTTGGAGAAAGTTCAAATAGAATCGTTACTGATATTGATATTAGTGCGTAAACTACAAACTGACAAAAATATCCAGAACTTTTTTTTTCTTATAGCCTTGACTTTGAAGACATTTCTTCAAAGAAGAAAGACATTTTGAAGAAAGACTTTGAAGACATTTCGACAAAAATATCCAGAACTTTAGCCTAACCGTCGTTGCTTTGTCGAATTTTGAGCAAACAAAAGAACTGTAACACCTGATTGGCTCGTTTGTATGCAATTTCAAGCCAGTGAAAAAGAAACGAAACGTCTTTGAGTCACATTTTTTTTTACAAGTAAATTCGTTGTTTCTCTATGATTCAATCCCAGCGCCCCCCTGCTCTGAGTGTTGAAAATGATTTCACGACATTATTTTAGGTTTTTTTTCTTGTCTCAAACTATTTTTTTATCATGAACCGTTTAGAGACCAATTTGTAGAAAGTTCAAATAGAATCGTTACTGATATTGATATTAGTGCGTAAACTACAAACTGACAAAAATATCCAGAACTTTTTTTTTCTTATAGCCTTGACTTTGAAGACATTTCTTCATCTTAATTGGCTTTAGAAATATCATGCAAAATAAACTAGCCTAACCGTAGTTGCTTTGTCGAATTTTGAGCAAACAAAAGGATTGCAACACCTGATTGGCTCGTTTGTATGCAATTTCATGTCAGTGAAAAGAACGAAACGTTTTTGAGTCACATTTATTTTTTACAGTAAATTCGTTGTTTCTCTATGATTCAATCCCAGCGCCCCCCTGCTCTGAGCGTTGAAAATGATTTCACGACATTATTTTAGTTTTTATTTTTCTTGTCCCAAACTATTTTTTATCATGAACCGTTTAGAGACTAATTTCATCAACTTGGAGAAAGTTCAAATAGAATCGTTACTGATATTGATATTAGTGCGTAAACTACAATCTGACAAAAATATCCAGAAATTTTTGTTTCTTATAGCCTTGACTTTGAAGACATGTCTTCATCTTAATTGGCTTTAGAAATATCATGCAAAATAAAACTAGCCTAATCGTCGTTGCTTTGTCGAATTTTGAGCAAACAAAAGGATTGTAACACCTGATTGGCTCGTTTGTATGCAATTTCATGTCAATGAAAAGAACGAAACGTTTTTGAGTCACATTTGTTTTTACAAGTAAATTCGTTGTTTCTCTATGATTCAATCCCAGCGCCCCCCTGCTCTGAGTGTTGAAAATGATTTCACGACATTATTTTAGGTTTTATTTTTCTTGTCCCAAACTATTTTTGATCATGAACCGTTTAGAGACTAATTTCATCAACTTGGAGAAAGTTCAAATAGAATCGTTACTGATATTGATATTAGTGCGTAAACTACAAACTGACAAAAATATCCAGAACTTTTTTTCTCTTATAGCCTTGACTTTGAAGACATTTCTTCATCTTAATTGGCTTTAGAAATATCATGCAAAAATAAACTAGCCTAACCGTCGTTGCTTTGTCGAATTTTGAGCAAACGAAAGGATTGCAACACCTGATTGGCTCGTTTGTATGCAATTTCAAGCCAGTGAAAAGAACGAAACGTCTTTGAGTCACATTTTTTTTTAAAAGCAAATTCGTTGTTTCTCTATGATTCAATCCCAGCGCCCCCCTGCTCTGAGTGTTGAAAATGATTTCACGACATTATTTTAGGTTTTTTTTCTTGTCCCAAACTATTTTTTTTTTATCATGAACGTTTAGAGACCAATTTGATCAACTTGGAGAAAGTTCAAATAGAATCGTTACTGATATTGATACTAGCGCGTAAACTACAAACTGACAAAAATATCCAGAACTTTTTTTTTCTTATAGCCTTGACTTTGAAGACATTTCTTCAAAGAAGAAAGACATTTTGAAGAAAGACTTTGAAGAAATTTCGACAAAAATATCCAGAAACCTTAGCCTAACCGTCGTTGCTTTGTCGAATTTTGAGCAAACAAAAGGACTGTAACACCTGATTGGCTCATTTGTATGCAATTTCAAGCCAATGAAAAGAACGAAACGTCTTTGAGTCACATTTTTTTACAAGTAAATTTGTTGTTTCTCTATGATTCAATCCCAGCGCCCCCCTGCTCTGAGTGTTGAAAATGATTTCACGACATTATTTTAGGTTTTTTTTCTTGTCTCAAACTATTTTTTTTATCATGAACCGTTTAGAGACCAATTTGTTCAACTTGGAGAAAGTTCAAATAGAATCGTTACTGATATTGATATTAGTGCGTAAACTACAAACTGACAAAATATCCAGAACTTTTTTTTTCTTATAGCCTTGACTTTGAAAGACATTTCTTCATCTTAATTGGCTTTAGAAATATCATGCAAAATAAACTAGCCTAACCGTCGTTGCTTTGTCGAATTTTGAGCAAACAAAAGGATTGTAAACCTGATTGGCTCGTTTGTATGCAATTTCAAGCCAGTGAGAAGAACGAAACGTCTTTGAGTCACATTTTTTTACAAGTAAATTCGTTGTTTCTCTATGATTCAATCCCAGCGCCCCCCCTGCTCTGAGTGTTGAAAATGATTTCACGACATTATTTTAGGTTTTATTTTTCTTGTCCCAAACTTTTTTTTTATCATGAACCGTTTAGAGACTAATTTCATCAACTTGGAGAAAGTTCAAATAGAATCGTTACTGATATTGATATTAGTGCGTAAACTACAAACTGACAAAAAATCCAGAACTTTTCTTTCTTATAGCCTTGACTTTGAAGACATTTCTTCATCTTAATTGCTTTAGAAATATCATGCAAAATAAACTAGCCTAACCGTCTTTGCTTTGTCGAATTTTGAGCAAACAAAAGGATTTAAACACCTGATTGGCTCGTTTGTATGCAATTTCAAGCCAGTGAAAAGAACGAAACGTCTTTGAGTCACATTTTTTAAAAAAGTAAATTCGTTGTTTCTCTATGATTCAATCCCAGCGCCCCCCCCTGTTCTGAGTGTTGAAAATGATTTCACGACATTATTTTAGGTTTTTTTTCCTGTCCCAAACTATTTTTTTTTATCATGAACCGTTTAGAGACCAATTTGATCAACTTGGAGAAAGTTCAAATAGAATCGTTACTTTATATTGATATTAGTGCGTAAACTACAAACTGACAAAAATATCCAGAACTTTTTTTTCTTATAGCCGTGACTTTGAAGACATTTCTTTATCTTAATTGGCTTAAAAATATCATGCAAAATAAACTAGCCTAACCGTCGTTGCTTTATCAAATTTTGAGCAAACAAAAGGATTGTAACACCTGATTGGCTCGTTTGTATGTAATTTCAAGCCAGTGAAAAGAACGAAACGTCTTTGAGTCACATTTTTTTTTACAATTAAATTCGTTGTTTCTCTATGATTCAATCCCAGTGCCCCCCTGCTCTGAGTGTTGAAAATGATTTCACGACATTATTTTAGGTTTTTTTTCTTGTCCCAAACTATTTTTTTTCATGAACCGTTTAGAGACCAATTTGATCAACTTGGAGAAAGTTCAAATAGAATCGTTACTGATATTGATATTAGTGCGTAAACTACAAACTGACAAAAATATCCAGAACTTTAATTTCTTATAGCCTTGACTTTGAAGACATTTCTTCATCTTAATTGGGTTTAGAAATATCATGCAAAATAAACTAGCCTAACCGTCGTTGCTTTGTCGAATTTTGAGCAAACAAAAGGATTGTAACACCTGGTTGGCTCGTTTGTATGCAATTTCAAGCCCAGTGCACAGAACGAAACGTCTTTGAGTCACATTTTTTTTACAAGTAAATTCGTTGTTTCTCTATGATTCAATCCCAGCGCCCCCCTGCTCTGAGTGTTGAAAATGATTCCACGACATTATTTTAGGTTTTTTTTTTCTTGTCCAAACTATTTTTTTTATCATGAACCGTTTAGAGACCAATTTGATCAACTTGGAGAAAGTTCAAATAGAATCGTTACTGATATTGATATTAGTGCGTAAACTACAAACTGACAAAAATATCCAGAACTTTTTTTTGTTATAGCCTTGACTTTGAAGACATTTCTTCATCTTAATTAGCTTTAGAAATATCATGCAAAATAAACTAGCCTAACCGTCGTTGCTTTGTCGAATTTTGAGCAAACAAAAGGATTGTAACACCTGATTGGCCCGTTTGTATGCAATTTCAAGCCAGTGAAAAGAACAAAACGTCTTTGAGTCACATTTTTTTTACAAGTAAATTCGTTCTTTCTCTATGATTCAATCCCAGCGCTCCCCTGCTCTGAGTGTTGAAAATGATTTGACGACATTATTTTAGGTTTTTTTCTTGTCCCAAACTATTTTTTTATCATGAACCGTTTAGAGATCAATTTGATCAACTTGGAGAAAGTTTCAAATAGAATCGTTACTGATATTGATATTAGTGCGCAAACTACGAACTGACAAAAATATCCAGAACTTTTTTTCTTATAGCCTTGACTTTGAAGACATTTCTTCATCTTAATTGGCTTTAGAAATATCATGCAAAATAAAACTAGCCCCAACCATCCTTGCTTTGTCGAATTTTGAACAAACAAAAGGATTGTAACGCCTGATTGGCCAGTTTGTCTGCAATTTCTAGCCAGTGAAAAAGAACGAAACGTCTTTGGTCGCATTTTTTTTACAAGTAAATTTGTTGTTTCTCTATGATTCAATCCCAGCGCCCCCCTGCTCTGAGTGTTGAAAATGACTTCACGACATTATTTTAGGTTTTTTTTTCTTGTCCCAAACTATATTTTTATCATGAACCGTTTAGAGACCAATTTGATCAACTTGGAGAAAGTTCAAATAGAATCGTTACTGATATTGATATTAGTGCGTAAACTACAAACTGACAAAAATATCCAGAACTTTTTTTCTTATAGCCTTGACTTTGAAGACATTTCTTCATCTTAATTGGCTTTAGAAATATCATGCAAAATAAACTAGCCTAACCGTCGTTGCTTCGTCGAATTTTGAGCAAACAAAAGGATTGTAACACCTGATTGGCTCGTTTGTATGCAATTTCAAGCCAGTGAAAAGAACGAAACGTCTTTGAGTCACATTTTTTTACAAGTAAATTCGTTGTTTCTCTATGATTCAATCCCAGCGCCCCCTGCTCTGAGTGCTGAAAATGATTTCACGACATTAATTTAGTTTTTTTTTTTCTTGTCCCAAACTATTTTTTTATCATGAACCGTTTAGAGACCAATTTGATCAACTTGGAGAAAGTTCAAATAGAATCGTTACTGATATTGATATTAGTGCGTAAACTACAAACTGACAAAAATATCCAGAACTTTTTTTTTTCTTATAGCCTTGACTTTGAAGACATTTCTTCATCTTAATTGGCTTTAGAAATATCATGCAAAATAAACTAGCCTAACCGTCGTTGCTTTGTCGAATTTTGAGCAAACAGAAGGATTGTAACACCTGATTGGCTCGTTTGTATGCAATTTCAAGCCAGTGAAAAGAACGAAACGTCTTTGAGTCACATTTTTTTTACAAGTAAATTCGTTGTTTCTCTATGATTCAATCCCAGCGCCCCCCTGCTCTGAGTGTTGAAAATGATTTCACGACATTATTTTAGGTTTTTTTTTCTTGTCCCAAACTATTTTTTTTATCATGAACCGTTTAGAGACCAATTTGATCAACTTGGAGAAAGTTCAAATAGAATCGTTACTGATATTGATATTAGTGCGTAAACTACCAACTGACAAAAATATCCAGAACTTTTTTTTCTTATAGCCTTGACTTTGTAGACATTTCTTCATCTTAATTGGCTTTAGAAATATCATGCGAAATAAACTAGCCTAACCGTCGTTGCTTTGTCGAATTTTGAGCAAACAAAAGGATTGTAACACCTGATTGGCTCGTTTGTATGCAATTTCAAGCCAGTGCAAAAGAACGAAACGTCTTTGACTCACATTTTTTTTTACAAGTAAATTCGTTGTTTCTCTATGATTCAATCCCAGTGCCCCCCTGCTCTGAGTGTTGAAAATGATTTCACGACATTATTTTAGGTTTTTTTTCTTGTCCCAAACTATTTTTTTATCATGAACCGTTTAGAGACCAATTTGATCAACTTGGAGAAAGTTCAAATAGAATCGTTACTGATATTGATATTAGTGAGTAAACTACAAACTGACAAAAATATCCAGAACCACGGCGCAGAACCTTTTTTTTTCTTATAGCCTTGACTTTGAAGACATTTCTTCATCTTAATTGGCTTTAGAAATATCATGCAAAATAAACTAGCCTAACCGTCGTTGCTTTGTCGAAATTTGAGCAAACAAAAGGATTGTAACACCTGATTGGCCCGTTTGTATGCAATTTCAAGCCAGTGAAAAGAACGAAACGTCTTTGAGTCACATTTTTTTTACAAGTAAATTCGTTCTTTCTCTATGATTCAATCCCAGCGCTCCCCTGCTCTGAGTGTTGAAAATGATTTGACGACATTATTTTAGGTTTTTTCTTGTCCCAAACTATTTTTTTATCATAAACCGTTTAGAGATCAATTTGATCAACTTGGAGAAAGTTCAAATAGAATCGTTACTGATATTGATATTAGTGCGCAAACTACAAACTGACAAAAATATCCAGAACTTTTTTTCTTATAGCCTTGACTTTGAAGACATTTCTTCATCTTAATTGGCTTTAGAAATATCATGCAAAATAAACTAGCCCAACCATCCTTGCTTTGTCGAATTTTGAGCAAACAAAAGGATTGTAACGCCTGATTGGCCGGTTTGACTGCAATTTCTAGCCAGTGAAAAGAACGAAACGTCTTTGAGTCGCATTTTTTTTTACAAGTAAATTCGTTGTTTCTCTATGATTCAATCCCAGCGCCCCCCTGCTCTGAGTGTTGAAAATGACTTCACGACATTATTTTAGGTTTTTTTTTCTTTGTCCCAAACTATTTTTTTTTATCATGAACCGTTTAGAGACCAATTTGATCAACTTGGAGAAAGTTCAAATAGAATCGTTACTGATATTGATATTAGTGCGTAAACTACAAACTGACAAAAATATCCAGAACTTTTTTTTTCTTATAGCTCGTTTGTAGGTTTTTTTTTTTCTTGTCCCAAACTATTTTTTTATCATGAACCGTTTAGAGACCAATTTGATCAACTTGGAGAAAGTTCAAATAGAATCGTTACTGATATTGATATTAGTGCGTAAACTACAAACTGACAAAAAATATCCAGAACTTTTTTTTCTTATAGCCTTGACTTTGAAGACATTTCTTCATCTTAATTGGCTTTAGAAATATCATGCAAAATAAACTAGCCCAACCATCCTTGCTTTGTCGAATTTTGAGCAAACAAAAGGATTGTAACACCTGATTGCCCGTTTGTATGCAATTTCTAGCCAGTGAAAAGAACGAAACGTCTTTGAGTCACATTTTTTTTTCCAAGTAAATTCGTTGTTTCTCTATGATTCAATCCTAGCGCCCCCCTGCTCTGAGTGTTGAAAATGATTTCACGACATTATTTTAGTTTTTTTTTCTTGTCCCAAACTATTTTTTATCATGAACCGTTTAGAGACTAATTTGATCAACTTGGAGAAAGTTCAAATAGAATCGTTACTGATATTGATATTAGTGCGTAAACTACAAACTGACAAAAATATCCAGAACTTTTTTTTCTTATAGCCTTGACTTTGAAGACATTTCTTCATCTTAATTGGCTTTAGAAATATCATGCAAAATAAACTAGCCTAACCATCGTTGCTTTGTCGAATTTTGAGCAAACAAAAGGATTGTAACATCTGATTGGCTCGTTTTATGCAATTCCAAGCCAGTGAAAAGAACGAAACGTCTTTGAGTCACATTTTTTTTTACAAGTAAATTCGTTGTTTCTCTATGATTCAATCCCAGCGCCCCCTGCTCTGAGAGTTGAAAATGATTTCACGACATTATTTTAGGTTTTTTTGCTTGTCCCAAAACTATTTTTTTTTATCATGAACCGTTTAGAGACCAATTTGATGAACTTGAGAGAAAGTTCAAATAGAATTGTTGCTGAAATTGATATTAGTGCGTAAACTACAAACTGACAAAAATATCCAGAACTTTTTTTTTCTTATAGCCTTGACTTGGAAGACATTTCTTCATCTTAATTGGCTTTAGAAATATCATGCAAAAGAAACTAGCCAAACCGTCGTTGCTTTGTCGAATTTTGAGCAAACAAAAGGATTGTAACACCTGATTGGCTCGTTTGTATGCAATTTCAAGCCAGTGAAAAGAACGAAACGTCTTTGAGTCACATTTTTTTTACAAGTAAATTCGTTGTTTTTCTATGATTCAATCCCAGCGCCCCCCTGCTCTGAGTGTTGAAAATGATTTCACGACATTATTTTAGGTTTTTTTTTCTTGTCCCAAACTATTTTTTTATCATGAAACCGTTTAGAGACCAATTTGATCAACTTGGAGAAAGTTCAAATAGAATCGTTACTGATATTGATATTAGTGCGTAAACTACAAACTGACAAAAATATCCAGAACTTTTTTTTCTTATAGCCTTGACTTTGAAGACATTTCTTCATCTTAATTGGCTTTAGAAATATCATGCAAAATAAACTAGCCTAACCGTCGTTGCTTTGTCGAATTTTGAGCAAACAAAAGGATTGTAACACCTGATTGTCACGTTTGTATGCAATTTCAAGCCAGTGAAAAGAACGAAACGTCTTTGATTCACATTTTTTTTACAAGTAAATTCGTTGTTTCTCTTATTTAATGCTCCCCTTCACCCCAACGCAGCGCTCCCCCCCCCCCGTGGCGTTCCCAGCCCCCGCCACGACGCGGGGTAAAAAAAATAGTTTGGGACAAGAAAAAAAATGATTATTTTGCATGATATTTCTAAAGCCAATTAAGATGAAGAAATGTCTTCAAAATCAAGGCTATAAGAAAAAAAAGGTTCTGCGCCGTGGTTCTGGATATTTTTGTCAGTTTGTAGTTTACGCACTAATATCAATATCAGTAACGATTCTATTTGAACTTTCTCCAAGTTGATCAAATTGGTCTCTAAACGGTTCATGATAAAAAAATAGTTTTGGGACAAGAAAAAAAAAACCTAAAATAATGTCGTGAAATCATTTTCAACACTCAGAGCAGGGGGGCACTGGGATTGAATCATAGAGAAACAACGAATTTACTTGTAAAAAAAAATGTGAGTCAAAGACGTTTCGTTCTTTGCACTGGCTTGAAATTGCATACAAACGAGCCAATCAGGTGTTACAATCCTTTTGTTTGCTCAAAATTCGACAAAGCAACGACGGTTAGGCTAGTTGATTTCGCATGATATTTCTAAAGCCAATTAAGATGAAGAAATGTCTACAAACAAGGCTATAAGAAAAAAAAGTTCTGGATATTTTTGTCAGTTGGTAGTTTACGCACTAATATCAATATCAGTAACGATTCTATTTGAACTTTCTCCAAGTTGATCAAATTGGTCTCTAAACGGTTCATGATAAAAAATAGTTTGGGACAAGAAAAAAAAACCTAAAATAATGTCGTGAAATCATTTTCAACACTCACAGCAGGGGGGCGCTGGGATTGAATCATAGAGAAACAACGAATTTACTTGTAATAAAAAATGTGACTCAAAGACGTTTCGTTCTTTTCACTGGCTTGAAGTTGCATACAAACGAGCCAATCAGGTGTTACAATCCTTCTGTTTGCTCAAAATTCGACAAAGCAACGACGGTTAGGCTAGTTTATTTTGCATGATATTTCTAAAGCCAATTAAGATGAAGAAATGTCTTCAAAGTCAAGGCTATAAGAAAAAAAAAGTTCTGGATATTTTTGTCAGTTTGTAGTTTACGCACTAATATCAATATCAGTAACGATTCTATTTGAACTTTCTCCAAGTTGATCAAATTGGTCTCTAAACGTTCATGATAAAAAAATAGTTTGGGACAAGAAAAAAAACCTAAATTAATGTGTCGTGAAATCATTTTCAGCACTCAGAGCAGGGGCGCTGGGATTGAATCATAGAGAAACAACGAATTTACTTGTAAAAAAAATGTGACTCAAAGACGTTTCGTTCTTTTCACTGGCTTGAAATTGCATACAAACGAGCCAATCAGGTGTTACAATCCTTTTGTTTGCTCAAAATTCGACGAAGCAAACGACGGTTAGGCTAGTTTTATTTTGCATGATATTTCTAAAGCCAATTAAGATGAAGAAATGTCTTCAAAGTCAAGGTCTCTAAACGGTTCATGATAAAAAAAAAAATAGTTTGGGACAAGAAAAAAAAACCTAAAATAATGTCGTGAAATCATTTTCAACACTCAGAACAGGGGGGGACGCTAAGATTGAATCATAGAGAAACAACGAATTTACTTGTGAAAAAAATGTGACTCAAAGACGTTTCGTTCTTTTCACTGGCTTGAAATTGCATACAAACGAGCCAATCAGGTGTTACAATCCTTTTGTTTGCTCAAAATTCGACAAAGCAACGACGGTTAGGCTAGTTTATTTTGCATGATATTTCTAAAGCCAATTAAGATGAAGAAGTGTCTTCAAAGTCAAGGCTATAAGAAAAAAAAGTTCTGGATATTTTTGTCAGTTTGTAGTTCACGCACTAATATCAATATCAGTAACGATTCTATTTGAACTTTCTCCAATTTGATCAAATTGGTCTCTAAACGGTTCATGATAAAAAAATTGTTTGGGACAAGAAAAAAAAAACCTAAAATAATGTCGTGAAATCATTTTCAACACTCAGAGCAGGGGGGCGCTGGGATTGAATCATAGAGAAACAACGAATTTACTTGTAAAAAATGTGACTCAAAGACGTTTCGTTCTTTTCACTGGCTTGAAATTGCATACAAACGAGCCAATCAGGTGTTACAATCCTTTTGTTTGCTTAAAATTCAACAAAGCAACGACGGTTAGGCTAGTTTATTTTGCATGATATTTCTAAAGCCAATTAAGATGAAGAAATGTCTTCAAAGTCAAGGCTATAAGAAAAAAAAGTTCTGGATATTTTTGTCAGTTTGTAGTTTACGCACTAATATCAATATCAGTAACGATTCTATTTGAACTTTCTCCAAGTTGATCAAATTGGTCTCTAAACGGTTCATGATAAAAAAATAGTTTGGGACAAGAAAAAAAACCCTAAAATAATGTCGTGAAATCATTTTCAACACTCAGAGCAGGGGGGCGCTGGGATTGAATCATAGAGAAACAACGAATTTACTTTTTAAAAAATGTGACTCAAAGACGTTTCGTTCTTTTCACTGGCTTGAAATTGCATACAAACGAGCCAATCAGGTGTTGCAATCCTTTTGTTTGCTCAAAATTAGACAAAGCAACGACGGTTAGGCTAGTTTATTTTGCATGATATTTCTAAAGCCAATTAAGATGAAGAAATGTCTTCAAAGTCAAGGCTATAAGAAAAAAAAAGTTCTGGATATTTTTGTCAGTTTGTAGTTTACGCACTAATATCAATATCAGTAACGATTCTATTTGAACTTTCTCCAAGTTGATCAAATTGGTCTCTAAACGGTTTATGATAAAAAAATAGTTTGGGACAAGAAAAAAAACCTAAAATAATGTCGTGAAATCATTTTCAACACTCAGAGCAGGGGGGGCGCTGGGATTGAATCATAGAGAAGCAACGAATTTACTTGTAAAAAAAATGTGACTCAAAGACGTTTCGTTCTTTTCACTGGCTTGAAATTGCATACAAACGAGCCAATCAGGTGTTACAATCCTTTTGTTTGCTTAAAATTCAACAAAGCAACGACGGTTAGGCTAGTTTATTTTGCATGATATTTCTAAAGCCAATTAAGATGAAGAAATGTCTTCAAAGTCAAGGCTATAAAGAAAAAAAGTTCTGGATATTTTTGTCAGTTTGTAGTTTACGCACTAATATCAATATCAGTAACGATTCTATTTGAACTTTCTCCAAGTTGATCAAATTGGTCTCTAAACGGTTCATGATAAAAAAATAGTTTGGGACAAGAAAAAAAAACCCTAAAATAATGTCGTGAAATCATTTTCAACACTCAGAGCAGGGGGGCGCTGGGATTGAATCATAGAGAAACAACGAATTTACTTTTTAAAAAATGTGACTCAAAGACGTTTCGTTCTTTTCACTGGCTTGAAATTGCATACAAACGAGCCAATCAGGTGTTGCAATCCTTTTGTTTGCTCAAAATTAGACAAAGCAACGACGGTTAGGCTAGTTTATTTTGCATGATATTTCTAAAGCCAATTAAGATGAAGAAATGTCTTCAAAGTCAAGGCTATAAGAAAAAAAAAGTTCTGGATATTTTTGTCAATTTGTAGTTTACGCACTAATATCAATATCAGTAACGATTCTATTTGAACTTTCTCCAAGTTGATCAAATTGGTCTCTAAACGTTTATGATAAAAAAATAGTTTGGGACAAGAAAAAAAACCTAAAATAATGTCGTGAAATCATTTTCAACACTCAGAGCAGGGGGGCGCTGGGATTGAATCATAGAGAAAACAACGAATTTACTTTAAGAAAATGCGACTCAAAGACGTTCGTTCTTTTTCACTGGCTTGAAATTGCATACAAACGAGCCAATCAGGTGTTACAATCCTTTTGTTTGCTCAAAATTCGACAAAGCAACGACGGTTAGGCTTGTTTATTTTGCATGATATTTCTAAAGCCAATTAAGATGAAGAAATGTCTTCAAAGTCAGGGCTATAAGAAAAAAAAAGTTCTGGACACTTTTGTCAGTTTGTAGTTTACGCACTAATATCAATATCAGTAACGATTCTATTTGAACTTTCTCCAAGTTGATCAAATTGGCCTCTAAACGGTTCATGATAAAAAATAGTTTGAGACAAGAAAAAAAAAAAAACCTAAAATAATGTCGTGAAATCATTGTCAACACTCAGAGCAGGGGGGGGGGCTGGGATTGAATCATAGAGAAAAAACGAATTTACTTGTAAAAAAAATGTCACTCAAAGACGTTTCGTTCTTTTCACTGGCTTGAAATTGCATACAAACGAGCTAATCAGGTGTTACAGTCCTTTTGTTTGCTCAAAATTCGACGAAGCAACGACGGTTAGGCTAAAGTTCTGGATATTTTTGTCAGTTTGTAGTTTACGCACTAATATCAATATCAGTAACGATTCTATTTGAACTTTCTCCAAGTTTGATCAAATTGGTCTCTAAGCGATTCATGATAAAAAAAATAGTGTGAGACAAGAAAAAAACCTAAAATAATGTCGTGAAATCATTTTCAACACTCAGAGCAGGGGGGCGCTGGGATTGAATCATAGAGAAAAAACGAATTACTTTAAAAAAAAAAAAAATGTGACTCAAAGACGTTTCGTTCTTTTCACTGGCTTGAAACTGCATACAAACGAGCCGATCAGGTGTTACAATCCTTTTGTTTGCTCAAAATTCGACAAAGCAACGATGGTTAGGCTAGTTTATTTTGCATGATATTTATAAAGCCAATTAAGATGAAGAAATGTCTTCAAAGTCAAGGCTATAAGAAAAAAAAGTTCTGGATATTTTTGTCAGTTTGTAGTTTACGCACTAATATCAATATCAGTAACGATTCTATTTGAACTTTCTCCAAGTTGATCAAATTGGTCTCTAAACGGTTCATGATAAAAAAAATAGTTTGGGACAAGAAAAAAAAAAAACCTAAAATAATGTCGTGAAATCATTTTCAACACTCAGAGCAGGGGGGCGCTGGGATTGAATCATAGAGAAACAACGAATTTACTTGTATTCGCATACTAAATGTGACTCAAAAACCAGTCTGGTTGAAAAACTTGGAGTTGAAACAAACTTGTGTGGGGAATCCCCGCTCATACTGCTCGCTTTTTTTGCAATGTGTAGGAAACCGGAGGGGAATCCCCGCTCATACTGCTCGCTTTTTTTGCAATGTGTAGGAAACCGGAGGGGAATCCCCGCTCGCTGGAAAGGTACCAAGGGGACATAAGCAAAACGTGTTTAATCACGTGTAGAGGTCCCATAGAATAACATTGGAAGGAACATAAGACCATAGAATAGCATGGGGGGGGGGGAACATAAACCCTTAGAATAGCATGGGAGGGAACATAAACCCTTAGAATAGCATGGGAGGGAACATAAACCCTTAGAATAGCATGGGAGGGAACATAAACCCTTAGTATAGCATGGGAGGGAACATAAACCCTTAGAATAGCATAGGAAGGAACATAAACCCTTAGAATAGTATAGGAAGGAACATAATCCACCCAAATCCATAAGTACATGCTCTGGATAGACGCCAAGGAACATAAGGCAAGCAAAGCTTTCTAGAGCATGTACTTATGGATTTGCTTGCCTTATATTGATATTAGTGCGTGAACTACAAACTGACAAAAATATCCAGAACTTTTTTTTTCTTATAGCCTTGACTTTGAAGACACTTGTTCATCTTAATTGGCTTTAGAAATATCATGCAAAATATACTAGCCTAACCGTCGTTGCTTTGTCGAATTTTGAGCAAACAAAAGGATTGTAACACCTGATTGGCTCGTTTGTATGCAATGACAAGCCAGTGAAAAGAACGAAACGTCTTTGAGTCACATTTTTTTTACAAGTAAATTCGTTGTTTCTCTATGATTCAATCCCAGTGCCCCCCCTGCTCTGAGTGTTGAAAATGATTTCACGACATTATTTTAGGTTTTTTTTCTCTTGTCCCAAACTATTTTTTTATCATGAACCGTTTAGAGACCAATTTGATAAAAAAATGAACTTTTTGGAATCCCTGCTTTCAATAAAATAAAATTTCGAGCAATCATCATTTAAATATAATACCTCCCTACCCCCCCTCTGGATACCACCTTAATAGGATACCGTCTCAGCTTTCATTAGAAAAATAATTTACTGAATAATTAACAAGGTCATATGGTTCAAACAAACACGCAAAATAACGTTAAACAGCTTAGTGTTCCTTGAAAAAAAAATTGAGGGTATGAGTAAAGGGGTACAAAGACAACAAAAAAAATGTCGAAATTATTCAGATATACCTCAAATTATTGAAAAACTGAGTGATAGATTCACCATGGCATTCCATAAGATCCAAAGAATCGAATTAAAAGGGGGCACACACAAAAGCCAAATAAGGCCAGTAGCCTATGAGAAATCGCAAAATACCCAAGACAATGAACAAGTCCTAATGGGGGCCCTGGGTCTATCAAAATATTTCAATGCTTTCCCAGGGAATTTGATATCATTTTCTTCTGTCTCCACTTTAAATGAAAAAAAAATTATCTTTTTGGCATCCCTGCTCAATCAAAAAAAAAATTAGGTATTATCATTTAAAAATGATAGCCCCCTATCCCCCTCCCCTATAGGCAATAATTTACAATTTATTTATGAATCATATTTTTGGGGTAACTTCCGGTTCAATCTTCAATTCCCCAACCTTGTACATAGCTTAGTCTATAGCTAAATTTTGTCTAAACCGAAGGCTGTTTTTTTTTTTTTTTTTTTTTTTTTTTTTTTTTTTTTTTTTTTTTTTTTTGGGGGGGGGGTAAAAATGTTCCAGAAAGAAGATCGTATTTTCTATCAGGTGTTCAATAATTGAGTATTAAACATTAAGAAAATCTTATCTAAAAACAGCAAAAAAAAAAATCTGCAAACTTACAATTCAGCTGTAGAAACAATCTGTCGGCTAACAATTTCAAAATCCAACAAAAGGCTGAAGCTGTATAGTAGTGAATGCGTTCTATAATTCTATTCAACTTGAAAATAAAATTCTTGACTACGAATGATGTAAGAAATAGCGATTGGGAAACTGCATTCGAATTGACTTAAACTCATTTCATAAAGACGATACTTTTTTTGTCAACATATGAAGAACTGTGTATATTGCAATATTTGCAATAGCATATTGCATCTGTCTGGTTTTTATGCAAAGTAACAAAAGAGACGAAAATTAATGAACAAGAGAGCAGTGAAGAATTATGGTATACAAAGTAATATTTGGCAGGGAAAGTCACCGGTGATAAATCACTAGGGGTGGCACCGTGATTGCGTGATTTTCGGGGATTCGGGAACCAAATTTTTGTTCAAGGTGACGCACAGATTTTCGGGGAAATACCCGAAAATTCGGGGATAGTGCAAGCTCTGCATGATTTCTAATCAGGAAAATCGAAATACTAAACCACACGAGAAAGGAAAAGCTCCGACTTTGCGGTTGACGCAATAAGAATTGCCGTAAAAATAATTTAAAGTCGACCAAACGCCACCGCCTCTGCCGGCGGCGGCGTGCCTGCGGCGCACCGGTGGCGTTACGACATTTTGGCGGCGTTCGACTGGGCCTCTCGTCGGCGGCGTTCGGTCGATCCGCCGGCGCGGCGCCGGGGTCTAGTTACTAGAAAGTATATATTAAGGACATGATGTTGGCTTTCCAACGTTCTCCGAGAAATTCGTTTTTTCGCTGAAATTACCGGAGGCCTTAACAAGAAAACAAATCCATCAAACCCTGTATAGAATTATCCCTTTTCGGCAGAGGAAGGACAAAACGTAGTTGTAAACACAATTTAACAAGTAACAGTTTTGAGTAGTCCTTAACCACCGTATTTGATTTGGGCCTGGAGAAACTAAAACAAATGAACCTGATGACTTTAGTCCTGGCCCGAAGACTGGTAACTATTAGCTCGAGACTTAAGCACCTGACACAGTCACGGCAAAACGTAAGCTAAAAAAAGTTTGTAGTTTGTATATTTTGCGAATCACATGGAGATATTTGGCTATTTAAACGTGTTTTCTTTTTAACATTTCTCAGGGGATGGGGCTATATGATTCCATTTTTTTTTCTCAACAGGGTTTCTCCTATTTTGCCTCGTATGCGTTTTCAAGTAATTTCAACAACCTTCATTATTAAGAAAAACGTACCTTTCAAGTAAAGCTGCTACAGTTGATTTTCCTCCACCAGACGGTCCAACCAAAGCCACAACTTTCCCCGCAGGAATTTTAAGACTAAAATTATCTAGAGCATTTTGTTCCTTTCTCGTCGGATAGGAAAATGCCACATTGTCAAATTCAACATTTCCAAATAGAGAGATGGAAAGGAATTGAAATTCCTCCACTAATTCTTATTGAAGGACGTAAGTTCAGGTACTGAAATAACATTTGACTGTTAGTTTATTATATATTCTTAATTTAATTTTCCCTCCATTTTATTGGATGAGAATTTCTGAAGTTACAAGACGCATTATCACAAAATATTAAAAAAGAGAATAATAAAATAGCCTGCAAAAAAACGCCACCTCAGCCCATTAAAAAAAAAAAAAAAAAAAAAAAAAAAAAAAAAAAAAAAAAAAAAAAAAAAAAAAAAAAAAAAAATCTCTGAGGTTTTCAATTTATCCTAGAGCAGAGAAAATGAGACTTCCAGCGTTGGTTTGTTCGAAATCCCTCTCAACATACCGTGGAAGTTTCAAATTTACATTCTAAGCTTAGAACTTACCTTAGACACACTCAAGTTATTACTGAGAAATTGCTCATACATCCTTAAGGCAACCTGAATCCACACAGTATGTTTTGATTTGCTTCAACACATCCCTCCCACCTTGAATGTTCCTCGTCATTGCCTTAAAATTCCATCTAAATACACTCAGTTATTCCTGAGTTTCCCCCCTTTGACAACCTGTTTTCATATAACATGTTTTGATTCAGTTCAACAGTCCCCTCAACATTCTCTGAAAGCTCCACTTGAATGTACTCGATCTTTTTAAACATCAAAGGTCAAACATACCCACTCTCCCAAAACAAATACAATATGTAAACAAAGGACGAATTCCATAGCTTAGGGACCTTAATTTATTATTAATTATTCAATAATTAATTTATTTGTACTACTAATAAACTAATTTATTTGTTGTTCAGCGTACTAATAAGTTAAGGGTATGAAGGGGAAATTATCTGGAAATGTTGAGGCAGATAATGATTTAAATCAAAACCCCACTAATTGTTCGGTGGTTGTCAGAAGGGCAACCTACAACGCTTGGAGTAATAAGTTGAGACTTCCAAGGCATGTCGAGGGGGTGTTGAACTAACTAAAATGCACTGTATTCCTGGTAACACTATTGCTACTCCTACTACAGCTACAACTACTACTATTACAAATGAGTCTGGGAATATCAAGGTTAAACTTTTATGGAATATTTAGGGGAATGTTGAACTAAATCGAAAAACACTATATGCATACTGGTAGTCAAAAGAGCCTATGTGCAATTTCTCAGGATGGCTAAGAATACTGAGTAGAAACTTTCAGGGCACGTCAAGGGCGAAAACTAAGCTAACAAAAAAAGGCATTAAGCGCATATTGCTACTACTAATGAGGCTACAGCAATTAAGATGATACTTTCAAGGAATATTTAAGGGAATGTAGCTCTGAAAGTTTCAACTGAATACCCTAAGCCATTCCTGTGATACTGCCGATACTCTCTTTTGACAATATGCCTGCAGTAGATGTAGTCACAGTATTTGCAGCAGTAGTTGTAGAAGTTGTAACAGCCGTTGGTTTTAGTAGCAGTAATAGTATACATATGAGAATTTCTCTATACTTTTGGATTACTTCTTTGAAAGAACTTCTTAGCCTTTGAATTAGTCCAACATCCTCCTTAATATGCTATGAAAGTTTCAACAGAATACTCTAAGCCATTCCTGGGACACAGCGGATACTCTATTATGACAATATGCATACAAGTAGTAGTCATATTAGTGGTAGTAAATGCAGGTTATCGAAAGGGCGTAACAGCTATATCTCAGAAGCAGCTTAGAACATTAAGTTGAAACTTTCAGTGCGTGTTGAGGGGAGAATGTGAGAGACTTTGAAATTTCGCATTTTGAAAAAAAAGCCAACCACAAATCACAATCTGAACTTGGAACTAAAAGCCTTGGAATAATATTAATAGTAATAAAAAAAAAGATCCTCAGTGCCATACATTTAGGAAGTTCAGGAAAATAGTCTTTCAATTTGGATTTCTTTTTTTTATTGCTGAGTTTTTATAGTTTTCTTTCTTTAAGTTTCTTTCCTCTTTGAGGAATTTGTCCTTTCCTGGAAATATCTTAGGCTTGTACCCTGTTAGTCTTATATCCTGAATACTATTAAGCAAATGAAAATTACAGGTAGGTATGCATAAGAGTAACTAGCGTAAAGAAAGAATTTAAACCAACTTACCTCAAAAACTCTAGCCCCAGAACTGGTGAATCTGATATAGTTTCCAAATAACAGCGAAACTTGAGCCATTGATCTTTGCAAGGTTTTGCGTAGCTACTAAGAACGCCATTAAATCACCCGCAGACATGCTATTAATAGCCATTAACTGGCCACCAAGGTAAACCGTTCTAGTATAACTGAGTTTAAAAAAAGATTTGTCCCAGCCTAAAAAGAAAACAGAGCATTAAATATTTTATTTCTTCATTTTCCAGTTAAATTTGAGACAATTGCATGTGGAACCAGACATTATTGGAAAAGTATTTTAGTCTCATGGTTCATGACGAGTGACGTCAATTGGGAAGGGGAAATACACTCCTGTGATGCCTTTATGGGAGTTATTTTCACCGAAACATCCTTTTTTTTTAGAAAGAAATAAAAACTATAAATTTGTCCCTTCGCCAAGATTCAGATCCTCCTTCATCAATTTATTTGAATCAGCGTCATTGTCCCAATTCTTGATCAGCACAACAATGTCCACAACGAAGTGCATCAAATGTTCAAACGAATTTTCATGAGCAAGTTGCGAAACGATCAATATTTTAAGTTTTAAAACAAAAACAGTGTAGTTGAAATATTTGTTTCGCTTTATTCAATCTTCTAAGTCGCTGAAAAGGCGTGATTACATTAAGACTGACTTTCTGTGAAATGAGTTCAAAATTGACTGACTCTTACAACCATTTATTTGAATTACATTTTTTTCAATATAAAATACCATCTTCTAACGAAAACAATCCACGATTCCAAGTATTTTTTTCTGAATCAATTTAGACACTAATTATATACACTAATTAGATAATATCCTTGCATTAAGCGATAATATAATTATTATATAGTTCTTTCAATTTGCATGATTTTTCGATTTCCTTTTGATTCGATTTGATTCGATTTCCTTTCGCTTTCGATTTGATTCTTTATTGGGTGCCAGTTCGTGATAAAAACCACAATCTTCTCAAGATGAGGATGGGATCCACTTAAATCACAACAAATTGGCTTCCACTTATTCTCTTCTTCTTCTTTTGAGATTCTTTAATCTTATCCTTAAGTCTGGTAATGTTCCTTCATCTTTCAAGGGGGGGTGGTAACTCCTATTTCAAAATTCGGTAAAAGAGATGATTCGATCGTGTGACTCTAATAGACACAATAACAAAGGATTCTGCAATTGGTAAGCTTTTTGAATTATGTAAGAAGTTTTTTTTTTAGTATTTGGATGTTACAGTAGGCTTTAAAAGAAGAATGGGCTGTGACCATGCCCATGCGAATTTTTATATTATTGTTAATGAGTCAAGGTCTTCTGGCTCCCCGATGTATACACTTTTGATTGATATAAAAAGAGGCTTTGACAACATTTCACATGCCTCTCTTTTCCAGACCTCATTAGTAGTGGGGTCCTGGTTTCTGTGGTTAGAGTTTTTAGATCCTGGTATCAAGGGTTTAGAATGACAATTTCTGCTTTCATTCTTTTTCTAAACCAAATTTCGTTGGTCGTGGAGTTAGACAAGGTGAGGTTTTATCCCCTTATATTTTTATTATAAGTTTGGTGGAGGGCCTTCGTTCACTATCCACAGCCTTTATCTCGCAGGGCAGGGTGTGGCTTTTATTGCATATGTTGATGATATTATTTTGTTGAGTCGTTCTAAAGCTAGTTTAATCGATAATTTTAATACCCTTTCCAGTAAGCTTAAAGATAGAGGCCTTTCTATCAGTTTTAAAAGTTGTCAACATTTTTAAGTTAATGACAATGACCGAGCTGAACTAATTTGCAACAGGAGTACTTCATTTTCGGTTTCTGATAATGTTCTTTATCAGGGGTTATCTTATTGTGCTTCAGTTCGAAGTCAATGCTAATTTTAAATATTCAAGAAAAATTTAGAACGGCATTTGGCTCAATAACACGGCTTCGAGGAATAAACAAAATAGAATCAAATAATCTACCAAGCATACAACTACCACAAATCAGTATCAATAAATAAATGAAACCCAAAACGAACAGAGATTATATTTCTGCCAGAAAATAATTTGTACTTTACTCAAAAAAAATTCAAATGAATGTGCATTGTCAGTTTAATATACATATGCTGATATTTATTCCTTAAAATCCTAATTAATTTTTGATTTTTAAAGTTATAAAAGTAAAAACATTTAAAAGAATTTTTCAGTAAAGTACAAATTATATTCTGGCTTTTTGAAAGCATAGGGGTTTTGAACCCTACTCATATTAATTTCGTGCTTGTTTTTGAGTTTGACTCTGATATTTATTTCAATTTCTGTTAGTTTTGGGTTTCATTTATTTATTGATACTGATTATATGGTAGTTGTATGCTTGGTAGTGTATTTGATTCTATTTTTGTCTATTTTTGGTTTAATGGAATTCTTTATTTTTTTTTTTGAAAAACTTATTTTGTGGAAAAAGTTTTAAAAATAATTTCTGTTCGTTTTATATTGACATGGTATTTTTCGGGAAAAAAAAAGTTTGAATCTTTCCGGTTTTCCTTTAAAAATTTATAGTTTGGCCTGCTATTTATATGCTGGAGAAACTTTTTCAGCAATTTTTAACAACATAAACTCTTTTGAAAATCATGAACAAATAGTAGCGTTTAATTTAGTCATATGCATCCTCCAGTTGACCTGATAAATAAAAGTTAATACCATTCCCAAAAAATTATATCTATGGTCTTTCACAGCCTGGATATACTTATACTCTTTTTGATTTAGTAAAATTGAAGAGCAGAAGTAGTAATAGAGCTAGCCCCGAATTTGAACTTAATATCCTCAGTCGTTCTTGTTATATTGTTGAGATGTCTTATTGGTGGCAACCAGCATACATACAGTGTGTTTTTGATTTAATTTTAAAGCAACATTTAGTTTTTAAGCATAATGGGCAAACTATATAACTGTGGGGGGTTGACCTACCCAATAACCCTAGAGATATAGTTACTAGAACCTTCAGCTATGTTGAAAAAATTACTGTCTTAAAAAATTTTGATTGGAAGTGTCCGGAAAATTATGAGCTAAAGAGGAGGGCTGATTGCCCTCCAATCATTTTTGACTCTTAACAAGACACTAAACTTTTTATTTTCAATCCAATTAGCCCCTTTAAAATGTCAATGATATTACTGGCTATGCTAGAGCATCGCTGCCTATGTCCTTATATGCCCTATATTGCTTATATGCCCTTTTTAATACCTGCGTGCATATAGGTTTTTCGTTTAATTGAAACTCCTCCTAAAACGTTTCCTATAAGTTTCAACTTAATGCAATTAGTATCGTTAGTTACAGTTACCATAGAAGCAGCATTGAATGAATACACACAGTGTCTTCTGGCTAGCTCAAAATCCACAACCTATGAAGTATTAAATAAAATATAAAATGAGTTTTTTTTAACTGAAAGTAAGGAGCGACATTATAAAACTTAAAACGAACAGAAATTATTCCGTATATGAAAGGGGCTGTCCCCTCCTCAACGCGTCACTCTTTACGCTAAGTTTTTATTGTTTTACAAAATAGAGTTGTGAGAAAGAGTCTAACTTTAGCGTAAAGAGCGAGACGTTGAGGAGGGTTTTATCATATAAAAATGATAAAATTAGTAGTAACATGTACCTGGAATAATCCAATTCCAAGACCAAGATTTTCATTAAGATGACGAGCTTTGTCTATTTCTTCTTCATAAAGTTTGATTTCCGGATCTTCCATTGCAAAGCTCTTACAGTGCGAATATTACTAAGTGCCTCTTCTCCAATATTTGTAGCTCTCGGGCTACCTTAAAAAAAATAAGCATAATTTAAGCGAGTCCAATCAAGTGACAAAGCAACGTAAGCCAAAAAGCTATTTCTGCGCCATAATGCATGAAGGTGTTTCTTACACAAAATAGATAAAACCGGCCAACATACGTACAAGTTTTGTCTAGGTGTTAAGGGGGCTTTTATCCATTGATCAAATTTGCCGATCTGTATCCAGGCTCTTCGTTATTTGAATACTAACTGAAATATTCCAAGCCTATCCCCACTAGATAATTTGGCTATTTAAAAAACGCCGAAGAAAAAGGAAGATCTTGGGTTAGTTGGACATATACTGTTCATAAGTTCACATACTTCATAAAACTTAGGAGAGGACCACACATGATTGAAAAGATTTTTTTTATGACACGACGGTCACAGAAAACCTACGAATTAATTTTTGTATAACAAGGCTTCGAGAAAAAGAGCTCATTTAAGAGTCTTTGCTTTTCAAACTAAAATAGAAAAGGAAGGCGGGGCTGTATGCTAAGCGACACCATATATTTTAAAATTAGTTCATTCTCAGCTGTAAAATTGGAAAAAGTGCACAGAACACTTTTACACAGTAGGACACAATCTGACTCTTTACTAAAATCTTACAGTTTCATTTCCCTTCTTTTTTAATATCATATTCAGTGTTTTTTTAAATGTAGGGGACCCCCCCCCCCCCAGTTCCCCCTGTTCTTTGCATTAAAGTTATAAGAATACTTCCAGAAAAGGAGCTCATTTATGCGTGGTTTGCTTTCAAAATGAAATAGAATAGGAAGAAGGCTGGGCCGTCTAATAAGAGGAAGGGCTCAAAATAAGAGGAATGCTATTTACCCTCTATGAGACCCCCACTTTTTCAACTAAGTTCACCACCCCAGTATTTCCCACTAAAGTATGTCCTATTAAAAACTGATTTTTCTACAATAAGAGGAAAACTGTTACCTTCTCAGCATATATATTGTACACTTAGGCCAATAAAGAAAGGCCAGTGGTTCATCCAGGAGGGAAAATTTTCTCTCCTGAAGATCCTTTCCCTGTTCTGAATGAGATGTAAATAGTAGGTTTTATTTTCTCATATGGCTAAATCTTTACTACCTACATTAGGCCCGTAAGGCTAACCCATCTCTGCAAACTTTCAAATATGCGTCGCTGCAGGTGCAATGCTCAGTGTTTTGCATATTCTTATTTAGTGATTTTCACCTAAACTATTCAAATTGGAAACTTGAAGTTTCCTGTAAATAAGCTTAGAACCATGAGAGAAAATTAACATACAAAAAAACATAAGCTATAAAAACTGAAAATGTGACGTCATGAAGAAACAACAATTCCGCAAATGGCATTATACAAATATTTCCATGCATTTAAACTATTTTCCAAAAAGGACAATTGCATTGGTATTTTCATGTATTTTTTAAAGGTCTTTAATTTATTTTAATAAGAAATTACAGTAGACAGCATAAAGACATGGTAGAACCAAAGCTGACCTCATAACATGTACCTTAATCTTCAATAGTGAAAACTTTGAAAAATACGTTTCCGCTTAAAGAAAAAGACAATTAGATACCTGTGCTTGAGATTTTCTTGATAAATGTCGAAGGTACGTGCCAATTGCAGAGCCGACAGACATAATTGTTGGCACGATCAATGCCATATATCCTGTCATAGATGGGATATTGAGTACAGTGATAAAGCATCCAACGACCTAAAATAATATAGTAGACATTTAACCCAAAAACACGAAACATATAAGCATGTAAGAGCATGTGCAGAGGAGGCGGGCTTGACTCCTTCTTCCTTGTGAAAGCTTTAGAATTTTTGATTTAGTTTCTTATATTTCCCATATACTTCATATTTTTTTTAGCTTACCCCCCCCCCTACCCCCTTTAATAATCCACTGCGTACGTGTCAACCACGAAAGATATTTTCTAAATAAACATTTTACACAACTAACATAAACCCATCCAACTTGAGCCATACCGACTTAGGTGGTTGTTTGGCAAGTAAAAAAGGGTTGGTTATATGACATTTCTTTGCAAAATTACCAATTAACCATAGGCGCAAATTCAGGACTGATGCACACAACAACGTACTTCAGCCCGGCCCGGCGAAAACTGTTTGGCACAGAGTTAGTTAGAACCAATTAACTTGTCATCTAATGTGACAGTAGCCAGGGGAGATTACACACTGAGGTGCAAACTAAATGATGTTAAAAGTAAAGATTCTAGTAGCAGTGTCTAGATTGTAGTAGACATTACTATGTTTTAAAAATATAGCCCCACTATTTGTTAAAACTATAGTGGTAGTGTCTAAAGTAATTCAAAACGAAAAATTTAGGAAAAGTAACTACCTTCTGGGTAGCTATGTCATTGATAAGATGCCAGAATAAGAGTTCAAGAGGAAAACCCTTTAGGCTTGGTAGAAGAGAGATGGGGTTTCTACAAGAATCTCCTGAGTGATAGACTTTTAGAAGGTAAAACCGAGTTAAAACTGGGTTGGAAAGGTATTAAAAATAGAATGTTAGTTGCTCAATTTACGACTAAAAAGTTATAAATTTGTTACCGAAATAACATTTTACTATTTAAGACCAATCGAGATATTAGTGTTTATTCTTGAATTGCAATAAATGGCAATTTTTTGTACTAGTCAGTTTTATTAAAACGTATTTTAATTTTTGGTTACAATGGGCCGTGGTTCGTTCTTTACTAGGTTGCATCTAAGACTGCAACCATGATACACAGAAGGGTTTGTACTATATAAAAAGGGATTCGTACACTTTCCAGGTATTAATTTAAGGTTACGAAAGAATCTATAAGTTAAGAGAATTTGAAGAAGATGTAGTACTTAATTATTTTCTACTTAAAATGTCAAATGAGCATGTCATTAAAATGTAACTAAAGAAAACTTATTCATTATCATAATTAAATTTTTTATATTTTATACAACACGTTTTTGATCGGGATTACCGTTTAATCTTGAATAACACTCTATATAGATAAACACCGAGCGTTTCAATATTTAGTTCTCTACAATTTTTATAGGCTAATATATACAAATAGCATTACAAACCACAGGAACTGAGATATTTGCCAGAAAAATGTGCCAAACATCGATTTATTTACCCTTGACCTTTGAAATCTGTAGTCGCTGACAACTTATGGTAGGTAGGGTTGGAGACAGGTTTATGGTGTCATAACAAAGATTTCTACGAGTTTATGGCTGACTATCTCAAAATCCAAGATTCTTGTTCCATTTTTACTAAAATGACTGGAATATGCAGGAGAGTTCCGCCCCGTCTCTATTTTTCAAATATACAATAACAAGCCCTTTCACAAGAAACATATTCCCAAAATATACTCCTTATCCAGATTCTGTCATCTTGGCTGTTTCTCAGTCCATCCTATCTTGTCCCACGTTAGCTGCCTTTTCCTCAGATCTGAAAAAAACCTTTGTCTTCTATATTATACCTCGATAAAGCTTTCCATTTTTATTATTTGTATTTTTTATTTCCTAGGTTTTAGAATATTGGAAGAAATTTTAAACTAAATCATATCATAGGCAGCGCAGTAGCGCTGCCTAAGTAAAAAGCAGTGTGGGCACAATGTATTATTATTTTTTTTTAGACCAGGGCACTTCGTATAGAAGAGTTGTCGTAGAAACTTAAAAGGAGACTCATTCGGTGGAAATTGCAAGTTCTAGTGCCCTAAAGTCGAAACTGATTGGATGGCAATCAACCCCCCCCCCCCCCCCCCACGCAAATCATTTCCCCCAAACGCATCAAATTCAAATTTTAAGGCAGCCATTTTTTTCAACGTGGCTGAAAGGTCTGGACATATTGTCTTTGAGGATGACACCCCCCTCTCCACAGCCCTCGGGGCAAGGGTTTTAAGTTATGCACTTGGGGCATATACGGTTTATATCGAAAGGGTGGTCTTTTAAACTTCGTATGGGGCTCATTGGAATGGTAATCAGAAGTTTCAGTGCCCTTTTAAATAGTCAAAGTGATCGGAAGGCAGATATTCCCCCCCCCCACACACGTCATATTTTTCCCGAAATGCATCTGATCGAAATTTTGAGATGACCATTTGTTGTCGAAGAAAATTTTGAAAAGAGCTAATTCGATTAGAAATTGAAAGGGCTAGTGTCCTCTTTACTTGTTGAAAGTGATAGGGGCAGACAGCCCCCCCCCCCAACACACTCATCTTTTCCCCAACAAATCCAATCAAATTTAAGATTGCCATTTTCTTCAGCGTAGTTGAAAGGTCCAGAAACTATGCCTTTGAGGATGACACCCCCCCAAACCCTCAGTTGTGATTATACCCTGTTGTAAATTAGACCTGAGGGCTTATAAGGTTTGTTATGGAATTGTTGTTGTATAAACTACGAAGGGAGCTCGTTAGATTGGAAATCAGAAGTTCTAGTGCACTTTCTAAAAGTCAAAGTGAACGTAGGGCAGCTACCCCCCTACGTCATTTCCACCAACCCAGTAAACATCTATGAACTCAACCTTTGGTTTGCAATTAGAAGACACGGAAGGCTTTGCCACTTTCATTGGAAATTTGTTTTACATTTCGGCAAGATTAAAGAAAAAATTTTACATCAAGAACTTTGAATGAACTTCGTCAATGAACTCTCTCTGAAAATAATCTAGTGAATAATCCGGAAGTTCATTATTTTGTGAATGACCCGAAAAGTTATTTATTTTGTTGTATATAAATATGCTAGTTTCAATTTATTATTTTAGTATTTTCTACTGAAGACGGTCGCTGTATATGTGACCGAAATATCTGACTTTTATACCTGTCTTTTCACTGTCTAAATAAATGGATTTATCCCCATTTGAAAAGTTTATTTGTTCGTCTTCGAACGGCTAAGAAAACAACTATGGTCTAAGAAAACAACACCTAATTTAAAGGTGTTATGTCGAATATCCCACGTCATTTTTCCCCCAAATCCATCCGATAGCAATTTTGAGATAGGCTGTGTTCAAAAATAGTCCGATGATCACGTAACAAGGCCTTTGGGGTTGACATAACCCCTTAGAGCCTGGGGATAAGAGTCGTAAATAAAAGAAGAGCTATGGGGGAAAGGGTCGTAAATTAAAAGAAGAAAGGGTCGTCAAAATTTTAGAAGAGCTATTTTGTTCAGCATTCTTGAAAGGTCCAGTAACTACGTGTTAGGGGATGTCAACCTCCCCACAGTCCTCAGGGCAAGGGCTGTAAGTTAGGCAATTTGTTCGTTGTGTACATAAAGTATATGTTGTTGAGAAACGTGCACAAGTTTGAACTTTACTTTCCAGAAGACGAAGGGCATTCAGGTGAGCCTTTCAGAGATGTTGAGGGAAGTGTTGAACTAAGTCAAAAAACGTTATATATATATTTCAGATTGTATAAAGGGCGTAACTCAGGAATGACTGAATATGTTAATTTGAAACTTTCAGGCAATATTTACATGTTACCAATACTACTACAACTACCACCACTACTACTACCAAAAACTACTCCATTTAAAATATCGAGAAGAAATTTGAACTAAATCAAAAGACGCTATGTACATGCACATTTTCAAAAGAGCGTACTTGCCACCCACACCACCCCCTCAAGAATTAATTTGGGTATTAAGTTGGAACTTTCAGAGAATGCTTAAACGGGAACATCATCTGACCAAAAGGCATTATGTGCACACTACTGCTAATACTACTATCACTGCTACATTTACTAATACTAATACTACTACTACTTCTACTGCAGCTACTTGTAAGGCTAAGAGCACTAGATGAAAATTGCATGTGTATTATTGTGTATTACACATGTGTATCATGTGTATTATTAATACTACCACTACAGTTACTGTAACTAACGAAGCTAAGGTATCAAGGTGAAACTTTTAGGGAAAGTTTAGGGGGAGTGCCAATTAAACAAAAAAACTGTATGTATGCAGGTTTTCAAAAGGGCATAAAAGCAATATCATAGGCAGCACTTATCTATAAAAGCTTAAAATATCATTGAAACTTTTAAAGGAGCTTGATTCGATTCAAAAAAAAAAAGTTCTAGAACCCTTTTTAAGTGTAAAAAGAGATTGGGGGAAAAGCAGTCCTTCTCCCAAGTCTATTCATTTTCCAAACACATCCAGTCAAAATTTTGAGACAACCATTTTGTTTAGCATAGTAGAGCGGTCAGAAACTATGTCTCTAGGGATATTGGGCATGTGAACCCCCCACAATTATGCCTTTGGCCCAATATGCCTTAAAACTAAATCAAAAGTCAGTGTGTATGGTTGCCAATAAGACACCTCGGCAATATATCGAGAACGAATGGGGGCTTTAAATTGAAATTTTCGAGGATATCGCTATTACTACTTCTGCTCTTACAATTTTAAATAAATAAAAAGAGTGTAAATGTATCAAGGTTGTCAAAGAGCATAGATAGAATCTTTTGGGAATGATATTAAGTTTTATTTTGAAGGTCAACTTGAGGAGGTATAAAATTAAATAAAATAAAATACTATTTGTGTCAGGATTAAAAATTGTTGAAAAAAGTTTCTCCAACATACAAATAGCAAGCCAAACTAGGATTCTTATAGAAAAAAAACGAAGATATAAAATATTTTTTTCCATGAAAAAAAAACTATGTCAATAAAAAACGAACAGAAATTAATTTAACTAACTTTTTCCACACAACAAGTTTTTCAAAGAAAAGTAAAGAGCTATATAAGTCGAAAATGAGCAGGGACATAAAATCAAATAATCCTCCAAGTGTAAAAACTACACAAATCACTATCAATACATAAATGGAACTCAAAACGAGCAAAAATTAACATGAGTAGGGCTAATAGGCCTTCTCAAGACCAGAACATAATTTACAATTTGCTGAAAACAAATACATTTTAAATGTTTCACTTTTTTACTTTGATAAGGAATAAATATCAGTATATGTAAATTAAACATGACAATCCACGGTCATTTGTTTTGTTTTTGGTAAAAAAAAGAGCCCTAGCTAGTTTAAGTCTACAGGTTAAAAGCATTCGATGTAACTGCGTCCTTAGATACGAACGCACGCCGGTGTAGTGAAATACTTGGTGAGCAATATAATCATAAGTAATTAAAGATGAAATTTAAAACTCGGATAGATTTAAACTCTACGAAAAAAGAGTCGTAGAAAAAAGAGTAAATTTGCAATGAAAAAAAATTAGCGAGACAAAATCAATCGTCTGCTCGATTAACAAAGAACCATATCATTCTTAAAACATCGAATTACATATAAATAAGCACCCCCTGTCTGACTTCTTATACTTTTCGAGGATATCACTAACTAGGCCAAATACTTACACTTATTATATCTTTAACAGATGACTTAATTCTGTTGCCAGATAAATCCGAAAGCAAATCTTTTAAAATTTGGTCTCACCCGCTGTTTTATTTATTACTTCATAGATTAAAACAGGCCTAATGTAACGGCCACTAATTCCTTTTAAGCATGTCAATCTGGTAAGTTTTTCTGAGAAATTAAAGTATTTCTTTTTCTTCAAGCAGCTTAATCATACTTTTTTTCGATTTTTTTTTTTCAAATTTTTCTGCATATTTTTTTCGTATTATTCCTTCTTTCTCTGGGGTATTCTTTTCATTTCTTCCGATATCCTGGCTTTTCTCTGCTCTTCTATCATGTTTACTAGTGGCAAAACAAGTTTCACTGATGATAAAAGTTCTGTAATCGTGGTAGCTGAAATATGACTCAGAAAAACATATTTTAACATAGGCTATTCGCATCTAGAAAAGTATTCCTTGGTTTTTAGTTTGCCCTTCTTTTGTAGCAATTTCTTAAACATCTTATTGGCAGTTGTGAACAGGCTAATCTTCGTATTACAGTACTAGCGAGCTGTTTGATCAGTTCACTGAAAATGTTTTCCTGTTAACCGAATCCGTGATAAAACGGGTCAGCCTTGTACTACGCATGGACAATCTCCGGCTATCATCGAATGCAACGAACTACTGGCAACCATCGGGTACACGCCGCAGAGGAAACACCCAGAAACACTACGCAACGCAAACTCGCGGAACATTAGCGGCTCCATCTTCATGCCCTGGGTGCCTCTGGCAAGTATAGGCGGATCTAACGTCTAAGGTAAAAACTGGATGTAAGCCAGGTAGAAAAAGGTTGTTTTTAACGTTATTCCAGCAACTAGTTCTTACTGAGAGTAAAATACCTTTTTCCCGCCAAGCCATTAGAGCATTTCGGATAATCAAAGTGCTCAACTCGAAAAAAAAAAAGAAGGAAACCGTACATTGAGTACTTCAGCACGCAACTAAGTTTAAACTGCTTAAACAGGATTATCTGAAGTCAGTTTCGTAACAATTTATAAACGCTTTAATTCCTTTTTTTCATTTCGATGATTTAGTCAAAGGAATGTTAACTTTTTTTTTACCTTAACTTAACAATCTCAACCAGGCTAGCCCTCTGCTATACTATAGAAATTTGTTGGTTGTTGTTTTTTTCTTTTCGTTGATGGTCGGCCATTATGTAAGGGTCCACCCATATTTGCTGCAGAATCAATAAAAGCAAGCGGTTCTTTCCATTTTCACAGTCCTCGTCTACTATTTCAATTTTGTGATTGTTCTTATGGTGTTTCCTCATTTTCTTTTCCTAGTTGTAATATTTTTTTCGTTATTGTTAAATTTTGACAATTACTTCCTAATGCAGTTTGCTGGGCTTATCTATTAAATACTCTCTATAGGTTTCTTCCAGATATGCAGGGGTTATAGCCAATATTCCATAACAAAGAAAGCAGTGACATTCAATTGATAAAAAAAAAGAAACACGAGAAATGCAAATGAAAAAAGAAAAAGGAGAAAATGAAAATTTACCAAAAATGAGTCTAAAGGCAAGAGACTAGCACACTAAAAAAAGGAAAGGTTCATAGCCTTGATAGACGTATGCTTCAGTTTTCCTATGAGGGAAAATGTTCGAGCTGAACAACTTACAATTCTATAGGTTACACGTGTTGCCTCTGCAAGTTACATTCGTCTCTGACAGGAAAGACTATGACAACATCCAAGAGCCACACAGTTATAAATGAGACTACTTACTTGAGTGACACTCCGTAAGCCCTGTGAAATACATATTTTGAACGAGCTTTTGAAGTCTTGAACATCAGAGGTGATCCTGTTCACCAGTTCTCCAGTTCTTTTTTCGTCAAAAAATGCAATGTCTTGTTTTATTAATGAGGTAAAGAGGTCAGATCGCAGCTTGGTTGCCATTCGCTCCCCAACTTGTGATAAACAAGTTATATAAGAGAATGTAAGGAATGACTAAAAAAGGCAGAATAAGATAGCAAGTTAATGAAAAAAATAGAGCTTTTGAATAAAAAAAAAAAAAAGAAGGTAGATGTTCTGTATTCAATTGGTGTATTTTTTTTCAGAAATTTTCAGACGGAATGGATTGTGAGGGCTCAGCACCGCTGTCGAAATAAGAAATATTTGGTTCAAATGAAACATAAACGTTTAAGAAACCTATTTCAAATTCAAAACCAAACATAACAATACTCTAATAACTAAAATACTGAAACGGAATTAACGTTCGCTACGTATTATTCAGAAAAATTGTTTAGGTGTGACAAAAATTCAACACAAGGGTTCATTTTGTCTGAAGTTCTGACATAGTTTCTGGCAATTCACTCCAAAATAAACTTGAGCAGAAATTTCTCAATACAAGGGTCATAAGAGCAACATTGGAACACACTTTTTCGCTTTACTCTGAAAAAAAGAAAAATAGTGAGGGAGAGTTCAACCTTAATGTGGACCCTTTTCAGAGAAATTAACTTCTAAGACATTTCCTGGAGTTAAGTGACGAAGATTGGACTCCTTACAATCAGTTACAGCTTTTGAAGATCAGGGGATAATTCTAAACCAGCCTGCTGTAAGAAGTGTGACATCTTTGAGGGAAAAGGCTTCCAAATGTTTTTAGCAGAACATCCATACGTTACAAAAGAAATCAAAGCTCTAAATAGGAAATGAGGCAGCCTTTCAGAAAAAAAGAAAAAACAAAGAAGCGACTAGCCAGAAGAGTAAAATCAGAGGAATGGCCTGCCACACAGCAGCAGATTATTACCAAGGGAGTATTTCATCTCTAGATCTTATGGACGACCCAATCATCGCGGAATCCCAAGTTCGCGCCAGATTAAAGAAACCGAAAAGGGCCAGTATTACACCCTTGATATTCCCGTCGATCTCATCAGGCTTTACTGGAATTTTTGAGTGCGTCGTTAACTTTAATATTCATCAAGATTACGATATTCACCCAGTACGCGCAAAATTGGAAAAAGGGTTTCATAACTCCTTTCCGCAAAAAGGAAGCCGGCTGTGATTTTACTGGTATGCCTCATATTACGATGACTCCTATTTTTTACCAAAATATGTGAGAGTTTCATTGCTGGCTGTTGAAAACTATTATTCTGGACAAAATTTAACCTAAAAAATTCGAAAATATTCCCAAAAATTCAACAAGTCATTGCTCAGTAAGTTTGCTTTGATAAGATTCAAAGCATCCTGATGAACCAGATCACTGGGTCAATCTCATTGCGATTGACCTAAAGAAAGCATTCACTTGATCTGCTATAGTACCCTTATCTGCAAGCTACTGAAAAATTTTTCTGTTGATGTATATTTGGTAGAAAAATTGCTAATTTTTCTTTCAGGTAGAAGTAAAAAAACATGTACAAATTCGCCTATTCTGACTCCAATCCATTGTAGAGTAGCCCAGGGGACAATTTTAGGCCCTCTACTTTTTTGGTTATTGTAAAAGAGTTGGCAAAAGATGAGTCGGGTGGCTTGAAGTTCGTTGCTGATTGATTAGTAATGAAGCTGAGTGAAAAGAGCGAGGTAGATAGAATCATGGCGGGTTTGTTACACCAAGGAGAGGAGAACATAATGGTCGTTAATTGCGAAAAATCATTCGTATTAACTTATTATTTTCCGAAGAATTACTCATCTCTTGCTTTAGAAAATGTCTCAGGTTGCAGCTTCATGACATCAAACTTATAGGAATATCTTTTTACTCGTCATGACATACCAGCCAAAGGCGGAATAAGGGGAGGGGTGAGGGGTGCGCCCCCCTAACGTAGTCTAAAGTAATGTAATTTACTTAATTAACGCAAGTTTGCGTTAAATAAACTTGCTCCTAATGCAAGTTTATCAGATCAAACCTATTTTGCGCCCTACCCTAAAAAAGTCCTGGATCGCCTCTGATACCAGCACTCCACCTATTGCATATTTTTCTTACGTTTATCTGACCGCTGGTTAAACATGCTTGCCCCGTTTGGCATTACGGACTGACTTCATATCAGAAAAACCACTTAGAAAGGATCCAATATCGAGCTCTTCTGCTAGGTTCTGAATCCCCAAAAGTCCCTTATTGCCCTCTTTTACAACAATTTTCCTCACAACTCTTTCAGCACGCCGAGATGAATTGTGTTTTAGGTTTGGTGCCGGTATTTTGGCAAATCCACGGCTTCATGAAATTATCCCCTGAACATCTCCCTTCACACCAATGGCTACCACGAAAATAGCAGATCCGGTGCCTAAATTTTTCAGCTGGTACCAGCAAAACGTATGCGTTACACAAATATTTTCGTTCCCTCGTTCGTCATCGTTTTTAATACTACACTCACTCATGAATAATTGTGCATAGGCTATATATATTTTGTTTAAGCTCACCATTCTTTTTATTCGTTGTTGTTTTTTTCAAATTTTAATTTGATTTTTTTTTGTTCAGAAGTGAGAAATATTGGTATTTTAGGTTCTAGTTTGACTCTGTGTTATTTCGAGTTTCATTATCTATTTATATTTTTTGTTCAGTTGTGCATAACTTTGTATGACGATGGCTAAGGCTGTGATTATTATACCTCGTATGTTTAGTGCCTTCTCTTGTTATGTAAGGAGAAATTTTCTTTCCTAAGGATTTTAGGTTTATTTCGACTGTGTTTATATTATTTGAGGTTATATTATTTACTTAAAAATTTTTTGTTCAGTTTGCTGATTAATTTGTAAGTCGATGGCTGTAATTATTATATGTTAGTGCCCTATCTTTTAATGTGACCAAAAAATGGCCACTGGTCGGCATGGCTGTGTAAAACGTATGATAATAAAATCGTTTGAGTTTGTAAAGGTGAGAATAAGTAATCAAAACAAGTCCAAGAGGAAATAGATAATGATTATATTACAAGTATCCGTTCTTGTACTTACAACATTGAAAACGAGAATAAAAATTACAGTGAAATAAAATCTTGAGCTGCTGAGCTTTCAGCTATTAATTTCAACGTATATAAAATATTCAACTTCATTTTATTAGTTCTTCCCAGGACTGTTCAAGCCACATAGTTTTAAAACGAATTGTATTACAAATATTTTATTCTGTACTTATTACAACATTGAAAATAAAAATAAAAATTACTTGGAAATAAAATGTTGAACTGATGAGCTTTCAGCAGCTAATATCATTATATATCAAATATTCATTTTAATTTTATTAGTTCTTTCCAAGACTGTTCAAGACACATATAGTTTTCAATAAGCGCCAATGACGCAGAAGGCTTTATGCTTTTATAGTTTAGGGAAGGGGACAATAGCCAAACTCTTGTTTGTAGTGATTTTTATTCGTTATAAGCTTGATTTGCATATTCAATTTTAGTTTTACTCGTTTAAGATTTATTTATTCATTTATATTAATACCTGTTTGCTGTGACTGTTTGTTGTATGTTTGTTTGCTGTGACTGCTTATTTAATTTCTGTTCGTTTTGAGTTTCATTTATTCTCTAATAGTAATTTCTAGTCGTTTTCAGTTTGAATTTTTAAAGGACGTTATTTTCTGCTGATCTTAAGTTTAATGTGGGGTTAGCTTTTATTTAAAACTTCTTTTTCAGAAAGTTTTCTTCATTAATTTCTTTTTGTTTTTAGTTCCCAGCTATTTAGTTTATTATAACCTATTTTGGGTAGAGATTTCCATCTCTGTCTCATTCCTACGAAAAAAAAAAATATACCTCTGGGGAAAAGTAAATTTACCTTTCTTTGAAAATTCTCTTTTCGCAAAGTTTTGTTTTCAAATTAATTTATGTTCCTTTTTTTATTGCCAAAATTTTGGTTTTCTTCAATATAATGGATATTTTGCCAGTTTTCCGTGTCTCTAAAGTAAGAATTACAAATATGTAATTCTATTTTAATAGTTTAATTTAATAATTTAATAGTTCTAATTAGTGGCTTTTCATTTTTTTTCGATACCCCCTTATCATTCCCTGAAAGTTTCAACTAAATGCCATCATCAGACATTCCTGGGATATGTCAGATACACCCTTCTGGCAATATAGATGAGCATAGTATCTTTTGATCGAATATTCTTAACCTTAGTCGCTCCTAAGATATTGCAGATATACTTTCTTGGTAACATGGATGCACATAGTGTCCTTTTTATTTAGTTTAAAAATCCTTAAACATTCCCTGACGGTTCAAGCACGGTTTCAAACATACCATGAAAGCTTCAACTTAATGCCCTCAGCCGTTCCTGATATATTGCTGATGTCCCCTTTTAACAACCAGCATGCATATAATATGTTTCTATTTTGTTCAACGTCCCCTAACATTCTCTGATGTGGTCACAAGTAAATGTAGTACCAGTTGCAAACAGTCGCAGTCACAGTCGCAAGTTGTTTTTCAGTCGAAATTAGTCACTGTTGCAGTCGCAACTAGTCGCATTTGCAGCCGCAGTAGTAGCAGTAGTGGACCCTGAAAGTTTCAAGCTGATACCCTTATCTGTTTCTAAAATATTGCGGATACACGTTTCTGATGCCGTGGATGCAGATAATACCTTTTATTAGATCACTGTACCCCTCAACATTCCACAAAATTTCACCTCAATACCCATAGTCTTTTCGGATGCACCCATGGTCAAACATCCCCCCTTCCTGCATGTTAAAAATGGATAAATTGAATCGTTTACAATTTTGCCCGGGGGCTGTGGGGCATATAGGTTCCAATCAAATGAGTCTCATCCAAAATTTTATACAACCACCCTTCTATAAAAACCATACATGCCCCGGGGCATAACTTACAACCCTCGCTCTGGGGGATGTCGACCCCGGAGGTATTTTGTATGATATTTGGACTATTTTGAAAAACAATCACTATCGAAAAATTTCTATCGGATGCATGGGGTGGGCTAGTTGCCCTTCGATCACTTTTAAACCATTAAAAAGAACTACAGCTTTAATTTCCAATTAAATAAGGCTTATCCAAGTTTATACAACCACCCGTTCCAGAAAAACCTATATGTCCCTGGGCATAAATTACAACCCTTGTCCTCGCGCTCTCGGGGGTTGGTGTCAACCCCGAAGGCATTGTTATGTTATCTTTGAACAATTTTGAACAAAATGGGCAATCTCAAGATTTTTCGATCGGATACATTTGGGGAAAAGAGGGGCGTGGGAGATACTTGCACTCCGATCACTTTTGACTCTGAAAAAGGGAACTGCAACTCTCCATTTCCAATCAAACGAGCCTCCTCTAAAGTTTATACGACGACCCTTTTCATAAAAAACCATGTGTGCCCTCAGTGCATAACTTGAAACCTTGTCCCAAGGCTGTGGGGAGAGGGGGGGTACTGTCAACCCCGAAGGCATTATATATGATCTGTGGACTATTTTTTGAACAAAATGGTCAGCTCAAAATTTGATCAGACACATTTGTGGAAAGGAGGGCGTTAAGAGGGGCTAGTTATTCTCCGATTACTTTTAACTCTTAAAAATGGAACTAGAACTTTCAATTTCAAATCAAAAGAGCTTCTTCCCAAGTTTATACAAGTACCTCCTCCGTAAAAACCTTATATATCCCCCGGGCATAAGTTGCAATACTTGACCCTGGGCTCTAGGGGGTTGTGTCGACCCCAGATTTTTCGTTAACGCTATAGCATTTGAAAAAAAACAAACCTCTGAAGCGTTTGAAAAAAAAATAAGCTTAAAAGGAAGAAAAAAATTGACAAAAGAAGTACTTTAAAAAAGTAAAAATTCAATGAATTGCTACATATTTTTATCCCAAGGCACTTCACGAAAAAATAAGCGTGGTGTTGCCGTCCCTCAAACCCCGAAGGCTAGAATAAAAAATAGGCTACACTGAAACTAAATACACAGCTTAAATTGAGTTTAATTTAGCCAGTTTACTTCGGTATTTTTGAAAAGAATTTTTAGTCTTCCGATTGTACTATGATGAAAATTATACCTAGTCTTAAGTTAGCATTTATGCACATCTCATATCTAACTACTCTCGGTTGTGATGCGATCATTATATGATAAAACCTTTATGTGATGTTATCGTGTTATTTTTAGTAACTTTATTTTATTAAGCATGAAAAGTTTTAAGAAATGTTGTATTAGTGCACTGTTATGGAAGTGGGTATACTGATAAATTTTGAAAGTGATTGAACAGTCGAAAATGGTAAAGAAAATCGTTGAAAAATTAAACAAGTAATAGGTGAGAAACTACCATTTAATCCAAAACTAGTCGAGTTGAGAAAAACGAGTAAAATAAATTGTTCATACATAAGATTAATTAAAAAAAAACTTTTTCCAAAAAAATAAGTTTTTCAAAGAAAAGTAAAGAGTAGAAAGGGGGGTGCTACTTCCAGGGGGGAGTCCATGTTTGGCATAGAGTCCCTAGGGAGATGGTTTCTCACTGAGAATGAAAAAACAGAATTTTTTCTCACTTGAAAAAAACAGGAATTTTCTCACTTTTATGGATGTTTTTTTTTGGACGGTTATGAGTGTCGGTCAATTTATTTGATGTTTTTCTCGGATGTCAACAGTAAATTTAAGTCTGTTTTATGGTTTTTGTCAGTGAGAATAAAAAAACAGGAATTTTCTCACTTTGATGGATGTTTTTCTGGATTATTGAGTCTAATATCACCTGTCAGAATTGTTTCCGGGAAGTTAATTAATGTCTGACAGATGACGTCAAGTTAAATTAATGTCTTTGATGTATTTCCAAAGAGATATTGTTTCCAGGCGAATGTTTATTAATACCTGACAGATGATGTCATGATTGATTGATTTGTCACGAAAGGGGAATTAATTTGTTTTTCTAAGGAGAATTATTGATTCACGAAAGGGGAATTAATTTGTTGTTTCCCAAAGAGAATTGTTTCCGAGGCGAATGTCTATTAATGTCTTTGGAGTTCTACCAAGAGAATTGTTTCCGGGTGAATGTTTTTGATCTTAGCGATGAAGTGATTAGCGCGAAAGGGTTTCCCAGCAATTTCAATGTGAAAGCACAGAGATGTCAAAAACAAAAGGAACTCTCTGAAATTACGTTTAGGGATTATTTGGGCGAAACCGTTTAGACATTTTAGGGAATTGTTTCGGCGAAACAGTCAGACATTTTTTCTCAGAAAAGGTTTTAGAAGAGAATTTGAGGTGAAACTATGTGGTCGTTATAATACACAAGTTCTATTTAAACAGTGTCGTGAGGTCCCATACCCCAACCCAAAAGGGCCCCGATCCCCCTACCCCGACCAAAGGGCTCCGATCCACATACCCCAAACCGAAGGAAGCCCCCGGCCCCAAAGTTCCCCGGGCCCCCCAAAGGGCCCCCTGCGCCCCAAGGCCTGATTTTTCAAAGTTCATTTTGAATTTCTTTCTTTGAAATGCAAGAGTTGGAATATTTCAGTAGTGTTTGGTTGTGGTTTACCTTGTCACAGTTACATTTTTCTTGACTTTTCAAAGTTCATTTTGAATTTCTTTCATTGAAATGCAAGAGTTGGAATATTTCAGTAGTGTTTTGTCGGGTTTACCTTGTCACAGTTACATTCTCTTGATTTTTCAAGTTCATTTTGAATTTCTTTCATTGAAATGCAAGAGTTGGATTATTTCAGTGGTGTTTTGTCGAGGTTTACCTTGTCAAAGTTACATTCTCTTGATTTTTCAAAGTTCATTTTGAATTTCTTTCATTGAAATGCAAGAGTTGGATTATTTCAGTAGTGTTTTGTCGAGGTTTACCTTGTCAAAGTTACATTCTCTTGATTTTTTCAAAGTTCATTTTGAATTTCTTTCGTTGAAATGCAAGAGTTGGAATATTTCAGTAGAGTTTTGGTTGTGGTTTACCTTGTCACAGTTACATTCTCTTGATTTTTCAAAGTTCATTTGGATTTCTTTCATTGAAATGCAAGAGTTGGAATATTTCAGTAGTTTTTTCTCGTGGTTTACCTTACCACACTTACATTCTCTTGATTTTTCAAAGATCATTTTGGATTTCTTTCGTTGAAATGCAAGAGTTGGAATATTTCGCTAGTGTTTTTGATGTGGTTTTACAGTGTCACAGTTACATTTCTCTGATTTTTCAAAGTTCATTTTGAATTTCTTTTCATTGAAATGCAAGAGTTGGAATATTTCAGTAGTGTTTTGTCGTGGTTTACCTTGTCACAGTTACATTCGCTTGATTTTTCAAGTTCATTCTGGGATTTCTTTCGTGAAATGCAAGAGTTGGAATATTTCAGTAGCGTTTTGTCGTGGTTTTTACCTTGTCACAGTTACACTTCTCTTGATTTTTCAAAGTTCATTTTTGAATTCTTTCATTGAAATGCAAGAGTGGGATTATTACAGTAGTGTTTTGTCGTGGTTTACCATGTCACAGTTACATTCCCTTGAGTTTTTCAAAGTTCATTTTCGATTTCCTTCGTTGAAATGCAAGAATTGGAATATTTCAGTAGTGTTTTGTCATGGTTTACCTTGTCACAGTTACATTCTCTTAATTTTTCAAAGTTCATTTTGAATTTCTTTTGTTGAAAAGCAAGAGTTGGAATATTTCAGTAGTGTTTGGTTGTGGTTTACCTTGTCACAGTTACATTTTCTTGATTTTTCAAACTTCATTTTGAATTTCTTTCATTGAAATGCAAGAGTTGGAATATTCAGTAGTGTTTTGTCATGGTTTACCTTGTCACAGTTACATTCTCTTGATTTTTCAAAGTTCATTTTGAGTTTCTTTCATTGAAAATGCAAGAGTTGGATTATTTCAGTAGTGTTTTTTGTCATGGTTTACCTTGTCAAAGTTACATTCTCTTGATTTTTCAAAGTTCATTTTGAATTTCTTTCGTTGAGATGCAAGAGTTGGAATATTTTCAGCAGTGTTTGGTTGGGTTTTACCTTGTCACAGTTACATTTTCTTGATTTTTCAAAGTTCATTCTGAATTTCTTTCATTGAAATGCAAGAGTTGGAATATTTCAGTAGGTTTTTGTCGTGGTTTACCTTGTCACAGTTACATTCTCTTGATTTTTCAAAGTTCATTTTGGATTTCTTTCATTGAAATGCAAGAGTGGGATTATTTCACAGTATGTTTTTGTCGTGGTTTACCATGTCACAGTTACATTCCCTTGATTTTTTCAAAATTCATTTTCGATTTCCTTCATTGAAATGCGAGAGTTGGATTATTTCAGTAGTGTTTTGTCATGGTTTACCTTATCACAGTTACATTCTCTTAATTTTTCAAAATTCATTTTGAATTTCTATCGTTGAAATGGAAGAGCTGGAATATTTCAGTAGTGTTTTGTTGTGGTTTACCTTATCACAGTTACATTCTCTTGATTTTTTCAAAGTTCATTTGAATTTCTTTATTGAAATGCAAGAGTTGGAATATTTCAGTAGTGTTTTGCCGTGGTTTACCTTGTCAGAGTTACATTTTCTTGATTTTTCAGTTCATTTTGAATTTCTTTCGTTGAAATGCAAGAGTTGGATTATTTCAGTAGTGTTTTGTTGTGGTTTACCTTGTCACAGTTACATTTTCTTGATTTTTCAAAGTTCATTTCGGTTTTCTTTCATTGAAATGCAAGAGTTGGAATATTTCAGTAGTGTTTTGTCGTGGTTTACCTTGTCACAGTTACATTCTCTTGATTTTTCAAAGTTCATTTTGGATTTTCTTTCGTTGAAATGCAAGAGTTGGAATATTTCAGTAGCGTTTTGTCGTGGTTTACCTTTGTCACAGTTACATTCTCTTGATTTTTCAAAGTTCATTTCGAATTTCTTTCATTGAAATGCAAGAGTGGGATTATTTCAGTAGTGTTTTGTCGTGTTTACCATGTCAGAGTTACATTCCCTTGATTTTTCAAAGTTCATTTTGAATTTCTTTCATTGAAATGCGAGAGTTGGAATATTTTAGTAGTGTTTTGGTGTGGTTTACCTTGTCACACTTACATTCTCATGATTTTTTCAAAGTTCATTTTGGATTTCTTTCGTTGAAATGCAAGAGTTGGAATATTTCAGTAGCGTTTTGTCGTGGTTTACCTTGTCACGCTTACATTCTCTTAATTTTTCAAAGTTTCATTTTGGATTTTCTTTCATTGAAATGCAAGAGTTGAATATTTCAGTAGTGTTTTGTCGTGGTTTACCTTGTCACAGTTACATCTCTTGATTTTTCAAAATTCATTTTTTGAATTTCTATCGTTGAAATGCAAGAGCTAGAATATTTCAGTAGTGTTTTGGTGTGGTTTACCTTATCACAGTTACATTCTCTTGATTTTTCAAAGTTCATTTTGAATTTCTTTTATTGAATGCAAGAGTTGGAATATTTCAGTAGTGTTTTGTCGTGGTTTACCTTGTCAGAGTTACATTTTCATGATTTTTGAAAGTTTCATTTTGAATTTCTTTCGTTGAAATGCAAGAGTTGGAATATTTCAGTAGTGTTTTTGTTGTGGTTTACCTTGTCACAGTTACATTTTCTTGGTTTTTCAAAAGTTCATTTCGGTTTTTCTTTCGTTGAAATGCAAGAGTTGGAATATTTCAGTAGTGTTTTGTCGTGGTTTAACCTTGTCACAGTTACATTCTCTTGATTTTTCAAAGTTCATTTTGGATTTCTTTCGTTGAAATGCAAGAGTTGGAATATTTCAGTAGCGTTTTGTCGTGGTTTACCTTGTCACAGTTACATTCTCTTGATTTTTCAAAGTTCATTTTGAATTTTTTTCATTGAAATGCAGAGTGGGATTATTTCAGTAGTGTTTTGTCGTGGTTTACCATGTCACAGTTACATTCCCTTGATTTTTCATAGTTCATTTTGGACTTCTTTCATTGAAATGCTAGAGTTGGAATATTTTTAGAGTGTTTTGTTGTGGTTTACCTGTCACACTTACATTCTCATGATTTTTCAAAGTTCATTTTGGACTTCTTTCATTGAAATGCAAGAGTTGGAATATTTCAGTAGTGTTTTGTCGTGGTTTACCTTGTCACACTTACATTCTCTAGATTTTTCAAAGTCCATTTTGAATTTCTTTCATTGAAATGCAAGAGTTGGAATATTTCAGTAGTGTTTTGTTGTGGTTTACCTTGTCACACTTACATTTTCTTGATTTTTCAAAGTTTTCATTTTGGATTTCTTTCATTGAAATGCAAGAGTTGGAATATTTCAGTAGTGTTTTGTCGTGGTTTACCTTGTCACAGTTACATTCTCTTGATTTTTCAAAGTTCATTTTGGATTTATCTCGTTGAAAGGCAAGAGTTGAATTATTTCAGTAGTGTTATGTCGTGGTTTACCTTGTCACAGTTACATTCTCTTAATTTTTCAAAGTTCATTTTGGATTTCTTTCGTTGAAAATGCAAGATTTGGAATATTTCAGTAGTGTTTTGTCATGGTTTACCTTGTCACAGTTACATTCTCTTGATTTTCAAAGTTCATTTTGAATTTCTTTCATTGAAATGCAAGAGTTGGATTATTTCAGTAGTGTTTTTTCGTGGTTTACCTTGTCAAATTACATTCTCTTGATTTTTCAAAGTTCATTTTGAGTTTCTTTCATTGAAATGCAAGAGTTGGAATATTTCAGTAGTGTTTGGTTGTGGTTTACCTTGTCACAGTTACATTTTCTTGATTTTTTCCAAGTTCATTTTGGATTTCTTTCGCTGAAAAGCAAGAGTTGGAATATTTCAGTAGCGTTTTGTCGTGGTTTACCTCGTCACAGTTATATTCTCTTGATTTTTTCAAAGTTCATTTTGAATTTTCTTTCATTGAAATGCAAGAGTGAATTATTTCAGTAGTGTTTTGTCGTGGTTTACCATGTCACAGTTACATTCCCTTGATTTTTCAAGGTTCCTTTTGGATTTCCTGCGTTGAAATGTAAGAGTTGGAATATTTCAGTAGTGTTTTGTCATGGTTTACCTTGTCACAGTTACATTCTCATAATTTTTCAAAGTTCATTTTGATTTCTATCGTTGAAATGCAAGAGTTGGAATATTTCAGTAGTGTTTTGTGTGGTTTACCTTGTCACAGTTACATTCTCTTGATTTTTCAAAGTTCATTTTAAATTTCATTCATTGAAATGCAAGAGTTGGAATATTTCAGTAGTGTTTTGTCGTGGTTTACCTTGTCACAGTTACATTTTCTTGATTTTTCAAAGTTCATTTTGAATTTCTTTCGTTGAAATGCAAGAGTTCGAATATTTCAGTAGTGTTTTGTTGTGGTTTACCTTGTCACAGTTACATTTTCTTGATTTTTCAAAGTTCATTTCGGTTTTCTTTTACTGAAATGCAAGAGTTGGAATATTTCAGTAGTGTTTTTGTCGTGGTTTTACCTAGTCACAGTTACATTCGCTTGATTTTTCAAAGTTCATTTTGGATTTCTTTAGTTGAAATGCAAGAGTTGGAATATTTCAGAAGCGTTTTTGTCGTGGTTTACCTTGTCACAGTTATATTCTCTTGATTTTTCAAAGTTCATTTGAATTTCTTTCATTGAAATGAAAGAGTGGATTATTTCAGTAGTGTTTTGTCGTGGTTTACCATGTCAACAGTTACATTCCCTTGATTTTTCAAAGTTCATTTTGGATTTCTTTCATTGAAATGCAAGAGCTGGAATATTTCAGTAGTGTTTTGTGTGGTTTACTTTGTCACACTTACATTCTCACGATTTTTCAAAGTTCATTTTGGATTTCTTTCATTGAAAAGCAAGAGTTGGAATATTTCAGTAGTGTTTTGTCGTGGTTTACCTTGTCATACTTACATATTCTCTTGATTTTCCAAAATTCATTTGGATTTTTCTTTCATTGAAATGCAAGAGTTTGAATATTTCAGTAGTTTTTTGTTGTGGTTTACCCTTGTCACACTTACATTTTCTCTTTTGATTTTTCAAAGTTCATTTTGGATTTCTTTCATTGAAATGCAAGAGTTGGAATATTTCAGTAGTGTTTTGTCGTGGTTTACCTTATCACAGTTACATTCTCTTGATTTTTCAAAGTTCATTTTGGATTTCTCTCGTTGAAATGCAAGAGTTGAATTATTTCAGTAGTGTTTTGTCGTGGTTTACCTTGTCACAGTTACATTCTCTTCATTTTCAAAGTTCATTTTGGATTTCATTCGTTGAAATGTAAGAGTTGGAATATTTCAGTAGTGTTTTGTCATGGTTTACCTTGTCACAGTTACATTCTCTTAATTTTTCAAAGTTCATTTTGGATTTCTTTCGTTGAAATGCAAGATTGGAATATTTCAGTAGTGTTTTGTCATGGTTTACCTTGTCCCAGTTACATTCTCTTGATTTTTCAAAGTTCATTTTGAATTTCTTTCATTGAAATGCAAGAGTTGGATTATTTCAGTAGTGTTTTTTCGTGGTTTACCTTGTCAAAATTACATTCTCTTGATTTTTCAAAGTTCATTTTGAGTTTTCTTTCATTGAAATGCAAGAGTTGGAATATTTCGGTAGTGTTTGGTTGTGGTTTACCTTGTCACAGTTACATTTTTCTTGATTTTTCCAAGTTCATTTTGGATTTCTTTCGCTGAAAGCAAGAGTTGGAATATTTCAGTAGCGTTTTGTCGTGGTTTACCTCGTCACAGTTACATTCTCTTGATTTTTCAAAGTTCATTTTGAATTTCTTTCATTGAAATGCAAGAGTGAAATTATTTCAGTAGTGTTTTGTCGTGGTTTACCATGTCACAGTTACATTCCCTTGATTTTTCAAGGTTCCTTTTGGATTTCCTGCGTTGAAATGTAAGAGTTGGAATATTTCAGTAGTGTTTTGTCATGGTTTACCTTGTCACAGTTACATTCTCATAATTTTTCAAAGTTCATTTTGAATTTCTATCGTTGAAATGCAAGAGTTGGAATATTTCAGTAGTGTTTTGTTGTGGTTTACCTTGTCACAGTTACATTCTCTTGATTTTTCAAAGTTCATTTTGAATTTCATTCATTGAAATGCAAGAGTTGGAATATTTCAGTAGTGTTTTGTCGTGGTTTACCTTGTCACAGTTACATTTTCTTGATTTTTCAAAGTTCATTTTGAATTTCTTTCGTGAAATGCAAGAGTGGAATATTTCAGTAGTGTTTTGTGTGGTTTACCTTGTCACAGTTACATTTTCTTGATTTTTCAAAGTTCATTTCGGTTTTCTTTTACTTGAAATGCAAGAGTTGGAATATTTCAGAAGTGTTTTGTCGTGGTTTACCTAGTCACAGTTACATTCGCTTGATTTTTCAAATTCATTTTGGATTTCTTTAGTTTGAAATGCGAGAGTTGGAATATTTCAGAAGCGTTTTTGTCGTGGTTTACCTTGTCACAGTTATATTCTCTTGATTTTTCAAAGTTCATTTTGAATTTCTTTCATTGAAATGAAAGAGTGGGATTATTTCAGTAGTGTTTTTGTCGTGGTTTACCATGTCACAGTTACATTCCCTTGATTTTTCAAAGTTCATTTTGGATTTCTTTCATTGAAATGCAAGAGTTGGAATATTTCAGTAGTGTTTTGTTGTGGTTTACTTTGTCACACTTACATTCTCACACGATTTTTCAAAGTTCATTTTGGATTTCTTTCATTGAAATGCAAGAGTTGGAATATTTCAGTAGTGTTTTTGTCGTGGTTTACCTTGTCATACTTACATTCTCTTGATTTTCCAAAATTCATTTTGGATTTCTTTCATTGAAATGCAAGAGTTTGAATATATTTCAGTAGTTTTTTTGTTGTGGTTTACTTGTCACACTTACATTTTCTTGATTTTTCAAAGTTCATTTTGGATTTCTTTCATTGAAATGCAAGAGTTGGAATATTTCAGTAGTGTTTTGTCGTGGTTTACCTTATCACAGTTACATTCTCTTGATTTTTCAAAGTTCATTTTGGATTTCATTTCGTTGAAATGTAAGAGTTGGAATATTTCAGTAGTGTTTTGTCATGGTTTACCTTGTCACAGTTACATTCTCTTAATTTTTCAAAGTTCATTTTGAATTTCTTTCGTTGAAAAGCAAGAGTTTGGAATATTTCAGTAGTGTTTTGTCGTGGTTTACCTTGTCATAGTTACATTCTCTTGATTTTTCAAAGTTCATTTTGAATTTCTTTCGTTGAAATGCAAGAGTTGGAATATTTCAGTAGTGTTGGTTGTGGTTTACCTTGTCACAGTTACATTTTCTTGATTTTTCAAAGTTCATTTTGAATTTCTTTCATTGAAATGCAAGAGTTGGATTATTTCAGTAGTGTTTTGTCGTGGTTTACCTTGTCAAAGTTACATTCTCTTGATTTTTCAAAGTTCATTTTGAATTTCTTTCGTTGAAATGCAAGAGTTGGAATATTTCAGTAGTGTTTGGTTGTGGTTTACCTTGTCACAGTTACATTCTCTTGATTTTTCAAAGTTCCTTTTGGATTTCTTTCATTGAAATGCAAGAGTTGGAATATTTCAGTAGTGTTTTGTCGTGGTTTACTTTGTCACAGTTACATTCTCTTGATTTTTCAAAGTTCATTGTGGATTTCTTTCGTTGAAATATGTTTTGTTGTGCTTTACCTTGACACAGTTAAATTTTCTTGATTTTTGTTAGGTTAGGTTAGGTTAGGCTAGATCAAGTTAGGTTAGGTTAGGTTAAGTTAGCTTAGGTTAGGTTAGCCTACGTACGCGCGCGTACGTAGGCTAACCTAACCTAAGCTAACTTAACCTAGCCTAAATCTAGCCTAACCTAACCTAACAAAAATCAAGAAAATGTAACTGTGTCAAGGTAAAGCACAACAAAACATACTTCAACGAAAGAAATCCACAATGAACTTTGAAAAATCAACAGAATGTAACTGTGACAAAGTAAACCACGACAAAACACTACTGAAATATTCCAACTCTTGCATTTCAACGAAAGAAATCCAAAATGAACTTTGAAAAATTAAGAGAATGTAACTTTGACAAAGTAAACCACGACAAACCCTACTGAAATATTCCAACTCTTGCATTTCAACGAAAGAAATCCAAAATGATCTTTGAAAAATCAAGAGAATGTAAGTGTGACAAGGTAAACCACAACCAAACACTACTGAAATATTCCAACTCTTGCATTTCAACGAAAGAAATTCAAAATGAACTTTGAAAAATCAAGAGAATGTAACTATGACAAGGTAAACCACGACAAAACACTACTGAATATTCCAACTTTTGCTTTTCAACGAAAGAAATTCGAAATGAACTTTGAAAAATTAAGAGAATGTAACTGTGACAAGGTAAACCATGACAGAACACTACTGAAATATTCCAACTCTTACATTTCAACGAATGAAATCCAAAATGAACTTTGAAAAATCAGAGAATGTAACTGTGACAAGGTAAACCACGACAAAACACTACTGAAATAATTCAACTCTTGCATTTCAACGAGAGAAATCCAAAATGAACTTTGAAAAATCAAGAGAATGTAACTGTGATAAGGTAAACCACGAAAATACACTACTGAAATATTCCAACTCTTGCATTTCAATGAAAGAAATCCAAAATGAAATTTGAAAAATCAGAGAAATGTAGGTGTGACAAGGTAAACCACAACAAAAAACTACTGAAATATTCAAACTCTTGCATTTCAATGAAAGAAATCCAAAATGAACTTTGAAAAATCAAGAGAATGTAAGTATGACAAGGTAAACCACGACAAAACACTACTGAAATATTCCAACTCTTGCATTTCAATGAAGAAATCCAAAATGAACTTTGAAAAATCGTGAGAATGTAAGTGTGACAAAGTAAACCACAACAAAACACTACTGAAATATTCCAACTCTTGCATTTCAATGAAAGAAATCCAAAATGAACTTTGAAAAATCAAGGGAATGTAACTGTGACATGGTAAACCACGACAAAACACTACTGAAATAATCCCACTCTTTCATTTCAATGAAAGAAATTCAAAATGAACTTTGAAAAATCAAGAGAATATACTGTGACAAGGTAAACCACGACAAAACGCTTCTGAAATATTCCAACTCTTGCATTTCAACTAAAGAAATCCAAAATGAACTTCGAAAAATCAAGCGAATGTAACTGTGACAAGGTAAACCACGACAAAACACTACTGAAATATTCCAACTCTTGCATTTCAGTGAAAGAAAACCGAAAATGAACTTTGAAAAATCAAGAAAATGTAACTGTGACAAGGTAAACCACAACAAAACACTACTGAAATATTCCAACTCTTGCATTTCAACGAAAGAAATTCAAAATGAACTTTGAAAAATCAAGAAAATGTAACTTGTGACAAGGTAAACCACGACAAAACACTACTGAAATATTCCAACTCTTGCATTTCAATGAATGAAATTCAAAATGAACTTTGAAAAATCAAGAGAATTTAACTGTGACAAGGTACACCACAACAAAACACTACTGAAATATTCCAACTCTTGCATTTCAACGATAGAAATTCAAAATGAACTTTGAAAATTATGAGAATGTAACTGTGACAAGGTAAACCATGACAAAACACTACTGAAATATTCCAACTCTTGCATTTCAACGAAGGAAATCCAAAGGAACCTTGAAAAATCAAGGGAATGTAACTGTGACATGGTAAACCACGACAAAACACTACTGAGATAATTTCACTCTTGCATTTCAATGAAAGAAATTCAAAATGAACTTTGAAAAATCAAGAGAATGTAACTGTGACAAGGTAAGCCACGACAAAACGCTACTGAAATATTCCAACTCTTGCTTTTCAACGAAAGAAATTCAAAACGAACTTGAAAAATCAAGAAAATGTAACTGTGACAAGGTGAACCACAACCAAACACTGCTGAAATATTCAAACTCTTGCATTTCAATGAAAGAAACTCAAAATGAACTTTGAAAAATCAAGAGAATGTAACTTTGACAAGGTAAACCACGAAAAAACACTACTGAAATAATCCAACTCTTGCATTTCAATGAAAGAAATTCAAAATGAACTTTGAAAAATCAAGAGAATGTAACTGTGACAAGGTAAACCATGACAAAACACTACTGAAATATTCCAACTCTTGCATTTCAAAGAAAGAAATCCAAAATGAACTTTGAAAAATCAAGAGAATGTAACTGTGACAAGGTAAACCACGACATAACACTACTGAAATAATTCAACTCTTGCATTTCAACGAGATAAATCCAAAATGAACTTTGAAAAATCAAGAGAATGTAACTGTGACAAGGTAAACCACGACAAAACACTACTGAAATATTCCAACTCTTGCATTTCAATGAAAGAAATCCAAAATGAACTTTGAAAAATCAAGAAAATGTAAGTGTGACAAGGTAAACCACAACAAAACACTACTGAAATACTCCAACTCTTGCATTTCAATGAAAGAAATCCAAAATGAACTTTGAAAAATTAAGAGAATGTAAGTGTGACAAGGTAAACCACGACAAAACACTACTGAAATATTCCAACTCTAGCATTTCAACGAAAGAAATCCAAAATGAACTTTGAAAAATCATGAGAATGTAAGTGTGACAAGGTAAACCACACCAAAACACTACTAAAATATTCCAACTCTTGCATTTCAATGAAAGAAATTCAAAATGAACTTTGAAAAATCAAGGGAATGTAACTGTGACATGGTAAACCACGACAAAACACTACTGAAATAATCCACTCTTGCATTTCAATGAAAGAAATTCGAAATGAACTTTGAAAAATCAAGAGAATGTAACTGTGACAAGGTAAACCACGACAAAACGCTACTGAAATATTCCAACTCTTGGATTTCAACGAAAGAAATCCAAAATGAACTTTGAAAAATCAAGAGAATGTAACTGTGACAAGGTAAACCACGACAAAACACTACTGAAATATTCAAACTCTTGCATTTCAATGAAAGAAAACCGAAATGAACTTAGAAAAATCAAGAAAATGTAACCGTGACAAGGTAAACCACAACAAAACACTACTGAAATAATCCAACTCTTGCATTTCAACGAAAGAAATTCAAAATGAACTTTGAAAAATCAAGAAAATGTAACTCTGACAAGGTAAACCACGACAAAACACTACTGAAATATTCCAACTCTTGCATTTCAATAAAAGAAATTCAAATGAACTTTGAAAAATCAAGAGAATGTAACTGTGATAAGGTAAACCACAACAAAACACTACTGAAATATTCCAGCTCTTGCATTTCAACGATAGAAATCAAAATGCATTTCGAAAAATTAAGAGAATGTAACTGTGATAAGGTAAAACCATGACAAAACACTACTGAAATAATCCAACTCTTGCATTTCAATGAAGGAAATCGAAAATGAACTTTGAAAAATCAAGGGAATGTAACTGTGACATGGTAAACCACGACAAAACACTACTGAAATAATCCCACTCTTGCATTTCAATGAAACAAATTCAAAATGAACTTTGAAAAATCAAGAGAATGTAACTGTGACAAGGTAAACCACGACAAAACGCTACTGAAATATTCCAACTCTTGCATTTCAACGAAAGAAATCCAAAAATGAACTTTGAAAAATCAAGAGAATGTAACTGTGACAAGGTAAACCACGACAAAAAACACTACTGAAATATTCCAACTCTTGCATTTCAATGAAAGAAATTCAAATGAACTTTGAAAAATCAAGAAAAAGTAACTGTGACAAGGTAAACCACAAACCCAACACTACTGAAATATTCCAACTCTTGCATTTCAACGAAAGAAATTCAAAATGAACTTTGAAAAAATCAAGAGAATGTAACTTTGACAAGGTAAATCATGAAAAAACCTACTGAAATAATCCAACTCTTGCATTTCAATGAAAGAAACTCAAATGAACTTTGAAAAATCAAGAGAATGTAACTGTGACAAGGTAAACCATGACAAAACACTACTGAAATATTCCAACTCTTGCATTTCAATGAAAGAAATTCAAAATGAAGTTTGAAGAATCAAGAAAATGTAACTGTGACAAGGTAAACCACAACCAAACACTACTGAAATATTCAAACTCTTCCTTTTCAACAAAAGAAATTCAAAATGAACTTTAAAAAATTAAGAGAATGTAACTGTGACAAGGTAAACCATGACAAAACACTACTGAAATATTCCAACTCTTGCATTTCAACGAAGGAAATCGAAAATGAACTTTGAAAAATCAAGGGAATGTAACTGTGACAAGGTAAACCACAACAACAAAACACTACTGAAATATTCCAACTCTTGCATTTCAACGAAAGAAATTCAAAATGAACTTTGAAAAATTAAGAGAATGTAACTGTGACAAGGTAAACAATGACAGAAGACTACTGAAATATTCCAACTCTTACATTTCAACGAATGAAATCCAAAATGAACTTTGAAAAATCAGAGAATGTAACTGTGACAAGGTAAACCACGACAAAACACTACTGAAATAATTCAACTCTTGCATTTCAACGAGAGAAATCCAAAATGAACTTTGAAAAATCAAGAGAATGTAACTGTGACAAGGTAAACCACGACAAAACACTACTGAAATATTCAAACTCTTGCATTTCAATGAAAGAAAACCGAAATGAACTTAGAAAAATCAAGAAAATGTAACCGTGACAAGGTAAACACAACAAAAACACTACTGAAATAATCCAGCCTACGTACGCGCGCGTACGTAGGCTAACCTAACCTAACCTAAGCTAACTTAACCTAACCTAACCTAACTTGATCTAGCTAACCTAACCTAACCTAACAAAAATCAAGAAATTTAACTGTGTCAAGGTAAAGCACAACAAAACATATTTCAACGAAAGAAATCCACAATGAACTTTGAAAAATCAAGAGAATGTAACTGTGACAAAGTAAACCACGACAAAACACTACTGAAATATTCCAACTCTTGCATTTCAACGAAAGAAATCCAAAATGAACTTTGAAAAATTAAGAGAATGTAACTTTGACAAAGTAAACCACGACAAACCCTACTGAAATATTCCAACTCTTGCATTTCAACGAAAGAAATCCAAAATGATCTTTGAAAAATCAAGAGAATGTAAGTGTGACAAGGTAAACCACAACCAACACTACTGAAATATTCCAACTCTTGCATTTCAACGAAAGAAATTCAAAATGAACTTTGAAAAATCAAGAGAATGTAACTATGACAAGGTAAACCACGACAAAACACTACTGAAATATTCCAACTTTTGCTTTTCAACGAAAGAAATTCGAAATGAACTTTGAAAAATTAAGAGAATGTAACTGTGACAAGGTAAACCACGACAAAACACTACTGAAATATTCCAACTCTTGCATTTCAACGAAAGAAATCCAAAATGAACTTTGAAAAATCATGAGAATGTAAGTGTGACAAGGTAAAAACCACCAAAACACTACTAAAATATTCCAACTCTTGCATTTCAATGAAGAAATTCAAAATGAACTTTGAAAAAAAATCAAGGGAATGTAAATGTGACATGGTAAACCACGACAAAACACTACTGAAATAATCCACTCTTGCATTTCAATGAAAGAAATTCGAAATGAACTTTGAAAAATCAAGAGAATGTAACTGTGACAAGGTAAACCACGACAAAACGCTACTGAAATATTCAAACTCTTGCATTTCAACGAAAGAAATCCAAAATGAACTTTGAAAAATCAAGAGAATGTAACTGTGACAAGGTAAACCACGACAAAACACTACTGAAATATTCCAACTCTTGCATTTCAATGAAAGAAAACCGAAATGAACTTAGAAAATCAAAGAAAATGTAACTGTGACAAGGTAAACCACAACAAAACACTACTGAAATAATCCAACTCTTGCATTTCAACGAAAGAAATTCAAAATGAACTTTGAAAAATCGAGAAAATGTAACTCTGACAAGGTAAACCACGACAAAACACTACTGAATTATTCCAACTCTTAAATTTCAATAAAAGAAATTCAAATGAACTTTGAAAAATCAAGAGAATGTAACTGTGATAAGGTAAACCACAACAAAACACTACTGAAATATTCCAGCTCTTGCATTTCAACGATAGAAATTCAAATGAATTTCGAAAAATTAAGAGAATGTAACTGTGATAAGGTAAACCATGACAAAACACTACTGAAATAATCCAACTCTTGCATTTCAATGAAGGAATCGAAAATGAACTTTGAAAAATCAAGGGAATGTAACTGTGACATGGTAAACCACGACAAAACACTACTGAAATAATCCCACTCTTGCATTTCAATGAAACAAATTCAAAATGAACTTTGAAAAATCAAGAGAATGTAACTGTGACAAGGTAAACCACGACAAAACTCTACTGAAATATTCCAACTCTTGCATTTCAAACGAAAGAGAAATCCAAATGAACTTTGAAAAATCAAGAGAATGTAACTGTGACAAGGTAAACCACGACAAAACACTACTGAAATATTCCAACTCTTGCATTTCAATGAAAGAAAACCGAAATGAACTTAGAAAAATCAAGAAAATGTAACTGTGACAAGGTAAACCACAACAAAACACTACTGAAATAATCCAACTCTTGCATTTCAACGAAAGAAATTCAAAATGAACTTTGAAAAATCAGAAAATGTAACTCTGACAAGGTAAACCACGACAAAACACTACTGAATTATTCCAACTTTTAAATTTCAATAAAAGAAATTCAAATGAACATTGAAAAATCAAGAGAATGTAACTGTGATAAGGTAAACCACAACAAAACACTACTGAAATATTCCAGCTCTTGCATTTCAACGATAGAAATTCAAAATGAATTTCGAAAAATTAAGAGAATGTAACTGTGATAAGGTAAACCATGACAAAACACTACTGAAATAATCCAACTCTTGCATTTCAATGAAAGAAATTCAAAATGAACTTTGAAATTTCAAGGGAATGTAACTGTGACATGGTAAACCACGACAAAACACTACTGAAATAATCCCACTCTTGCATTTCAATGAAACAAATTCAAAATGAACTTTGAAAAATCAAGAGAATGTAACTGTGACAAGGTAAACCACGACAAAACTCTACTGAAATATTCCAACTCTTGCATTTCAACGAAAGAAATCCAAAATGAACTTTGAAAAATCAAGAGAATGTAATTGTGACAAGGTAAACCACGACAAAATACTACTGAAATAGTCCAACTCTTGCATTTCAATGAAAGAAATTCAAAATGAACTTTGAAAAATCAAGAGAATGTAACTGTGACACTGTAAACCACATCAAAACACTAGTGAAATATTCCAACTCTTGCATTTCAACGAAAGAAATCCAAAATGATCTTTGAAAAATCAAGAGAATGTAAGTGTGGTAAGGTAAACCACGAGAAAACACTACTGAAATATTCCAACTCTTTCATTTCAATGAAAGAAATCCAAAATGAACTTTGAAAAATCAAGAGAATGTAACTGTGACAAGGTAAACCACAACCAAACACTACTGAAATATTCCAACTCTTGCATTTCAACGAAGAAATTCAAAATGAACTTTGAAAAATCAAGAGAATGTAACTTTGACAAGGTAAACCACGACAAAACACTACTGAAATAATCCAACTCTTGCATTTCAGAGAAAGAAATTCAAATGAACTTTGAAAAATCAAGAGAATGTTACTTTGACAAGGTAAACCACGACAAAACACTACTGAAATAATCCAACTCTTGCATTTCAATGAAAGAAATTCAAAATGAACTTTGAAAAATCAAGAGAATGTAGCTGTGACAAGGTAAACCACGACAAAACACTCCTGAAATTCCAACTCTTGCATTTCAATGAAAGAAATTCAAAATGAACTTTGAAAAATCAAGAAAATGTAACTGTGACAAGGTAAACCACAACCAAACACTACTGAAATATTCCAACTCTTGCATTTCAACGGAAGAAATTCAAAATGAACTTTGAAAAATCAGGCCTTTGGGGCGCCGGGGGCCCTTTGGGGGGCCCGGGGGACCCTTTTGGGAGCCCGGGGGAACCTTTGGGGACCGGGGGCTTCCTTCGGGGTTGGGGTATGTAGATCGGAGCCCTTTGGGTCGGGGTAGGGGGATCGGGGCCCTTTGGGGTTGGGGTATGGGACCTCACGACACTGTTTAAATAGAACTTGTGTATTATAACGACCACATAGTTTCACCCTCAAATTCTCTTCTAAAACCTTTTCTAAAATCATCTTTTAAAATGTCTCTAACTGTTTTCGCCGAAATAATTCCCTAAAATGTCTAAAACGGTTTTTCGCCCAAATAATCCCTAAACGTAATTTCAGAGAGTTCCTTTTGTTTTTGACATCTCTGTGCTTTCACATTTGAAATTACTGGGAAACCCTTTCGCGCGCTAATCACTTCATCGCTAAGATCAAAACATTCACCCGGAAACAATTCTCTTGGTAGAACTCCAAGACATTAATAGACATTCGCTCGGAAACAATTCTCCTTGGAAACAACAAATTAATTCCCCTTTCGTGAATCAATAATTCTCCTTAGAAACAACAAAATTTTCGTGACAAATCAATCAATCATGACATCATCTGTCAGGTATTAATAAACATTCGCCTGGAAACAATGCTCTTTGGAAATACATCAAAGACATTAATTAACTTGACGTCATCTGTCAGACATTAATTAACTTCCCCGGAAACAATTCTGACAGGTGACAATTCTGACATGAATAGGGCTCAAAATCCCTATGCCTTCCCAAAGCCTTTAATAAAATAAAACATAATTTGCACTTTAGTGAAAAAAATATAAATGTTTCAACTTCTATAACTTTAATAAATCAAATAATATTAATATTTGATTAATAATATCAGTATATGTATATTAAACCGACAATGCAAATTCATTGGTATTTTAATCAGTAAAGTGCAAATTATGTTCTGGCCTTGGGAAGGCATAGGGGTTTTGAGCCCTACTGATGTTAATTTCTGCTCGTTTTGAGTTTGACTCGGTTATTTATTGTAATTTCTGTTCGTTTTGGGTTTCATTTATTTATCGATGCTGATTTGTGGTAGTTTCATGCTTGGTAGATTACTTGATTTTATTTTTGCTCATTTTTGGTTTAATGGAGTTCATTACTTTTCTTTGAAAAACTTATTTTGTGGAAAAAGTTTTTTTAATTAATTTCTGTTCGTTTTATATTGACATAGTCTTTTCAGGGAAAAAGAAAATAATAGTTTATATTTTTTTCGTTTTTTAAGACTTTATAGTTTGTCCTGCTATTTGTATGCGGGAGAAAATTTTTCAGCAATTTTTAACAACATAAACCCTTTTAAAAATAGTAATTTTCAATTTAGTTTCATACCTCCTCTAGTTCACCTGAAATAGAAAACTTAATACCATTCGCAAAAAATCTGTTTACTTTCTTTGATAGCTTGGATACACTTACGCTATTTTGATTTGGTTAAATCTTAAGAGCAGAAGTATCCACAAAAGTTTGAACATAATACCCTCAGTCGTTCTTGGGATACTGCTGAGATGCCTAATTGGGAATTAGCATTTACACGGTGCATTTTGATTTAATCTTAAGGAAACATTTAGTTTTTAAACATAAAGGGCAAATGGGAGGGTGGGCGTGAGAGGGGATTAGTTGCCCTCCAATCACTTTCAACTATTAAAAAGGGCACTAGCCCTTTCTATTTCCAGTCGAATGAGCCCATTCGAAGTTTCTACGACAACTCCTTCGATACGAAGTGCCCTGGTCTAAAAAAAAAAAATAATAATAATAATAACACATTGTACCCACATCGCTCTTTACTATAATTAAATAAAAAAAACAAGTTTTTTTAACTGAAAGTAAGGAACGACGTTAAAACTTAAAACGAACAGAAATTATTCCGTACATGAAGGGGGCTGTCCCTCCTCAACGCCTCGCTCTTTACGCTAAAGTTTTTTTATTGTTTAAAAAAATAGAGTTGTGAGAAAGTCAAACTTTAGCGTAAAGAGCGAGGCGTTGAGGAGGGGACAGCCCCCTTCATATACGGAATAATTTCTGTTCGTTTTAAGTTTTAACGTAGTTCCTTACTTTAAGTTAAAAAACTTGTTTTTTTTTATTTATTTTTGAACGTTTTTGAATTAATGCAGGTTTTGATTTTGGCTCACCGTACATGAATAATAAAACAAAATTTGCATATTATATTTGGTTAAATGGCTTTCTCGAAACTTGTTTAATTTTATTTACGAACGTTTTATATTAGTAATAAATATACGTAACTTAGAATTAACTTACGTAACGAACTTCTATATTCATAATTTTTAACACATATTTTAGGGGGTTCGCCCCCTAGTCAATACCCTGCTCTTTAAACTATAGTTCGAATTTTTTTTCCAGTTCTTTAAAAATGACCTCTTAATCACAATCAGTTGATCAGTTTGAAAAACTTGTTTTTTTTTTATTTAATTCCTGATCTTTTTCTTTAATAATGCTGGGAAATCCGCGCCCCCTTCATAGCATGTCCCTTCCCCCATGAAAACTTCCTTCATGGAAAGATCCTTCCATATAGACCCCGACCCTCTCCTTCCCCCAACTACCAGAAAAAATCTCCTCTGAAAAAGTCTGTATACTTCCCAATAACCAATACTATATGTTAACATTGAGTAAAGTTCATAACTTTCAGCCCTCCCCCTGGGGACTTTGGGGGATCAAGTCATCCTAAAAGACATTTTTATCATATTTTCGACCATGCTGAACAAAATGGCTATCTCAAATTTTGATCGGGTGACTTTGGGAAAAAAATGAGCGTGGGAGGGGCCTAGTTGCCCTCTATTTTTTTTGGTCACTTAAAAAGGGCACTAGAACTTTTAATTTCCGTTCCAATGAGCCCTTCCACGATATTCTAGGACCACTGGGTCGATACGATCACCCTGGGAAAAAAAAACAAAAAAAAACAAACAAACAAACAAATAAACACGCATCCGTGATCTTTCTTCTGGCAAAAAATGGAAAATTCAACATTTTTGTAGATAGGAGCTTGAAACCTCTACAGTAGGGTTCTCTGATACGCTGAATATGATGGTGTGATTTTCATTAAGGTTCTATAACTTTTTAGGGGGTCTTTCCCCCTTTTTTCGAAAATCAGCCAAATTTTCTCAGGCACGTAACTTTTGATGGGTAAGATTAAACTTAATGAAACTTATATATTTGAAATCAGAATTAAAATCTGATTCTTTCGATGTATCTATTGGTATCAAAATCCCGTTTTTTAGAGTTTCGGTTACCATTGAGCGGGTCGCTCCTTACTTACAGTTCGTTACCACGAACTGTTTGAAAATTTCAAGCCTTCCAATCAGTTTCGACTATTAAAAAGGGCACTAGCCCTTTCAATTTCCAATCAAAATGAGCCCTTTTGAAGTTCCTACGACAACACTTTCAATAAAAACCTTATATGCTCCCAGGACATAACTTACAACCCTTTCCCTGAGGGCAGAGGGAGGGGGGGGTTGTCATCCTCAAAGACCTTATTTCCAGACTTTCAAGTTGAACAAATTTTCTATCTCAAAATTTTGATTGGATGTGTTTGGGGAAACGGTGGGCGTGAGAGGGGGGGGGGGGGGGGGGGGGGGGTTAGTTACCCTCAAATCACTTCCCACTATTTAAAAGGGCACTAGCCCTTTCAATTTCCAATCTAATGAGCCCTTTTTGAAGTTTCTAAGACAACGCTTTCTATTAAAACCTTATATGCCCCCAGGGCATAACTTACAACCCTTGCCCTGAGGGCTGTAAGGGTTTTGCAATCCTCAAAGACCTAATTTCCAGAACTTTCAACTACATTGAACAAAATGGCTGTCTAAAAATTTTGATTGGATGTGTTTGGGGAAATGGTGGGTATGAGAGGAAGGTTAGTCGCCCTCCAATCACTTTCGACTATTAAAAAGGGCACTAGCCCTTTCAGTTTCCAATTGAATGAGCCCTTTTTGAAGTTTCTACGACATCGCTTTCTATAACCCTTGCAAGGCATAACTTACAACCCTTGCCCTGAGGGCTGTGGGGAAAGTGTTCATCCTCAAAAACGAAATTTCCGGACTTTTTGACTACTTCGAACAAAATGGCTATCTCAAAATTTTGATTGGAATGTGTTTGGGGAAATGGTGGGCGAAAGCCAACTACTTTCGACTATTAAAAAGGGCACAAGCCCTTCGACTTTCCAATCGAATGAGCCCTCTTTGAATAACATGGCTATCTAAAAAATTTTGATTGGATGTGTTTGGGGAAAAGGTCGGCGTGAGAGGGGGGTTAGTTGCCCTCCAATCGCTTTCGACTATTAAAAAGGGCACTAGCCCTTTGAATTTCCAATCGAATGAGCCCATTTTCAAGTTTCTAAGACAAAACTTTCAATAAAAACCTTATATGCCCCCATGGCATGACTTACAACCTTACCCTGAGGGCTGTGGGGGGAATGTCATCCTCAAAGATATATTTCCGGACCTTTCAACTACTTTGAACAAAATGGCTATCTCAAAATTGTGATTGGATGTGTCTGGATAAATGGTGGGCGTGGGAAGGGGTGTTACTTGCCTTCCAATCACTTTCGACTATTAAAAAGGGCACTAGCCATTTCAATTTCCAATCAAATGAGCCCTTTTTCAAGTTTCTACGACAACGCTTTCTATAAAAAACCTTATATGCCCCCAGGGCATATCTTAAAAAACCCTTGCCCTGAGGGCTGGGGGGGTTGTCATTCTCAAAGACCTAATTTCCAGAGCTTTCAACTACGTTGAACAAAATGGCTGTCTCAAAATTTTGATTGGATGTGTTTAGGGAAAAGGTAGGCGTGAGAGGGGGGTTAGTTTTCCTCCAATCACTTTCAACTATTAAAAAGGGCAAAGCCCTTTGAGTTTCCAATCGAATGAGCCCTTTTCGAAGTTTCTACGACAATTCCTTCGATACGAAGTGCCATGGTATGGAAAAAAATTCGATACGAAGTCCCCCAAATATATTTAAGGGAATGGTGGGCGTGAGGGGGTTAGTTGCCTTTCAATTACTTTCAACTATTAAAAAGAACACTAGCCCTTTGCATTTCCAATCGAATGAGCCCTTTTTCAAGTTTTTACGACAACGCTTTCTATAAAAACCTTACATGCCCCCAGGGGCATAACTTACAACCCTTGCCCCGAAGACTGTGGGGGAGTGTCCAGCTCAAAGATATAATTTCTGGACCTTTCAACTGCGTTGAACAAAATGGCTATCTCAAAATTTGACTGGGATGTGTTTGGGGAAATGGTGGGCGTGGAAGGGGTGTTAGTTGCCCTCCAATAACTTTCGACTATTAAAAAGGGCACTAGCCATTTCAATTTCCAATCGAATGAGCCCTTTTTGAAGTTTCTACGACAACGCTTTCTATAAAAACTTATATGCCCAGGGCATAACTTACAACCCTTGCCCTGAGGGCTGGGGGGGGGGGGGGGGTCTGGTTCTCATCCTCAAATACCTAGCTTTTAGAGCTTTCAACTACGTGAACAAAATGGCAATCTCAAGATTTTGATTGGATGTTTTTTTGGGAAAAGGTGTGCGTGAGAGGGGAGTTAGTTGCCCTTCAAATCACTTTCGACTATTTGAATTTCCAATAGAATGAGCCTTTTTTGAAGTTTCTACGACAACGCTTTCTATAAAAAAAATCTTATATACCCCAAGGGCATAACTTACAACCCTTGTCCTGAGGGCTGTGGGGGAGTGCACTCCTATAAAACATAATTTCTATCTGGAAATCAACTACGCTGAACAAAATGGATATCTCAAAATTTTGATTGGATGTGTTTGGGGAAATAGTGGGCGTGGAAGGGGTGTTAGTTGCCTTCCAATCACTTTCGGCTATTAAAAAAGAGCACTAGCCATTCCAATTTCCAATCGAATGAGCCTTTTCGTAGTTTCTACGACAACTCCTTCGATACGAGGGCCCTGGTATGGAGAAAAAAAAAAAAAAAAAAAAAAAAAAAAAAAAAAAAAAAAAAAAAAAAAAAAAAAAAAAAAAAAAAAAAAAAAAACATAGTGCCAACATCGTTCTTTACTTAGGCAGCGCGATTGCGCTGCTTATGATTTTAACCTAAATAGCCAAAGAGACTAATGTCCTCGCCACAATGCTATCAGGTTTGTACAATAGTCATTGTTTTAAAGTATTTGCTGTACCTATCACCAGTTTATGTTGATTTATTAATTAAATAAATTATGCATGAAAATTTCCACAAAATATTCTATTATTGCACTGTCACCGGAAGTCCATATCCTGACAAATTTGGGAGTAATTGAACATTAGGAAACAATCAAACAATGGCTCACAACTTAAAAAGTAGTTCTGACAAAGATAGTTTAAGAAATAACTCATTTTTCTTCTGTAATACAAACAAGTTAAATAACGAGTTAATAAAAGCGCTGTCAGACAGTAGATTGCTGATCAATGGACTCAGAGACAGAAGATACGAAATAGGAAAATTAAAACCCATGTGGACACCTAGAACTCATAAATGTTTACATGCAAGGAACAGCAAATTCCAAGACATATTATTAGCCTCTCAGCAAAATTTGTGAGGTAATTTTAGAAGACCATAAAGAATACAAATAAGCGGAGCATGTAATAACACTGTTCCCAAGTTAGTGAAACAGTTAATTATATGGACTTTCCACAAACTCACTAAGAATTGGGGACTACTACTACTACTAACAGCTCATTGCAGCGTCAAGCCACCAAAGTCAACACAGCGACGCACGCTCCTGCCCAATCCCAGTCTACTTAAAGCCTCCCTCTTTACACCCTCCCAGGAAGTTCTCATTTCTCTTAAATCATTCCTTACGGCATCCTGCCACCCCATTCAGGGACCAACTAATTTTCGTTTGGCCCTAGATAGTTGGCCAACAAGGACAATTTGACATTGTTCATCCACAGAACGTGTCCTAGTCATCTCAACCTTCCATTAAAGCCATAGAAAGCAGGATTGAACCATATTTTTCGTACAGCTTACTGTTTGAGATACAGTCAGTCAGTCGGACACCTAACACATACCGTAGGCAATTTCTTTTAAAAACATTTAACTTATCCTCCCCTGTTTTTTTGGAGTACCAAAGCTTCAGAACCATATTTAACCCTATCATTACTGTGACTTCCAATATTTTAATCTTCGTTCGCAGATATATCTTCCTATTCTTCTGAACTTCTTTCAACTGTGAAAACACACACTGGGCCTTGGCTATTCATCTTTTAACATCTTCACTGCACCAACCGTCTTTACTAATAATACTACCTAGATAAGTGAAGCTGTCCATTTGATCGATTTTCCCGTTACGCTCCATCACCTTTCACCTTTACTTATTCCTATTCTTTGTGACTTAGTCTTCTTAACTTTAACTTTTAAGCCCATTCTTGCAACTTGAACTCGCAAAACATCTAAAACTTAATTGATTTTGCTAAAACTTCCATCTAGGATGCTTAAAGCATCAGATAGTCTAAGTCTAGGAGTTTCACTTTCCCATTTGATTCCACGTTCTCCCATTGCGTTTGCTGTGCCCCTTATGACAAATTCCATAAAACAGATCCATGCTTAAACTCTTGATTTAATACGAAAGCAGCTACTAAGGTCATTTCCTACCTTAACCGCAGAAACGTTATTTCTGTATTTCTGTGCATCAATTTAGTGAATTTATCCGGTATACCATACAAGGATATGACCTTCGCTAAAGCTCTTCAATCAGCTTAATCAAACACTTGCTCATAATCTATAAAACTGAGGACTGATGGCGTTTGATGATTCAGGCACTTATCAATTACTACTAATCTAAGAGTCAAAATCTGGTCGACCCGTTCTCTACCCTTCCTAAGACCAGACTGCTCCTCTCTTAAAAATTTATCTACAGCATCTTTAAGTCTAAAAAGACTTAAAGCACATTACTTGGTAATGTGCTAATGCCTCTATAGTTACCACATTCACTCTTATCACCTTTCTTATAGAGGGATTTAATTAGTTTACCTAAAACCGCTAGGTACTACCGCTTTTTCAAAATCATATTCATAATCTTCAGTAACTTGTCTCTAACCTCATAACTACCATATTTAAAAAAACTCATTTACCACAGTATCAGCGCCTAGTGCCTTATAATTTTTTAATCCTTTAAGTATAGTCACCAATTCTTCCCCCACAAAATAACCCTTCGTTCACATTCACAGCGTCACAAAGTTTTTCATTCTTTTTTATATCTTTTTCTGTAACTCTAGAACGGTTTAGCATAATCTGAAAATGTTCAGCCCATCTCTCTTTGACTCTTTCCTTATCACTAATTGTAGCCCCGTTCCTGTATTTCACTAGGACCAGCCCAGACTGAATATCCCGTCTCAATTATTAACATGCTAGTACAATATTTTACTATTATGTCGTCTGGTTACATATTCCAGATCTTAAGCAATTGTACCCATGGTCTCCCCTTTACACCTCTTCAATTCATATTTTAATGCTTTCTCCACTTTCTTTACATTCCTCTTGTTTTCACGCGATCTATCACTCAAAGAACTTTTGCACACGCCATTCCTCCTCTCTATTCAGCGTAAAAATATTTTGACCAATGCTCCTAGCTGCGTTTCTAACTTTCTTCCCTAAGACCCCATCAGCAACTTTATAAAATGCCTACCTAAAATCATTACATGAATCTTCTACATGGTCAAATTTTAAACTCGAGTTCACTATAGTCTCACAATCGTATCCTGAAGTCTCCAATGTTATAGCTTCCCAGAAGATAGTTAATCTTCCTAAACTTCCGTTTAAATTAACCCTAGATACCGCTATTTTCATACTCTTTAAATCATTGAAATTATTATAGACTCAGGAAAAGCAATGGTCCCAAAGCCAGTACAGGACGGGGAATAACATATCTTCTCAAGTCTACACAAAGCGCTTAAGTCGGCTTAGAACCTGACAACAAAAATCCCTGGGACCATCAGTTGAATCGGGGCTTTGTGCAATCTAGTTTCGTAATTTGTCACAAATATGAGATAGCCGTAAAAACAAGACATCAGTAGTATACCACGAATCTACAGGGCTGGGCACCCACCTGAAACATAGCCGATTTTCCGTCCAGGTGGTTTCTTGAACTTCCAGTTAAGTGACAATGAATTTTTGCTTAAATGACGACAAGGTACTAACTTTGTATGCACCATTTATGGCAAAAAGAGAGATTCTTAGTAATTATGGCTAACTGAATTTAAATTATTATATTGTTTTCAGTCAATGTAAAAAAACATCAACAACACAACTTCAATAAACGTAAGTTATGGGCTGAAAAGTTATCCGTTTTAGTAATTTTGCGGACAAATTGAATTGTGAAATTTAGTGAGCTGTTGTTGTACTTGTTACTGCCTAACAAAATATTCAGAAGAATTTGAACAAGATAGCCTTTAAGATTTTTAAGCAATAGAAAATAGCGAAATAAGACGACGAAGTCCCTCTGGGCATCTCAGGACAATGCAACTGACACAATCTGAGCAAATTTTGATCTCTTATAAAGATATCTGACAAAATAAAATTAAAGTACCTGTGCTAAGTAGTAGAGGCAGAGTTTGGTTGCTGGTTGTCGAATCGCATCTAAATACGAGACAATATTCTCGCCCAATTCTCTTGCTTCTTGACGCCCAAGCGAAAACTGAGACACACACATCAACAACATTTCCTAAGAGACGTGGAATCTCTATGTTTAGTATAGCAACAATGAATGCACTCTAAAAAAAATATAATATAAATAATGAAAGCTAATTATAGGTATGAACAATGATAGTGCTTTTTTATGTGCCCCTTAGACTACAGCTCATGAGCCTGCCAACTTGGCTAAATGAAATTCAAAACCCCCTACGATGTACAAAATCGTCATAAGTTGTGACAGATAAATACTTAGAAGAGAACAAACTTAAAACATGATTATTTGGTTGTTTTGCTGCTGATTTCGCAAGCAGTTTTTTTTGCAAATTTCTTTTATAGCTAAAGATGCTTTGCATCTTCTTGCAGCCACGAGGACGTTGATCCGTGAATCCACAGGTCATTAGGAATAGCGCTTATATCCCATATGATATAAGCGCTCGTATTTGAAGGGGCAGATTGACATAGATTATAATAAGTTTGAGCTTTAAGCAAGTTTACGTGTACATGTTTACATGTACATTTTTGTTTGTACAAGTTTACATTTACATGTACAAGTTTACATGTTGTCCTCGAAAACCTAAGCGTTACTTTCAGATAGCGTAATTTCAATGAAAAATACGATCAAAAAAAGCTATGGATATGTTATGACTCTAGATAACTTTAAAAAAAGGAAAAAATCCTTTGCATTTATTGTAATCTCAGACACACTGATAAAACCGTATATTATCCTGATTAACGGTGACAGTTTCAATCTACATTTTTAGAGGCATAACGTTAGCCCATGGTTTCACCAACATCTCCCAACTTATCAACCGAAAAAATAGGTATGTTGCACCTTACTTGAACCAGAAGCACGTAAATTTTTCAATAAGTATGATTAGAGATCTGAAAAACTAGACGCTCACCATTTTCCATTCCCCCAACCCTCCCACCACCAGCTTCTTGGAAGAAACGCAGTAGACGAGATATCCCTCCAACCCCGCCATCCGTTCCTTTTTCGGCTTTTCAGCAGAAAGGCAGCTTGTCTAAACAAAAAAAGCAATGATTTTTAATCTACCAGACTTGAGGCGAAAAGGGGTGTCCAATTATACAGGATATATCCCATATCCAGATTCACTTCGGAAATGGAATGTTAGGGTTACTTTAAGGTACAGAGCAAAAGTAATCATTTTCAGATGTTGTCATCTTCATTTCAGTCAAGGGATTTGGGCAGAATTTATTACCGATTGAAGGCCGGACTAAATGATATTTCTTCTATTGGGGGCACCACCACCCTCCTTTCTCCCAAAATTACTTTTAACCTGGGGACGACCTTCAGCAGGTTTCTTTGAATGTACCTCTGCTCCAGGGGATTCCAGTATTTGTATAACATAATTTCTCGGGTTCACAAATCCATTAAAATGACTGTTACTACTCACTATTTTCCCTTTCCGACTGAACCAAACATCTAGAATAAATGATTAACATCCTGAAGAAGAAGAAGATAATCTGCTAGTCCTTGGATAGTGGGTACCACACTAGCTTTTCTACAAAACCAGCCCAAAGAGGTGTAAAGGTCTTCCTCACGTGGTTCATATGGCTCCCTGGACAAGAAGAGGAACAGAAGAGGGCGAGTTTAGAACCACAAAAGTGAGTCTAATTACTTTGAAATCATTTCTAATAGTCCTCTTCACATTTCTGAACTTGTTAATTTGGATTTTCTTCAAGAAAAAAGTTTACATGGATATAGAAACAGGATTAAACAACGGCTGAGAAACTGTTTTACCAGTTTGTCTGAACTTACCATTAAGCTTTTAATCTTGCTTCGGATAAATTTTTTCAAACTCGCTTCAGTTTTCCAAACAATCTATCCATGCATGATTACATAATCAGTTCAATTCTACAGCTGTAACTGCTTTTGACCAAAAAAAGAAAGAAAAAAAAGCAGCCCCTAAGCAAAGTCGAGGCTTTTGAACTATTTATTCATTGTATAATGCTTAAGGCGTGATTTGGGACCACGATTAGTTTACTAGATGGTTAAACTGACTATATATAGAGTATGTTCAAATTAAAAATGTTATGAGAGGATATTAAAAAAAAACCTTTCATTCAGTACTGTAAAATATGAGGAACAGAAGAGGGCGAGTTTAGAACCACAAAAGTGAGTTCTAATTACTTTGAAATGATTTCTAATAGTCCTCTTCACATTTTTGAACTTGTTAATTTGGATTTTCTTCAAGAAAAAAAGTTTACATGGATATAGAAACAGGATTAAACAACGGCTGAGAAACTGTTTTACCAGTTTGTCTGAACTTACCATTAAGCTTTTAATCTTGCTTCGGATAAATTTTTCCAAACTCGCTTCAGTTTTTCAAAAAATCTATCCATGCATGATTACATAATCAGTTCAATTCTACAGCTGTAACTGCTTTTGACAAAAAAAAGAAAGAAAAAAAAGCAGCCCCTAAGCAAAGTCGAGGCTTTTGAGCTATTTAGTCATTGTATAATGCTTAAGGCGTGATTTGGGACCACGATTAGTTTACTAGATGGTTAAACTGACTATATATAGAGTATGTTCAAATTAAAAATGTTATGAGAGGATATTAAAAAAAAAACCTTTCATTCAGTACTGTAAAATATGAAAAAATAAATAAATAAGAAATCTGTTTACATTTTGGTGGGTGGCAATAATGAAGCTAATGTTTCTATTCAGGATTTTCTTATTCTATGATGACTACAATTAGACCCCGGCGCCGCGCCGATGAGGGAAGACCGGCGGCGCGCCGCCGGCGCGATCAACGTTGACCGCAAACAATAATGTTTTCATCAGTCTTTCTCAAATCACAATTAGTTGTTTTTTTTCATCGAGCATTACTGCATACAAAACTTCAAATACCATATCACAAAATTCGTCAGTTATCTGTGCAAAAACTTTGAATATAAGTTTGAACTAAGAAGCTTAATTTTTTCATAATGCCCTTTGCCAATGTCTGTTTTGTCACCTGTACAACTGTTGAAATGGGCGACTTTGATATTAATTGTTTTTTTTTGCTCTTTTAGATTCCTAAAAAGCCTTCTTGTATTAAAAAGTGGTTTTTAATAACCATTAAAAAAAATGCATTTTTAAGTTGTTTTTTTTTAGCTTCTTTATAGAATATATGTCATGTAGGCTAAGGCTGAACTGCAGCTTTTTTATTGCTTTTGGCTGCTCTTTTGGATAGCATTCATTTTATCTTTTGGGGATTTATTCCCAATTATAAACTCATAAATACCTAATATATGTCAAAATTATAAACTGCATCTAAAAGGAGTAAATTTGTCAAATTGAAAAATACATGATGAACACTTCACACGAGAACACTTCAATTACAATGAAAAAAAAAAAACACTTAATGGTTTATTCGGTATGAAGAAAATGAAGTGCCGGCTATTTTCTTAGGTAAAACATGAAAAGCTCATCCGTTTTAAATGTAATTAAATGAAATAATATGCAGACTGAAGTAGCTCCAGGAAGATGTTGAGATTTTCTTCCTAGTTCGTCACTTTTAATCCAAGCAAAATGTTAGGAGACTTAGTATCAGTTATTGAGTTTAAGCTTTGATTTCCAAAGGCTCACAAAAATGATCAAATTTAAGAAAGTCGCAACAATTAGTCACCTGTGGTAAAAATACTCAAAGACTCCTCTTTGATCCCCACCCAGGCTCAAAGCTTCTGCTATGGTAATTTCCATGGAAATCTCCAAAGAGTTTCTTTCTAAAATAGCTTTCAAGCGTAGTTTAGGGGTATTTAGCCTTTTTTGCTTTTCTTCAAAGCTTTGAAAAAAGTGTTATAATATTCCAAATGTTACGTTTGTTATATTTGTGCATATTTTTGGTAATCATTTGTGGGGTGATGAAATTTTTTAAACCACTGTAGATACGTAAAACGTGGCAACATCTAGTACCCTGAGGTCATTAGACTGTCAAAGACTCCTCCTTGAACCTCCCAAATTGAAAGTTTTTTATTATGACCTGGCCTTTTAATGTAACTTGGGCACTGGACCAAGGCGCCATTGTCACTCGAGAGCAACGTTAGGTGGGGATGTCTATATCGCTTTCGTCACACCAATTCGTTTTAGTGTGAATCTGCCTGGTACTTATGAATGAATGTTTTCAAAGTAAACCTGTTTCACCAATAAGAAAAAAAAACGGTTTGGACGCATATGTCCCTTTCCCTTTGGACGATAAAAACCATGCAAGTGCTGTATCAAGTATAGCTAACGAAAATCTTTTTAGTTTTTTTGTCAACTTTTTGGCATCCCTGCTTTCAATAAAAAAAAATCAAGGTACTATCACTGAAATATAATAACTCCCTATGCCCCCCCCCCTCTATGGATACCATCTTGATAGGATACCGTCTCTGCTTTAAATAAAAAAATAACTTATTGGCACCCCTGCTTTAAAAAAAACGAGGTATTATCATTTAAATATGATAGCTCACTACCCTCCCTGGATATCACCTTGATAGGATGCCTTCTCTGCCTTAAATTAAAAAAAAAAAATAACTTTTTGGGATCCCTGCTTTCAATAAAAAAATTTCGAGATATTATCATTTAAATGTAATACCTCCCTCCCCCCCCCCCTCTGGATACCCCTTGATAGGATACGGTCTCAGCTTTCATTAGAAGAATAATTTACTTAATAATTAACTAGGTCGCTATATGGTTCAAACAAAAAACATGCAAAATAATGTTAAACAGTTTAGTGTTCCTTGAAAAAAAATTGAGGGTATGAGTAAAGGGGTACAAAGACAACAACAAAAATGAAAAATTATTCAGATATACCTCAAAATGGAAAATTCTTCGCCGTGGCATTCTAAAGATCCAAAGAATCTAATCAAAAGGGAGCACACACAAAAGCCAAATTAGGCCAATAGCCTATGAGAAATCGCAAAATACCCAAGAAAAATATCCCAGGTAATTTGATATCATTTCTTCTGTCTCCACTTTAAATGAAAAAAATAATTATCTTTTGGCATCCCTGCTTTCAAAAAAAAAAAAAATAAAAAATAAGGTATTATCATTTAAAAATGATAGCCCCCTATTCCCCCCCCCCCTATAGGCAATAATTTACAATTCATTTATGAACCATATTTTTGGGGTAACTTCCGGTTATATCTTAATTCCCCAACCTTGTACATAGCTTAGTCTATAGCTAAATTTTGTCTCAATAGAAGGTTTTTTTTTTGGGGAGGGGGGGGGGGTAAAATGTTTCAGATAGAAGATTGTATTTTCTATCAGGCGTTCAACAATTGAGTATTAAACATTAAGAAAATCTTATCTAAAAACAGCAAACAAAAAAAAATCTGCAAACTTACAATTCAACTGTAGAACCAATCTGTCGGCTGTCGATTTCAAAATCCAACTGAAGGTTGAAGCTGTATAGTAGGGAATGCGTTCTATAATTCTATTTAACTTTGTAAATAAAATTCTTGACTACGAATGATGTAAGAAATAGCGATTGGAAAACTGCATTCGAAATGATTTAAACGCATTTCATAAAGACGATACTTTGTTTTGACAACATATGAAGAACTGTGCATATTACAATATTTGCAATTGCATATTGCATCTGTCTGGTTTTTATGCAAAGTAACAAAAAGGACGAAAATTAATGAACAAGAGAGCAGTGAAGAATTATGGTATGCAAAGTAATATTTGACAGTGAAAGTCACTGGTGATAAATCGCTAGGGGTGGCACCGCGATTGCGTGATTTTCGGGGATTCGGAAAACCAAATTTTTTTCGGGGTGACGCATAGATTTCAGGGAAATTCCTGAAAATTCGGGGATAGTGCAAGCCCTGCTTGATTTCTAATCAGGAAAATCGAAATACTAAACCACACGAGAAGGAAAAGCTCCGACTTTGCGGTTGACGCAATAAAGAATTGCCGCAAAATTAATTTAAAGTTGACCGAACGCCGCCACCTCTACCGGCACGCCTGCGGCACGCCGGCGGCGTTACGACCCTTCGGCGGCGTTCGACCGGGCGTCTCGTCGGCGGCGTTCGGTCGATCCGCCGGCGCGGCGCCGGGGTCTAACTACAATGCGTTTTGAAACTAACTCTCAAGGCCATATCCAGGGGGGGGGGCGGTACCCGGTTTGAATCCCCAAAATTTTTGACCGAGTCGAAAATTAGTCTAAAAAATACCTGTAAAGACAAAACCTTACCAGAAAACAGGATGTTAGACTAAGTCCACGGAAAAAATAGGGTAACCCCCCCCCCCCCCCCCCCGAACAAAAATCCTGGATCCGCTCTTGCTAACTCTACTTATAAAAGAGAAACTGATTATTCTTATATGGTTTTTAGTAATCTATATAAAATGATGGATAATCATGGTAAATCACAGCTTAGCGTATTCATGAACGTCGTGAGCAACAGAAATATACCATCACGCAACAGGTTGATAGCCACTGCTTCTAAAATGCGATGCAATTACCAACAACATACTGGGGTTGTGTACGCCTCAACACAACAAAAACTTCTTTTTTTCATTCATGAGAAAGTCTTAAATATGAAGTAAGGAGCTGTAAAGTGAATGCTATGGATAAAATTGCTGAAGATAGGGAAGAAAAAGTCAGACGCCTTGATAATAAAATATTTTCCTGGCATTAAAAAAAAAATGAAGAGGGAACAATGAATCAGGAATTATTCTAGTTAAAGATAAGAACTGCTCCAGAATTAGTGATAAGGAAAGAGTTAAAGCGAGATAGACAGAACATTTCAAAAATACAATAACCGTGAAAAAGTTACAAGAAAAGATATAGAAAAAGAATGTTAAAGTTTGTCACACTTTGGAAGAGAAGGAAAACTTATTTCGTGAGGACGAATTAGTGATACCGCTAAAAGGTTTAAAAAATGATGCTGCCCGAGTGCTGATAGTGTGAAAAATGGGTTTTTTAAATATGGTGGTAGTGAAGTTAGAGATAAATTACTGAATATTATGAATATGACGTTTGAAAAAGGGGACCTACCGAACAACTTTAACCCCTTAATTTAACCCCTCCATAAGAAAGGTAATAAGGGTGAGTGTGGTAATTATAAAGATGTTTGCATAGTTTCAGTAGGAAGCAATTTTTTTTTACTTTCAAAGGAAAGCACAGTCAACTCTCAATAGCTCAAAATCTTCGATATCTCGAATTATTTTCAATCCCCTTGGAAAAACCCGTCTAAGCCGAAGACAAAACCATACATAGCCCGAAATAACTTTGCGGTTATATTTTAGTTCTGTAAGTCGAAGTGACCAGAAAATTACCTTTATAACTCCATATTCTGTAGATAAGTCGGCATTTAATTTTCCTTTACCTCTACAAGTGAAAGTATATCAGTAGGAACCTATCATGAGTTACTGTAACGAACACTGTGCTGTCATCTATAATCGAGTCTAACGCTGACAGGACATAATTCATTCATGGATTATTGATCCACTAACGGGTCAATGACACCTTTTTTAAGGTCAATTTGTTTTGTTGTTTCTAAGCGTATTGATCGAGTCTAACGGGACAAGATCACATGTCTCTTTCTAAGCCAATCAGGGAAGTTACGTAAGGTTTCCTTACATCACAATTCACCTTGAGATTTTGTTTTTATTAGTGTGTGAATAGAAGTTCACTAAGTCTATAGTTAGCAGTGTGATAGCATGAGTGAACAAATTGAGTTACAAATATCCTTTTTTTTTTGTGACTGCTCTACTTGTAAAGGTCATTTTCATGATTTTGAGTATTCTCATGAACCTACTGCATGTTTAGACAGCATAGAGGCAGGGATAGATGAGAAGAATCTGGAAAAAATGAGGAGAAAAATCATACATGATATGGGAGAAATTTATAGCGATTGCAAGTAAGCTCGCATAAAAGAAGGTTTGATATGACAGAAAAGGAAGATCGAAAAAAGAGACAGAGAAAAGAGGGCTTTCTCTACAGAATATCTCAAAATATAGTATAAAAGACATCGATGAAAACCCACAGAAAAATGTGCATAGTGCAAGATATAACACTGAATACTATGATGAATATGATCTAAGAGAAGAGAAAAAGTGACCTTTAAGAGACAACATAAGAGGTTATTCTATGGAATGAATTTTAAACATTGAAAACCGGGATAGAAGAGCTCTCATATATCATTTAACGATAAATCGAATTATTGATATGCATAATGAGTTTTATATTGTAATCATACAATAAATTTGTTTGTACTATATTAATTTTCTCATACTAGATATGTATAGAATAAGGATACCAGCAGAGACTTCTGTACATGAATAGTTCAGTTTGATTCGATCACTCCATAGAGTACTATCAGTCCTACAGTCAATTTTTTTTATCAAAGATAAAAAAAATCATTTTTTCTAAATATTTTTATTTAATTGTCAAATCAATATTTATAATACTCTTTAAATATATGACCTCCTCATCATCCACTACCCTATCCTAAACGATAATAACTTCAATTTGAGGTGACGGTATTGTAACTATTTGAATGCTGTCATCATCATCATTGATTATTTCGATATTTCTCAGAGGGGGCATATCAACAATATAGGCGATCATCATCTTCGACACACAGTATCCCTGAAGGTCCCAACCTCACCAAATCATCTGACGTATAAAGAGTCCATCATCTGTATAATGAACTTCTACCACGTCGTCATTATCATCTGTACTATCAATCTCAGGTTTACACAAATGAAGCTCCTCACTTTCCGTGAGCTCCCACTCGGTCCATATATCCTAAAAAGGTCGAGAACACTATGATTAAAAAGGCTCAGTGGAATGGTATGGTCTTCTTAAATATACTGAGGGGTGTTCTATAAATGTAATAAACAGGATTACTTAATATTTTTCATTATATCCATAATTTTCATGTCTAAAATTCATCAATTAGCCGGGTAAGGTTTTTGTTTTTATTTTTTACATACGGGACGAGATTTAATGTCCTTGATAAAAGCCTCTATGAGATTTAATGTCTATGGTAAAAACTGGATAAAACCTTTCCAAGAACTAAGTTTTTCAAAGAAAAGTAAAGAGCTGCTACATTAAATCAAAGATTTGCGGAAATGATGTCGAATAATTCTTCAAACGTAAATTTTCTGTAAACTTACTTCTAATGATATATTTGTTAGAGTGACAGAAACCCTTTTTCCACAAATTTTTCTTTCAGGTGAAAGTAAAGAGCTGCTACATTAAATCAACGATGTAAAGAAACAATGTCGAATAATTGTTCAAACATAAATTTCTGTAAACTTACTTCTATTGTTGATACTCTTACGCCGCAATTCAATTGAAAACCCATGTACTAAACAAACACACTCTTTTTGGCTAAAATAAATGTCTGTTATCAGTTTATTTCACTCCATTAGCAGTGGCTTTTAATGGGGATGGCTCAAAGTTTCCTAAAGTAGATTTTTATTCTTTCAAACAGTTCGTGGTAACGAACTGTAAGTAAGGAGCAACCCGGCTCAATGGTAACTGAAACTCTAAAAAACGGAATTTTGATACCAATAGAAACATCAAAATAATCAGATTTTAATTCTGATTTCAAATATATAAGTTTCATCAAGTTTAATCTTACCCATCAAAAGTTACGCGCCTGAGAAAATTGGCTGATTTTCAAAAAAAGGGGAAAAAAAAGTTATAGAAACCTTAATGAAAATCACACCATCATATTCAGCGTATCAGAGAACCGTACTGTAGAGGTTTCAAGCTCATATCTACAAAAATGTGGAATTTTCATTTTTTGCCAGAAGAAAGATCACGGATGCGTGTTTATTTGTTTTTTTCCCAGGGGTAATCGTATTGACCCAGTGGTCCTAGAATATCGTAGGAGGGCTCATTGGAACGGAAATTAAAAGTTCTAGTGCCCTTCTTAAGTGACCAAAAAAATGGAGGGCAACTAGGACCCCTCCCACGCTCATTTTTTCTCAAAGTCACCCAATTAAAATTTTGAGATAGCCATTTTTGTTCAGCACAGTCGAAAATCTAATAAATATGTCTTTTAGGATGACTTAATCCCCCACAATTCCCAGGAGAAGGGCTGCAAGAACTTTATGAACTTATGGGAAGCCCATAGCCATTTTGTTCAGCACAGTCACGACATCTGCAGATTTACATATTGTATTGGGGTTATCTATGGGAAGCATTGAAAAACAGACATTTCAAAGACCCCTCCCAGGATTTTTTCTTGTTTCTGGTGTTCAGGGGGGGCAATTGGAGGAGGGGGGTTACTCGGGAAGCATACAGAATCTTTCCGTTACTCGGGAGAATCTTTCCGTGGAGGATGTTTCTTTGGGGTTAGGGACATTTCTATGAAGGGGTCACCAGATTTCCAAGCATTATTGAAAAAACGATCAGAAATTAAATTAAAAAAAACAAGTTTTTTTCAACTGAAAGTAAGAAGCAACATTAGAACTTAAAAACGAACAGAAATTATTACGTATATGAGGGGGTTCTCCCACAAGTCAATACCTCGCTCTTTACGCTACAGTTTTTTTTTAGTGCTTTCAAAAGAGCTATCTATTCTAATTAAACGGCCTTTGTGATTCAGGGGTTTGTGAATTAAAAACATTTTTAACTTTTAACGTAAAGACCGTGGTATTGACTAAAGAGAGTACCCCCTCATATACGTAATAAAAAAAACAATAAAAAAAACAAGCGATACGCCTCAATAGTAATCGAAACTTTTTAAACGGAATTTTGATGTCAATAAATGTATCAAAAGAATGGGCTTATAATGGTGATTCTAAATATATAAATTTTATTAAGTTAAGTATTACTCATCAAAGGCTACGAGCCTGAGAAAATTTACCTGATTTTTTTTTTTCAAGTGAAAGAATTTTAATGAAAATCACACCGTCAGATTAAGCGTATCAAAAAATCCTATTACATAGGTTTCAAGCTCATATGTGCAAAAATCTGCAACTTTGTAATTTTTGCCAGAAGAAAAATATACGATTGTAGAAGTTCGTTACGTAAGTTAATTTGTAAATTAGGTCAGAACCAAATTTAGAGACAGCCATTTAGCAAAAGAAAAGTAAAATTTTTATGCATTATTTGTTCACTTATTCAATGACGGTGAGCCAAAATAAAAGCTGCATTAACTAAAAAACGATCAGAAATTAAATAAAAAAACAAGTTTTTTAAACTGAAAGTAAGGAGCGACATTAAAAAAAAAAAAAACAAACAGAAATTATTCCGTATATGAAAGGGGCTGTTCCCTCCTCAACGCCTCGCTCTTTACGCTAAAGTTTTGACTCTGTCTCACAACTTTATTTTTTAAAACAATAAAAAACTTTAGCGTAAAGAGCGAGGCGTTGAGGAGGGGACAGCCCCTTTCATATACGGAATAATTTCTGTTCGTTTTAAGTTTTAATGTCACTCCTTACTTTCAGTTTAAAAAACTTTTTTATTTATTTAATAAATGTGAGGAGGAGGGAAAACCTATTAATTACATATACATAAGATTGGACAATACAGAATCGATATACTATTGAATTTTAATATTAGATATAAGTTTCAAAAATTATGCACTAGTTAGATTAATGTATTTCACTTCCTTGACGGAAATAACATCTTGATGAATATCTTCGGTAAAAGTCACGACTCGCTCCATCTCGACTGGTACACTGTTGGTCTTCTTCTGTTCTTGAATTACTGGGGTTTTTAACACGACATTCCTCTCCGACTCTAATGGGCCCAAGCGTGATTTTAAACCTCGTCGAACAGCTGGGATGTCAGCCATGGTGATAATAAGCCGTTCTTTACTCTTAAATTATGGATTATCGATAAGTCAATGAATTCAAAGAATCCATATTTGAAAAAAAACAATAACAATGTGAAAGAAAGAATAAATGACCAAAGGGAAAGCAAATAAGTAAACCCACGTTCTAATAGAACTTCCTTTAATGCTACTTAACTTAGTGTTTAAATTCATCACTAACAAATCGTTTGATAAATAAACAATCTCAAACGAACAAAAATTACAAAAAAGAATATTGTGACAAGGTGTCATTCGAACGGAAGTTAAAAGTCCTAGAGTCCATATAATTGTTCAAACGTAAATTTTCTGTAAACTTACTTCTAATGATATATTTGTTAGTGACAAAAACTTTTTTTTCCACAAAGGATATCTTTCAACTAAAAGTAAAGAGCTGCTACACTAAATCAAAGATGAGCAGAAATAATGTCGAATAATTCTTCAAACGTAAATTTTCTGTAAGCTTACTTCTAATGATATATTTGATAGTGACAAAAACTTTTTTCCACAAAAGATATTTTTCAACTAAAAGTAAAGAGCCGCTTCACTAAATCAAAGATGAGCAGGAATAATGTCGAATAATTCTTCAAACGTAAATTTTCTGTAAACTTACTTCTAATGATATATTTGTTGGAGTGACAAAAACTTTTTTTTTCCACAAAGGATATTTTTCAACTAAAAGTAAAGAGCTGCTACACTAAATCAAAGATAAGTAGAAATACCTAAAAAGGTAAGTTAACCATAAAAAGTTAAAGAATTTTTCTGAATCACACTTTCTGATTCAGCATGTCAGGGAACACGCTTCAGGTTCAGCATGTTGGAGAACCCTAAATAATCACCCCTAAAAAAGGTAAGTTAACCCATAAATGGTTAAAGAATTTCTCAGAAAATTTCACTTTCAGATGCAGCATGTCGGAGAAGTCATACATTACTTTTCAAGTTCATGTATGTCCCAACACAAAATTTCCACAGTGAAAAAGACATATGCTACGGATCAATTCTAATTTTTTCCTGAGAAAATAAAAAGGTTCCATTTCAGTTCAAATTTTTCTCAAAGAGATGAAAAAATTAAAAGTTCTGTTCCAATTCTATCATAGAGGATAGAAAAAGTTATACTTTGTTCGTGAATATTCGCCATGATGATAAGGAGCTACACTTTAATTCTGAGTTTTCCCAAAGAAGTGTAAAAATGTTCAAGTTCTCTTCTGAATTTTCTTAAAGAAGAGAAAAAGTTTGCTAAATTCTGAATTTTTACCAAAGAAAATGAAAAAAAAAGCTTCCACTACAGCTCTTAATTTCACAAAGACATAAAAAATTTAAAGCTCTATTCTAAATTTACCTATGAGATTACATTTTATTGAACCAGAGAAATGTATGTCATATGATTTTGTTGTAAAAGCCACTATACTTTTATAAAATTCATTATTTCATGTTTAATCTCCTTAACATTTTCTGAAAGTTTCAAAATTAATAACCCAATCATACGGGGGTTTGGATTTCAGCCACGGTGACAATAAGCCGTTCTTTACTCTTAAATTATGGATTATGAATAAATCAATGAATTCAAAGGATCCATATTTGAAAAAAATAACAACGTGAAAGAGAGAGAATAAATGAACAAAGGGAAAGCAAATGAGTAAACCCATGTTCTAATAGAGCTTTCTTAATGCTACTTAACTTAGTGTTCAAATTCATCACTCACAAATCGTATGATAAATAAATGGAATCTCAAACGAACAAAAATTACAAAAAAAGAATATTGTGAGCACGAACACAAACAAGCGCAAAAAAAAACACACAAAAACACACACACACGCAAAAAAAAAAACATACACACAAACACAAACACACACACACACAAAAAAACCACACACACAAACACATGAACACAAAACACACACACACACAAAAAAACACACACAAACACATGAACACAAAACACACACGCACACAAACACACGAACACAAAACACATACACACACACACACAAAACAACACATACACACTCACACACAAAACAACATGCACAAACACAGACACACAAACAAACACACACTTTTGAAAAACCCCAAACAGTCAATTAACTATTCTAATTAATGATTTCAGGCAAGTCAAACCACGAAATACTGAAGTTAAGTTTTCAAATAATGAACTCCAGGAAACAAACACCCACGAAAATCTAAAAAACGTAAATCTGAAAACCCAAAACAGCTAATTAACTATTCTAATTCATGATTTCAGGCAAGTCAAACCACGATATACTAAAGTAAACTAGAGACTAACCTACTGAAAAGCGGCCAGTATAGATACAGTATGCCGAGAGAGAAAGAGATCACTGAAAAGCAGCCTGGGAAACTGTAAAAAGCTTTTTACTCATATGCTCCATCTCTCAAAAAGTTGCAACGCACCGTTTACTTCATGTAATGTGGAATTATATTTTCTTTATTTTGCTCTTGCGATGATATTGAGAACCCTGACATACTTCAGAAGAGGTATCCCCCGCCCCCTATACAGCGAGAGAGTTCTCTTCTGAATTCTCTTAAAGAAGAGAAAAAAGTTTGTTACATTCTGAATTTTTACCAAAGAAATGAAAAAAGCTTCCACTTCAGTTCTTAATTTCACAAAGACATAAAAAGTTTAAAGCTCTGCTCTAAATTTACCTATGAGATTACATTTTATTGAACCGAATCGTATGGTCATATGATTTTGTTGTAAAGCCACTATACTTTTATAGAATTCATTATTTCATGTTTAATCTCATTAACATTTTCTGAAAGTTTCAAATTAATATACCCAATCATATGGGGTTTTGGATTTCATTATGGAGTTCTGAATGTAAATGTAAAATCTCTAAGGAGAAATAAAAAATAAAATTTAAACTTACATTAATTACATCAACACCTTGCGGGGTATCAACTGATGCCCTTGAAGGATCGGAGACTTCACTAAAGTTATTCATTTCAATATGCACTGAAGTAAAACATCAAAACCAAATAATATATATGAGAACAGCTGTACACCTCTTTCAATAATTAAATTAACCTATGTTATTTAGAAGTACAGAACAGTTCGCAAGCTATAGGACTTCATCCATTTGCATATAGCCTTCAAAAGCCCCCTCAATGAAACAGTTATAACAATCCGAGGGCTTTATTCTTAAAATGAATGCATTGTTCTAACATTAAAAACAATTTCAAGCCCTTATCGACAAAAATGTGGAATTTTGCATTTTTTTGGCCAGAAAAAAGATCACAGATGCTTGTTTATTTGTTTTCTTTATTTTTTATTGTTGTTTTTTCCAAGGATTATCGTGTCGATCCAGTGGGACTAAAACTTTGAGAAGGGATGATTCTAATGGAAATGGAAAGTTCTAGTACCCTTTCTAAATAACCAAAAATCATGGTCCCCATCCCACGACACTTTTTCCAAAAAATCGTACAATCAATTTTTAGATAGCTTTTTTTTACTTCAACATAGTTAAAAGGCCCGAATAACTTTGTCTTTAGAGATAAAATGACCCCTCTACGGTCCCTGGGGAAATGTCCTTAAGATATAGAATTTACCTATAGTTATATTTATTGCTGGGAAGTACATATACTGGGTTTTATTCATTTTTTAGGTTAATTTTTTGCATAATAAAACCCAAGGGGTTTCCAGGAGTGAAATTTTCAGGGGGATCCGAGGGCTTTATTCTTAAAATGAATGCATTGTTCTATCACTAAAGACACTTTCAAGCTCATATCAGCAAAAATATGGAGTTTTACATTTTTCGGCCAGAAAAAAAATCACGGATGCTTGTTTTTTTTTCAAGCTCACATCAACAAAAATATGGAATTTTGCATTTTTTTTGGCCAGAAAAAAGATCACGGATGCTTGTTTATTTGTTTTCTTTATTTTTATTGTTGTTTTTTCCAAGGGTTATCGTATCGATCCAGTGGGACTAAAACTTCGAGAAAGGGATGATTCTAATGGAAATGGAAAGTTTCTAGTACCCTTTCTAAGTAACCAAAAAGCATGGTCTCCATCCCACGACCCTTTTTTCCCAAAATCGTACAATCAAATTTTTAGATAGCTTTTTTTTTACTTCAACATAGTTGAAAGGCCCAAATAACTATGTCTTTAGAGATAAAATGACCCCTCTACAGTCCCTGGGGAAATGTCCTTAAGGTATAGAATTTACCTATAGTTTATATTTATTACTGGGAAGTATATATACTGGGTTTTTATCCATTTTTAAGGTTAATTTTTTGCATAATAAAACCCAAGGGGTTTCCAAGTGTGAAATTTTCAGGGGGGATCCGAGGGCTTTTATTCTTAAAATGAATGCGTACTTCTATCATTAAAGACACTTTCAAGCTCCTATCAACAAAAATATGGAATTTTGTATTTTTTAGCCAGAAAAAAGATCACGGATGCTTTATTTTGTATTTTGTATTGTTGTTTTTTCCAAGGGTTTTCGTATTGATCCAGTGGGACTAAAACTTTGAGAAAGGGATGACTCTAATGGAAATGGAAAGTTCTAGTACCCTTTCTAAGTAACCAAAAATCATGGTCCCCATCCCACGACACTTTTTCCCCAAAAATCGTACAATCAAATTTTTAGATAACTTTTTTTTTTACTTTAACATAGTTGAAAGGCCCGAATAACTTCGTCTTTAGAGATAAAATGACCCCTCTACTGTCCCTGGGGAATTGTCCTTAAGATATAGAATTTACCTATAGTTATATTTATTACTGGGAAGTATATATATACTGGGTTTTATTCATTTTTAAGGTTAATTTTTTGCATAATAAAATCCAGGGGGTTTCCAGGAGTGAATTTTCAGGGGGATTCGAGGGCTTTATTCTTTAAATGAATGCATTGTTGATCATTAAAGACACTTTCAAGCTCATATCAGTAAAAATGTGGAATTTTAAATTTTTTTGGCCAGAAAAAAGATCACAGATACTTGTTTTTTTCAAGCTCACATCAACAAAAATATGGAATTTTGCATTTTTTTGGCCAGAAAAAAGATCACGGATGCTTTTTTTTTATTTGTTTTCTTTATTTTTTATTGTTGTTTTTTTTTCCAAGGGTTATCGTATCGATCCAGTGGGACTAAAACTGAAAGAGATAAAATGACCCCTCCTGGGAAAATGTCCTTAAGATATAAAATTTACCTATAGTTATATTTATTACTGGGAAGTATATATACTGGGTTTTTATTCGTTTTTTTAAGGTTAATTTTTTTGCATAATAAAACCCAGGGGGTATCCAAGAGTGAAATTTTCAGGGGGATCCGAGGGCTTTATTCTTAAAATGAATGCGTCGTTCTATCATTAAAGACACTTTCAAGCTCATATCAACAAAAATATGGAATTTTTGCATTTTTTGGCCAGAAAAAAGATCACAGAGGCTTGTTTATTTGTATTCTTTATTTGTTATTGTTGTTTTTTTTTCCAAGGGTTATCGTATCGATCCAGTGGGACTAAAATTTGAGAAAGGGATGATTCTAATGGAAATGGAAAGTTCTAGTACCCTTTCTAAGTAACCAAAAATCATGGTCCCCATCCCAGGACACTTTTTCCCTAAAATCATACAATCAAATTTTTAGATAGCTTTTTTTTACTTCAACTTTGTTGAAAGGTCCAAATAACTACGTCTTTAGAGATAAAATGACCCCTCTACAGTCCCTGGGGAAATGTCCTTAAGATATACCCTCCACCCCTCCGGGCAGCAGCGGGCCGAAGGCCAGCCACAGGCGGGACTCCCACCCCCCCGAGAGCCAAGGGGCCAAAGCCGGCCGAGGGCGGGACCCCCCCAACTCCCCGGGGTCACTATGGAAAAAACAGTATACAATAGTCGCCGCCGCTGCTGCAGGTTAGGTTAGAGCATTTAAGTTAATTTATCAGGTTTAGGTTGGGTTAGGTTTGAGCATTTAGATTATCAGATGAGGTTAGGTTGGGTTAGGTTAGTTTAATTTACCCAGACCGAGTTGTTTGCGATAGTCTACACATTCAACCCGGTCTGAAATTCGATAGTGGCCGTGGGGGAGTACATTTACACCTTTCTCGAGCACAAAGACCTAGTCAGATATACAAGAAATGGCATTCTTTTCAACTCTAACAGTATAATTTTTATACTGCAGAGAGCAAATTGCATGCACTTGTGCTCTCGGCACTAGACTACTCTCTACACAGGTTCTGCAGACACTCATTTTGAAATTGTTTTTTTTTTACAAAATGTGTAGGCACCCCTTTACACGCCTGTTTTACATCTTTGTTGTGAGTTCTACGCAATAAACTTTAGGACCCGGGAACACCCCATTGGATATTAAATCGCTCCCCGTCTCTGACTTTAACATGAGTAGCTGATCGGGGGCCTGGCGTTTCACCAGAAACGCCAGGGGGATGCATTCCAGTTAGAGGGATGCATTCCAGTTAGTGAAACTCATCCACGAGCTGGTGTGTTCCCCATTTTCTAAATCTTCCAATAAATCCCCGGTTTTTACTTTTAACAGCAGAAAATCTGTATCCCCCAAAAAAACTTGAACCTCCCCCTCCCTTGGCCATTGTACCTTGCACACATTGTAAAAAAACGACAACATGAGCTTTTTGGAAATTTCAAGCACTGAACTACCACCCACTATATTCTTGTTCAGTACCACATTTATTTTTTTTTTCCTGTGTAGAAGAACCATGCTTGCCTCTATACTCGTGAACGATGTAAAATTGGGGTCTGCAATAATTCGTGCACATTCTTGGGGGTCAGTCACGACGTCACAAAGGGATCTGTTCCGAACGCTTTCACACATTTTGCCAAACGCAGAATTGAATTTAAAATAAGCTTGTACATTTCCTTTTCTACTTTACTTTTTTGCCCGAGAGCGTTTATCGACAAAGGTATCGATAAACGTCTTCAAAAAAGGTTTTTGACTGAATTGCAGGACCCTATGTATTTTTGTGATCTTGAAACCATTGTTCACAATCCAGCGCAAAAGCACATGGTGAACAACGATATTATGTTTAGGGTCTAAATCTGCAATCAGTTTCTGCTTGGAGGGGGGGTCCAGTGCATCCCCATATCCTCAACCAATGATCGATTGTATGGGCTCAGTGAGTCCTTTGTCACTGGTCGATTGATACAGGGGAAAACAAAATCCTTGACTGAATCATGAAGCGCCAATGGAATGTGTCCGTCAATTTCAAAGAACCATTCTTGCAGCCTATTGTCCTCAAAGGTGTGAATGTCGGGGAACTCACAAGGATTCTCAAGCCATTTATAGTTTCCACACGACAAAGAGTAGTGAGACATTGCCGAGGGGTATAACGAGTTCATGTCAAGGAAAACTCCATTTGACTTTACACCAGTGTCTTGTCTGCTTGGATCTGTTGCCAAAACACGATCTCCATAAAAACATACCCCCCTCATTGATCGTTCTACAAAAAGGTGTCGATCCACATCACTGATCAACCCTATTTCTTCCCTACTAATTTTTAAAATCAAGTCCATCACCAAATGTGGTGTGGAAAAATAATAGCCTATATCTAACCCAAACTCTGAATAGATTTGGTTTTGTGTTTTTACAGACAATATCTAACAGAGTTAAAACGTCACTGGCCAAGTAGAGTCTACAATAATCCCACCCATTTTTACAATTACCCTTAGCCCAGACCCTCTTGGGAAATTCGTATTCCTCGGCAGTGCATTCCTCGGCACTGTTGGTGAGTGAATTATAGAAAGCTTCAATTGGAGGTAGTTTCTCCTCGCTTAACCGAGCGCCAGAACAGTAATAGTCGAATGCATATACACCTTTACAGGTCAGTAGGTCATACATTTCACTGTCTGGAAAGTGCTGTTTAAGCAAAGGAAAACTATCAAAATTGTCACTTTTCTGCACTTGAATCAATTGACTCAATGCCTTTGGAAAAAAACTAAAAGAATATAAAACCTGATTTTATTCCAACACGTATGCCCGTTATTCACTACCTGCCATTTCAACTCGAGAAGCACTAGCTTCTCGGCTGATTTGGGGATAATATTATAGGTAAATGAATTGTTTACCCATGGACTATCTACTCCCCCTCCCTCCCTGTGCATACGTGCCAAAGCCGGTAAAATAAATTTTAAATCATAATTTGCGTTGTGAATGAAAACCGGTAAAAAAAACTGCTGGCTTACATTCACATTGCACGATTGATGTGCTACCCCTCTAAAATTACTACCCCCTGATGATATTTCCTGCCACAAGTGATTGTGGTCTCTGACTTTCCCCTTCCCCCTAGTCCCTTTCCCTTAGCCCCTTCTTCAAACTCCCCCTTACAAACCCAGCATATTTTTTATCGCAAGACGATCCTCTGCAGACAACAACATTGGGTAATGGGTATTTCTCAAGTGAGAAATAGCTCCATTTGCGGTGCCAATTAATTTTGGTGAGTGCCTTGATCATGAACTCGTCCTCATCCAACGTTTCGACTATTTCTAACAATTGCATAGTGTTAGAGTTATCTCTTTGCGCGTGAGCATAGGAAACCGCTAAGGCCAAATGTTCTTTGATTCGATTCGGAAATCAAGAATCGTTCACTTCCACTAGCTTCGCTTCACAATCCAAAGAGATCTTTTTATTGCTTTGGAGGAGGGTATTTTGGAAATTTTTAAAACGTAAAATGGCCCTATCACTTGAAACTGTTTCCACTGACTGATAGCCATGCAGTCTACAATGCTTAATATGATTTTGTAACTTTAATTCAGTCCAAAATCTAGACAAGCATGTTAGACAGTAGAAACATGCCCCCCTAGTCTTACCCTCCCCCAGAACTCTACTGATGTCTGTAATTGGGTTAAAATGGCCAATTGCATTGGGTTCACTAGGTGGTGTGTACAACAACCAAACCAAGTGCTTCACCAATTCAATTGACGGGCCCCTTACTGGGAACAAGATCCCCTTCTTATTAGAACGAGCCCCATCCTCAAATTCAGTTTCATACTGAACCACAGTAACGCCGATATTTAAAATGGGCATTGGCCCGTTCGAAAATATCAATGGATCTTAACGTTACTGGGTATTTTCCCTCTAAACAAGTGAAATCTACAGTGGGAAAATCGGACCCCACCTTCCCATGTACAGCCCAGTATTCTAAATTTGTCCTTGAAGCGTCACGTGCTAGAGGCTCGACTGCTGACATGAGGAAAGCGTACATGAAATATTTTTGACCTGTTTCAAAACAGATTCGTTGAACGCCTTTGCAACCCTCTAAATCTGGATTATATTTTAATTCAATTGCCCCCCCCCCTCCCCCATGCCCCCCTCTTAAAACAAAATCTTTTTTAAATTTACAAATATTTACGCTTAAATTTTCAACAAAAATAACCACTGATCCACTCCCATTCTCGTTATAATTTTCGAGATGCGTAATAATGCGACCTACCCATTCCATAAAAACTGTTTCGTAATTTTCCAAATGCGGGTAGACCACTAGCATCTCGGTATGTACATACTGGTCATAAACTTCACTTTTACCCTCATTTAAATAAAATACCTTTAAAACAATTGAAACCTTAATAGCCTCCCTACCTCCCCCCCCCCCCCAACTGAATCTGGTTTTCTATGAGTGCACGAATTTTATCTACATATATATGGACAATTTCTATAGGGCCAAATATAAAATTCCCCCCATAAGCGAATTAAAGGGATCCCCAAAAGTCGCAGTGTAGACGACTATTGTATTTAATATTGAATTTGACAGCTGGAAGTCTGGAAATGTCATAAATTGTGTACTGCTACCCTCCACCCCCTTTTTTATATTATCCCCCTCCCCGCTTTGTTAAATAATAGGGCTATGGGAAACCATTTCAGTTGTTTGAACTATATTCGTGTAATCAGTGGGGGGGGGGGAGGGTTCCCCGTTAATTCCCGTGTAAAATCCTCTAAAAGTTTCATAGTGTTTGGACTTAGAAATGGCAAGACCCCCTGCTCAACTGTGATAGGTTCTACATTAAAATAATTACTTAAAAATCATCGATATTGTCGAGTATTTCTAGAGAATTACCATTCCATTCACTGATTGGTGAATTGCCGAGAAACTCCATAGATGCATCTTTTTCTTCTCCAACTGATGAGGACGGAGATAGGGAATATGGAACCAATGCAATCTATAAAAGAAAATAGCTTATTTTCAAAGTGTCTAAATCAACCTATTTTTAAAATTGGATTATTATTTACAAGTGCTTAGTAGCATTTGGTTAATTTACTACTTTATATATCCTGAAAGTTACGCCTTAATATAAGATATTTATAATCTAAAACATAACATAGTAGGTCTTGATTTTGTTCAAACAATCCCCTCCAAAAAAATTTCATTAATACTCTTTATCTGCTTTGGAAAAAAAAACATGATATGAAATGGATAGCCCAACTCATTCCGATAGAAAGTTTTTTTTCTAAGAAATTTGCAGAGGCAAGATTAACCTTTCGTCTATATCGCAATAGAAATTACCTAACCTTACTATGACCAGAATATAGTGCCTTTTTTGGCTTCACTAACCTAATGCGGCAGGGTGAATGCATGCACTTGACATGATTCAAAAAGAGAACATTATATTTCCTTTGGGAGAAAAAATCTTTTAATATCTCTGACACACTTTTACTGTGTTGAAAAATGACGAAAAAAGTAAATTCGTGAAAGGCCTAAAAAAAGTTGGAAGAAATAGATAGATATTTTCATAACCAGGTAGAAACTAGAGGTAAAAAATACTTACATTTCCATATTCTGGCTGGACTTGAGCGCCGGATGGTCCTGCTAGCGCGTGTTGGAGGGCAACCTCATGATCTTGTGTAGCTGCAGCAGCGATGCCACTGGCTTGCAAAGATGAGCCAGCGGGGTTCACCATCCTGTGAGCAGCCGCCCATTCTCTTTTTGGTTTTCGGCCAGGCTGTATTGGTGCCTGCGCAGATGAAACTTGGGCAGGCAGCGCTGGTCCGGAATGGATGTGGGTGCCTCTCGATGGGCCAGCTAATCTCCAGTTGTTTGCATTGGAGTAGCGCCATTACCCTTTTCTCTCTTTTCAGGGGGTGGGCGCGCATTTTCTCAAAATTGTCCTTAAAAAGAAGAAAAAATTTAGTATCGAATAATGACTCCCTGTTACGGAAGAAAAGATATTAGTACCCACCCACCCCCCCCCCCCCTCTCTTTCAGCAAAGCAAAAAGTAAAATTCGCGAGGAAGAAGCTAGGCTTAGAAATTAAACGTTTTTATTACACAACATGTGTGAAATAAACCTTGACAATCAGTAGCTCCTATTTTTACCATTTAGAGAAAAAATTAAATACACTCCGTGTTGGAAATAAACCCGAAAAGCATAGAAATCCTATTTTTACCATTTAAAGAAAAAATTAAATACAAAATGATTTTATTTGGAAATAAACTAAGAAAATTTACTAAACAGAACTCACATTATAAATCGATGTAACCAAAGTTCCCAACTCATCAATATTCAATGCTCTATCCATGGTGTCTTAAAACCGTATGATAATTTAACCACAACGCATGTCCGTTATATACAAATCTCAAGGGCGAATTGTGATGTAATGGGAAACCTTACGTAACTCCCTGATTGGCTTAAAAAGAGACACGTGATCTTGTCCCGTTAGACTCGATCAATACGCTTAGAAACAACATATTGTTTCTTAATTCCCCTTCGTTGATCAGTAATTCCATGCCGATTATGCAAATCAATTTTTCAGAAATCTAGTTCCCCTCGATTATGCAAATCAATTTCTCAGAAATTCTCTCCCCTTCGTGGATCAATAAACCATGAATAAATTATGTTCTGTCAGCATTAGACTCGATTATAGATGGCAGCACAGTGTTCGTACAGTAACTCATGATAGGTTCCTACTTATATCTCTGTGTCTCGAAGTTTTTTCAACAGACCTCTGCTAGTCGAAACCCCGATATGCAGGTAGCAACGTGTAAACTTTGATATGTTCAAAGTTTATAATGTTCCTAAAAGGTATCTATTTCCTAGCAATTAAATTTACTAATGACATTTGAAAGTAAAGTCTTGACATTTAAAAGTAAAGTCTTGTAGGGAATAAATTTTGCGATTTTGTACCTCTGTAACTTGAATTTTCATTTGTCTTGCCTCTATAGCTCGTTACCTTTATAAGTCCGTTTTCATGTACCATCGAGAGTACAGGATGGCTGGCCCCTAGCCCCTCATTACACTTCTTGGGTGAAGGGCTACGAAACGGATATCAGCACCGCCGTTTTGGACCTTAAGGGTCTAGTGCCGTCATACTTACTTACTTACTTCTATAACTCGAACTATGCATTAGTCGAACAATACGTAACTCTAAGAAAATCGTGGTCCCGTGAATTTCGAGTTAGCGAGCGTCAACTGTACGATGATACTTTTGAGACTTGATGATACTTTTGAGACTTGATGATACTTTTGAGACGTTGTAGATATAGCTTTAAGAAAAAACAGTGTAGTTTTAGGAAGGGAGGGGATAGGATATATCAACCAAATTTCCACTATTGGATTAAAAACTGAGAGGTGCGTGAGTCACCAGACCCCTTTAGTCCTGAGTTTAATAGATTATGATCAATTGGTTGATCCAGTCGAACAGAGAGTTTTAGTGACGGTTCTGTCCTTGTATGGTATATAATATAGTACATTAAAGTTATTTGTGCTAAGCACAAGAATAACTTTGCTGCATTTAAGGTAGGAAATGATCTTAGTAGCTAGTTTCGCATTGAATCCGGAGTTGAGATGGGTTACGTTCTATTTCCCATTCAGATGGATCATTTTGACAGACTTTGACAGAAGGAGCACGACAGAGGCTACAAAATTAAATGGGGAAAGAAACACTCTCCTAGACTTGGATCATGCTGAGAATTTGAGCGTTCTAGACGAAAATATTAACAAAATGAACGAATGTTAAGAAGTTTTGAGAGTTCAGGGTTCAAGAACAGATTGGAAGATTAATGTTACAAGACTAAGTCACTAAGACTGGGAACAAGTGAAGGTGAAGATGTGATGTTGGGTAACGAGAAGATTAATTAAGTGGACAGCTTTACTTACCTAGATAGTATTATGAGTAAAAACGGTGGGTACAGTGAAGATGTTAAAAGTGGAATAGCAAAGGCCTAAAGTGATTTTTCAAAGTTGAAATTTTTTTTAGAAGAATAGAAAGATAAATTCAAGATTAGAATCAAGGAAGCAAAAATAATGACAGCGGTCAAGGTTATTTGACCTCCTTATATTTTATCTACTGAAGCTAATAGGGACCCATGCATCAATCAAATTGTCTGTTATTCTATAACAGCTCCGTTTCAGACAAAAAAAGCTGCCCGACTTAATGTTCTTCTTTCTCAGCTTAGGACCCACACCTCCCATTTTAAACCTCTTATTTCCAAGTGTTTAACAGACTTCATGTGTGTTCCTCCCTCAAATGACAGACATTCTTTTTAAATCACCCATTGAATGGTACATAGTAAAAAAAAAGTGCAGCAGAAGGTGCAAATGAAAATATGAAATTTCGCACAGAAACAACGTTTATATTTAACTGATTCCCAGGAATAGGTTACTTACAACAATGGCACCAAAAAGTTGCCATAAATGTGGTTTAAGGTACTCGAATAGCTTCCTCCATGAAAACTCAGGTTGCACAGCTACCAGTTTCGAGTCAGCATCGAACCGTCTCGTAGCTTTTAATGCTTCACATCTAGCTTTTTTCCAATTTATTACCTTACAACCACCGAACAAAGCCACAGAACCTCCTGTGACAAGCTTTAACGACGGCTTTCTGATAATACACAAGAAATGAGAGGTTGCATTCCTACAAAGTAAAATAAAACATTGTACAAAAAGATTCATAATTTTTCAGAAGTCTTAAAACGTTAACAATTATTTTTAGCTCCATTTAACCAATTTAGTTCATTTTAGGCTTCATAAAATTATATACATTGGCGAATAATTGCGAATGAGATATTATAATGGAAGGTCAGTGGATCTTTGAGCAGGCAGGGAGGGGGCGAAACCTTTAAATGTCAATTTTTAGATCCAAATTTCCATCTTTTAATGATCTTTTCCTATAAATATAGGAGGGGGGTGGGGGAGGATAAAATTTAATCTTTCATCCCCTTTCATTCCGAGAAGTATGATTGGACTAAGCCTGTAATATAGAGCTGCCGAGTGGGTGGCACTTTGTTTACCAGGAGCTTTGTTTTACCAAAGTTTAAACTGAAACTTTTAATTTTTCCTTGTTTATCATGAGAAACATTTCACCCCTGTTCCCACTTCCGGCGAATGTAAAAATAGGGGTTAAAGAAGGGAATTAGACTGTCTTATCAAATAAAACTAACGGCTCTAAAGTGTCGCATAGTTGCAACAGATTCTTTAATAAGAAGCAAAGTACTTAAGGCCTCAAAAAGCATACTGAGGCTGTAATTTCAAACTTTTTATGAGACGTGCTTCAGAAAAAAATGAATAATTATTTATCACATTACCAATTTAACCTGAGACCCCCCCCCCCCCAATTTAGAAAAATGTATATTTAAATCAGTACAATATAAACCGTATAGTATAGGAGATGAGAGGTGAAAGCTCCACTCTCATTACCGAGACGATAGTTTATCATTAGGCAGCCCTAAGTAAGGAGTGACGTGGGCAAAATGTATTATCTATTTATTTATTACTATATTAATTTTTGTTTTAGACCAGGACACTTCGTACAGAAGGAATGTCATAGACACTTCGAAAGGGTCTCATTCAATTGGAAATTGAAAGGGCTAGTGCCCATTTTAATAGTATAAAGTGATCGGAGGGCAAAACCCCCCCCCCCCCTTCAACCATAATTTCCCTGAATACGCCAAATCAATTGCAATAAAAGAAAATATTTTCATCCTATTGCTACAGTTTCTACTCGTACTGCTACTCCTGTTACTGCTGCTATTACTACTACTGCTGCAACTAAAACTAAGGGCATTAAGGCGAAAAATTGGGAAATATTGAAACTGTACGGAACTGAATCGAAACACACTATGTCCACACGCGTTATTAAAAGGACATACCAGAAATGCTTCAGGAACGGTTTAGTGGTATTAAGTTTTAACTTTCAGCGTGTATTGAAGGGGATGTTGAAGAAAACCAAAGGTGCTATGCGTATACTGCTACTAATGGTACTACAACTATTGCTACTACCCAAATACGCCCAACTTTGAGATAGCCATTTTGTTCATCGTCATTGAAAGATCCAGTAATTATGCCTTTGAAGATGATAGCCCCTACAGACCTAAGCCCTCACGGCAAGGGTTGTAAGTTATATCTCGGGGGCATATGAGCTTTTTATGGAAGGGGTAGTTGTGTGTGAATTTAGAGGAGGCTAATTTGATTAGAAATTTAAAGTTCTAGTTCCCTTTAAGAGTCAAAAGTGATGAAGGGCCACTAGCCCCCCCCCTGACACCCTCTTTTTCCCCAGACGCAACCGATCAAAATTATGAAATAACCACTTTTTCACATTAGTCCTATGAGTATATAACAATGCCTTCAGAGTGGACACAACCATCCGGAAACCCAGGAGTAAGGATCGTAAGTAGACCTCGGCGCGGCACCGATAAGGGAAGACCGGCGGCAGCAGGACTAAAAGTAGCAGCGCCGGCGTGCCACCGGCACGATCAATGTTGACCGCAAACATTTGGTAGAAACAAAATGGCAGTGGAGTTCCAGAACCCTTGCATAATAGTTGAAATAATAGATAATAGATTCGCCGTGGCATTCAATAAGATCCAAGGAATCTAATTGAAAGGGAGTTCGCACTGATCGGATCGGATTTTTATGCTGATTTCAAATATATAGATTTCGTCAAGTTTAGTATTATGCATCAAAAGTTACGAGCCTGAGAATATTTGCCTTATTTTCGAAAAAGGGGGGAAACACCCCCTAGTCATAAAATGATTATTTCAAAATCAGGGTTCAATTTTACTACAGGGTCTCCCATGACAAGGTCCCAACCAATTCATAAATAAGGCTCTCGCAGTTTCCCTTGAAAGATTCTATATCCATCGGTTTGGTTTGATCAGCCCTCATGCTTGCGGTTTTAGGGGGACATAAAGAGGAGGAGAGTTTTGAGTCGTATAATGACGCGGCCTCAATAGTTTTCTGGTTCAATTTTATCCATTGGATGCGATCACTTTAACACAATAAATTTATCGAAAAGATATTGTAAGAAAAAAGTCGTCCACCGAAATGTAAAGCAGTAAAACCTATCCGGCGCAGGTTGGGTGTTACAGTTTTACAGCTTTCAAAAAAAAGATTTTTGGCGTGTTCAGGTTGAAAAGCAATACGATACTGTGCTAATTCAAGCCATTAGATATGGACGACTTCCATAAGGTATTTGAAGCTGCATATCCACGGTCCATCCTGACGTTCCAGCTGGATAAAACATTGTGTAGGTAAAGGGCTGCCCATAATGTTCGGTATGTTTTTAAACGACAAAATTGTTTCCAATGTTTTTTTTACATCTAAAGGAATTTCATTTAAAGGAAAATTATAATCAGCATTAAGAGCAAGAACAGCGCATATTTCAGTACATGCAGGTAGTAGTGCTGTAACTGGTAAAATTGGTCACGGTACAATTGGGTATCCTACATATTTTACCGTAATTACGGACCCCCGTGAAATGGTATTTTTACCTATTTTACGTAATTTACGTATTCTACTGGTATTTTACGTATTTTACAGGTATCTTACATATTTTACGACACCTTGCAATTTTCAGGGCACAAAAGCACGAAGAGGCATACAGAAAAAGGATCTAATATGATTTGTTTTGTGTATAGCTGTTTCCCGGTTTAAAATGCAATCTGTCTGACTTAGATCTCTTGTTATCAGAAAACGATAAAGTGTATATTAGAAAAGGTAATTATAATTTTAAAATGGTGAAATATTAGCTGAAATAAAATTACATTTAGGTCTGTGAAACTGTTAAAGACAGAAAGGGCTACAAGCAGGATTGACATATGACAAACAAGGAAAAACAATAATATTAAATAGCCGAGAAAAATGTGAGCCAGCGGAAAAAAAAGAAGTGAAAATTATAGAAACAAATATTTCGTCAGGGTCTTCTGCTAAACTGTCTTCAGTGCTCAAAAAAAGAAGGAAAACTAAACTTTTAAATTATCTTTAACTAAGCAGAGGAAAGACTGTTCGATTGCCTTTCTATAAGAATGTGGAAAGCCATTTCCTTCAAATAGCCTACTAATGTTGCCTCATCAAAAATTACATGATCTGGACTTTCAATATCCTCATTTTATTTTAGATATCACATCTTAGAGAAATATATTGCATCCATGGCGTCTTTTCCCTTGAAAGCCGGCGCTTACACACCCCCCCCCTGAAAATAAGTCCCACGGAATATCCCCCTGCGCCCGCGGAAAATTTCCCCTATTTTTCCCCTTGGATAATTCCGAATTTTCATTAGATGGGTATTGAAATTTTTACTCTCCTGTTTAGTCAGGGGCAATCGTATTGCATTACTTATAGTAACAACCCTAACATTACTTATTACTTATAGTACTTATAGTACTACTTATAGTACTTATAGTACTTACAGCATTACTTATAGTACTAGATTCAGTATGAAATCTAGCTCCCGTACTGTGAAGACCAAAATATGAAATAGACAGCTATCCGAATTGAAAAAAACATTTGAGTGAATGAAAGGATTAAAATTGCGCAATTATGGATACCTGAACTGTAGTTGATTCAACAGAAATTTTTATTTCAACAAAACACGTTCTTTGGATTTTTCGGGGGGTAGTCAATCACCCCCCTTGCGAGTAAGTCTCGTTTAATGATGTTTTAAAAAAAAAAAAAAAAATTGTGTGTTCGGGCATATCGCCAAATTATATAATGAAATATTCCAGTATCTCAAGTCAAGTTCGACCAAGCTAATGAGCTCCAAAACGAAAAATTAGACCGACTACTTAGTAAGCAGGGATGATTAATAACTGCAGTTAACAATTTGTCTTCTGAAATACAGGAGTTAAAGAATGAGGCTTTAGAAAGAGATAGAAAAAAAATAGCCGAATTAGAAAGATCACTGGAAGAGCAAAAGCAGAAGAACTCGTTGCTCGAGCGTCAAATGCTACTAATTGAAGTAAAAAGAAAGAAGTTCGAACTTGATCATACACGGCTTACCTACAGATATTAATCCGAATCAATCCCTTGAAGCTCACGTGAAAGATCTACTTAAGAATACCTTAAAAATTGAGTCATCTTGTCAATTAACAAATGTTACCGCATCTTAGGTGGAAAAACTGTTAATATAACGAATAGACGCCGTAATCAAAGTCAGACACGTAAACGGCAGTTAATCCAGTGCTAATTAGGCTCAAGAATGAAGCTGAAGCGTATTTAGTTATGCAAAACGTATCCAAGCTTAAGGGCTCTGGAATAAGAATTTGCACGGACCTTCCTCCAGCACTAACACTTTACGCACAGGATTCCTCACTAAAGCAAATGAGATGAAGGAGTCTGGAATGATTGTTGCTTCTCGGTTAAAAATAAAGGAACCCACGTATGGCTTGAGATAAAAAAAAAAAAATGGTTCGGTGATATGGGAGAGAGCTGATCAATAACTGAATGGATAGTAGTAATCTGAGTGTTGATTTATACTGATTTTGTGGAGTATTTTGTTATTTAGTGTTTAGTGGTCTGGTTGTAAAGTTATTTGATAATTTATGATCGTTTGAGGATCATGATTATCTTATTTTCGGAGGCCCGTTCGCAAAAGTATCATAATGAGTATTATTTTGGTTTTTCTTACTTTGTTTTTTTTTTTTGTTATCAAAACTGTTATATTTAATTTCCTTACTTTGTGCCACACTATTCCTGATTTTTTCTTATATAGGTTTTCATGTTATAAAAGTTCTAGTTTTTTGTTTATGTTTGTCTCTTTCAGATGAAGTTCTGGTTACAATTGTATCTCCTTTAACTCTCAGCGCGTATGGTTGGTAAGTCACTTTTGTCAATAAGTATACACAGCATCGTGATAATGGATAATAGAATTCGCAATTTTGAGGAGCAACCCCCTTGATTTAGGTAAAATTTTTGAGAATTTATGCAATGATGACGATGTTTTTGATGTGATGGTTCATTCTATCCCAAAAAATAAATATCTACTCCCCACCCATGTTTTTAAATAAAGGCTCTAATTTTAGAATGGCATTTTTGAACTGTCGCGGGTTACTAAATATTTTGATCAAATATCCTGTTTATTTCTCATCATAATATAGATGTGTTCGCCTCTTGTGAAACATTTTTAAATGATTCGACAAAGACATTTATTAATAAACAGGATTATACTTTTTTTCATAAGAATCGGATTAATAAAAAACAGGGAGGGGTAGGTTTTTTTTTCATTAAATCAACAATTCAGTCAGATCTGGTGAGTGAATTTGATCACCTATATCTTGAAATGGCGTTTGAATTTTTGGCAGTTAAAATAGATGTAAATGTATGAAAATTTTGTGTTGTGTTTTTTACCGGCCTCCAAGTTCTCCTGCTTCAAAATTCATGGAACTTCTTGATGATTTTGTGCTTATTGCCTCGAAAAAGTATCCAAAAATAGTTTTTTATGGGGTGACTTTAATATTGATTTATATAATTCTAATAATTCAAGTGGTAATTTCCACGGATATCTTCTGACGGGGGGCTGACTTGTTATCAGTTTGCTTATCCGGTGGTCTCTTACCAGCTTATGGAGTCCCAACAAGAATAACGAAAGATTCTGCTTCCCTTATTGATAATTTGTTTACGAATCTGGAACTTAGTCTAGGTGATGTGGTTATTGAAGATTTCTCAGACCATTTGATGCTTGTGACCGACTTTCACTTGATTACAGAGTTTAATAGGCCTACTAAAAAAAAAATGAGGATGACTAATAGAAATTCCTTAAGTAAACTTAAAGTATTGCTTTCTTCAAGTGACTTTTCTTCTTGTTTAGAATCTTCGGACCCTGATTTTGCTGCTGAATGTTTTGTGAATCAGTTTAAACGTTGTTTCAATAATGCTTTCCCTCTCCGTCAAATATCAAGAAGAAATAATATAAAGCCGATTAAGCCTTGGATATCTCCTGGATTGCTGGTATCAATAAAAAATAAGAATCTGTTTATAAGGCATACTTAATGCATCCATCTGAAGTTAAATTATAGCTGAATTTCGCAGATACAAAAATTATTTAACAAAATTTTAAGATCAGCAAAAACGTCATTACTTCGCCGAAGCATTTGTTGAAGCAGAAGGGTCCCCCAAGAAGACATGGGAAATAATTAATAAGTGCTTAGGAAAACATAAGACCCATGATCTTCCTGATGAATTAATAGCTGAATGGAACTAAACTGGCTACAGGGAAAGTGGAAGTTATCAATGCATTAAATATACACTTTGCAAAAATTGGCGAGGAAACCGCGTCAACTGCTGGGAACAACCTGGCCATCATCTGGATAATGAAACTGGAGAGGACTTTCAATCATATCTACCCCCGTCTCTCAATTGCTCCATTTTTCTTACTCCTGTAAACCCCAGATGAACAACTTTTACTTACAACAAACCTTTTAAAGAATGGATCTTCGGAAGGGACCAATGGGTCATCGACTAATCTGATTAAGTGCATAGCACCAAATATTGTAAACCCGCTTTCCCATGTGTTCAACCTCTGTTTTAAAACCGGGAAGATTTCCTTCTTGTTTCAAGTCTGCAAGAATTATCTCTTTGTATAAAGGAGGAGACCCGAAGAACCCAACAAACTATCGGCCGATTTCATCCTGTCTACTTTTGGGAAGTTGCTTGAAAAGTGCCTATATAACCGTATAGTCAGCTTTCTAATGAGATCTGAATTTTTTAGTCCGATGCAATTTGGGTTCCGGAAGTCTCACTCTACTGAGCATGCTATTATGGCAATGACTCAGTTTGTTCATGACGCCCTCGACAAAGGTGATATTCCTGCTACAATTTTTATTGACATTAAAAGGCATTTGATACGATTTCCCATAAAATATTGCATACTAAACTTGATAAACTGTGGCATAAGAGGCCCAGTTAATGACTTAGTAATGTCTTACCTAAAAAAACCGAAATCAGTATGTAGACGGAGGTGATACTTCTTCCTCATCAGTATCTCAATCTCAGTCAGTCGGAGTCCCACAAGGCTCTATTTTGGGTCCACTCCTATTTCTTATCTATGTTAATGATATCAGTAATAGCATCAATGATATTGGCCTTAACATATTATTCGCCGATGACACGGCATGCAATGTCAGCAGCCCCGACTCTAGATCTTTGAAGCTTAGGTTGGAATCAGCACTGTCGAGGCTTATCTTATGGTTTTCGAGAAATAAATTGACTATTAATTGTACTAAGACAAAATTCATCATCTTTTCTCGTACTGGGAAAACAGCACACCGGAAATTATGATTGATTAATATTCAAAGCCTACCCATTGAAATTGAAAGAGTTGATGATATTAAATATCTCGGGATAATACTGGATTCAAGTTTATCATTTAAAAGACATGCAATTTATCTTCGAATGAAACTGGCAAGAAATATTGGTATGATGAATCATCTGAAATTTATTCTGCCGTTTTTTGCACTGAATCTCTTTATCATTCTCTAGTGCATTCATATATAAATTACTGTCCCATTATTTTTTTGAATACTTTTAAAACTCATATTCTTCCTCTTCAGAGGCAACAAAATAAAGCTCTGCGTCTATTGAAAAAATTTCCTGCCTAGCCCGTTTTCTTACCCTGGTAAATCGTCAACAAAAAGTATGTATCAAATTTTAAATATCCTTCCACTGGATCTTTTCTCTTCTTTCCATTCTGTTCTTTATATGATTAAACACGTTCAAGGTCTTTTGCCTGAGTATTTTATTTGCATAATAAATTTTTTTCAGGATGATAATCAGGTTTTGCATACATATTGGACCCGTGGCAGTTCTGTTGTCCGTCAGGCTTTAATAAAATCTGAAAGGTCCCGTTTTTCACCAAGGCATAGTATTATATATAATTGGAATAATTTCATAGTTTTATAGATTTGAATAATTCATTGGTTAATAATAAAATTAGATTAATGAATCATTTAATTAGTAATTATTAATTTGATTTATTTTTGGGGTGGATGCTCCTCATTTCATTTATTTATTTGGTTACTTTGATTTTTTGCGGATTTTGTTTGTTGTTACCGTACGGAGAGTTGAAGAGAAAATTTTTTTTATTACGGTATCTGGAGATAGTATTAGTTATTTTTTGTTGAGTGTATATAAACCCACACACGAGTTATTCTCACTGTGGGTAATTAATTTGATAGTTTTGTCAAAAAATTTTTTTTATTGATTAATAAAGAACTTGAACTTGAACTTGAACCCATCAGGGTTCAATGTATTAATATTTGTTCGTTTATTTTAGTAGGAATGACCTAATATCTCCGAGGGGGCACCATATATGGGCATAGACTCCTAGGGGAAATGGATTTCCGAGAAATTGATTGCGTAATCGACTAGGGGAGGTGAATTTCTGAGAAATTGATTTGTTGGAGTTCGTCCAGGAGAATTGTCTCCGGGCGAAGCTTGCAGATGCGCATTAACGGTGGGGAAGAGATATATTGATCTATAACTCGTGACGGGGCACCATATATGGGCATAGAATACTGAACGAACACTAGCTGTCATCTACAATTGACTCTAACGCCGAACGGGACTCCATTTATTCATGGTTTATTAATGTCTAATGGATGATGTCAAGGTTGATTTATTTGTTGTTGTTGTTGTTATTTGGCCAAGTGTAATGACACTGGGGATGATTTACATAATCGCTAGGGGAATGTATTGATTCAAGACTCGACTAGGGAACTAAATTTCCAAGGTCAATTGTTTTGTTGTTGTTGTTTGTCCAGGTGTAACGCTAGGAGAATGTTATGATCCAGGAATGGGAAACAGGATCACGTGTCTCCTTCTAAACCAATCAGAGAGTAGATTACATCTCATTCTAAGCCAATCAGAGGGTCGCTTACATATGGTTTCCCCCATTACATCGCAATTCGCCCTTGAGATTTCATATATAACGGACATGCATTGTGATTAAATTATCATATAGTTCAAAGACACAATGGATAGAGCACCTGAAATTATGATGAGTTAGAAGCCTTGGCAACATCAATTTACAATGTGAGTTCTGTTTCAGTACATTTTCATTTTTTTATTTTCAAAATAAAATTATTTTCCTTGGTCACCCTCCAGTATATTCAGGTAAATCCCCCCCATCCCACTCTAATACAAACTCCACCATGCTATCTTTATAGTCGTTAGAAGACTATAAAATAGCTCTTTTTTACCATGTAAACCCCACTGTTTACAACTTTAATTCTTCATTGGAAATAATTCTCCTTTTTCGATAAATTCTTGCTTTCTGTATTGTGATCTAAAGTGACAGCCCTTAGCTTTTAATATACCGTTTCCATTTAAGCCGCCGCTAACTTGACAAAACATTTCCGCAAGGTTATAATTAGCTGATACCCCCATGTTTTTGCACTTCCTGCATGTTTACGATAGCGGTCTGGCCAAAAGGATTGTTTTTTCCCGTCAAAATAAAACAGTTTCAAGCAAAATGAGATTGCAATAATTAAGCTCATGAGTTCACAACCTGTATGGAAGAATTAAATGCTTTCTAGACAAAATTAATGCTAACAAATATTTTTAGGACATTATGTAAAAAGGGGGAAGGGGCCATGCCTAAATTCTATCGCCATCATTGTAAAGTGAAAAAACAAAACTGTTTCTTCGCGTCAGGCAGTAAGAGGGCCGGGGATTTCTAAGAAAAAGATAGCTTTATTATTGTAAATTGAATACCATTTACATCTAAGATCGTAAATTTAGGCCTATAAGCTGCTGGGTTAACAATCTTTTTTCTATTTTAAAGCCTATAGACGGGAAACATTAAAAAAAAAATTTCCAAATGGTAAAAAAAGAAACATTGATTTCTATCCTAAGGCTATAGACTACTGTTTGTCAAGGTTTATTTTTCTCACAAGTTGTGCAATAAAAACATATGATTTCAATGCATAGCATATTTCTCGTAAAATTTTACTTTTTTGCTTTGCTTTTTGGCTTAGGGGAGGGGGCTTCTTTGTGATAAATACTTTCTAGACAAAATTATGGTTATGGAGAAGAGGACTCCAGGGGAGGAGGGAGTGTCTTTAAGGGACGGAGGACAGTTTTTTGGTCAACAACTCATCATTAACTTTTTTCCGCTATTATATTTATAATTTATTTTTCGTTGTGCAAAGCAATAGTTTTTAAGTGTAGATTTAATGTTACCCAACCTCATTAAGTGAAAATGATTTATTCTAAGAAAGTGAGCTGTATTTGTTAGAGTTTCAGAAACATTACATATTTATTTAATTTTAAGCCCTTTTTTTCAGATATAATAATGTTTGGTGTGATTGACACAGAACATATTGGTCTGAAATATTCCTCAACTGGCATTATTTTCGAAGCAGCTTTCTTACTCCTAGACAATCAACGACGTGAAATTCATAGCTATAAATGGAACGTCAGATACAATATGTATAAGTACGAGAAAAACAGATGGAGTCCAACACTAAATTTTATAAATCGAAACGGTTTTTATGTTAAAACCATAAGACCACGTAATGAAAATGGCTATGAAATAAAACATGTACAAGAGGAAATTCAGGAAATATGCAGTTTTTCCGGTGTGCAAGCTGTTTATGTTAAGGGAAACGTGCCAACTGATAAACTCTTACTAGAAAAATGTGGTAAAAACATAGCATTATTCAATTTAGAAGACTTCAAATGTGAAAAATACCTGCATTCAGTACATGACTCGGAAGATGAAGTTAGATATTTCGCTCAATGGATACCGGAAAAGATGCCTGACAAGGAAAAATGCATCAGATATCCAAAGACCTAAACTCTTGTTCTTCCTCATATCAAATGGATTAAGCTTCTTTTTTTTTTAAAAAATATGTCATTATGTATTTTTTTCAAATGTTTTTAAATATGTTTAAGCAATAAATATCTTAAGCCTCAACCGTTTTTATTCTTTAGAATACTTCATCGCCATGAAAATTATACTTTCAGATTCAACATGCCAGGGAACACACTTTCAAGTTCAGCATGTTGGAGAGCCCTAAATACTCACCACTATAAAGGTAAGTTAACCCTAAAAGGCTAAAGAATTTTCTGAAATCACACTTTCAGATTTAGCATGTCAGGGAACACACTTTCAGGTTCAATATGTTGGGAAACCCTAAAAAGGTAAGTTAACCCTAAAAGGCTAAATAATTTTTCTGAAATCACACCTTCATATTCAGCATGTCAGGGAACACACTTTCAGGTTCAATATGTTGGAGAACCCTGAATGCTCATCCCTAAAAAGGTAAGTTAACCCCAAAAGGTTAAAGAATTTTTCTGAAATCACACTTTCAGATTCAGCATGTCAGGGAACACTCTTTCCGGTTCAATATGTTGGGGAACCCTAAAATCCCTAAAAAGGTAAGTTAACACTAAAAGGTTAAAGATTTCTCTGAAATCACACTTTCAGATTCAGCATGTCAGGGAACACACTTTCAGGCTCAACATAATGGAGAACCCTAAATGCTCATCCCTAAAAAGGTAAGTTAAGCCTATAAGGTTAAAGAATTTCTCTGAAATTACACTTTCAGATTCAGCATGCCAGAGAAGTCATACATTACTTTTCAACTTCATTTATATCCCAACACCAAATTTCGCAATGAAAAGAAATATATTACAGATCAATTCTAATTTTTTTTCCTGAGAAAATAAAAAGGTTCCACTTCAGTTCCAATTTTTCTCAAAGAGATGAAAAATTTAAAGTTCCTGTTCCAAATTTTTCATAGAAGATAGAAAAAGTTATACTTTGTTGTTAATATTCATCATGAAGATAAGGAGCTCCACTTTAATTTTGAGTTTTCTCGAAGAAGTGCAAAATGTTCAAAATCTCTCCTGAATTTTCTTAAAGAAGAGAAAAAGTTAGCCCTATTCTGAAATTTACCAGAGAAAATGAAAAAAAAGGCTTCCACTACAATTCTTAATTTCTCAAAGACATAAAAAATTTAAAGTTCTGTTCTAAATTTTTTCCATAGAAGATAGAAAAAGTTATACTTTGATTGTGAATATATTTCAAAGAAGATAAAAAACTCCAGTGTGAATATTTTCCATGAAGATAAAAAGTTTCACTTTAATTCTAAATTTTCTTAAATTCAGTTTCGATTTTTCTCAAAGAGATGAAAAAATTTAAAGTTCTGTTCTAAATTGTTCATAGAAGATAGAAAAAAGTTATACTTTGATCGTGAATATTTTCATAGAAGATAGAAAAAAGTTATACTTTGATCGTGAATATTTTCAAAGAAGATAAAAAACTCCAGTGTGAATATTTCCCGAAAGACAAAAAGTTGTACTTCAATTTTAAATTTCTCAACGAAGTGAAGAAAAGTTCAACTTCTCTTCTGAATTTTTTTCAATAAAAAAGAAATTAGTTTTTGATCAATTCTATTTTTCCAAATAATATAAAAAGGTTCCACTTCAGTTCAGATTTTTCCCCAAAGACATAAAGTTAAAGTTTTCATCCAAATTTTTTTGTAGAAGATATAAAAAGTTACACATTGATCGTGAATATTTCACTATGAAGATAAGGAGCTCCACTTTAATTCTGAGATTTTTCCCAAAGACATAAACAAATTTAAAGTAATGTTCTAAATTTTAGTGTAGAAGATAGGAAAAGTTATACTATGAATGTGAATATTTTCCAGGAATATAAAAAGCTTCTTTTTATTTCTTATTTTCTCAACGAGGTGAAGAAAAGTTCAAGTTCTATTCTGAATTTTCTCAATGAAAAAAGAAATAAGTTACAGATCAATTCTATTTTTTCCAGAGAAAATAAAAATTTTCCACTACAGTTCAGATTTTTCTCAAAGAGATGGAAAAATTTAAAGTACTGTTCCAAATTTTCATAGAAGACAGAAAAAGTTATACTTTGATCATGAAAAGTTAACTCAATTCTGAGTTTTTATTAAAGAACTTACAATTCAATTCTAATTTCTCCAGAGAAAAATAAAAATCTTCCACATCAGTTTTTAAGTTTATCAAGACATAAAGAAATTTAAATTTCTATTCTAAATTTTTCCGTAGAAGATAGAAAAAGTTTTTATATCTTTTCAGAACAAGTTTTTTTCTTAATGTCCCCCCTAAGCCAATTTTACAACTTGAACTACTCATTCTTTTCACACGCAACTCTACTTTATGGCTTTTTGAATACCCCAACACCAAGCAATACTTTCAAAAGGCTTTTTAATATCCTTTCAGAACAAGTTCGTTTCTTAGTGTCCCCCCTGAACCAATTTTACAACTTGAATTTTTATATCTTTTCAAACAAGTTCCTTTCTTAATGTCCCCCCCCTAAACCAACTTTACAACTTGAAGTACTCATTCTTTTCAAACACAACTCTACTTTATGGCATTTTGAATACCCCAACACCAAGCAGAGTTTACACAATGAAGTGAAGAAAAAGGTTCAAGTTCTCTTCTGAATTTTCTCAAAGAAAGGAAAAAAGTTATAGTCCAATTCTAATTTTTTCCAAAGAAAATAAAAAATATCCGACTTTTCTAATAAACATTCTAAGCGTTGACATGCTAACGTATCCTAAATAATAGAAATATAACAAAGTAATGCATAAAATATTTTTATTGAAATAACAACATGTAGAATATTAACATAAAAGACACTACACTACACACATTATTAGACACTATTAATATTATTGAGCCACTTTGAAAATTTTGAATCTGGTCCATAAAATAAATCATTAGATTCTCTCTTGACACTAGAAATACTCACTTCTCTTAGTTCATAACCACTTCAATAATAATCAGTATTCCATTCTGAGTCATATACGATTTTTACTGGGATGTCACATACAGGTTCAATATTCTGTAGTGTCTCCTGAGGCGAAAGTGAGATACAAGAAATATAATTGTGAACTCAATAACCTATTACGAGAAGCGAGAATTAATTATTATCGAAATGAGTTTAAAAAAAGTGCAGGTAATCCCAGGCGAACGTGGAGAGTAATTCACTCTGTTCTCAGCCCTTCCAAAAGTTGAATTTTACCTGAAAAATTTCAACACTGATGCTTCGATTGTAGATAATATGTGTGACCATTTTTCTATTGTTGGTAAACGGATAGCGAACTCCACGAGAAAATTTCTGAGGATGGAACATACCACCAGTTTTTACCGAGGAAAGTGATGTATCTGCATATCTGAAACCAGTAACTGCTAGTGAATTACGTACCACATTGTGGAGCATGAGAAATAATGCTTCGGGTGCTGACTTCCTTTCATTGCGTGTACTTAAGTATGTTTTCTCGGAAATATGCGACCAGGTTTGTGTTCTATTTAATATGTGCCTAAAAGTTGGTGTTTTTCCCAATTTATGAAAATTGCTAGAGTGGTTCCGCTTTTTAAGGGCTGGGAAACAAATTTGCCGAATGATTATAGGCCTATTTCATTGCTGCCAGTTTTATCGAGTTTTTGAAAATTGATTAGTGGCAGGATGGTTGATTTTCTTGAGAATAAAAAGTATTATAGCAAAACTAAGTTTGGATTCCGTAAATCAATGTCGACGGATCAAGCTCTTCTTTTCTCACGACTTTTGTGAACGATGCTCTGGACCAAGGGTGGAAAGTTGCATCTGTTTTTTTTTTTTTGGACATTGTGAAAGCCTTTGATGTAGTGGACCATGGAATTCTTCTGGTGAAGCTGAGGAATTGTGGTTTTCGAGGTACGTTTTATCGTCTATTGGAATCTTTTCTCCAGGATAGAAAGCAGTTTGTCAGTGCTGGTGAAATTAAATCGCAGGTTAAAAGTGTTGAATTCGGTGTCCCTCAAGGGTCTGTTTTGGGGCCACTACTGTTTCTTATATATATTGATGACCTGCGAAATGCTATCAATGGACTGTCTTTTGATTTAAAATGTCGTAATACAGGAGCATCAAAATCTATTCTGCCTTATTTTGCTGATGACACGCATCTAACTGTTGCTGCAAAAACCAGGGAAATGCTTATACAGAATCTTCAGACTGGCATGTTAAACATTGAGAAATGGATGAGGGTTAACAGACTTCAGCTAAACCATGCAAAATCCCATTTTGTAATGTATGGGAGAAGTAGCAATTACTACCCTTGGATTGAAAAAATACAGTTAGGTGAAAATATTCTGCCTCGGGAAGTTTCGACAAAGTATCTAGGGGTGATTGTTGATGAGTGCCTTAACTTCAAAGAGCACATTTCATGTGTTAGTGGCAAAGTTGCCAGAAATGTTGGGATGACGAGGAAACTGAAGCACTTTTTCCGAAAGACATTATGAGATTGCTTTATTTTTCTTTTGTTCACCCATACCTTCTATATGGTTGCCTTGTGTGGTCAAGCACGTTTTTTTTTTAATTCACCTTCGTCCCCTTAGAAGTTTACAAAATAATACCCTACGTGTTTTAACTGGAGATAATCATAATATGTCTGTTAGACATAGATATAATCAAGTAAATATATTACCGATGGCTGGATTGTTCAGTTTTTATAATGCTCTTTTTATGTTTAAATATACACACGCGTTATTAACTGAGTGTTTTAGGGAAATGTTTACAAGTGGTGTTAGTTTTCATAATTACTCGACTAGAACATCAACACTAGTTCGGCGACCCTCAGGTTATTACAAAGCGATCCGTTTTTTCCATAAGACATGTTCGCCTCGGGTATGGGAACCATTAACGCAGGCAATTTCAACAATTGATGAGCTAAATGAATTTCGCAGTAAATTAAAAGGACAGTGTTTGTCTACATATGAGTTTTAATCCTTGCTGGGCGAATTTTCTCTCAAGTGATTGTGACACTTTTGGGGAGGGCGACGAGGAGGTAGAATAGAATGAGTAATTTTTAGTTTTGTGTCTTCAGTATCCAATTAGGTCGTGAAGTTATTAGAAATTAATTTATTTCGTTTATTTTTATTTATTTATTTTCTTATTATTATTTTTTGTCCTTTTTTTGGGGGGGGGGGCGCTAAGGCTAGCTGGTAGTAATTGTGTATGTAGGGTTTTTCTAAAGGGTGATGTGTACCCATACAAGTTTAAAAACTTCGGGTTTTGTTGTTAATGTGTTATATTTTTTTTAATAAAACCGATTTTTCTCTCATTTTTTCAAAATACACATTTCATCCTTGCAATGTTATTGATTCAATGACCATGGGCGATGATTTATGGTAGTAATAATTATTGCTTATGCTAATGTATAACTTATGCATTATTCTCCTGGTCCGCCAATTAATCATATCTACATATTTCTTGACATCATTAGTGATATTGGCTGCCAATCTCTTTTTATTTTGACTGTGATTTCATTGTATTTATTATCATATTATTTTTACATTAGTATCGATATTGGCTGAGGCTCTTTTTAACTGTGAGTTCTGGCACGTTCTGCACGTTGATAAAATATAATTTATGATGTTGGTGCAGCAGGTATGCACGTCTTCTATTTCCTTTTGCTTTCATTCGAATGCTAACACCGGAAAGATGACGATAAGATCTATCAACAGCTAACATGTTACCAGAACCATTAGCTAGAAGTTGTCCCTTTTCATCAACTATTATTTTTATGTTGGCATTCTCTTTGAGCACTAACTATCTCTGGAAATGATACTTTCTTATATCCACCATTTGACATATGGAAATTCTTGAGTAATCCAAAGGAATTTAACTCCTCACTTTCATGACAACGTAGGCATACATTCCCAATAAGATCTCCAAAACTACTTTTTTCATAGTTCAAATATATCTCTTTTTGTCAGCATTCAAGGCAGCGATGACTTTATCATGCATACACGCGTTTCTCGAATAATTCATCTTCACTTGTTTTTTAAATATTGATGTCAATGTTTTTATCCGTTCAATGGATGAAAATTACTAATCTAATACATGCAATAAATTAGATAGTCTCGATAACCTACCATGGAGTACCACAGGGAAAGCCACTTCCAACGTAAGAGCGAGCATAGAGTACGATCGCTATAGCCGCAAGCATATTTCATGTTGTCATAGATGGCAGCACACCCGCTCAGACAACACTCATAGTGAGAGACAGGCAAAAAGTTAGGTTATTTTAGGTTAGGTTAGGGTTAGGTAAGGTTAGGTGAGAGACAGGCAAAAAGGTAGGTTAATTTAGGTTTACTTAGAGTGACGCATCACTCTAAGTGAACCTAAATTAACCTAATTTTTTGCCTGTCTCTCACCTAACCTAAAAATAACCTAACTTTTTGTCTAACTTAGAACAGAAATTTTTTCATCTCTTTGAGAAAAATCGAAACTGAATTTAAGAAAATTTAGAATTAAAGTGAAACTTTTTATCTTCATGGAAAATATTCACACTGGAGTTTTTTTTTATCTTCTTTGAAAATATTCACAATCAAAGTATAACTTTTCCTATCTTCTATGGAAAAAATTTAGAACAGAACTTTAAATTTGTTATGTCTTTGAGAAATTAAGAACTGTAGTGGAAGCCTTTTTTCATTTTCTGTGGTAAATTTCAGAATAGAGCTAACTTTTTCTCTTCTTTAAGAAAATTCAGAAGAGATTTTGAACATTTTGCACTTCTTCGAGAAAACTCAAAATTAAAGTGGAGCTCCTTATCTTCATGATGAATATTCACAATCAAAGTATAACTTTTTTCTATCTTCTATGAAAAATTTGGAACAGGACTTTAAATTTTTCATCTCTTTGAGAAAAAATTGGAACTGAAGTGGAACCTTTTTATTTTCTCAGGAAAAAAAATTAGAATTGATCTGTAATATATTTCTTTTTCATTGCGAAAATTTGGTGTTGGGATATATAATGAAGTTGAAAAGTAATGTATGACTTCTCTGGCATGCTGAATCTGAAAGTGTAATTTCAGAGAAATTCTTTAACCTTTTAGGCTTAACTTACCTTTTAGGGATGAGCAATTAGGGTTCTCCATTATGTTGAGCCTGAAAGTGTGTTCCCTGACATGCTGAATCTGAAAGTGTGATTTCAGAGAAATTCTTTAACCTTTTAGGGTTAACTTACCTTTTTAGGGATGAGCATTCAGGTTCACCATTATGTTGAACCTGAAAGTGTTCCCTGACATGCTGAATCTGAAAGTGTGATTTCAGAGAAATTCTTTAACCTTTTAGGGTTAACTTACCTTTTTAGGGATGAGCATTCAGGGTTCTCCAACATATTGAACCTGAAAGTGTGTTCCCTGACATGCTGAATCTGAAGGTGTGATTTCACAAAAATTATTTAACCTTTTAGGGTTAACTTACCTTTTTAGGGTTCCCCAACATATTGAACCTGAAAGTGTGTTCCCTGACATGCTGAATCTGAAAGTGTGATTTCAGAAAAATTCTTTAACCTTTTAGGGTTAACTTACTTTATAGTGGTGAGTACTTAGGGTTCTCCAACATGCTGAACTTGAAAGTGTGTTCCCTGACATGTTGAATCTGAAAGTATAATTTTCATGGCGATGAAGTATTCTAAAGAATAAAAACGGTTGAGGCTTAAGATATTTATTGCTTAAACATATTTAAAAACATTTGAAAAAAATACATAATGACATATTTTAAAAAAAAGAAGCTTAATCCATTTGATATGAGGGCTTAATCCATTTGATATGAGGAGGAACTAGAGTTTAGGTCTTTGGATATCTGATGCATTTTTCCTTGTCAGGCATCTTTTCCGGTATCCATTGAGCGAAATATCTAACTTCATCTTCCGAGTCATGTACTGAATGCAGGTATTTTTCACATTTGAAGTCTTCTAAATTGAATAATGCTATGTTTTTATCACATTTTTTCTAGTAAGAGTTTATCAGTTTGGCACGTTTCCCTTAACATAACAGCTTGCGCACCGAAAAAAACTCCATATTTCCTGAATTTCCTCTTGTACATGTTTTTATTTCATAGCCATTTTCATTACGTGGTCTTATGGTTTTAACATAAAAGCCGTTTCGATTTATAAAATTTAATGTTGGACTCCATCTGTTTTTCTCGTACTTATACATATTGTATCTGACGTTCCATTTATAGCTATGAATTTCACGTCGTTGATTGTCAAGGGTAAGAAAGCTGCTTCGAAATTAATGCCAGTTGAGGAATATTTCAGACCAATATATTCTGTGTCAATCACATCAAACATTATTATATCTGAAAAAAAGGGCTTAAATTAAATAATATGTAATGTTTCTGAAACTCTAACAAATACAGCTCACTTTCTTAGAATAAATCATTTTCACTTAATGAGGTTGGGTAACATTAAATCTACACTTAAAAACTATTGCTTTGCACAATGAAAAATAAATTATAAATATAACAGCGGAAAAAAAAAGTGTAATGTTGAGTTGTTGACCAAAAAACTGTCCTCCGTCCCTTAAAGACACTCCCTCCTCCCCTGGAGTCCTCTTCTCCATAACCATAATTTTGTCTAGAAAGCATTTATCACAAAGAAGCCCCCTCCCCTAAGCCAAAAAGCAAAGCAAAAAGTAAAATTTTACGAGAAATATGCTATGCATGGAAATCATATGTTTTTATTGCACAACTTGTGAGAAAAATAAACCTTGACAAACAGTAGTCTATAGCCTTAGGATAGAAATCAATGTTTCTTTTTTTACCATTTGGAAATTTTTTTAAATGTTTCCCGTCTATAGGCTTTAAAATAGAAAAAAGATTGTTAACCCAGCAGCTTATAGGCCTAAATTTACGATCTTAGATGTAAATGGTATTCAATTTACACATAATAAAGCTATCTTTTTTCTTAGAAATCCCGGCCCTCTTACTGCCTAACGCGAAGAAACAGCTTTGTTTTTTCACTTTACAATGATGGCGATAGAATTGAGGCATGGCCCCTTCCCCCTTTTTACATAATGTCCTAAAAATATTTGTTGGCATTAATTTTGTCTAGAAAACATTTCATTCTTCCATACAGGTTGTGAACTCATGAGCTTAATTATTGCAATCTCATTTTGCTTGAAACTGTTTTATTTTGACGGGAAAAACAATCCTTTTGGCTAGACCGCTATCGTAAACATGCAGGAAGTGCAAAAACATGGGGGGTGTCAGCTAATTATAACCTTGCGGAAATGTTTTGTCAAGTTAGCGGCGACTTAAATGGAAACGGTATATTAAAAGCTAAGGGCTGTCACTTTAGATCAAAATACAGAAAGCAAGTATTTATCGAAAAAAGGAGAATTATTTCCAATGAAAGAATTAAAGTTGTAAACAGTGGGGGGTTTACATGGTAAAAAAGAGCATATTTTATAGTCTTCTAACGACTATAAAGATAGCATGGTGGGAGTTTGTATTAGAGAGGGAGGGGGGGATTTACCTGAATATACTGGAGGGTGACCAAGGAAAATAATTTTATTTTGAAAAAAAAAATGAAAAATGTACTAAAACAGAAATCACATTGTAAATTGATGTTGCCAAGCTTCTAACTCATCAATAATTTCAGGTGCTCTATTCATTGTGTCTTTGAACTATATGATAATTTAATCACAATGCATGTCCGTTATATATGAAATCTCAAGGGCGAATTGCGATGTAATGAGGGAAACCATATGTAAGCAACCCTCTGATTGGCTTAGAATGAGATGTAAAATACTCTCTGATTGGTTTAGAAGGAGACACGTGATCCTATTTCCCATTCCTGGATCATAACATTCTCCCTAGCGTACACCTGGACAAACAACAACAACAAAACAATTGACCTTGGAAATTTAGTTCCCCTAGTCGAGTCCTGAATCAATACATTCCCCCTAGCGATTATGTAAATCATCCCCAGTGTCATTACACTTGGCCAAACAACAACAAATAAATCAACCTTGACATCATCCATTAGACATTAATAAACCATGAATAAATGGAGTCCCGTTCGGCGTTAGAGTCAATTGTAGATGACAGCATGGTGTTCGTTTAGTATTCTATGCCCGTATATGGTGCTCCGTCACGAGTTATAGATCAATATATCTTTTCCCCACCGTTAATGCGCATGTGCAAACTTCGCCCGGAGACAATTCCTGGACGAACTCCAACAAATCAATTTCTCAGAAATTCACTTCCCCTAGTCGATTACGCAATCAATTTCCCGGAAATCCATTTCCCCTAGGGAGTCTATGCCCATATATGGTGCCCCCTCGGAGATATTAGGTCATTCCTACTTATTTTTTCCAAATCGCACTTCATGTGGAAGGGGTGGTCGAATTGGCTTTGGAGGGGGCTCGGTCAGTTGGAAATTGAAAGTTTCAGTGCCCTTTTCTAAGGTTTAGCCGGCTTTTCAATCAATTGCAACCGAATGAGTTGTTACTGACTACAGTGTCCAAAAGAAATTTTTTATTCTAGTTTAACGGCCCTTGTGTTTCAGCAGTTGTTTTTGAAAGTATCTTCAGATAAGTAAAGAATTAGTTTTAAGGAGATGGTGGGTAGAGGTAGAAATTAATATATAACCATCAGGGCCGTATCCAAAACATTCGTTTGGGGAGGGGGCTTCGGAACAGGCACGGTCACCTAAATCAGAATCTAAGAGTGAAGGATAGGAGCTAGATTTACAAGCAAATCCATGATGACAGTCTTAATGACTGTGAAAGTGACTGAATGTTCCGCTATTATGATCCAGTGCTTAGTTAATCAAAGTCATCAAAATGCTACAAACCTCTTTTTTACTTGTATTTGGTACTTTTATATATAAATGAAAAATAGCATGTATTTTATATTAGGAATGTGGCTGAATACGGCTATTTAATATATGCAAGGCTGTTAGGGTAACATTTCTTAGGTTTAAATGTAGAAAAAAAAATACTAATATGAAATTACTCCCAAATAATGGTAAATTTGATTTTATTTTTTATTTACTTATTTTGTTTTACAAAATGAATGTCCAAAATCAGGAACTGTCCAATTGTTGAGGTATTACTCTAGGCACAAGATTACCAAAGGGATAAACTAGACAGTTAATTAAATTGATGAAACTCTAGATGAAGGGGCATTACCTCTTTTAAGCCCAGGAAAATTAGAATCATTAAAAAATTTCATTAAAAGTTGTAAGTCATGCTGAAAAAGAAATACTCAACTGGTCCTGTAGCTACAGGGCAACTCTAAAACACTAATTTTACCCTTTATTTCCAAGGAAGTACCTTATTTTACCAATTTTACCTTATTTTACCAATTTTACTTACCAAGTTTTTTTATTTTATGGTAATTTTAAAACACTAAATGCAGGAGGGTTAAACCGTGTATAATCCACACCATCTGACACCATATAAATTAGCTACACGTTTGGATGTTGTTGTCCCAGTGAAGCAGCACATTGATTTACATCATCCTCCACTCCTCGCATTTTCATGATATTTGGCATAGTTGTTTGTATCTCGCAATATTTCTTCCAACAGATCGTTTAAGTTACGAGCGATCACATATTTAAAGGATGTGTAAAGCGTTCGTCAATAGCATCATCGGGTTAAAAAAGTTTATTTGGCTATATAAAGGTGATTCAAAATTACCTAGAGTGCTTTGTAATGGATGTGCTGCCAAACTGATCCAGTGATAAATTTGCCCAGCTACTTTGAAGCTAAATTTTAAGCTTCGTTTTAATGAATTTTAATTTGTCTTCTAACTGCATATTTCGTTGTGCAATATTTTCGTTTACAATTCAATGTGATTTTTGATGTTTTTTGTTCCATGCCTTTTTCTTTAGTTGTTCGGATTCATATACAATCTTTTTATAATTTTGCATGCGTCATAAATACAAAAACAATACGACTAGCCCAGGGAAAAAAGACAATTTTTGCTCTTTGAATGTATATAAATTTGACGTAAATCACTATTTTTTTTTCTTCTTATAATTCAGTGTGATTTTATGTGTTACTTGTTCTATGCCTGTTTCTTCAGCTGTTGGGAGTTATTTTGACATCTTTTGTAATTCTGTATTTGTCATAGATACAAAAAACAATGCAAACACTTCTGAGGGAAGTGTTTTCTATGCCTTTTTGGAGCCGTTCAGTCATCTTGTGTAACTTTGCATGCGTCAGAGATATTAAAAGCAATACAACCACTCCAGGTGGGGGAGGGGGACAAATTATGTAGCTTATGCTCTTGAAATGTCTATAAATATGACATCCCTCGCAAGACTTTTTTTCAACTCTAAATACATTCTAAGACAACGCTGGCTATACATGACGTATCAAGCAAAAAAAAGTATATAATAAATGAAAAATAAAAATAAAAAACAACGAAAAAACGAGGGTAGTTGTCACCCAGTGGAACAATATGAATTGAAAATGAGAAGATATTTCGACAAGGACCTCCACCAAGTTGTCTTCAGTGTTCAGAAAAAATAAAAACGAAAACAAAACAAAATCTAACCTTTTGAAGTAATCTTCACGGTAAGAGAAAAGACAATCAAATCAAAGACACTCGTTTCTCTTCCCGTGAAGGTTACTTCAAAAGTTGGATTTTGTTTTTGTTTTTATTTTTTAGCACTGAAGATGACTTGGCGGAGGTCCTTGTCGACATATCTGCTTATTTTCAATTTTTATACTTCCACTGGCTCCCCTGGCTGACAACTACCCTTGTTCTTTCGTTTTTTTTTTCATTTTATTTTTCATTTATTTTATATTTTTCATCCTTTTGTTGCCTCATACGCTAAGACTCTAAATAAATTTTCTCAAACTCATGACCTATTTAGATCGTTTTTAGGCCAGAAAATCCCAGGGTGCTAACTATACAAAAAAATATAAAGGGATTTTCAAGAAAAATTTCATAAATACATACATAAATACATACACAGCTATGCGTCTAAAGATACAATAAATTATATATATATATATATATATATATATATATATATATAATATATATATATATATATATATATATATATATATATATACATATATACATATATATTACATATATATATACATATATATATATATATATATATATATATATATATATATATATATATATATATATATATATATATATATATATATATATATGTATATATATATATATATATATATATATATATATATATATATATATATATATATATATATACATATATACATATATATTACATAAATATATACATATATATATATATATATATATCTATATATATATATATATATATATATATATATATATATATATATATATATATATATATATATATATATACATACATATATATATATATATATAAACTTTTCTAACCTTAAATGGCCAACACGGAATAACAGCATACTGGATTTGGTTGTGTTTTCTAGGAAGACAGCTTTTCACAATCGAATCAAGCTTCAACAAATCCAACTGTGTTTTGATAATGAAGACTAGCAATTTATACCCTAAAAAGGAATGTCAAGATTTAAAAAAACTGGACATTATATCTTTCAAGCAATAATGGGTATGGCAAGAACAAAACCCCTAATGAAAAGAAATGTATGACGATTTCCAAAAAAAGCCAGAAGCCCCTCGAAAATGGTGTCAGATCGAAAGATTATACAAGGGATTTACAGTTCCCCACCTTGAAAAACCTAGAGAGTTGCGTCCAAGAAAGGATGGAAAGAAACAAAGAAGTTTTGACCAAGAGCATACAGGAGGCGAGAGCAGTTATGAGGTGATATTTGATTCAAGGTAGGAAAAGTCACATGTGAATCACCGAGAAGAAAACAGAGGAATCTGCTTTGTGTGCAGTGACACGGTACATTTTGCTTCCCGAGAAGAAAACTGCACCCCACAGCCTGAAAACACGACAGGATTTCCTGGCTGAGAGTCCAAAAAGGCTGGATCAAAAGGAGTATGCAAGAGCAGCATTCATGTTTCAGGGCAAAATAAACGGAAGAAATGTGGAAATATTGAACGAGTGGAGCGGATATAACAGTTCTGCACTTGGATTCGGTACCAGAAGAGTCTTTGCACAGGAAGGAGTCATGAAATTTATGACGCACAACATGGTGATACGTATGAATACCTTATAGCAACAGTGGACATAAGGATGGAACAAGCAGATGGCTAGCTTTTAGAACTTCCAATGAAGGTTGCAGTGTTGAATCATATCCCAAGGAAGCTCCTGAGGACCCCAAAGAAGTTCCAAAGTTCTCAAGGCTGGCAGATTTGGAAGTTGGGGTGTTTTGATAACAAAGGTCAGAGCAAGCAAGCAGGCTGAGTGGCTAACAAATGTTTTGCACATGAGGCAGTTTGACTTCAATAACTCGCTGTTTTCTGGGAAAGGAAAAACACAGAAAAGTTGAGGACAGAGAGATACGGAAAAAGGGGCCTCAGCTCAGAGTAAGTCAGACATTTACTGGGTCCCCAAAGGAACCTGAATAAAAAAGGAAAAAAGTTTTATTGATTTGTGGAGGATGGATGAAACTTTGCAAGAATTCTCGGTACAGGCGAAGGCTGATTCTATAGGAGTAAGAATTTTGTTGTAAAGCATAAGGTCCTTTACAAAATTGTCAAGGATGACGATCGGGACGAGTAGAAGTAGCAATCAGTGGTTCCTTTGGCATACAGGACAGAGGTGTGAGACTAGCCCATAATCCACCCATGGTAGGGCATATGACTAAGCAACAAACGACTGATACAATTCTTTTGGCCGAATAGGTATTATGACGTGGCAAGATATTACCAACAATGTCAGAACTCCCCGATAACAGAACAGAAACTACCAGGTAGAGAACATACAATTGAAAAAACTCTCAATCATTGAGAGACTTCTATACAATTAAGAATGTCTTAGTGGGACCTTTAGAGTGTAGTAAAATCGGTTCCAAGTGGACGCTTAAGAATAAGCGACTATGCAAACGGATATATGGAGGCGATACCACTTTGCTCAACTCATTCACAGAGGATAGCTGAAGCTTTAATAACTTGATCCAGAATTTCACAGCTTTGGCCAAACCATTCCACCAAGAGACGACTAAAAAAACATTAGAAATTGTCGAATGGAGTCCTAATGCCACACTGCCATTCAGTTCTATGAAGGATGTATAATGTTCAGCTCTGGTGTTAAAGTAACCCACAAGCAGATACAAGTGGCAAAGAACTGGGGGCAGTTCTGACCAGCGGATTATTGGGAGAAACATCCCATTAGTTTGATCTTCAGGAATATAATACCAGCTGAGTCAAGCTGAGTACAATCAAGAAGGATGTGTTAGCGTTAAGATGGGCGTTAAGTTCCATTACTACCTGACGGGTCAGCATTTTTTGTAGAAACCAACAATGGTCCATTATGGTGGGTTCATGCTATTTTGAACCACAACTAAAACCAAGCTCGGTGGATTCTCAGCCTTCAAGCACACAATTTGTCTTTTAGTAGTTAGAAAATAATAGCACAGGATCTGTCAATGTATCAGGAAGAGGAGACCAATTGTTAAGAAAATGTTAAGGAACTTTATGCTGAAGGATCGGAAACAGCGTCCAAGCAGAGAATATATATCTACCAGAGCACCATTATGGTTGCACCTATGGTAAACCAAGCTGGTTGTAAGTGATTGACAACAAACAGCAGTATACAAAGAAATGACAGTGTTAAAACTCAAGGATCAAAGTGGTGCAAAATAAACATGGAATGAACAGGGAATGTTGAAGAGGTTCATCAACAATCAACTTCCCCAAATTGTTGGGCCAACTGAATATCAGCGTCAGTTTTTAGTCACGGAGTGGCACATCTAAAAAGATGGTGTTCACAGGTATGACAAGAAAGTTTGCCAGTTGTATTTGCCAGGATAGTTTTGACCCGGTTAATGTATAGACGTCTGAAACTATAGACTATATTTGATTTGGAGCTCTGGGTCAAATACATATGATATGGCAACCGAATTAAACCAAAGGATAAAAGAGCTATGGACCTTTTCTATGGCTAACTCTCTTCTGGTAGGGTAAAGGTACCGATGATTCAACAGTGCAATTTTGGAACCCCTGTCAAAATTTTCCTTCAAAACGGAATAACTCTGCTTAGCCGTGACTTGGAGTGCCTTCTCTTGGAGCCGTTTTTGTATTTCAACGATAGAAAACGTACCCCCCCCCCCCCCCCCCCCCCCCCCCCCCCCCCCCCCCCCCCACCACCCCCCCCCCCCCCCCCCCCCCCCCCCCCCCCCCCCCCAACCCCCCCCCCCCACCCCCCCCACCCCCCCCCCCCCCCACCCCCCCCCCCCACCCCCACCCCCCCCACCCCCCCCCCCCCCCCCCCCCCCTGAAACCCCCCCCCCCCCCCCCCCCCCCCAACAATATCCGGTACACCCATATAAGAAAACGAACATTTAATTCAGTCAGTTTCCTGTTTTCATAGGCAGCGCAATAGCGCTGCCAAAGTAAAGAACGATGTTGGCACAATGTTTTTTTTTTCTTTTTTTTATTCCATCCCCGGGGGACTTCGTATCGAAGGAGTTGTCGTAGAAACTTCGAAAAGGGCTCATTCGATTGAAAATTGGAGTGGCTAGTGCCCTTTTTAATAATCGAAAGTGATTGGAGGGCAACCAGCCCCCCCCCCTCCCACGCCAATCATTCCCCTAAACACATCCAATCAAAATTTTGAGATAGCCATTTTGTTCAGCGTAGTTGATTCACAGATAGAAAATATGTTTTTGAGGAGGACACTCCTCCGTAACCCTCGGGGCAAGGGTTTTAAGTTATGCCCTGAGGGCACATAAGAACAATGTTGGGACAATGTATTATTTATTTTTTTTTCTTTAGAGCAGGGCACTTAGTATTGAAGAAGTGTCATAGAAACTTCGAAAAGGCTCATTCAATAGGAAATTGGAGTGGCTTGTGCCCTTTTTAATAGTCGAAAGTGATTGGAAGGCAACTAACACCCCTTCCACCACGCCCACCATTTCCCGAAACATATCCAATCAAAATTTTAAGATAGCCATTTTGTTCAGCGTAGTTGATTTCCAGATAGAAATTATGTTTTTGAGGAGGACACTCCCCCACAGCCTTCAGAGCAAGGGTTGTAAGTTATGCCCTGGGGGCATATAAGGTTTTTATAGAAGGTGTTGTCGTAGAAACTTCGAAAAAAGTCTCATTCGATTGGAAATTCAAAGGGCTAGTGCTCTTTTAATAGGCGAAAGTGACTGGAGGGCATCTAACCCCTCCCCCCCCACGCCCATCATTCCCCCAAACACATCCAATCAAAATTTTGAGATAGCCACTTAGTTCAGCGTAGTTGATTTCCAGATAGAAAATATGTTTTTGAGGAGGAAACTCCCCCACAACCCCTGGGGCAAGGGTTTTAATTTATGCCCTGAGGGCATATAAGAACGATGTTGGCACAATATAGTATTTATTATTTTTTTCCTTAGGAGCAGGGCACTTCGTATCGAAGAAGTTGTCGTAGAAACTTCAAAAAGGGCTCACTCAATGGGAAACTGAAGTAGCTTGTGCTCTTTTTAATAGTCGAAAGTGATTGGAAGGCAACTAACACCCCTTCCAAACCCACCATTTCCCGAAACACATCCAATCAAAATTTTGAGATAGCCATTTTGTTCAGCGTAGTTGATTTCCAGATAGAAATTATGTTTTTGAGGAGGACACTCCCCCACAGCCTTCAGGGCAAGGGTTGTAAGTTATGCCCTGGGGGCATATAAGGTTTTTATAGAAGGCGTTGTCGCAGAAACTTCAAAAAAGGCTCATTCGATTGGAAATTCAAAGGGCTAGTGCCCTTTTCTATAGTCGAAAGTGATTGGAGGGCAACTAACCCCCTCTCACGCCCGCCTTTCCCCAAAACACATCCAATAAAATTTTTTTGATAGCCATTTTATTCAACGTAGTTATAAGTTCTGGAAACTAGGTCTTTGAGGATGACAACTCCCCCACAGCCCTCAGGGCAAGGGTTGTAAGTTAGAACGGGTTGTTGATTTCCGTGCCCTTTTTAACAGTCGAAAGTGCTTGGAAGGCAACTAACACCCCTTCCACGCCCACCTTTTACCGAAACACATCCAATCAAAATTTTGAGATAGCCATTTTGTTCAGCGTAGTTGATTTCCAGATAGAAATTATGTTTTTGAGGAGGACAATCCCCCACAGCCTTCAGGGTAAGGGTTATAAGTTATGCCCTGGGGGCATATAGGGTTTTTATAGAAGGTGTTGTTGTAGAAACTTCAAAAAAGGCTCATTCGATTGGAAATTCAAGAGGCTAGTGCCCTTTTTAATAGTCGCAAGTGATTGGAGGGTGACTAGCCCCCCCACGCCCATCCTTTTTCCCAAACACATCCAATCAAAATTTTTAGATAGCCATTTCATTCATAGTTTCAAGTTCTGAAAATTAGGTCTTTGAGGATGACAGCCCACCCACAGCCCTCAGGGCAAGGGTTGTAAGTTATGCCCAGGGGGCATATAATATTTTCATAGAACGCGTTCTCATGTAAACTTCAAATAGGGCTCATTCAATTGGAAATTTAAATGGCTAGTGCTCTTTTTAATAGTCGATGAAAGGCAACTAACATCCCTTCGAGGCCCACCATTTCCCCAAACACATCCAATCAAAAATTTAAGATAGCCATTTTGTTCCACGCAGTTTAAAGTCCAGAAAATTATACTTTTGAGCAGCACACACCCCCCCCCCCCCCCCCAGAGTCTTGAGGGCAAGGGTTATAAGTTATGCCCTGGGGGCATATAAGTTTTTATTGAAATCTTTGTCGTAGAAACTTCAAAGAGGGTTCATTCGATTGGAAATTCAAAGGTCTCTAGTGACCTTTTTAATAGTCGGAAGTGATTTGAGGGCAACTACCCCCTCTCATGCCCACCTTTTCCCCAAACACATCCAATCAAAATTTTGAGATAGCCATTTTGTTCAGCGTAGTTGATTTCCAGATAGAAATTTATTTTTTGAGGAGGACACTCCCCCACAGCCCTCAAGGCAAGGGTAGTATGTTATGCCCTGGGGGCATATAATGTTTTCATAGAACACGTTGTCGTAGAAACTTCAAAAAGGGCTCATTCGATTGGAAATTGAAATGGCTAGTGCCCTTTTCAATAGTCGAAAGTGATTGGAGGGCAACCAGCCCCCCCCCCAATGCCAATTATTCCCCCAAACACATCCAATCAAAATTTTGAGATAGCCATTTTGTTCAGCGTAGTTGATTTCCAGATAGAAAATAAGTTTTCGAGGACGACACTCCCCCGCAATCCTCGGGGCAAGGGTTTTAAGCTATGCCCTGAGGGCACATAAGAACAATGTTTGCACAATGTATTATTTATTATTTTTTTTTTTTCATTTAGAGCAGAGCACTTAGTATCGAAGAAGTTGTCGTAAAAACTTGTCACAGCAGGACACTCCCCCCAGAGTCTTCAGGGCAAGGGTTATAAGTTATGCCCTGGGGGCATATAAGTTTTTATTGAAATCTTTGTCGTAGAAACTTCAAAAAGAGCTCATTCGATTGGAAATTCAAACGCGTTGTCGTAGAAACTTCAAATAGGGCTCATTCGATTGGAAATTAAAATGTCTAGTGCCCTTTTTAATAGTCGAAAGTAATTGGAAGGCAACTAACACGCCTTCCACGCCCACCATTTCCCCGAACACATCCAATCAAAAATTTTAGATAACCATTTTGTTCTACGCAGTTTAAAGTTCAGGAAATTATACCTTTGAGCAGGACACTCCCCCCAGAGTCTTCAGGGCAAGGGTTATAAGTTATGCCCTGGGGGCATATAATTTTTTTATTGAAATCTTTGTCGTAGAAACTTCAAAAAGGGCTCATTCGATTGGAAATTCAAAGATCTAGTGGCCTTTTTAATAGTCGAAAATGATTTGAGGGCAACTAACCCCCCCTCTCACGCCCACCTTTTTTCCCCAAACACATCCAATCAAAATTTTAGATAGCCGTTTTGTTCAGCGTAGTTGATTTCCAGATAGAAATCTTGTTTTTGAGGAGGACACTCCCACGCAGCCCTCAAGGCAAGGGTTGTAAGTTATGCCCTGGGGGCATATATTGTTTTTATAGAACGCGTTGTCGTAGAAACTTCAATAAGGGCCCCTTCCGTTGGGAATTTTAAATGGCTAGTGCCCTTTTAATAGTCGCAAGTGATTGGAAGGCAACTAACACCCTTCCACGCCCACCATTTCCCCAAACATTTCCAATCAAAATTTTGAGATAGCCATTTTGTTCAATGCAGTTAAAAGTTCAGGAAAATTATACCTTTGACCAGGACAATCCCCACACAGTCTTCAGAGCAAAGGGTTATAAGTTATGCCATGGGGGCATATAAGGTTTTTTATTGAAATCTTTGTCATAGAAACTTTTAAAAAGGGCTCATTCGATTGGAAATTCAAAGGGCTAGTGCCCCTTTTAATAGTCGACAGTGATTTGAGGGCAACTAACCCCCCTCTCACGCCCAGCTTTTCCCCAAACACATCCAATCAAAATTTTTAGATAGCCATTTTGTTTCACACAGTTTAAAGTTCAGGAAATTATACCTTTGAGCAGGACACTCCCCTCCACAGTCTTCAGGGCAATAGTTATAAGTTATGCCCTGGGGGCATATTAGTTTTTATTGAAATCTTTGTCGTAGAAACTTGAAAAAGAGCTCTTTCGATTGGAAATTCAAAGGTCTAGTGCCCTTTTTAATGGTAGAAAGTGATTTGAGGGCAACTAACCCCCCTCTCACGCCCACCTTTTCCCCAAACACATCCAATCAAAATTTTTAGATAGCCATTTTATTCAACGTAGTTGAAAGTTTTAGAAATTAGGTGATTAAGGATGACAAACCCCCCCCCCCCCCCCACACACAACCCTCAGGGCAAGGGTTGTAAGGTATGCCCTGGGGCATGTAAGGTTTTTATAGAAAGCAATGTTGTAAAAACATCAAAAGGGCTCATTCAATTGGAAATTGAAAGGACTAGTGCCCTTTTAATACTCGAAAGTGATCGAAGGGCAACTAACCCCCCTCTCACGCCCACCATTTCCCCAAACACATCCAATCAAAGTTTTGAGATATCCATTTTGTTAAACGTAGTCGAAAGTTCTGGAAATTAGGTCTTTTAGGATGATAAAACCCCTCAGAGCCCTCCCTGCAAGGGTTGTAAGTTATGCCCTGGGGGCATATAAGGTTTATATAGAAGGTAGTTGTAAAAAATTCAAAAAGGGCTCATTTGTTTGGAAATTGAAATTGCCCTTTTTACTAGTTGAAACTGAGAGGAGAGAAATCGCCCCCCCCCCCCCTCCCCACGCCCACCATTTCCCCAAACACATCCAATTAAAGTTTAGAAATAGCCATTTTGTTCAAAGTAGCTGAAAGTTCTGGAAATAATGTATTTAAGAATGACAAACCCCCCAGAGCCCCCAGGGCAAAGGTTGTAAGTTATGCCCTGGGGCAACATAGGTTTTTTATAGTTAGAGTTGGCGGAAAAAATTTCAAAAGGGGTTCATTTAATTGGGAATTGAGAGGGCTACTGCCCTTTTTAATAGTCGAAAGTGATTGGAGGGTAACTAACCACCCTTTAAGGCGCACCATTCCCCTAAACACATCCAATGAAAATTTTTCAGATAGCCATTGTGTTCAACGTAGTAGAAAGTTCTGTAAATTAGGTCTTTAAAGGTGACAAACACCCCCCCCCCCCCCCCCCCCCCCCCCGGTCCTCAGGGCAAGGGTTTTAAGTTATGCCCTGTGGGATAATAAGGTATTTATTGAAAGGGTTGTCGAGTAGAAACTTCAAAAGGGCTCATTTGATTGGAAATTGAAAGGGCTAGTGCCTTTTTTAATAGTTGAAAGTGATGGGAGAGCAACTAACGCCCCTCTCACGCCCACCATTTTCCCAAACACATCCAATCAAATTTTGAGACAGCCATTTTGTTTAACGTAGTTGAAAGTTCAGGAAATTATGTCTTAGAGGATGACAACCACCCTCACAGAGCTTAGGGTAAGGTTTGTAATTTATGCCCTGGGGGCATATAAGGTGTTTATAGAAAGCGTTGCCGTAGAAACTCAAAAAGGGCTCATTCGATTGGAAATCGAAAGGCCTAGTACCTTTTTTAATAGTTGAAAGCCTTCCTATTGGAAGGCTTGAAATTTTTATAGTAAAGATCAATGTGGGTATAATGTATGATTTGTTGTTGTTGCTGTTGATTAGACCAGGGCACTTCATATCGAAGCAGTTGTCGTAGGAACTTCGAAAAGGGCTTATTTGATTAAAAATAGAAAGGGTTGATGCCCTTTTTAATAGTCGAAAATGATCGGAGGGCAACTAATCCCCCTTCCACGCCCACCCTCCCATTTGCCTTTATGTTTAAAAACTAAATGTTGCCTTAAGATTAAATCAAAATGCACTGTGTTAATGCTAATTCCCAATAAGGCATCTCAGCAGTATCCCAAGAACGACTGAGGGTATTATGTTCAAACTTTCGGGGCTACTTCTGCTCTTACAATTTAACCAAGTCAAAATAGCGTAAGTGTATCCAAGCTATCAAAGAAAGTAAGCAGATTTTTTTGCGAATGGTATCAAGATTTCCATTTCAGGTCAATTAGACGAGGTAGGAAACGAAATTAAACACTACTATTTGTGTCCAGATTTTTGAAAGGGTGTATGATGTTCAAAATTGCTGAAAAATTTTCTTCAGCATACAAATAGCAGGCCAAACTATAAAGTCGTAAAAAAACGAAAAGATTTAAAGTATTATTTTCTTTTTCCCTGAAACGACCATGTCAATATAAAACGAACAGAAATTAATTAAAAAAACTTTTTCCACAAAATAAGTTTTTCCAAGAAATGTAAAGAACTCCATTAAACAAAAAATGAGCAAAAATAAAATCAAATAATCTTCGAAGCATGAAACTACCGCAAATCAGCATCGATAAATAAATGATATCCAAAACGAACAGAAATTACAATAAATAACCGAGTCAAACCCAAAATGAGCAGAAATTAACATAAGTTGGGTTCAAAAAACCCTATGCCGTCCCAAGGCCAGAACATAATTTGCACTTCACTGAAAAAAATACAAATGAAGGTGCATTGTCAGTTTAATATATATATACTGATATTTAGTAATCAAAATGTTAGTATTATTTGATTTATTAAAGTTATAAAAGTAAAAACAATTATATTTTTTTCAATCAAATTTTCAGTAAACTTATTTTGTGGAAAAAGTTTTTTTAATTAATCGACAAGAAAGTGGCTCCCGATAGTTTTTACTGTATGTAATGTTCAAACTGCTGCTACTTTGTTATTTATTACAAAAAAAAGTTGGGATTAGCACCAATGCATCAAGATACAAGATGATTTGATCAAGATGATTGATCAAGATGATTTGATACAAGATGATTGATCAAGATGATTTGATCTGAATTCTAGTCACATTAGCTTTTTCTTAAAAAAAATTAAATTAGAATGACAACAAATTTTACATTGTTGAAACTAGGTTCCAAGTGTCGAAAATTCTTGTTTAATGTAGTGGAATACTAGACACACTAAAAATGTTCACTCAGTCAAATTCAAACGTAAATAATGGCTTCTGTGAATTGTTTATTTCTTTTTGCGAATATCGAAATTCAAGGGTTAACTGACGAAAATATAGCTGCTGAATTTATGGGTGCCCACTACTTCCAAAAATTGCAGAGATCCACATGGAATTCATTTTTCCCTTTCCTTAGCACTTATCAATGACACTAATTTTTTTTTATCAAATTTGGAAAATCTTATTTTCTGGGGGGGGGGGGTAAACACCTAGAACCATGTCATAGAAATATCAAAAGTGACCCCCCCCCCCCAAAAAAAAGAAAGAAGAATCCTAACCTATGTTTTGGGTGAAACTAAGAAACTGCATATGAAAATCAAATCCACTAAATCAAATAAAACTTCTTATATTTCTTGAAATCCACTCCCGTTTTCCTAGACCCTATCCCTTCCGAAATGCTAGTGAAACAATTTTGTTATACTAAATTTGTTATACTAAATACTATTTGTATTTAATACTGTATATTAAAATTTGTTAAACGAATTTTGTTATACCAAATACTACATACTTTTATTAGGCTACTACTAATTATTTGTTAGTTTTATTACGTCTTCTTGTTGAATAGTGTTTTATACTTTTATCCATTAAACGGAAGTTAAAGAAAAACAAAGAAACAAGAATATACATGTTGAATACACCAGGTTCCGCCCACAGGTATTCCCCAAGTATTTTGAGACATGTCAAAACACAAGGTTCCGCCCACAAGTATTCCCCAAGTATTTCGACACGGGTCAAATTGGGTTCCGACTTGCGTCGAAAACAGGCAACTTTTTTGTTGTGTCGAATTTGTAGGTGAAAATGCTCTAATTTTGGAAAATCGGAGTTTTGTACCCTTTTTAGATAAAACTTCAAACTTCTCATCAAACAATTAGATTCCTAGATGTTTTTCCTACATACTGAAAACCCTTTTCAAACCAAAAGTCTTTAAGTTAGGACTTCTGGAGAAGAAAAACTTTTTTTTTACAAAAACTTTCAAACCATCAGTACCTTTACCCTACCAGCCTCAATAACTAAGGCAACTATATTTTACAAAAGAAAAGGATTTGTCCCTCCCAAAATATGTATTAATGGCAATAAGATTGATTATGACCTTTTGCCCAAACGTCTTGGTATCCACTTGGACCATGGTTTGACTTGGAAAAACCAGATTGGTTTTGTTAAAAAAATCTTGCATGAAAAGGCTAATTCTTTTAAAACGTTTAGCTGCTACTAAATGGGCCAGCTCACCAACAATCCTGCTTGATTTTTACAAAAGGTTTATCCAGCCAAAGATTGAGTATGGTATTGAAGCATATAGAGGATGTTGCAAAATAAGTTTAGCAAAGTTGGAAGCCCTCCAAAATATAGCAATATAAATAGCCTTTGGTTTTCACAACCATACTCCAAGTCATAAAGTCACGGCACTAACTGGTATGCCGTCAGTGCAAGAAAGGAGGAACATGTTGTTAATCAAGTATTACACAAAAATCCAAGCAACTGGTCAAGTGCATGTTTTTTTTTTTCAAAACCTTTGGTAATAATTATTCAATGAATAATAGCTGGCTAGTAATATAGTAATGGCCGGTTCTGCCCCACCTAGATCATCCCATCAATTTACATATTTTCAGTCTATTTTACATCATTTTAACATCAAATATTGCACCTTTTGAATATTTTCCATCCTACATTCAAAATGATAACAGGTCCTTGTAAATCAAATTTGGCCTCATTTTTACACTTTTTCACAATGTGAATATGGATTCTAGGCCCTACCTAGATCATCCATCACTTTACCCCCTCCCCCTTTCCATTCAGTTTTATATCATTTTAAATGAAAACCAGTAACATTTTTACAATTTTCCATCATGAGCTTTATAATCAAAACAGGTCTTGCAAAATAAGACTGCTGATGAATGATAATTACTATACTACTGATAAATGTAATATTTAATAGAATTTAGTATTTAGTGGATAGTTCAATATCAATATTTAAATAATTTATACTATCTTTATTTTTTCTTTCAATAAACCTTTAAAATCATACCTTTATCTAAAATTTTAAGTTTCTTTTCAAGGTCAGGTGTTTTAGAATCAAAATCGTTAGGTACAAATAGATCAACCATTTCACCTTTAAATTCAACCATGATAACAATTTTTTCCGTATTTAGTTGTAACACATTTCATTTCTTTAATTGTGTATTCCATTCGAATGTCTAGATCTTCTTTCTTAATAGTTTGATCATATTTATATTCTATTTTCATTTTGCTTAAAAGTTTCTCCATTTATTAGTTGATGATTTTATTCAAAATGAAAACAGGTCCTTGTAAATCAAACTTGGTCTCATTTTTACACTTTTTCACAATGTGAATACGGGTTCTAGGCCCCACCTAGATCATCCATCACTTTAACCCCCCCCCTCTTTCCATTCAATTTTACATCATTTTAAATGAAAACCAGTAACATTTTTACAATTCTCCATCATGAGCTTTATGATCAAAACAGGTCTTGCAAAATAAACTACTGATGAATGATAATTACTATACGACTGATAAATGTAATAACTTAATATGATTTAGTATTTAGTGGATAGTTCAATATCAATATCTAAATAATTTATATTATCTTTATTTTTTCTTTCAATGAACCTTTAAAATCATATCTTTATCTAAAATTTTAAATTTCTTTTCAAGATCAGCTGCTTTAGAATTAAAATGGTTAGGTGCAAATAGATCAACCATTTCACCTTTAAAATCAACAATGATAACAATTGTATTTCCATATTTAGTTGTAACACATTTCATTCCTTAAATCATGTATTCCAATCCAATTAGACCCCGGTGCCGCGCCGGCGGATCGACCGAAAGCCGCCGACAAAAGGCCCGGTCGAACGCCCCCGGCGCGCCACTGCCGGCAAAAGCGGCGGCGTTCGGTCGACTTTAAATTAATTTTGCGGCAATTTTTTATTGCGTCAACTGCAAAGTTGGAGCTTTTTTTCCTTCTCGTGTGGTTTAGTATTTTGATTTTCCTGATTAGAAATCAAGCAGGGCTTGCACTATCCTCGAATTTTCGAGTATTTCCCCGAAAATCTATGCGTCATCCCAAAAAAATTTGATTCCCCGAATCCCTGAAAATCACGCAATCACGGTGCCACCCCTAGGAATTTATCACCAGTGACTTTCCCTGCCAAATATTACTTTTCATACCATAATTCTTAACTACTCTCTGGTTCGCTAATTTTCGTCTCTTGTTACTTTGCATAAAAACCAGACAGATGCAATATGCGATTGCATTGCAAATATTACAATATATACAGTTCTTCATATGTTGACAAAAAAAAGTATCGTCTTTATGAAATGAGTTTAAATCATTTCGAATCCAGTTTCCCACTTGCAATTCCTTACATCATTCGTAGTCAAGAATTTTATTTTCAAGGTGAATATAATTATAGAACGCAACATTCACTACAGTTTGATTTTGAAATTGATAGCAGAAAGATCGTTTCTACAGCTGAATTGTAAGTTTTCAGAATTTTTTTTTTTTTTGCTGTTTTTCGATAAGATTTTCTTAATTTTTAATACTCAATTGTTGAACGCCAGATAGATTAAAGAAAATACAATCTTCTGTCTGAAAAATATTTTGACCCCCCCCCCAAAAAAAAACCTTCTATTGAGACAAAATTTAGCTATAGACTAAGCTATGTACAAGGTTGGGGAATTAAAGATTGAAACGGAAGCTACCCCAAAATATATGATTCATAGAAAAAAAGTAAATCATTGCCTATAGGGGAGGGGGGATAGGGGGCTATCATTTTTTAAATGATAATACCTCATTTTATATATTGAAAGCAGGGATGCCAAAAATATATTAATTTTTTTCATTTAAAGCGGAGATGGAAGAAAATACTATCAAATTCCCTGGGAAACCACTGAAATATTTTGATAGACCCAGGCCCCCCCATTGGGACTTACTAATTGTCTTGGGTATTTTGCAATTTCTCATAAGGCTTCTGGCCTAATTTGACTTTTGTGTGTGCTCCCTTTTAATTAGATTCTATGGATCTTATTGAATGCCACGGCGAATCTATGACTCAGTTTTCCAATAGTTTGAGGTGCATCTGAATAATTTCGCCTTTTTTGTTGCTGTCTTTGTACCCCGTTACTCGTACCCTTAATTTTTTTTTCAAGGAACACTAAGCTGTTTAACGTTATTTCGCGTGTTTGTTTGAACCATGTAGTGACCTAGTTAATTATTAAATAAATTATTTTTTTAATATAAAGCTGAGACGGTATCCTAGCAAGGAGATATCCAGATCCAGGGGGGGGTAGGGAGGTATTACATTTAAATGATAATATCTCGAAAGTTTTTTTAATGAAAGCAGGGATGCAAAAAAGTTATTTTTTTTATTTAAAGCAGAGACGGCATCCTATCAAGGTGGTATACAGAGAGGGGGAGCTATCATATTTAAATGATAATACCTCGATTTTTTTTAAAGAAGGGATGCTGATTGGAACCCTTGGTCCCAGTTTGTTCAGATAAATGTCCCTCCCAGATTCCTTTCTTTTGGCCCCTTAATTATTTTCCTTCCTCGAGTAATAATTATTAATTTTCCTTTTATTTTGTGACGCCATTTTATGTCCTCCTAATTGCGTAGTTGGTTAATAGACCACGAGGTAATAAATTGCGCAGTTAGGGAGGTTGACCAGTAACTTAGTAAGTCCTCGGATTGGCTGGAAAAATTCATTACCACCCCGTACCCCGTTGCAGACACGCGGCTAGCGGAGCGGGCTGGAAGAATGAGTTCCTTTTTTAAGTCAGTTCTTTTCTAGCGTGTCTTGAATACAGTAAGATTTTTTGTATACTATATACTCTTTTAACTTTTCAGTCTAGGTCGAGTCTAAAGAGATAGTTAGAAATCTTATCGGTAACCCTTGGCTTTTAAAAGTGGCCCTGGGACCATTCGATCACGCTAGTAGATACGGAACCGTTGGAGTAACCGCGGAAACCCCACTATTTTGGGCCGACGAGGGATTCTCCCCCTCCAGTAAGTGGCATAGCAACCTCTTTGCGCCATTTTTGCCTCAAAAAGTGGTGACCCCGTACGTTAGACCTCCAATTAGTGGTGGCAGCAATTTAAGGTCCTATCAGTAAATCTGATAATAAAAGAATTCCGCGTTTTCGAAGAGACAAGTAATTTAGCCTACAAAAGTAGCCTATTGTGGTTACATATATAAAAATCGCAAAGAGAAATTTTTTTTTATCTTAGCTGTGCCTAGTCGGAAAATAATAAGTAATAAAACTTAAGAATCAATAGATCACGCGAATAATTAACTTGTGAGACAAGGGAGGCTGCGCCACCCACGTAGAATCGGCAAATTAAAAGGAAACAATTTTTCACAAAAAATAAAAAGAGACATTGATAAAAGGATTTTCACTTGGACGGAAGATCTTAAGTAAACCTTGAAATAATGGCGGACAAACGAAGAATTCAGACAAGATCTACCGCGGTAAAACAAAATCGGATTCAGACACACAATTGTATGTGACTCCCGCTGGAAATACCCTAAGAAAAACGCCATCAGATAGAACCATGTATCACTCAACAGGTGAAATAGACATTTCTGGGACGTGTGAAGAGGAAATCTTCAAAACAAAGTCAGTAATAGAGCGATCTCCGGTACGAACCAAGGAAGAAGAAAAAAGTCTAAGGAAAATTCAGAAAGAATTATTCTCAGATAGAGAAACCCGAACAAAAGAAACAGTGGCGATAATACATGAGGAAAAATCATTACATGAAAGAAACGAGTAAAACAAAACAAACTCACCCTTTCAGAGGAGGTACAAAAAAGTAGGGGAGTTGGGGGAAAAAGAAAATATTATACAACGAGCAGACTCAGAAAAACGAATTAAGAGAATATAAAGACAGTGAGAATCATAGTAGGCCAAGTAGCAGGAGTAGTAGAAGCTCAATTTCCAGCAGGAGCTCGCGAAAAAATACCCAAATAGATATGACACAACAACTATTAAATTTCATGGAGAAAGAAAGAGAGAAAGATAGACAAGAAAGAGAACGAAAGGAAGGGGCTGATAGGACAGCTAGAGAAAAAATGAAGAGGCTGATAGGATAGCCAGAGAAAAAAAGGAGGAGGCAGACAGAGAGGAAAGAAAATACATAATGGAAATGATTGCAGGGAGAAATTCCCAAGAGCCTCAGAAAGCGTCTACAATAGAGGTAATGCAGGCAATAAAGCTTCAACCAATGAAAGAAAATGAAGATGTTTTCCGAGAGAAAATTGGGTGACAAGAATACAGCCCCTCCTTAACTACAAAGCACAAATTGCATATAAAGCATTACCAATGGAGTACTCAAAAGATTTTGAAAAACTAAAGCAAGCCATTTTTGAAAAATTTCAACTCTCCCCGAGCACTTTCAAAGAAGGTTTAGAAGTGAAAGAAAACGAGACAACGAAACTTATAAAGAACACGGGTACAAATTGAAAGATATGTGTTTAAAATGGCTAGAGTTAAAAAACTATAAAATATTAGAAGACCCGGAAGAAATAAAAGATAGAGATAACGGGAATAGTGAATAAAACAGCGATGGAACAATTCTTAGAAAATACCCATCCAAATATGAGAATGTACTTAAAAGAGAAAAAGCCACAAACAATTGAAGAAATGTCCGAATTAGCAGACAGGCACACTGAAATTAGGAGGGAGGCATTCCCACAAAGAACAAGGTTAGGAGGAAATGTAAGGAAAGAATACCCGTACACAGAAAATAAAAAGAATGCTAGCCAAATATGGCAAACACAAGGAGAAGTAACATGCTACCACTGTAACTTGGGCGGCCACTATAGCACCAATTGCCCAAAATAAAGACGGTAGAAAATACGGCCAAAAATAGGAACAGTATGACGTTACCTGTTACAACTGTAATAAACGAGGACATTATGCCTCAGATTGCCGAAGCGCGAAAAAAATTACGACAATAATTACAGAACAAGGGAAGATGGGGCAAACGGAAGACAGGACAATCCGAGAAACGATCGATCCCGAGAGAATTGGAAAAAGTCTCAAACGTATAAGAGAACCGCATGGGATAAAAGCCCGGAGAATATGAAAACTTGCGCATTTGCAGAATCACACAAAGTATGCGGCGAACTAAATGGTAAATCGATAGAAATAGCTATTGATTCCTGCAGCGACCAAACCTATGTACGGAAGACTTGATAAAAAACCGACATAAATTACAAAAATAAAGTGGCAGCGCTATGCTACTATGGAGTAGAACATAAATGTCCGATAGCTCAGGTCATAATAGAAATAGCCAATAAACAGGGAAAATACGGTTAAAAAGGAATTAAAAGTAGGGGTTGTACCTACTACTCTTGCAGTAGACATTTTATTAGGGGGAGATTTCGGCAATATCGAAAATTTTCTTACACTAAAAGCAACCTCCATGATTAAAAAAGTAAATGCGGTGACACTAAGCTAAGAAAAAAATAAAAGGGAGGCTGTGCCGCCCACTAATGAAAATGATGGTCAAAATATAAAAACCCATTTCAGTTAACGACGAGATATTCATAAAAAAAAATACAAAACCGAGAAAACGTAAAAGCAAAAAAAGGGCGGATAAAAAGGAATATAACCAAAAACAAGAGAAATTATTGACCGTAGAAAAAGAACCAGAAAAGACCAAAGAGGAACTAACCGAAACACTCGGAATAACTTCCGAAAAAACTCGCAGAATTACAAACAAATGACAGAGATTGCAGAAAAATAAAACTAGCACTAACGAATCAAAAAAAACTGCAATCTAAACAGTTTTCCAGTAATGGAAATCTACTTTACAAAATAATGGAGACTGGGGAAAACGCTAGAAAATTACATCTTTTGGTAAGTATAGTCCTTCTATTGAATTCTGAGAGTCCTATGTACCAAACAGGTTTTTCTGGTAGTCCTATTCTACAGGTCATTACACCTTTGCCGAGAGGAACGAGTATAACTTGATTGGTGATTAGGATTTGAATAAAAGGAATAGTTTTCTTTACAATTCATATTAGTAAGAGAATTAAATTCAAAGAGAATAGTTTTTATTTGCAAGGATATTAGTGGAGAAAAAAAAATGAGTGGTGCATTTACACTATTGGAGATTAATGATGGAACCGACAGCAGCAGCAGCAACGATATACGAGTACCTAATGTAGCTGTGGAAATAACTGCTGGCTGTAGACTATGTCTTGAATGGGACACTATGTATGCTAGATGCGTGATATAATTAAGCAAATTTAAGCAGGAGGAGCAGCTGTGTTTTGCTGGAAAAGTAAATATTCTCCATATAAATAAACTTCGATCAGCATTAGATGTCCTATCGAAATATATTGATGAGAACAAAATGCATCAGTGAATATTATTATTGTAATTATGATCAATAAAACTGTTTCTAAATCAATGGTATTTTTTCTTTCTACAGTAGGCTGTAGACTATGTCTTGAATGGGACACTATGTATGCTAGATACGTGATATCATTAAGCAAATTTAAGCAGGAGGAGCAGCTGTGTTTTGCTGGAAAAGTAAATATTCTCCATATAAATAAAACTTCGATCAGCATTAGATGTCCTATCGAAATATATTGATGAGAACAAAATGCATCAGTGAATATTATTATTGTAATTATGATCAATAAAACTGTTTCTAAATCAATGGTATTTTTTCTTTCTATAGTAGACTAGCGTATATTTTCTAGAGTAGAAAAAAGAAATTCTGTTTAGTCTGAAGTTGATCGTGAGAGAGTTAGGACTAAAAAAAAAAAAAAAAAAAAAAAAAAAAAAAAAAAAAAAAATGGATAGATTCGAGAAAGATCGAATCATGAGGAATCTAGTTCTTATGGAAAAACGTTTGATTCTAGATGATGATTTTCTAGAGCTGTCTATTCAAAGGAAGATATTTTCTCGGGGAATGCTTGTCGATATAATGAAAACTGATTCTCCATCATTAGACTATTGTATGAAGCTTCTACATCGTGGTCCAAATGCATTTACACAATTTATTGATATATTGATCACGACACAGCAAAATGATATTGTGGATATGCTTTTAAACATTAGTTTAGAAATTTAGGACTTTTTTTTTCATAAGAAAGATGGTGCTCAAGGATGATTTACTCCTCTCTCTCTCTATCTCAGACAATTTTTGATGTTGCTAGCTCAGTTTCATTGTGACAGTGAGAGCGTCAACACATGACAAAATGTTCCATACATGTCCGTTATGTATGTACACACAGGGCAGCTGGTCATCATGTGAGAATTGCACAATGATTGAGGAGTATGATGAAAAGTGTAGATTATGCAACCCGTGTAAATTGCATAGAGGATATGCTGTGCAAATTAAAGGATGTAATTCTTGTCTTGAAGAGGTGTGTGACTCTCATCCTAGAGGCCACCTATGCTCCAATTGTCATTATGATAAATGTAATCAGTGGGAGAGTACATATCCCGGTATGATTGGAAAGAATCCTAACCGTGATTTTAGTTTACTAGTACGAGATTGGTATCGTCGTGGTTTTAGATTGTTCTGGGAGGAGGAACCAGGTCAACGATTCAACTGTTGGAACAACAAAGAATATGGTTTCTACGTCATCGTTGTGAAGACACTGGGTGTTATGATTATAAGCCCACTGATTTTTATTTGGCTGTGACGGAATGTGATTCGACACTTGAGGACACTGTTTGTGAAATTGCTTCAAATAGGCAAATTGAAACATGTGAATTCTATAGAATGAATGAGAATAGTATCATTGACTATACAAAGAGATATGACAAGAGTGAAGTCACACTCTACTGTAGAAAATGTGACCCTGACATTGCACTACATCAGGATCAGTACACTGTGAATTCAGATAATCTACCTGCACTAGTTGTTGTCGACAAATACCTAGTAGTAGTGGATGAAATCTAAAGAGTAGAAAAGTCGTTTTATCATGTATATAATTTTTTTTTATTAATAAACAATTTCACATACATCTTTAGAACATTTTATTCTTAGGGCACTAAAATCAATATTAAATACACTTGTAAGTATATTCTCCACTAGAAAGTCATTCAATCGAGGTACGTCAACGTAGATGTTGAGAAACTGCTTGTAGGTGTAGCCACGACATCTGAACATGAAAAAGAGTAGTGCATGAAAGCCACATGTCTTAGTCGTTAAATCCTGTACTCTTCGTTGATTTTGAATAATGGTTTTCCCCCTGCTTTCAATAAAGTTGCTGATGTATGCAGCATAGAATTTATACGATAGGCCAAGAGGATCAAAAAATTCAATATTCTTTGCTGTTTGAAAGATGCATAGCCAATGACCGGTCTTCAAAGTCGATGGACTGCTATTAACAATGATTAGGGTGTTGCTAACACTTGGAATTTTTTCAATGAAGTCCGAGGGTATGCAATAGGACTTGTACTGGGACATGTATGGATCCATACTAAATACGTTGATTATTTGGTTTGTGTTCATGGTGCTAGGTCTAGTAGAACACTGCCGTCGGGCGTGATTTCCCAATAGGTTTCAAATTGACTCAGTGATATTAGCGTGATACTCTCAGTCAGAGCATTGGCAAATGTACACTCTAAACGTACATTCCCTGTTCGTACTATGGTCATATCTTGCGTGCCTGACCAATCCAAAACAATAACCCCATGATTTTTTGAAAACATTGAATCGGTTATTTCATTTTCAAATAGTTGAGAGTCATGATCTAGGGATTGCATGGTCAACTCGTACAGAGTTCTATAGGATTTTTTGTCAAATGATAGAGTGTACAGTGGAATACCATTCACTTTGCACACGAGGCTAGATAGACCGAAAAAATTAAAATCATGGGGGGATTCAGTCCAGGATCCAACGGCACTGCCACTCTTCACAAAAGCCAATGCCAATTTTGATGGGATTTCTCCATTGATAAATGATGAATCGCTATAGCTACGAGAGCCGGTGGCAATGTGACGTTGATTGGTGATTGTATGGGGGACAAGAAGTTTAATGTTGTTACCATTGGTTCTTAGCTTTTTCCACTGCCAATGCAACAGAGCTCATAACTTGTTGTTTTCGGACGTGGAGAATTGCCGATGTGATAACAACATTTGCATCGGGTGCTGCAGGAAGTGTTTTTCTCAAAATGAAATTCGATGGGGCCATCTGTACTTTATGTCAATCTTGACATTGGGGGGTAACCATTGGGATATATTGAATATCTCATGATTTAATTTTCCAACTAGATGATACTCCTGGGTCACTGCAGTAGTCAACTCACCGTCAGTATCAACACCTGTTCGATATTCATAGCCTAATGATTGTCCTCTCAACTCCTTGTAAGCCTTTGGCGTCATCATCATAAATTGTATGTAGCTTGCATAGTTGGATAAATTATTGCTAGTGCTCACCAATGTTCCATTAATAAATACATTAATTTGCTTGAATAGGTTGTGTAGAATACAGTTTTCATAGGAGAGACCATCACCGGCATTTGGAGTTGTATTATCTGACTTTTTCTTCACCACAACATTTAAATCAATAAATGTTGACGACAAATCAATGAAATAGTCTTCATTGGAAAATATTTGAAAGTGTATATTTTCCGAGAGGGGTTGTTGAGGGTGAAATTGTTCATAGTAGCCATACTTGACACTGACATCAACATTTTCAGCATTGAATAGATTCAATGAGGAACTGATTGATGGATATGATTCCTTTTGGGGGAGATAAGTCATCTTAAGAGAAGAAATCCTTCTTTGATCTAACAATCTTTTTCTTTTTCTTCTTCTGCTGCTTATTGGTCTTCGTTGTTTTATTTCTCAAAGTCCTTGTTGATGTCCTTTGCTTCCTGCCTGGGTGGAGACTGATGAGTGAATGACGCGAACGCATCCTTTTCAATCCCTCCCCATTTTGTTGAGATTTTAATTGTTCACCAACGGCTCTTGCTGAAGATCTAATATTTTCCTTAACACTCTCCTTGAAATTCTTGCCCGACCCCAGTCCTGTAGTGTGGAGGCAGCAAAATTTGATGCAGCAGGTACAAGATATTTTCTGGCAGGGGTAGTGCAGAACGAAATAGCCTAGCAAACCAGCTACCAAGACCGTAGCCAGACATTGTAGTACGCCCCTTGTAGTAGTCCAATCCATTGCCTATTTGACGTGGACTCAAAGCACCAAGATAACAATCGATATCGGGACAGACAAATGGAATTCTTCTATTGTTCATTTTAGATGATTGTACTGTCGTTGACAATGGGTCGAAAATGACATGTAATCACTGCTAAGCCTTTTGAAATTGCTAGAGAATCACCTAATTCAGTTCTTAGTGTTAACTGACAGAGTTCCAAATAGGAAGTGTTTACGGGAATATACTGAAGATGCTTTATATTGTAGTGATGAACATGTTCTTGATTGGTTTTTCGTTCAAGAACTCGTAGGAGGGGAACATTTGAATTACCAACCCGAGATGTTTCCACAAATGAAGCGTAGAGAAATATACAAGTGTCCGTGGAGAAGGCAGGTGGGTAGTCAGCAAAATGAAATAAGTGTTTCCAGCACTTCTACCATTGATTATATTGAGCTTAAAGCCAAGAACATTCTTTAAGTTATCATTGAGAATAATCTTTTCATTGGCAATAGGTGAACTAATGTAGATCTTGCCCTCCTCCTTTGAATAGTTGAAACGAAAAGCTCCTTTTTTACGAGCAGAAATTCTTTTATTGATAGTACGACATAAATCATTCATGCAGGTGAGCTCCTCGTAGGGTAATTCAATATATGGATAATCCATCCAATTGATTTTTTGAATTTGTTCTTGATCACCTGGTGGTGGCGGCCAATCATAGGGTCTAATTTTTATATCATATTTACGATCCTTTCTCAGGATGTCATAGGTATTTTTGAGATATACAGTCGACAAGAGCCACTTCATATGCACCGTCAAATTTGACGGTGGGGGAGAGTTTTGTCCCAAAATCACTTGTCGTATTCAAGTCATTGTAGAGAGGATCGGAAACGTTGGACATGAAAGTTACATAGAAATCATTGGGCCTTGTCAATATCTTCAACACCATCCAAGAATCAAAATCAGAGTTGTATCCTAGCCATCGAACAAGTAACTGTTTCTTACCCCTGCGAGTACGTGTCTTTAATATCTTTTCAATTTGATAGATTTCACTAGCATTTTTAACTTTTTGCAATTCATAGTCATAAAAGCCGCCGAGAATCTCTTCATCTTGGTATCACGCAGGCGATAAGTTATGGGTTTAGTGTCTAGGATTTTTGCCACTTTAAAAAGTTCAGTGGACCACAAGTAATTCCCCTTTTCAAAAACATTAGTTGTTCTATTTATTCGAACAGTATCACCAACATTGAATTTATTTTTCTTCTTCTTGACTTTTGATTCATTGGAATATTGTTTAAGAAAGGTGTCAATTGTATTATGATCCGAATGATGAACTTCCGTTGGTGTAGAGTTGGACAATGATTGATGAGATCGTTGATTATAAATCAACATGATTTTATCTAGATCATGAATAAAAGCCGGCGTATTTTTCAATGTACAATATCTTGAAATAAAAAGTCGAATAGTTCTTATCAATCGTTCGGCCAATGCAGCCTTTATAGGACTGTGACTATGATAGAGCAGTGTACTATATTTCTCTAGTACTTTTGCAACATGAGGATTAACAAATTCACTACCGCGATCCGTTTGATTTTTTTTATATGAATCCTTTTCGAGAATACTTTCAATGGCCTGAGCAACTTCAACACCTATCTTTGATCGCAATGGAATTGCATATGCATAGCGACTAAAAACACTGATTGCAAGTAGAATATACTTGTGCGGTGTATTGTGACGTCTTTGAAGCTCATCTAGAGTCAGGAGATCTGCTTGCATTATATCCAATGGGTAAAAGGCTTTAGTTTTTCGATATTGATTGGCACGAAGTCTATGATTTCTATGCAGAGTGTAACTTGGTTCATTTTGTAGATAGTCTTGTACACTTTTAGTGCGAACACCCGTGACTTTGGAAAGAGTTGTGGGGGAACTTAAACTCCCCGCCTCGCCAATATTTTCATAAACACCTTTCAGAACTTCAGCCATTTTGAACGTAAACACGTTGTGTAACGTCCGCTACCCTTTTGTATACTGGCTGCTGGTGGTGGTGGTGGTGACGTTGACTTGATACGTCTTCGCTTTTGTCTAGCTATCAGTGGTGTGCTAGTATTTTCCAAAATTGATTTAAAATCTTCTTCTTCTTCAAGTTCATATTTAATGTTGATGATGATGATGATGCACGTTCATTTAATTTTTTTAGAATTTGTCTATTGCCAATAAGACTTTTGGGGAAGTTTAATGTATTTAGAAAGTTGTATAGACGAGTGTCAAATGATAATAGTCCTTTACGATTTGTAACCATGTCATACATTAAATCAAGTAGATTATAGCTCTTGCCTTGAATTATAATCCTTTCCCCATTGCTCTCAACTTGAATTTGATCACTTTCCAAGAGATAGATTAGCAGTCGTTTACTTTGTTCACGATATGAGTGGGGCATTAGATTTCCAATTTTCAATACAATTGAATCCAATTCCTCCTTCTTTAATTGTGTTCCAGCAGCAGTAGACTCTTGAGAAGATGATTCTTTTTTGGGATCAGCAGCAGCAGCAGCAGTGGGCTTTGATCGATAGTGTTTGTCCACTCGGCGAAAGTGCATCTTGAAGTAAAATCAGTTTTTTTATCATCATCAATAGTTTCATTGTCGAGGAATTTACTCAGATTGTCCTCAAAGTGTTCGACGGGTGAGAGAGCGCGTTCTATTGGAGTCAATTTATAGGGTTTTGCCATCTAGAGAAAACTGTTTACAAGTCCTGCAATTATTGGCAGTAAAAGTGTGAAAAAGCTACCGCCCGCCTGAAGAAGTCGTTTCCTTTTAAAATTCCTTCCTTTCTTTTTAGAGGCCAATGTACGTACAATGGAACGATGTTGCTTTGCCTGTTGCTTAACTACTTCTGGCAGTTGAACATTACCCTCGGTCAAATTTAAACAAAGTTCAGATATTAGACTAATGAAATCATTGTCAATACCATGTTTGAGTATTGCTTTTCTAAGCGGAGGTTTTGAAGTGCTTAGAACTGAAAACAAGTGTCTATTTTCATGTAGTTTCTTCAGTGTCATGATAGCGACTAATAGGTCTTTTTAGTGTTCACCGGGAGATATACTGTAATTTCATTGTCGAAAATATCTGTGACTACACGCAGATCCTCGGATGTATTTTGATTAAGATCCAAGGATATAGCCGTGGGGTTTATTAGTTGCCTGATTGTATGCTGAGAGCAGAAATTTAGGGGCTCCTGGATAGATTTGTTTATTGAGGGTTATTAGCGAGCTAGAATCACGAACAACTCTGTAGATGATATAGTAGGTACAGTTCAAAGCAAGTGTTCGCATACATTTGCTCTGATGAAAGAGATTGTGTAGAACCAGAGTAACGGAAATCTGTTCATGATGAGAGCGAACAGTGAACAATTGCAGCATTTGCTGAGACCATTGTTCAATAGATTCAGCCAGATCGTCAATGATCAGCCAAGAGTTTGGTTCAATAATGTCGAAAACATCAAGTCCCTGTATGAACTGTATCTGCATCGATCCCATGGTGGTGGCAGCAATTGTTTTTATTTTATTGTATGACTCCTGCCAAATAATATAGCAATAGTAGATTTTTTCGGCTTTTCCGCAAACATTTTATCACAATTTTTAATTATTTTAGTTAAGAGTGTTGTTTTGCCCGACATTGAGGGCCCACACAGAAACGATCTGAACGGTGTTTTAAATTGATACATGTTCCTTTCAACAGTTCACCTGGACAGCTAACTGTAGACCCTAATTGTCTAATGACTAAATAATTTTTCCCTACTACTACTACTACACTGTTCTTCAAGAAGAAGACAAAGACAAAGACAAAGACGAATAAAGAATCATATTTTTTCTTTTATTATATGCACATCAAAAAAGTAACAATACATTGAAAAAATACACTTTTTTTTAAATTTATTCATAATAAAAAAAAATACAACAACATTTACATGGGGATACACAGAGAAAAAACACTTTTTTTGTTTATTTATAGAGAAAAAAACCATTAAATTAGAGAGAGCACTTGAAAAAATACACTTTTTTAAATTTATTTATAATAAAAAAAAATACAACATTTACATGGGATGCACAGAGAGAGAAAAAAACACTTTTTTTTTTATTTATAGAGAAAAAAAAACATTAAATTAGAGAGAGATGGCACTTGAAAAAAAAATCTGCTCTAAGTCCAAAAAAAAAAGATAACTTTGGTGACGGTGCGCCCCCCCCCGCGCTGGCGGCGGCCCCCACCCCCGGGCCGCGAGCCCCCCCCCCCCCCCAAAGGCCGCGAGGCCCCCCCCAAAGGTTTTTAGGAAATAATTTACAGGACTTTATTTAAACCGAGACTTTCCCTGTGGGCAATACATTCGATCCGGTCTGAAGTTAAATAGTGTCCAAGGGGGAGGGTGGTCACACCATCTTGACAAACATAGACCTTGTCGGAAATGGTACTCATGGCTATTTTCTCTACATTTACAGTATAGTTCCTGTAGTTCAATGAACGAATTGCCAACAATTTGGCTCGTGGAATTGCATTTTCAACAATACCATTCCTATAAATGTTCATGTCGAAATTCTTGTCCACAAAGCGCGTGGGTACTCCTTTGCAACGTTTCTTGATTTCCTCGTCGTATGTCTGCATAAAGTACACCTTCGGACCTACAAACATACCACGGGAAATCAAGTCGCTACCCGTTTCAGATTTAAAAAATAAAAGCTGATTGGGCGCCCGACGTTTTACTAGCTCAGGGTAAAGACCACCACTCCAATTGGTGTAGTCCATCCGTGAACTGATAATTTCACCGTGCGCCAAATCATCAATTAGATTTGATGTTTTTACTTTGAGCAGTAGAGAATCCGTGTCACCGTAGCAGACCTCTACTTGCCCCTTTTCCGGCCACTGTACCCTAGCCACATTGTAGTAGAATTCCAACATGAGCTTTTTTGAGATCTCCAAGATAGCACTGCCTGCAGCAATATTTTTATTCAGGACAATGCGTCTTTTTTTTTCCTATTCAAAAGTACCATGTCCGGGCCAATGATTGTAAAGGAAGTGTAATTGGGATCGGCAATAATTCGAGCACATTGTTCTGTATCGGTCACAACGTCACAACGATTCCTATTGCGAACACTCTCACAAATTTTGCCAAAAGCCGAATTTAAAATGTGTTTATAAATTTCATTTTCGGCTTTCGTCTGTGCTGCAGAACGTTTGCCGACAAAAGTGTCAACAAACATTTTTTAGATAGGGTTTTTGACTAAACTCGAGTGCTCGGTGAACCTTTGTGACGTTGAAAAACCGTTGTTACACATCCATTTTAATGCTACATGATGTACAACTATGTTTTTTTTTTCGGCAGAAGGTCAGCAATAAGTTTTTGTTTTGAAGGCGCCCAATGCAATCCGTCCACCTCGACTAAACGCCTATTGCGAGGACTCAAAGAGTCCTTAGTCACAGGTCTCTTGATACATGGGAAAACAAAATCCTTTACTGAATCGTGAAGCTCGACTGGTATCTCTCCATCAATTTAAAAAAACCATCCAACCGGTCCATTCTCCTCAACACTGTTAATGTTGGGGAAATGGGGAGCTTGAGGGTCATTGAGCCATTTATAGTCGCCGCAAGGTAGTGCATAATGGGACATGGCCGAGGGGTAGAGAATTCATATCGAGGAAAACTGCATTCGATTTTGTCCCCGTCTTCTCTCCTGTTGGATCGGTTTCCAAGATACGGTCTCCGTGAAAAACAAAAACCCCCCCTCATTGACCTCTCGATGAACAGATGCTGATCAATGTCAGTAATTAGCCCAATTTTTTCCCCACTAATTTTCAGGATGAGGTCCATCACTAGATGAGGCGAAGAAAAATAATAACCCAAATCAAGATTAAACTCCTCATAGATTTTATCCGTATTTTTACACATAATGTCTAACAAAGTTAACACGTCACTCGACAAATACAGCTTGCAGTAGTCAAATCCATTTTTTACACCCTCCCTCTGCCCAAACTTTTTTAGCAAAACTGTATTCCTCGGGGGTGCAACTACGATCGTGAAGACTGTCGTAAAACGATTCAATTGGAGGAATAGTCTCCTCGGCGAATCTCGACATGGAACAATAATGGTCATAAGGATAGATGCCCTTGACCGTTAACAAATCATATAAATCATTTGGAAATTGTTACTTGAGAAGGGGGAAAGCATTGCAGCCGTCATCGTTTTTCTGCACCTGAATTAATTCGCTCAATGATTTGGGGAAAAAAAACTGTAGGAATCTAAAAAGCGAATTTTATTCGTGTACTCAACGCCGGCTTCAACAAATTTCCACATAAATTCCAAAACAAGCAACTTTTCCGCTGATTTAGGTATGATTTTGTACGTAAAGCTGTCTATCACCCATGCATCATCATCCACTGTTCCATTTCTTTGAAGATGTGCCAATGCAGGTAGCACATACTTCAGATCGTAGTTAGAGTTATGTATAAAAACCGGTAGAAAAAGTTGTTGTTTAATTTTTAAATTACACGAATTGTGAGCCCACCCCCGAAAGTTACTTTTTCCCGTTGAATTAGGGTCAATAAGGTGATTGTGGTCCTGCACCGCGTCTTTTGGGGCAAGGGCACCCCTACACACCCAGCAAATTGTCCCCTTTTCCAACGCCAGTTGCTCTTTATCCGACAATGTCATTGGATAATTGGTATGACGTAATCGTGAAATTGCCTTGTTTGCTGTTTTTATTAAAGAAACCAATAACTTTTCCATACTGCCCTCCTCGTCCATAGTCAAAAAAAACTCTTCCAATTTCATTTATTGTTGGCGTCGCGACGGGCGTGCGCATAGGAACACGCAACTAGTTTGTGTTCCTTGACTATATTTGGCCTTGATGGGTCTGATACCTCAACCAGTCTTGTTTCACAATCCAAAGACACTTTATCAGATTGCAGAAGAGAATTTTGAAAATTTTTAAATTGTAAAGTGTCTTTGCCTTCTGCCGGCATTTCAATTCTCTGATTTCCATGAATTTTGCAATGCCCCATGTGATCTGAGAATGTTCGCTCAGATCTAAATGAGGAAAGGCACATGGGGCAATAGAAGCATTCTTCAAATTTTCTGCCTGGAGATAGGAGTCGACTTATTGCAGTAACGGGGAAAAAATGACCATAAGAATTTACATCTTTGGGAGGTTGGTAAATAATCCATACCCAATTTTTAACATTTTCCACCATCGGTGTCCTCACTGAGTACAAAACCCCTTTTTTATTTGGTTTTTTTTTCCCCCCATCTACAAATTCAGTGTCATACTGGAGAACAACCACCCCCACCCCAAGATTTTCATTTGCTTTTTCGAATATGCTTATTTCTTTAAAGGACACCGGATACCTTCCCTCCAAACAATCAAAATTTACTTTAGGGAAATTTTTCCCACCGTTACGTGCAAGTTTGTCAAGATTTTTCATTGATGATTCATTTTTTAATGTCTTATGGGCTGCCATTAAAAATGCGTATTTAAAGCATTGCAGCCCTGTGTCAAAATGGAAACTCTGAACTCCTTTGGTAGCCGACAAATCTGGGTGGCATTTTATTTTTTTACCCCTCCCACCCCTTAAAATAAAGTTTTTTTTTAAATCTACTGAGATTCAGATCCATGCATTCAATGTATAAAATGGTGGCCCCACTCCCCCTCTCATTAAATGTACCCAAAGTTGAAATTAGTTTATTTACCCAGTTGAAAAGTTGTCTTCAAAATCGTTTAGACCTGGGTAGAAAGTCCGGTTGCCTGTCGAAAAATGAAAATAAAAAAACGTCCCCGGATGTCCCCTTTTGTAAATAAACTTTTTGATTCACCGATGCTTTAATTCCCCCTCGACCTCCCCAATTCTGGATCTGAATCTCAATTTTTGCTCGAATTCTGTCGATATAACTATGGAGAACTTTCACAGGGTCATTTAAAATAATGCTCGCTTTTTCCTCGGGAAGGCTAAAATCTACCCTGTATGTTTGCAAATGGCTTAGAGCAGATTCTAACAAATAAAAATCAGGTAATTCCGGGGACGTAGCACTATTTTCATGTCCTGTCCCTGTTTGTTCAGGACTCAATTCACTAATTGTAAAGTTCTCATTAAAAATGTCCCCGGAAGAATTAGGGCCAACAATTTGCATAAGACTGTCCATTTCTTCAGCTGTAAATTGAAAATCCAGGGGGATCAATCAAATAACGTATCTTCACTAACATCTGGCGAGAGGGGGCAATTACCCATAATACTTTGAAGTCCTGGACCAGGGAAGGCAGAAGTTTTCACAGCTTCCCCCTGAAACTAGAAAATGAATGGATTAAGTTTTTTTTTTGACGACAGTTTTATCACAATTATAACACACTTTTCTTTTTTTCTTTTTTATCAAACAATGTATAATAAATTACAAAATTTTGTTAATAACACACTGAGACACACACACACACACACACACGCTCACACACGCACAGAGACGGCGCACACACACACAAGCTGAAATATTCTTACAGCTTGAAATTGCGTTTCTAACCCCTTAGTCTATAGCGTGCTGCGAAAAACAGCGTCAGATAGAAATGCACTGTGGAAACAATTTATGCGATGTTTTGAATTTATACTTCAAAAATTCTTACGAAAGTTTTATCACAATTATAAAACACTTTTCTTTTTTTTTATCAAGCAATTTTTTTTTAACTAAAAAGTTACCCCCCCCTCCCCTCTCCCCCAAAACCCTCCCGGGGAGGACCCTTGGGAACCGGGAGCTTCCTTCGAGGTAGGAGGATCGATACCCTTTCGAGTTGGGGGTATCGGACTTCACAACACTGTTCAAAATGAACAGCCTCAAATTCTTTTCTTGAATCTTTCAAACGAAAATAATTGCTTGAAAATGAGTTCATGCAAATAATGTTTTCTTCGCATGTGAAAGACATAATCGGAGATTATTAAAAAGACCTCTCTTATCGCAAATACATATCCTGTTTCAAGAACCTCACTAAGCGGATTAAAATTCAGACTGTAGCGATGGGAATAATTTGATAAGAGCCCGGATGTGTGTGACGGTTAGTACAAAATATACGACAGTTTGAGAAACAGTGAATAGATAGTTTTTTGTTTTTTTCAAATAGTTAGTTTTTTTTTTGTTTAAAAGGAATATTGGAATTATTGCATTAGAATGTGTCTTGGTTAGAAGTTACAAGGTAAGTTTTTTTTTTTTTTTTTTTTAGAAATGCATGATAAGCATTCTTTATATATCGCTAATTTGGTTAATGAAAGAAAATGAAATAGTTTTTTAGAAACAAATTTTAAGTTTTAAACATCAAAAGCTATGCGCCTGAGAAAATTTACCTTATTTTTGAAAATAGGGATAGAAAAATTATGTATATACTTACAAATTCTGACTGGGCTTCTATATCTGAACTCCTTGGCAAAACTTGAAGGGGTCAAGCTCACAATCTTCAGTAGGTTGAGCTGAGGCATTATATGAAGCAGTCCATTCCCTTTTCATCTTCCTTCCAGTTGGCATGGAGCTAACACCGGGGTCAGGTTGGTCCAGGTCATGTGTAGTTCTTCCAGCGAATTTGATAATAGATGCCCTTGTGGCTTGCATTAGTGCAGGTTCGCTATATCTTGCTTTCTTTTCCAGAGGGGCATTATAGCACGTATCTTCTTCCTTTAAAAAAAGGCAAAATTTAGCATCTAGCAAAAAAAACGCATTTTGGGTTTGGAAAATAATTCAGTTTATGTTAGACATTTAAAGTAGTGTAAAAAACATCTTGATTTCAAAATCAGGGGGTTTTCAATTACTTTTTTGAGCAATTGAATCTTAATTCGATAAAAACTGGGTTTGCCATGAAATTTTACAAAACCTTACTTGAGTCTTTTTTTTTTTAAAGAGGGGGGGAAACACCCCCTACAAGTGAATGAATTTTAATGAAAATCACACCGTCGGATTCAGCGTATCAGAAAACTCTATTACATAGCTTTCAAGCTCATATCTGCAAAAATCTGCAACTTTGTATTTTTTTTGCCAGAAGAAAAATACAGGAATATAGAAGTTAATTTGTAAAGACATCCATTTAGGAAAAGAAAAGTAAAATTTTTGTGCAAATAAAAGCTACATAAACTAAAAAAAACGATCAGAAATTAAATAAAAAAAAAGTTTTTTTTTTAAACTGAAAGTAAGGAGCGACATTAAAACGAACAGAAATTATTCCCTATATGAAGGGGACTGTCCCCCTCCTCATTGCATCGCTCTTTACGCTAAAGTTTGACCTTGTCTCACAACTTTTTTTTTCAAACAATAAAAAACTTTAGCGTAAAGAGCGAATCCTTATGATTTCAAATATATCAGTTTCATCAAGTTTAGCTATAGCGGTCAAAAGTTATGCGCCTGAGAAAAATTTGCCTTGTTTTCGAAAAAGGGGGAAAACACCCTCTAAAACTCATAGAACTTTAATGAAAATCACATCATCAGAGAACCCTACTATAGAAGTTAAAAGCTCCTATCTGGAGCCCCATTCGAACGGAAATTAAAAGTTCTAATGTCCTTTTTAAGTAACCCCAAAAAAAATGGAGGGCATCTAGGCCCCCCCTCCCACACTAATTTTTTCCCAAAGTCATCCACCGTGACATCGGAATTAGACAAACCCCGTTTATAGCAAGAGCCTGTGAAATTTAACCCCCCCCCCCCAAAAAAAAACTCTCACACTCTTTGTAACACGCAAGCTTTTCATTCAAAGCAGAAAAATACATCATGTTAGGAAAAAGCTTTATTTCTGAATGATAAAGAACTGTTTTGGGGCTGTCCCTCTGAAATTTGAATTTACTAGTAAAACGTTTTTTCTTTATTTTTTTGGGAAATAAAAGAATGAAAAGTGTACTCACTTGAAAATAGACAAATCCATTGTTTTCAAAAGTTAAAAATATATGGTGTACTATAAACAATGTCTTAATGCATAATGAAAATTGGAATGCAGTGTGGGGACATTATATCGGTTTTTTTTTTTAAATTAAGTACATTGTAGCATGACAAGTTTTTTTTTTTTTTTTTTTTTTTTTAGAAAACCGACCAATCAAGTTATTATATTGGACTAGTCACCAACTTTCTCTAATCGACTGACACACAAAAAATCGATGTCATAATAAAAAAAAAACATGTCTGCCAAGCCATGTAGAGCTCATTGTAATAGGGCAAATGACCCTGGTAACCCAATTACTTGAAAGTACACACACAACCTGTTAAAAACCTGTTTGGTACATAGGACTCTCAGAATTCAATAGAAGGACTATACTTTGGTACCACAGAACTAAGGAAAGCGGTAATAAAGTTGGCTCACTCAAGCCCAGCGGGGGGACACATGGGATCCCAAAGAACAAGAGATAGAGTCTTGCAGCGTTTTTGGTGGAAAGGATTAAAAAAAGATATTATCAACTTTTGTAAAAGATGCAAAGATTGTCAATTAGTCGCATACAAAAAACCAAATGAAAAAGTTCCAATGAAAAAAATGCCCATTTTCGGCAAACCATTTGAGAGAATTTCAATGGACATTGTAGGTCCACTTCCGAAATCTAGCGCGGGAAACAGATTCATTTTAGTTATTAATGATCTGGCTACGAGATACCCAGAAGCTATCCCAATGCGAACAGTAAAATCACCAAAAATCGCAGAAGAATTAGCGAAATATGTCTCACGTCACGGAATCCGAAGGAAATTTTAACAGATAATGGAACCAATTTTATATCGACATACATCCGAAAATTATACGAAATTCTTGGTATTAAACAAGTATTAACTACTCCATTCCACCGTCAGACAAATGGAGTGACAGAAAGATTTAACGGAACCCTAATTAGTATATTGAGACGTTTTGTAAGAGATGATGTAAACCAATGGGACAAAATGCTTCCTTATGTCCTTTTTGCATACAGAGAGACTCCACACCAAGCTACAGGGTTCTCGCCATTTGAATTACTATATGGGACAAACCCAAAGGGGGTGTTAGACATTTTAAAGGAATCATGGGAGAACGAAGATAAAAGTGAAGAAACAGTGATTACCCACTTACTATCACTACGAGAAAAACTGCATAAATACCATGAAATTGCAAAGCAAGCACAGGGGGAATATGCAGAGAAAACGAAAACATGGTACGATAAATCCGCCCGAATGCGCGAATTCACGGAAGGGGAGGAAGTCCTCATATTGTTACCGGACGGAAATAATAAATTGGAAGTAAGATGGAAAGAACCGTTTAAGGTGAAAAAGAAAATGAATGATGTAAATTATATGATAGAATTAGATGGAGCAAGGAAAAGGAAGAAGTTTACCATGTGAATTTACTGAGGAAATTTAACAAGGAAAATGAAAAAGAAAACCTCAAGGATCCGCAAAAGCGCTGTCTCATGATTTCGACCTCAGAACATGACGAGGAAAGTGCCCCTTTAGATACAATAGACCCGGCAGAAACACATATAAACGCCATTGAAAGGGTTTCGGCAAAAACATATCTGAGCCAAGCTCAGAAATCCCAATTAAATAAGTTATTCACGGAATTTGCAGACGTATTAACAGACCAAATCGGAAAAACAGAAAATGTAGTACATAAGATACTATTAAAGGACAAGAAACCAATAAAACAATACCCGTACCGAATACCAGAAGCAAAAAGGAAAGAGATGAAAAAAGAAATTGACCGAATGCTCGAGTTAGGGGTGATAGAACCATCAAATTCAGAATATGCAGTACCAGTTGTATTAGTCCCGAAGAAAGATGGCTCCATTCGGTTTTGCGTAGACTACAGAAAACTGAATAATATTTCCGAATCAGACGCGTACCCAATACCAAGAATGGATGAAATTCTAGAGTCAGTTGGCTCCGCAAAATTTATATCAATTTTAGACTTGAGAAGGGGATATTGGCAAGTGAAAATGGACCCAGATGATTCAGCCAAAACTGCCTTTATTACTTCTTTTGGGTTGTACCAATTTAAGTACATGCCATTTGGACTAAAAGGGGCACCAGCAACATTCCAAAGGCTAGTAGATTATATTTTAAATTCCTTACCATATACAAGAGCCTACTTGGATGACATTATAGTATTTTCAAACTCGTTCAATGAACATATAACACATATGGAACAAGTATTGACCAGGCTGAGGAGAGCAGGATTAACCCTGAATGTAGAAAAATGTAAATTGGTACAGTCAGAGACAGAATACCTGGGACACAAAATAGGAAACGGTATCATAACCCCATTAAGGGAAAAAACAGAAAAAATTAAAAGCGCAGCAGTCCCGAATACAAAGAAAAAAGTTCGGTCGTTTTTGGGGTTGGCAGGATATTATCAAAAATTCATACCAAATTTTGCAACGATTGCTACACCTTTGACGGAGTTAACAAGGAAGGGAGCCGTAGACCCTGTTAAATGGTCAGAAATTGAACAAAATGCATTCGATACACTGAAAGATGCTCTTTGTAGCGAAAGGATACTGAGAAATCCAGATTTTTCCTTACCATTTGTGCTACAAACTGACAGTTCAGATTACGGATTAGGGGCAGTTTTATCCCAAAATTTTGAAGACGGGGAACATCCAATCACATTTATATCCAGAAAATTGTCAAAGGCAAATTAAATTATAGCACGATTGAAAAAGAATGTCTTGCGATAATATACGCAGTCAAAAAACTCGACTATTATGTATATGGACGAAAATTTAAAATAATAATGGATCACAACCCATTGAGATGGCTGAATATAATGAAGCCAGATAACCGACGATTAGCACGGTGGGCCCTGTGCCTACAAGAATACGACTTCGAAATAAAATCAAGACCGGGGACAGATAACGGGAACGCTGACGGCATGTCCTGATTGGAATAAAGAGATGTATAAATAATAGGGAGAAAAATAAAATGTTGGATGGGCTGTGTCTTGATAACATAAATAATAGGGGGGGAAAGAGGTCAAAGGCCCATGGGGAATAAAACAAGATGGTTACAAAATAGAGATGAATGACCTACAACGGGTTGGGGGAAAGTTGGGAGATATTGAATGTCGAGTCGGATTGGAAAAATTTGGAAAGGAATCTGAGATTACTATTATCAATGCAAAAGATATTCCGATCCTTTATGAGGGGGAGGAATCCCTTGGGGAAGATCCCCTGCGAGAAGTCGTGAGAGATAGTCCTTTTCCTAAATGCACAAAAGGCGGACAAGTTGTGATCCCTTTACCGAGGCCTCTCTGATCTGGAGTCCTTGGGGGATACTCTCTCCCAGTCACTTCATACTTCACCCAAACCTTTGTCCAGCGACCCTATTCATAGTTGTTATTCTTCATGGGAACCGACAATTATTTCCGGCAAATTGTATTCAGTGGGAGATGCATCTAAATTTCATTTGCAATAATCATCAATGCATATTCTGCATTTGATTATCCCAGGGGAGGGAACCCAGAAAAAAGGCAATTCATGGTTCGCTCAAAATTTTACTTCATTCCCAGTACCCTTATCGTTTTCACAGGCCTGTGTATTTTTGGCCTTGGATTGTATGAAATTATGCCAAGGGGCAATTTATTTTTTATTGAGATGTGGGGTAGTTTCCACAGATGGAAATTAAGAGGCTAGTGCAGCCAATTTTTCACGATGGCTGGCATCATCGAAAGTGCCAGGAACTGATTCTCTGCTCCTCTCAAATGTAAATTCGTGAGAGCAAGAAAATTTTTGTTTTTGATTGTGCTGTGCACAATGAATTTCTACGAATCTTGGGGACTTCGATTTTCGACAGCAAATGCGGATGTTAGACGATCCAGACCATGGTGGTTTCTACGGTGGAGACGTGGGGATGGCGACGAATCCTGAGCCAAGCGGTGAAAAGAGAGAAGATACAAGTTTAGTGATTTTGAGTTTAATGTTATTTATTTTATGTCTGAATTTCCAGCCAATCCACCGGAGATGCGGGCCATTTATCTTAGGAGGGAGGTGTTGGAACCCTTGGTCCCAGTTTGTTCAGATAAATGTCCCTCCCAGATTCCTTTCTTTTGGCCCCTTAATTATTTTCCTTCCCCAAGTAATAATTATTAATTTTCCTTTTATTTTGTGACGCCATTTTATGTCCTCCTAATTGCGTAGTTGGTTAATAGACCACGAGGTAATAAATTGCGCAGTTAGGGAGGTTGACCAGTAACTTAGTAAGTCCTCGGATTGGCTGTAAAAATTCATTACCACCCCGTACCCCGTCGCAGACACGCGGCTAGTGGAGCGGGCTGGAAGAAAGAGTTCCTTTTTTATGTCAGTTCTTTTGTAGCGTGTCTTGAATACAGTAAGATTTTTTGTATACTATATACTCTTTTAACTTTTCAGCCTAGGTCGAGTCTAAACAGATAGTTAGAAATCTTATCGGTAACCCTTGGCTTTTAAAAGTGGCCCTGGGACCATTCGATCACGCTAGTAGATACGGAACCGTTGGAGTAACCGCGGAAACCCCACTATTTTGGGCCGACGAGGGATTCTCCCCTCCAGTAAGTGGCATAGCAACCTCTTTGCGCCATTTTTGCCTCAAAAAGTGGTGACCCCGTACGTTAAACCTCCAATAGATGCCAATAAGTTAATTATTTTTTTATTTAAAGCAGAGACGGTATCCTATCAAGATGATGGTATCCAGAGGGGGGGGGCATAGGGATTTATTATATTTAAGTGATAGTACCTTGATTTTTTTTATTGAAAGCAGGGATGCCAAAAAGTTATTTTTTTTAATTAAAGTGGAGACGGTATTCTATCAAGGTGGTATCCAGAGGAGGGGGCGGTAGGGAGATATTACATTTAAATGATAGTATGTCAAATTTATTTATTTTTTAAAGCAGGGATGCCAAAAAGTTAGTTTTTTTTTTAATTCAAAGCAGAGAAGGTACCCTATCAAGGTGCATGGTATCCAGGGGGGGGGGGGTTAGGGAAGCATTTTATTTAAATGATAATATCTTGAATTTTTTATTGAAAGCAGGGATGCCAAGAAGTTAATTTTTTTTTAATTTAAAGCAGAGACGGTATCCTATTAAGATGGTATCCAGAGGGGGGGGGATAGGGAGTTATTATATTTAAGTGATAGTACCTTGATTTTTTTTATTGAAAGCAGGGATGCCAAAAAGCTATTTTTTTTTATTTAAAGTAGAGACAGTATCCTATCAAGAGGGTATCCAGAGGTGGGGGCATAGGGGGTTATTATATTTAAGTGATAGTACCTTGATTTTTTTTTATTGAAAGCAGGGATGCCAAAAAGTTATTTTTTTAATTTAAAGTAGAGACGGTATCCTATCAAGGTGGTGTCCAGAGGGGGGGATAGGGAATTATTATATTCAAATAATAATATCTTGAATTTTCTTATTGAAAGCAGCCTCAGTCCACACAAAGTGGATAAGTTGATTTTTATTCATGACAATTATAGCCACATCCCGCAGTTAGAATAGACTTCCAAGTTTGACTGAAGGAATTTTTTTCGACCAGTTGACCCCTAGATTTTTTGTCCCTCCATACTATTTTGAAATATACCCTTTTTTACACATACTAATATTTGGACTTTCATCAGTATACCAGCTTACCCGTCACGCGTTGCCACGATCTTAAAAGAAAGGAAATTCCATGAGAATACCCCTAAGGAAAATTTCTAAAAGTTCACTGTCTTAGTTAAAAGTTTTTAACGTCATAATGTTTTCATTTTAGTTTAATTATAATTGAGAAACAAATTCGAATCATACAAGATTACGTTGAATTGCTATGCATGCTCTTCAAAAAGCTGTTCAATTTTCTGATATCGTTCATTATATAAATTCATTTAAGTTCGACCAAGCTAATTGATTGAGACTGGCACATTGATTGGAAATTAACTCCCATTTTCCTTCCAGTACTAAGATGGGTCATCCACATTTCGTCATTGGGAACTGATGCTTGATTATTTTTTAAGGTGAAATTTTAAGTTATCCTATTCAAAATGATTATAAATCATTGTGGAAAAAATTGGTAGGACAGGTTGATGTATTTTTGTGTTTTACATATATTTCTGCTTGCAATTGTATGTTCTTTTGTGTATTGTAAATATTGTTTTACGTTTTATGTATTGTATATTTCGACACTTGGATAATGTTTTGAAATATGAATCAACACATGTAAATTAAAGAAGGAAGAAGCCAAGCAAAAATACTCCATACAATATATTTGTCTAACCCCTATGATAATTTAAAAATTAACAAGATTTTCGTGAGTTATACTTGATGTATTTTTTTTAAATTGTTATTAAAACCCGTTTTTAATACAAGGAAGGCTTTTCAGGAATCTAAAAGAGCAAAAAAAAAACGATCAATATCAAAGTCACCCATTTCAACTGTTTTAAAGGTGACAAAGCAGATATTGCCAAAGGACATTATGAAAAAATTAAGCTTCTAAGTTCAAACATATTTTCAAAGTTTTTACCCAGATAATTGACGAATTTTGTGATACGGTATTTGAAGTTTTGTATGCAGTAGGCCTAATACTCGATGAAAAAACTACTAATTATGATAATTATTTATGTTAAGAATTCATAGCTAATAGATACTTTAACTATTATGCAAGGGTTCTGAAACGCCACAGCCATTTCGTTTCTACCCGATTTCTACTTCTCTTGATGAATAACAAAGAAGACCAGTTTCCAGCCAGCAACTTGTAAAGTTTTGAACTCATGAATAGGCTTGAATGTGTTGTAAATTTAAGCTGTGATTTGAGAAAGACTGATGAAACATTAATCTTTGCAGTAAACATTGATCGCGCCGGCGGCGCGCCGCTGACATCTTACCAGCAGCGCGGCGCGGCGTGCTGTTTTTGGCCCCGCCGCCGCCGGTCTTCCCTCATCGGCGCGGCGCCGGGGTCTAATTCTAATGTCTGAATTTTCTTTCTTAATAGTTTGATTATATTTATTTTCTATTTTCATTTTGCTTAAAAGTTTCTCCATTTATTAGTTGATGATTTTATTAAACAAATTTCCAAATTGAAAATAATTTATATATTAACGTATAATTTACTATCAACGACTTCCATGATTGCTTTTCTTTCTGAAAATATAATGCAGTAAATGTCATATCAATTAACTTTTCATCAATCAACCCCTTAAACATTTTAAATGACCTTAAATTAGAATTAGCACCTTTGTAAAATTACAATTTTTTTTGTTATTGGACCTTTACCCTTTGCCTTGGGTTGTCTTTTGTCATTCTGAAAAACATAACAACCTTTAGACACTTTGCCAATGCCCTTTACATTAGCTGCCCTCATTGGTCTAGTTTTATATGATGGTCCAGGTTGTACATTTTGTTAATTGTTAGGCGGTGAGACAAAAACTTCTTTTTCTTCAATCAAATTATCATTTAAAACACTTGTAAACTTTTATTTTTTGGGTCTTGTCTCATTTGATGTATTTTTGTATTTGTATTGATGTATTTTACGTATTTTTTCTCAAAAATGGCTCCATATTTTTGGGGGGAAAATTGGTATCTTGGGATATTCTTCATAGAAAGATAATCTAGATAGATCAGAAGTCTGAGAAAAATCGTTAAGAGCCTTAATTTTGTTTTTTTTCAAATGACATCATGCAGTAAAAATTACCATGATGTTGTGCATGTAAAAAAATAGAATGACATCATGTAAGTCATGGCCTCAAGACATTTTATGACGGCATTCCTCTTATATAACCCCATAAGTTTCCAAATGTAGCCAGTTATTCATCTAATCCAATCAGTTATTTATCCAAAACCATGTCTAAAGGAAGATCCAAAAACTGTAAATTTGCAGTTGCAAATGAAAATGAACAGCAAAGACATGTGCAGCTACAAGATCAACAAAAAATGAGAATTAGAGCTTACAAAAAATGAAAATGAACAATAAAGACACCCATGGTTAGAAGATAAACAAAAATGAGGATTAGAGTGTATGAAAAATGAAAATTGGTATCTTGAGATATTCTTGCATAGAAAATAATCTACATATGTCAGAAGTCCAAGAAAAATTGTTAAGAGCCTTAACTTTGTTTTTTTCTTTTTTTTGCCAATGATTTCCTGTACTATGTTAGCAAATCATATAAGCATTTCTTATGACATCATATAAGCATTTTCTTATATGATGTCAGGCATAGCATAAATAAGATTTTTGAGTTTCAAAGACAACAGTTGTTTATATAATGCAATGTCTGTTGGAAGGCCCAAAAAACGAAAATTTGCAGTTGCAGTTATTATAAACGATTTTTAACACCTGAACTATCAAATATGATAAGACATGAAATTTGACAACCTGGACCATCAATTGTAACAACACCAATACAGACAGCTAAAGCAAAGGCCATTACTAAATTGTCTGAAGTAATCAAAATCCAAAAATTGTGTCAAAAATCAAAAGGAAGAGAAAAGACCCAGGAGGTTAGAAGATATGCAAAAATGACAATTAGAGCATGTTAAAAATGAAAATAAAGAGCAAAGGCACATGTGGTTAGAAGACATATGACACCAAGAAAGTGAGCAAGTCAAAAATGAAAACAAATGGCAAAGACATACATGATCAGAAGAAAAGTGGTGGTGTGTCAAAAATGAAAACTAAAAGACATGTGGTTAGAAGACTTGCAACACCTTGCATGTGAGCAAGTCAACAATGAAAATGAAGAGCAAAGACACATGCAGTTAGAAGACATGCAACACTGAAAATGTGAGCAAGTCAATGAAAATCAACCTGGACAGCAAGAACCAAAACGTTTTAAAATTGAAAATGATAGTGATGATGACCATACATTTGTTAAAAAACAAAGGTTTGGCAATATGTATTTCATAATGAAAAAAGACCAACCAAGGTAAAACAAACCAAAGAAATTGAAAATGAAAGCAATGATGATTAGGTTTTAGATTTTGACATGGACAAGGTCATCAACATCTACCATACCTTTGAAAATCAAAAATATGGACTAGATAAATTGTCAGAAGTTGTCCAACTACCTGAATGAATATTGTCTGTGTTTAGAGGACAAGTGACAGTGAGAATCTATATATAAAAGCCTGCCATGTGCTGAGTGCTGGGGCCCAGCAACAAAGCTGCCAGGCTCCTGGTAATACATTATATATATATATATATATATATATATGATATATATATATATAATATATATATGATATATATATATAATATATATAATATATAATATATATATATATATATATCTATATATATATATATATATATATAATATATATATATATATATATATATATATATATATATATGTTATTTTTTACCTCCAAAAACTCAGCCTTGGTGGAAGCACACTTTATTAGAGGACTGTTGTCTATTACCAGAGCAAAATTCTGAGTTATAGTACTTAGAAACTCCCATATATAGCTAACAGTTAGAACAGCCCAAATTAGAACAAACTAAATTTTTGCTTATAGCTCCCTAGCCAAATGTTTGAAACTGCTTTTCAGTCACATCCAGCCTACTCATTCCTGCACCAAACCTCCAGTAATTTTTTGTAAACTTACCTAAATGTCACAAGAATTGTGAAATTGGACCATTCATGCCATGAAAGGAGACCCTATATTAATAATTAGCATCAAATGAGGAATTAAAGTGCCAAAAGAGGATTTGATATCCTATTAAGGCACTTGCTCCTGTAAGTTAAGTTTGGAATATTAGATGTAACAAAACAAGATGCCTATAAAGGTTAGATAAAGTTAAAATTGAACTGGCAATGGATACAAACATCTGATTGGATTCAGGATGAAATTCTGATTCTAGAGGTAATTTTGTTTCTTAGCTATCTGAATAGTCTATTAATATATATATATATATATATATATATATATATTATATATATATATATATATAATATATATATATATATATATATATATATATATATATATATATATATATATATATATATATATATATTCACCATAAATCAGCATACTTTTTTATTCCAAATTCAATCCTTTAACCTACCTGAATAAAACAATTACGGTCCAACATTCAAAATCAGACCAATAAATAATCCTACTTTAGCTACTTTTGGCTATCTTAGAAAGGGGCTAGGTTAGGAAAATAAAACTTTCAGGAATAGGTCTGGAGACTAAACTATGTTCTGGGAAGGTGTTTTGATCCACCAACCTATACTCCTTCCCTCTAGAGAGGGCAGTGACCATTGATGACCTTTAAAAATATTTGTGTTATGAAAGTGAAACCCAGCAAACAGATATTCTGCTTCAATGAAGTACAAGGAAACTGTTTTCAGCTTCACAACTTTGCTCAACTGCAAATTTAAGAGGTTTCAAAGATCTGCAAATACATTTCCTAAATTTGGAAAAAAAACAATTGATATGGCTTAAAATTCTACTCAAATAACAGAATTTTATTTTCAGAATTGAAACCAGAGAAAAAGGAACTGATAACTGAAAATTATGGTAAATGTTGTCTTGTCAAAATTTCACCCTGTGAAATAGGCAAATTCCTAAAACTAAGAAATCAGAAGAAGGTTAACATGGAAGCTTGGCAATACCTTCCCAGAGTATGTTTTTGGTAAAATTCTACTTTAGCTCCTTCTGGCTATCTTGAAAAGGGGTTATATTAGGAAAATGTCATGTAGGCAAATTTCAGGACCCTCAAGAGGGAGAAGGAGTGGAGGTAGGTAGCCTAATTCAAAATACCTTCCTGGGACATAGTTTAGCCTGTAGACCCATCCATGAAAGTTTCATTTTCCCAGCATAGCCCCTTTACAAGATAGCCAAAAGTATCTAAAGTAGAATTTTACCCTGTTTTTAAACCTGATTCATTAGTGAAAGTTTCATTTGGTAAATTTTTACCAAAATCATATTATTAACTTATGAATAAAGTAAACATACCACTCAATGTCTTTTTTTAATATAATAATCATTTTGTCAGAAATGAATTGTATCCCCACCCCTATATTTACCAATTCAGGGTATATATTTGCACATTGGGGGGGTGGGGTAAATTTTATTTCTGATGTAAATGGGAGGTAAGTTTAAAATTTACCCCCACCCCCCTAATGTGCAAATATATACCCTGAATTGGTATATATAGGGGTGGGGGTAAAATTCATTTCTGACAAAAATGATGGTCAATATATACCAAATCATATTATTGAGTTAGGACTAAAGTGAATACACCATTCAATGCCTTTTTTTTTATGCTGATTATGAATATAATAAGCATTTCTATCGAAATGAATTTCAGCCCCCCCCCCTATATATGCCAATTCAGGGTTAGGTTAGGTATAGCCTATATAGGGGGGAGGGGCTGAAATTCATTTCCAATAGAAATGCTTATTATATTTGTAATCAGCATAAAAAAGGCATCGAATGGTGTATTCACTTTATTTGAAACTCAATAATATGATTTGGTATATATTGACCAAAATGATTATTATAGGGTAAGACACCCAGTAGTTGGCCACCTGCCTATTCTTGGACAGAATGTAACTAACAGGGAACCTGTTAGTTACACAGTTAGATATACAAGTTTTCCTCATTATTTTATATTTAAATTTCACTTCAATTGCTAATGGAAAGGCAGTGTGATCTAAGAAATTATAACAAAGAAGATGAAAACAGTATTTTCCCTACATAACCTGTTAGTTAACTAACAGGGAAACCAGCTATGTATAAAAACTTTCTAAGCACATTAGCCTAGAGGTAGGTTCCCTGTTAGTTACATTCTGTCCAAGAATAGGCAGGTGGCCGACTACTGGGTGTCTTACCCTATTTGGAAAGAGCATAAAAAAAGCATTGAGTGGTATATTCACTTTATTTGTAAGTGAATAATATGATTTGGTAAAAATTTACCTTTTATTTTTTTTAACCTAACCCCTTTCCAAGATAGGCTAGCAAAAAATAGCTAAGCTAGGATTTTACCCAAAAAAGCTCAGAATGCTGGCAATCAATCAAACACCAGTACCACACATTCTCCAGAAGGTTTTCTACTTAATCTTAAGTATCAAGATACAAATAGCCTAGGTTACTGAATCCTAACACTTCACAAAGAGGTTGGCAAATAGGACTAAAGCAGGTTAGTGTAACTTGAAATGAATGCACTCTAGCATGCAACTAGTTTTTTGGTATAATAGCCTGCTCTAAAACATTTTATTTCTGTACCAACCTATGAGGTAAATCCAATACATGTGACTATTCTTTTCAAATTTCGGACGGAATTAAGAACAACTGCCATCTAGGAAAATTATTATGTAATAGCATACAGGTAGCAGTAACCAGCTTGTCAAATGGCAACAAAAACTGCAAACCCAAAGGTAATGTATTGGCCACCCGACACACTGAAAATATGGACTTTGTCAGTAAATTAATTAAAAAACTTTTTCCACAAAATAAAATTTTCAAAAAAAGTAAAGAACTCCATTAAACCAAAAAGAACAAAAATAGAATCAAATACTCCACCAAACATAGAACTACCACAAATCAGTATCAATAAATAAATGAAACCCAAATCAAACGGAAATTAAAATAAATAACAAAGTCAAACTCAAAGCGAGCAGGAATTAATATGAGTAGGGCTCTAAATCACATGCTTTCTAAAAGCCAGAATATAATCTTCACTTTACTGAAAAAATTCAAATAAATCTACTGAAAAAAAAATGGGTATTGTCAATTTGATATACATGTGCTGATATTTATATTAGTTTTTTATTTCTTAAAATTATAAAAAAAGAAAACATTAAAAAAAATTTTTTTCGGTAAATAACAAATTATATTCTGGCTTTTAGAATGCGCAGGGGCTTAGAACCCTTGTCACCTTTCAACTACGTTGAACAAAATGGCTATCTCAAAATTTTGATTGGATGCGCGGAAATGGTGGGCGTGAGAAAAGGGTTAGTTGCCCTCCAATTACTTTCTACCATTAAAAAGGACACTAGCCCTTTCAATTTCAAATCGAATGAACCTTTTTTGAAGTTTCTACGACAACATTATCTATAAAACCCTAATATTCCCCAAGGGTATAACTTACGACCCTTGCCCTGAGGGATGGGGTATCATCCTTAAAGACCTAACTTCCAAAACTCTCAACAGCATTGAACAAAATGAATATCTCAAAATTTTGATTGAATGTGTTTGGGGAAATGGTGGGCGTGAGGGGGGGGGTAGTTGCCCTCTAATCACTTTCAACTATTAAAAAGGACACTAGTGCTTTCAATTTCCGATTGAATGAGCCATTTCTGAAGTTTCTACGACGACGCTTTCTATAAAAACCTTATATGCCCCAAGGGCATAACTTACAACCCTTGCGCTGAGGAGTGTGGGGGGTTTGTCATCCTCGAAGAAATAATTTCCAGAACTTTCAACTACGTTAAACAAAATGGCTGTCTCAAAATTATGATTGGATGTTTTTGGGGAAATGGTGGGCGTAAGAGGGGGATTAGCTGCCCTCCAATCTCTTTCGACCATTAAATAGGGCACTAGCCCTTTCAAGTTCCAATCAAATGAACCCTTTTTTAAGTTCATACGACAACGCTGACAATAAAAACCTTATATGCACCCGGGGAGTAACTTAAAACCCTTGCCCTGAGGGCTCTGAGGGGTTATCAGCTAATTCCAAAACGTTCAACTGCTTTGACCAAAATGAATATCTCAAAATTTTGATTGCATGTGTTTGGGGAAAAGGTGTGTGTGAGAGTGGGGTTAGTTGCCCTCCAATCACTTTCAACTATTAAAAAGGACACTAGCCAATTTTATTTTCAATTGAAAGAGCCCTTTTTGAAGTTTTTACGACAACACTTTCTATAAAAACCTTATATACCCCCAGAGCATAACTTACAGTCCTCGCCCTAAGGGCTGTGGGGGTTTGTCATCCTCAGTGACCTAATTTCCAGAACTTTTAACTAGGTTAAACAAAATAGCTATCTTAAAATTTTGAATGGATGAGTTTTGGGAAATGGTGGGTGTGAGAGGGGGCTAGCTAACCTCCAATCACTTTCGACTATTAAAAAAGGCACTAGCTCTTTGAATTTCCAATTGAATGAGCTCTTTTTGAAGTTTCTACGACAACACTTTCAACAAAAACCTTATATTCCCCCAGGACATAAATTACAACCCTTACCCTGAGGACTTTGGGGGAGTGTCCTCCTCAAAGACATAATTTCTAGATCTTTCAACTATGTTGAACAAAATTGCTATCTCAAAATTTTGATTGGATGTGTTTAGGGAAATGGTTTGCGTGGAAGGGATTTAGTTGCCTTCCAATCACTTTCGACTATTAAAAAGGGCACAAGCCACTCCAATTTCCAATCTAATGAGCCCTTATCAAATTTTCTACGACAACTCCTTCGATACGAAGTGCCGTGGTCTAAACCAAAAAAAAATAATAAGTAATAAATTGTGCCAACATTGTTGTTTACTTAGGTAGCGCTATTGTGCTGCCTATGACTACTATACATATTGTTACCACGAACTGTTTGATAGGAACTTTTCTAGGGACCAGCATGACTTTAAAGGCTTTTATTCAATTTAGGGACCAATGTACGACCCCCTGCCGTATAAATTAGACCTTCCCTGAACGTTGAAGAATATATAAAAGCTTTGAACTTTTTGAATTTTTAAAGCGAGAAGGGCTTACAATTTTACCCTGATTTTGGACCTGTGCACTGATGTCTGGTTTTAGTGGGAAAATTTATTGTCATAATAAAAATAGTCAAGTTAACACATGACGGACAAAAATATTGAGTTGGGTTACAATTTAATTAACGAAAAACAACCTGTACTAAAACCAAGTGAATAAAAAATAGTTTGGAATACTCTTTAATTTGAAAAAAAGAATATGTGTTAAAATTTCGTGATGGAAAAGAAGCAAGCTTATTCAAATTTAGTTTGCAGAACAAAACAAGAGTTATTAAAATCTACTAGGAAAACAAAGATGTATTAAAGCTTAGTCTAGAAAAAAAAAGTTGTATTCAATTTAGTGAAAAAAAAGCTACGATAAAATTTGTAAAAAAGAAACGTCTATTTAAACATTACGAACAAACAAAAATCCCCTTGTGTAAAAACTTAGAGAACAAAAAGAACAAATTATATTAAAACTCAATTGCCTGACTTGGTAAATTGTACGTAATGACTTAATGAGTAGTCTCAACAGGGAATATAATCAACGAATGTGTTAATCAAGTCAGATAAATTGTCTCAAGACACAATTAATAGACTCATTCTAACGATAAAATTCATCTAATGAAATTGATGGTGATAGTTGTTATTTCTATTGGACAATTATCGAACAGGGATAATTTGATCTGTAGATAGTTCAATTAACTATAAGCTTCCGACGAAAAAAGTGAATTCTCATGCATTAGCAAGGAATACTGAAACATTGGAATATAATCAATGATAGCTCCACATGCTTTAAATAGCTGTTAGAGCATCTAAAGTATGCAAAATCAGAGAAAACGATATTATGGGCACCGGCAGGAGGGAGGCCATGCCCCCTCCTGGAAATTTGGGAATGTAAAGCGATTATAAGGAAACCAAAGAAAAGAGAGTGGAATAGAGAAAAACCATGGAAGAAACGTGTGTTGCCCCATTTTTGGCTGCCTACCAATAGGTTTTGACCCAATCTATAAATAGGTTTTGAAGGAGTTGTCGTAGAAACTTAGAAAAGGGCTCAGTCGATTGGAGACTGGAGTGGCTTGTGCCCTTTTTAATAGTCAAAAGTGATTGGAAGGCGACTAGCCCCCAACCCCCCCCCCCCCCCCCCACGCCCATCATTCCCCCAAACACATTCAATCAAAATTTTGAGATAACCATTTGTTAAGCGTAGTTGATTCCCAGATAGAAAATATGTTTTTGAGGAGGACACCCCCCAGAACCCTTGGGGCAAGAGTTTTAAGTTATGCCCTGAGGGCATATAAGAATGATGTTGGCACAATTTACTATGTATTATTTTTTTTCTTTAGAGCAGGGCACTTAATATAGAAGGGGTCGTCATAGAAACTTCAAAAGGGGCTCATTCGATTGGAAATTGAGATTTCGAGTGCCCTTTTTAATAGTCGAAAGTGATTGGAGGGCAACTAGCCCCTTACGCCCATCATTCCCCCAAACACGTCCAATCAAAATTTTGAGATAGCCATTTTGTTCAGCGTAGTTGATTTCCAGATAGAAAAGATGTTTTTGAGGAGGACACTCCCCCACAACCCTCAGGGCAAGGGTTTTAAGTTATGCCCTGGGGGCACATAAGGTTTTTTATAGAAGGCGTTGTCGTAGAAATTTAAAAATTGGCTCATTCGATTGGAAATTCGAAGGGCTAGCACCCTTTTTAATAGTCGAAAGTGATTGGAGGGTAACTAGCCCCCCCCCCCACGCCCATCATTCCCCTAAACACATCCAATCAAAGTTTTGAGACAACCATTTATTTCAGCGTAGTTGATTTCCACATAGAAAAGATGTTTTTGAGGAGGACACTCCCCCACAACCCTCAGGGCAAGGGTTTTAAGTTATGCCCTGGGGGCATATAAGGTTTTTATAGAAAGGCGTTGTCGTAGAAACTTCAAAAAAGGCTCATTCGATTGGAAATTCAAAGAGCTAGTGCCCTTTTTAATAGTTGACAGTGATTGGAGGGCAACTAGCCCCCCCCCACGCCGATCATTTCCCCAAAGACATCCAATCAAAATTTTGAGATAGCCATTTTGTTCAGCGTCGTTCATTTCCAGATAGAAAATATGTTTTTGAACAGGACACTCCCCCACAAACCTCGGGGCAAGGGTTTCAAGTTATGCCCTGGGGGCGTATAATATTTTTATAGAAAGCGTTGTCGTAGAAACTTCAAGAAAGGCTCACTCGATTGGAAATTCAAAGGGCTAGTGCCCTTTTTAATAGTTGAAAGTTATTAGAGGACAACTAGCCCCCTTCACGCCCATCATTCCCCCAAACACATCCAATCAAAATTTTGAGACAACCATTTATTTCAGCGTAGTTGATTTCCAGATAGAAAAGATGTTTTTGAGGAGGACACTCCCCCACAACCCTCAGGGCAAGGGTTTTAAGTTATGCCTGGGGGCATATAAGTTTTTTATAAAAAGGTTTTGTCGTAGAAACTTCAAAAACGGCTCATTCGATTGGAAATTCAAAGAGCTAGTGCCCTTTTTAATATTCGACAGTGATTGGAGGGCAACTATCCCCCCCACGTCCATAATTCCCCCAAACACATCCAATAAAAATTTTGAGATAGCCATTTTGTTCAGCTTAGTTGATTTCCGAATAGAAATTATGTTTTCTGAGGAAGATAATCCCCCACAGCCCTCAGAGAAAGGGTTTTAAGTTGTGCCCTGGGAATATATAAGGGTTTTATAGAAGGCGTTGTCATAAAAACTTCAAAAAAAGCTCATTCGATTGGAAATTCAAAGGGCTAGTGCCTTTTTTAATAGTCGAAAGTGATTGGAGGGCAACTAGCCCCCCCACGTCCATAATTCCCCCAAACACATCCAATAAAAATTTTGAGATAGCCATTTTGTTCAGCTTAGTTGATTTCCAGATAGAAAATATGTTTTTGAGGATATCACTCCCCCACAACCCTCAGGGCAAGGGTTATAAGTTATGCCCTGGGTGCATATAAGGGTTTTATTGAAATTTTTGTCGTAGAAACTTGAAAAGGGGCTCATTCTATTTGAAATTCAAAGAGCTAGTACCCTTTTTAATAGTTGAAAGTGATTAGTGATAATTTTTTGTTGTTGTTGTTGCTTAGACCTGGACACTTAGTATCGAAGGAGTCGTCGTGAGAACTTCAAAAGCGGCTCATTCGATTGAAAATAGAAAGGGCTGATGTCCTTTTTAATAGTCGAAAGTGATTGGAAGACAACTAATCCCCCTTCCACTCCCACCCTCCCACGCCCACCCTCCCATTTGCCCATTATGTTTAAAAACTAAATGTTGCCTTAAGATTAAATTGAAACGCATTGTGATAACCCTAATTCCCAATAAGGCATCTCAGCAGTATCCCAAGAACGACTGAGGGTATTATGTTCAAATTTTTGGGGCTACTTCTGCTCTTAAAATTTAACCAAATCAAAATAGCGTAAGTGTATCCAAGCTATCAAAGAAAGTAAACATATTTTTTTGTGAATGATATCAAGTTTTCCATTTCAGTTCAACTAGAGGAGGTATGAAACTAAATTAAACAGTATTATTTGTGTCCAGATTTTTAAAAGGGTGTATGTTGTTAAAAATTGCTGAAACTTTTTCTCCAGCATACAAATAGCAGGCCAAATTATAAAGTCTTAAAAAACGAAATGATTTAAAGTGTAATTTTCTTTTTCCCTGAAAAGACTATGTCAATATAAAACGAACAGAAATTAATTAAAAAAACATTTTCCACAAAATAAGTTTTCCAAAGAAAAATAAAGAACTCCATTAAACAAAAATGAGCAAAATAACCAATAAATCTACTAAGCGTGAAACTACCACAAATCAGCTTCGATAAATAAATAAAACCCAAAACGAACAGAAATTACAATAAATAACCGAGTCAAACTCAAAACGAGCAGAAATTAACATAAGTTGGGCGCAAACCCCCTATGGCTTCTCAAGGCCAGAACAAAATTTGCACTTTACTGAAAAAATGAATGCGCATTGCCAGTTTGATATACATATACTGATATTTAGTAATCAAAATGTTAATATTATTTGATTTATTAAAGTTATAAAAGTAAAAACATTTTTTTTTCAGTAAAGTGCAAATGTTGTTCTGGCCTTGGGAAGGCACAGGGGGTTTTGCACCCAACTTATGTTAATTTCTGCTCGTTTGAGTTTGACTCTGTTAATTATGGTAATTTCTGTTCGTTTTGGGTTTCATTTATTTATCGATGCTGATTTGTGGCAGTTTCACGCTTGGTAGATTATTTGATTTTATTTTTGCTCATTTTTTGTTTAATGGAGTTCTTTACTTCTCTTTGAAAAACTTATTTTGTGGAAAAAGTTTTTAATTAATAATTATAAAAACACAATGAAAACAACTTAATAAGGGGTAATTTCGGTAAAAAATATGCCGCCAACTTTTGCTAGCATTGCAAGAGTATCACTATAATCAGAAATGTTCCCCCTGAACGGAATTCTGGGAATTTTGATTTCTTCCCCTTTAACGGATACATTTTTGTGTTCTATTATCATTTTCTTTTTACAGGAGTGATTGTATTTATCTAGTTGTCACTATGAAAAAGATTTAATTTTGTACAGTTATGAAGTATAAAGGTATCAAACATATTGGTTTTTGGTATTCAAAATTAAATTAAAAATATTGAATTAAACATTTTTATTTGATTTTCTTAATCTTAGTTTTAATGTTTTACTTTGAACAAACTACTGCAACTACTACTAATAACAACTCACCGCAGTACCAAGCCGCCTGAGGCCAACACAGCTACGCGCGCTCCTCCTCCATCCCAATCTATACAAAGCCTCCCTTTTTACACCCTCCCACGAAGTTCCCATTTCCTTTAAATCTTTCTTTATGACGTCCTTCCATCCCAGACGAGGACGACCTGCTTTCCGTTTAGCCCTAGACGGTTGTCCGAAAAGAACAATCTTCGGCAATCTGTCATCCTTCATCCGCCCAACGTGCCCTAGCCACCTCAACCTTTCTTTCATTATAGCCCTAGAGAGTTGTATTGAACCACATTTTTTTACAGCCTATTGTTTGAAATAGGGTCAGTCAGCTAGGTACCCAGAACAATCCTTAAGAAATTTATCTGGAAAACATCTAGCAAATCTTCATCCGCTTTTCGGAGCACCCATGCTTCAGAGCCGTGTTTGACCACTGTCATCACTCTACCTTCTAATATTCTAATCTTGGTTTGCAGACCTATCTTCTTATTCTTCCAAACTTTTTTTTAACTGTGGAAAATCACCCTGAGTCTTGGCTATTCAACTTTTAACATCTTCTCTGCTCCCATCATCTTTAGTAATAATACTACCAAGGTAAGTGAAGCTGCCCACCTGATCAGTCTTTTCATTACCCAACGTCACCTTTTCATCTTCACTTATTCCTAGCCTTAGTGACTTAGTCTTCTTAATATTAGTTTTCAAACCTATTCTAGCACCCTGATCTCACAAAACCTCTAAAAGTTCATTCATTTTGCTCACACTAGGATGCTTAAATCATCAGCATAATCTAAGTCCAGGAGACTTTTTCCTTCCCATTTGATTCCATGGTCTCCCTTTACCTTTCCTATGCTCCTTAAGAAAAAGTCAATCAAAATAATCCATATAAAGGGGATAGAACACAACCATGCTTAACTCCTGATTTAATACAAAACCAGCTGCTAACCGCATTTGCTACCTTAACTGCAGCAGTGTATTCTAGTACATAGCATTAATCACTTTAATGTATTTGTCCGGTATACAATACAAGGATAAAACCTTTACTAAAGCTCTTATATCAACAGAACCGAACGCTTGCTCATAATCTATAAAACTGAGGACCAAAGGTGTTTGACAACTCAGTTACTTCTCAATTATTAACCTAAGAGAGAAAATTTGGTCGACACATCCTCTACCTTTTCTAAAACCGAACTGTTCTTCTCTTAAAACTTTGTCTACGGCATCTCTCAGTCTAAAAAGTATCATATTACTAAGTTATTTGCTACCTACAGAGACCAGACTAATTACTCAATAATTACCACATTCACTTTTATCACCTTTTATAAAAAGTGGCTCAGTTAAGGTTTTCCTAAGATGGTTAGATACTTCCCCTTTTTCAAAAATCATATTCATAATCTTCAGTAACTCATTTCTAACCTCAGAGCCACCATATTTAAGAAACTCATTTACCACCATATCAGCACCTGGAGCCTTATTATTTTTTAATCCTTTTAGTACTGTCGCTAATTCTTCCTCACAAAACAAATCTTCCTTCACAACCAAGATATAAGAAACTTTTTCATTTTTCTCTATATTTTTCCTGTAACTCTATTTTTGTTTAGCAAATTCTCAAAATGTTTTGCCCATCTCTCTTTAATTCTTTCCTTATCGCTAATTGTGGCCCGTTCCTATCTTTAATTGGGTGAAGTCTGGATTGACCACTCACTCTCAATTTATTAACATGCCAGTACAATATTTTACTATTATGCTGTCTAGCTGCATCTTCCAGATCTTCGGCAATTTTGTCCATGGCCTCCACTTCACACATCCTTAGTTCATATTTTAATATTTTCTCCATTTTCTTTACATTCCTTTTGTTTTCATATGACGTATCACTAAGATAATTCTTGCACAAGTCCTTTCTCCTTTCTATTAAACATAGTATGTTGATTAGTACCGTCCTACGTTTAAATTTGCAATTTCAATTTTGAATAAAATTTGAATGTATTTAAAAAATTGGTGATGAATAGTAATTTGGTAAAAAGTTCTTGTTAATATTACTACTGAAGAATTTCGGTTGGATGAAAAGGTGTATTATTGTTTGTATGGATGGAAATTCTGTGAGACTTTTGATCTTCTACATGACTGAAACCATCACAACCTCTATTATAGGATTTTCTAATCGTATAATTAAAAAAACTTTCCGAAAAATAAGATTTTCAAAGAAGAGTAAAGGGGTCATTTTAAACTTAAGCTACAAATACCTGTGAAAATTCAAACTCAAAACGACCAGAAATTACTATTAAGAATAAATGAAACCCAAAACAAACAGAAATTAAATAAATAATCATAGCAAAAAAACATACAACAAGTAATAATATGAAAGAATAAATAGATCTGAAAGCGAGTAATGCTTAGATTGAATATGAAAATCAAGCTTAAAACGAAAAAAAAAAATTCTATTGAAGTAGGCTATAAATGAAACTTAAAACGAACAGAAATGAAATAAACAATCAATGCAAACAAACATACACTAAATATTAATGTTAATGAATGAATAAATCTCAAAACGAGTGAAACTTAAATTGAAGATGCAAATCAAACTTGAAACGAACAAAAATCACTACAAACAAGAGTTTGGGTATCGCCTCCTTCTTTCACTGTAAAAGTGTAAATCCTACTGCGTCATTGGCGCTTTACTGAAAAATAATTTTATTACAAATATTTTCTTTTGTACTTAATATTGAAAATAAACATTAAAATTATAGTAAAATTTTGAACTGATGAGCTTTCAGCAATTAATATCATTATACATCAATATTCAGTTTAATTTTTTATTTCTTTCTAAAGTTGTTCAAGACGAATATAGTTTCACTACAAATAAGAGTTTGGATACTGCCCCCTTCCTTAACTATAGGCTAAATAAAAACCAAAAGCCTACTGCGTCATTGGTTCTTAAATGAAAACGAATTATATTACGAATATTTTCTTTTCCAGTTCTCACAGCATTGAACATAAAAATAAAATTACAGTGAAATAAATTCTTGAACTGATGGATCTTTCAACAATTAATATCATTATACATCAAATATTCAATTTTATGTTGTTTATACTTTCCAAGACTGTTTAAGACGCATATAGTTTTCAGTAAAGGACCAATGACGCAGTAGGTTTTAGACTTTAACAGTGAGCGAAGGAGGCGATACCCAAACTCTTGTTTGTAGTGATTTTTGTCCGTTTCAAGCTTGATTTGCATATTCAATTTAAGTTTCATTCGTTTTAAGATTTATTCATTCATTGACATTAATATCTACTGTGTGTTTGCTTGCATTGATTGTTTATTTAATTTCCGTTCGTTTTAAGTTTCATGTACACTTCAATGGCAAAATATTTTTTTTCCCCATTTTAAGCTTGTTTTTCATATTCAATACAAGCATTACTCGCTTTCACATCTGTTTATTCATTTATATCGTTACTTGTTGTATGTTTTTTGCTGTGATTGTTTATTTAATTTCTGTTCGTTTTGGGTTTAATTTATTCTTTAATAGTAATTTCTGGTCGTTTTGAGTTTGAATTTTAACAAGTATTTGTATCTGCTGAGCTTAAGTTTAAAATAGCCTTTACTTTCCTATGAAAAACTTATTTTTCGGAAATTTTTTTTTAATTAATCTTTGTTCGTTTTTTTTTGCAAAAAGTTTCAAGTTTTTAAAAATTCCTTATTTCAAAACCAACCTTTTTTTTAAAAATCAAATGTTCATCAAAGTATCAAAACGGGTATCGGAGTAACAACATAAAAGTGAAAAAATGGGTTTGTATCAACCTCGGAGTTTTTATTATCTGATGTTTGAGCTATTTTTAACAAAAAAGCTATCTCAAAATTTTTATTGGATGGGTTTGGGAAATAAGGGTGTGGCGGGGGGGGGAGGGCTAATTGCCCTTCGGGCTCTTTTGACTCTTTAAAAGTGAACTAGAACTTTCTATTTTCCATCAAATGAGCCCTCTCTGAAGCTTACACGAGCATCCCTTCTATAAGAAACATATATACCCCCAGAGCAAAATTTGCAATGCTTGTCCCTAGGCCCTGGGGGTTGTGTCGACCCCAGAGTTTTAATATCTGATGTTTGAACTATTTTTAACAAAATTGTCACCTCAAATTTTTATCGGATGGGTTTATCCATCCGATAAACCCAAAGGCGTGGAGGGCGAGATGGGCTAGTTGCCCTCCGATCTTTTTTTACTCCGAGAAAATGTACTAGAACTATAATTTCCATTCAAATGAGCCCCCACTGAAGTTTATACGAGCATCCCTTTCTTAAGAACCCTATACGGTCCCAGGACATAACTTACAAGGCCTGCCCCCGGGCCCTGGGGGGTTGTGCTGACATTGGAGATTTTGGTATCTGATCTTTGATCTATTTTAAAAAATGGCTATCTCAAAATTTGCATTAGATGGGTTTGGAGAAAAAAGGGTGTGTGTGTGTGGGGGGGGGCTATTTGCCCTCGGATATCTTTTGACTCTTAAAAAGTGAACTAAAACTTTCAATTTCCGATCGAATGAGCCCTCTCTGAAGTTTCTACGAGCATCCCTTTCATAAGAACCATATACGCTCTCAAGACAACACGTACAACGCCTACCCCCGGCCCTGGGGAGTTGATTTGACACTGGAGTTTTTGTTACTAATGTTTCAACAATTTTAAAAACACTGGCTATCTCAAAATTTGTACCGGATGGGTTTGGGGGAAAAGGGTATGGAGGGGGGGGCTAGTTGGCCTCAAATGTCTTGACTCTAAAAAAGTGAACTAGAACTTTCATTTTCCAATCAAATGAGCCCTCTATGAAGTTTATACGAGCATTCCTTTCATAAGAACCATAAATGCCCCTAGGGCATGACTTAGAACGCCTTTACCCGGGTCCTGGGGGGTTGTATTGACACCAGAGTTTTTTTTTTATCCAAACCTTTGAACTATTTTTAACAAAACGTTTATCTCAAAATTTTTATCAGAAGGGTTTCGAAAAAGAAGACGGGGGAAGGGGGGCTAGTTGCCCACGGATCTCTTTTGACTATTAGAAAAGTGAGCTCGAAATTTCAGTTTCCAATCAAATGAGCCCCCTCTGAAGTTTAAACGAGCATCCCTTTCATAAGGACCATATATGCCCCAGGGTATAACTTACAACACCTACCCCCGGGCCCTGGGGGTTGTGTCAACACCTGAGTTTTTGTTATCTGACTTTTGAACAATTTTTAACTTAATGGTTATCTCAAAAATTTTATCGGATGCATTTGGGGAAAAAGGGGCGTGGGGGGGATAGTTGCCCTCCATCTCTTTTGACTCTCAAAAACTGAGCTAGAACTTTCAATTTCAAATGAACTGAGCCCTCTCTGAAGTTTTTACGAGCATCCCTTCCATAAGAACTATATATTCCCCCAGGGCATAACTTACAACGCCTTTCCGCAGACCCTCGGGGGCTCTGTCGACCCCGGAGTTTTCGTTACATGGTATTTGAACTATTTTTTTTAAAAAATGGCTATCTCAAAGTTCTTATCAGATGGGTTTGAGAAAAAAGGGTGTGGAAGGGGGGGGGGCTAGGTTCCCTCTAATTTCTTTAAACTCTTAAAAAGTGAACTAGTGAAGCGCCAATGACGCTTTAGGTTATATACTTTTACAGTGAGAGAAGGAGTCGATACCCAAGCTCTTGTTTGTAGTGATTTTTGTTCGTTTCCAGCTTGATTTGATGCATTCGGGAAAAAAAGGGGCATGGGGGGGGGGCTAGTTGCCCTCTAATCTCCTTTGACTCTCAAAAACTGAACTCAAACTTTCAGTTTCAAATCCAATGAGCCCTCTCTGAAGTTTTTACGAGCATCCCTTCCATAAGAACTATATATTCCCCCAGGGCATAACTTACAACGCCTTTTAACTTACGAACATTCCTTCCATAAGAACCATATATTCACCAAGGGCATGACTGAAAACGCCTGCCCTCGGGCCCTGGGGGGCTGTTTCTGCCCCGGAATTTTAGTTATTTGGTCTTTGAACTATTTTTAATGGCAATTTTTATTTTAATGGCAGTCTCAGAATTCTTATCGGATGGATTTGAAGAAAAAAGGGCGTGGGGAGAGCCCCCAGGACATAACCTACAGGGTTTGACCCCGGGCCCTGGGGGGTTTTCAGGACGCTGGAGTTTTTGATATATGATCGTTGAACTATTTTTAACAAAATAGCTATATTAAAGTTTTTATCGGATGCATTTGGGTAAAAGGGGGGTGGGGGTAGGCTGGTTACCCTCCGATATCTTTTGACGCTTAAAAAGTGAACCAGAACTTTCAAATTCCAATCAAATGAGCCCTTTCTGAAGTTCATACGAGCATTCCTTCCATAAGAGCCGTATATGCCCCCAGGGCATAACTTATAACCCTTGCCCTGAAGACTGTGGGAGGAGCGTACTGCTCAAAGATATAATTCTCAGAACTTTAAACTACGTTGGACGAAATGGCTATCTCAAAAGTTTGATTGGATGTGTTTGGGGAAATGGTGGGCGTGGAAGAGGTGTTAGTTGCCTTCCAATCGCTTTCGACTATTAAAAAGGGCAGTAGCCATTTCCATATCCAATCGAATGAGCCAATCGAAGTTTCTACGACAACACTTTCAATAAAAACCTTATATGCCATCAGGGCATAACTTACAACCCTTCCCCTGAGGGTTGTCCCGGGGAGGGGGGTTGTCATTCTCAAAGACCTAAATTCCAGAAATTTCACTTTGAAGTTTATACGACGACCCTTTCCATATGAAGTGCCCCTGGGAAAAAATATATAATAAAATATTGGAGCCGTATGGCCTTTACTCTCTTTTGACTATTAAAAAGTGAACTCGAACTCTCAATTTCCAATCAAATGCGCCCTCTCTGTAGTTTATACGAGCATCCCTTTCATAAGAACCATTTACGCCATAGGGCATAACTTACAACGCCTGTTCCCGGGCCCTGGGGGTTGTGTCAACACCTGAGTTTTTGTTATCTGACTTTTGAACAATTTTAAACTTAATAGCCATCTCAAAATTTTTATCGGATGCATTCGGGAAAAAAGGGGCATGGGAGGGGGGGGGCTAGTTGCCCTCTAATCTCCTTTGACTCTCAAAAACTGAACTCAAACTTTCAATTTCAAATCCAATGAGCCCTCTCTGAAGTTTTTACGAGCATCCCTTCCATAAGAACTGTATATTCCCCCAGGGCATAACTTACAACGCCTTTCCGCGGACCCTGGGGGGCTCTGTCGACCCCGGAGTTTTCGTTACATGGTCTTTGAACTATTTTTAAAAAAAAATGGCTATCTCAAAGTTCTTATCAGATGGGTTTGAGAAAAAAGGGTGTGGAAGGGGGGGGGGCTATGTTCCCTCTAATTTCTTTTGACTCTTAAAAAGTGAACTAGTGAAGCGCCAATGACGCATTAGGTTATATACTTTTACTGTGAGAGAAGGAGTCGATACCCAAGCTCTTGTTTGTAGTGATTTTTGTTCGTTTCCAGCTTGATTTGCATATTCAGTTTAAGTTTCACTCGATTTAAGATTTATATATTCGTTTACATTAACATCTATTGTATGTTTGTTTGCATTGATTGTTTTTTTTTAATTTCTGTTCGTTTTAAGTTTCATATATATTTCAATAGCGAAATATCTTATTTCGTTTTAAGCTTGATTTTCATATTCAATCTAAGCCTTACTCGCTTTAAGATCTATTTATTCATTTATATTATTACTTGTTGTATGTTTTTGCTATGATTGTTTGTTTAATTTCTGTTCGTTTTGGGTTTCATTTATTCTTTAATAGTAATTTCTGGTCGTTTTGAGTTTGAATTTTAACATGTATTTGTATCTGCTGAGCTTCAGTTTAAAATGGCATTTACTTTTCTTTGAAAAACTTATTTTTCAGAAAGTTTTTCTTAAATTAATAAATAACAAAACATTGGAGCCATCAGTAGTAACCCCATTAAAGGTTCTGCAACATGCCCTCCCTAGTTTCTGCAATATGCGCTCCCTTTTTCTATGGGATTTCAAACGCATGCCCTCTGACGTCACGCGACACACCTGTTTCTAGCTGGAAGGAGTTCAATGTCCTTGGAAAGCGTTCGAAGGTTATATGACACACCCCCTTTGTTTTACTACAACACACATATCCCTTTTCCCATAGATTTAAAGCACATGCTCTCTGACGTCACGCGACACACCTGTACAATACGGTCAACTGTTTCTAGGCGACGGCTGGCTAGATTTACAGGATTTCAGTTTTATATTATATGATTACTTGGAATGTGGTCCGTATAATACACAAGTTTTAATAATAGCCTCTTAACCCCTCACCCCTGTTTGTAGCGCATGTTACACCATGCAGCACACCCTCGCCTTTAATGGGTCAGATAAGTGGAGCTAGCAACCCCTCGCACCTGTACAGTGTAGTCACCTGTAATGGTTGCCAAGACTCCGTGACACACCCATCTTGACTCCAATGACGTCATAGGACTTACCCCGTTTCAAACGGACAGGTCTAATATGCTTGACGCAATTTGTGTAACCCTACCGCAGGAGCCCATGGGGGAATTCCCGCTTGTAGCTCACACCTTACGTAATGATTGTGCAACAGTGTCACATAATACTTTTTTCATAGAAACCACAAAAACCGAGTATTATAGAAAACCGAGACTTCTAGCCTGAAACCCAGGAGGATGAGAAGGAGAGATGTAATTTAAAGCATATTAAGCGCTTTTAAGGAAATACCCTTTTTCATTAAGATAAATCCCTGGATATTTCTTATTGTCCTAACAGAAGCTTCCAGCTCGCACCTAGTAGCCTTCATTTTCAGAGGATGCACTGATAATAGATGTAGTTTTTAGGCGTTATTGCAGCTTTAAAAGGATAAAGAACAACATACCTGTTTAAGGAAAGACAAAAGGAGAGGACTCCAGGGAAGGAGGAACCGTCTGTGGGGGAGGAGATTCAAGCGTACTTTCATTGTTTTCCAGCCTCCATCAAGTGCTCGCTGCTCAACCTCCAAGGAAGTGTCCAATTCCCCCGAGCGGTTTGCCCCACCCCGACACACCTCCAGGACAAATTTTTCAGCAAAAATATGAGGGAGGAGATCCTAATATACGCAAAAACAACCGTGTATTATTGAAAACCAGGGCTTTTAGCCTGCAACCCTAGGGGGTAGGGGAGGGGGAGTGATATTAGATGCAGTTTAAACCATATTATAGCTTTTAAGGAAATACCCCTTTTTCATTAAGATAAATCCCTGGATATTTCTTATTGTCCTAACAGTAGCTTCCAGCTCGCACCTAGTAGCCTTCATTTTCAGAGGATGCATTCATAATAGATTCAGTTTTTAGGCGTTATTGCGGCTTTAAAAGAATAAAGAATAACATGCCTGTTTAAGGAAAGACGAAGGGAGAGAACTCCAGGGAAGGGGAAACCGTCTGTGGGGGAGGAGATTTAAGCGTGCATTTATTGTTATCCAACCTCCATCCAGTGCTCGTTGCTCACCTCCGAGGAAGTGTCCAATCCCCCCGAGCGGTTTGTCCCATCCCAACACACCCCCAGGACAAAATTTTTCAGCAAAAATATGAGGGAAGGGATCATAATATACACAAAAAGAACAACGTATTATAGAAAACCGAAATTTCTAGCCTGAAACCCAGGAGGATGAGAAGGAGGGGAGTGATATTGGATGCAAATTTAAGACATATTAAGAGCTTTTAAGGAAATACCCCTTGTTCATTTAGATAAATTCATGGATATTTCACAATATCCTAACAATATTTCCCAGCTCCCACCTAGCAGCCTTCATTTTCAGAGGATGCATTGATAATAGATGTAGGTTTTTATGTGTTATTTGGCTTTAAAAGGATAAAGAATAACATGCCAAATTTAAGGAAAGATGAAGGAAGAGGACTCCAGGGGAGGGAGAACCGTCTGCAGGGGAGGAGATTCAAGCGTATTCAAGCGTATCCACTAAGATACCCACCAGCTCCCTGCTCGCCTCCGGGGAAGTGTCCAGTTCTCCTTAACGGTTTCTCTTAGCCCAGGGTACATTTCTCATTAAAATGTCATAACACGGAAAGGAGGGGAAATTAATTTCGAGAAATTCTTGTTACCATTCACCCCATGCACTTTGGGCGGGGGGAGTTTGGTCAGTTTTGTCTCATTCCAGGGATGGAATCCAGCCATCCTGCGCGCAGTAGGGGAGTTTGATCTAGGTCTACTCATTTCTGGGACGGAAGCCGGGCTTTGGCTAGGTGATGAAATTGGCTAAAAACGGTCTCGCTCGAGATGATTTAAAGCTAGTAATAATAGGGAAATTATCATATAATTTCTACGGCAACCCTTTAACGTCAGAGCATCCCTGTTTTTAGCGCTCAGCTAGCGAGATTCGTGCCCTGGCAAAAAAAGTCAGAGCATCCCTGTTTCTAGCGCTCAGCTAGCGAGATTCGTGCCCTGGCCAAACCGATTAAAAGTATACTTATGGTCCAGAGCGGAATGGTGCTACGACACTGTTATCACACTAGCATCAGCTCTCCACATGACACCCCCCCCCCCTTTGAAAACAGAGAAGTCCCCCTTTTATTCGCTAGTGTTGGATTCTCTAAACATTTCATCTAACAATGTTACACTATTACTGCCCCTGTGATACACCACTATCATCACCCCCCTTTCTTTGCTAGTGTTTGATCCTCTAAGTATTTCATCTACAATATTACACTATTACACCCCCTGTGACACGCCACTGTCATCATCCCCCCCCCAAAAAAAAAAACTTTTCACCCATTTCTCGTTAAAATTTTATTTCAACTCATTCATTCGGGTTTTCGCGAGCGATTCGAGCCATAATATCACAATATACCCACTCTAATACACCCTTTGAACTCTTGCCAAGGACATTGAACTCTTTCCAGCTAGAAACAGGTGTGTCGCGTGACGTCAGAGGGCATGCGTTTGAAATCCCATAGAAAGGGGAGGGCATGATACAGAAACTGGGGAGGGCATGTTGCAGAACCTTTTATGAGGTTACTACTGCCGTATGGCCTTTACTGTAGCCAACGCTATAGTAAGCCAACACAGCTTTCCTTCTAGAAGAGTTTCGGCTGCTTCTACATCAATATTTGTGTACATTGATACAATGTCGAAGCTTGAAAGCAAAGAATTCGAAGAAATTTCTACTTTTTTCAGTTTCTCAACCAAATTTGAAGAATTCTTAACATACAAAATTTGTGTAGACAAAAGTGGTTTACAGATTGACACTAACCATTTGCTCAAAACACTTGTTGGTGACCTTCTACTTGACACAATTGGTCGTAATGGTAGGTTAGGCTTATGAATTTTGGGAAGTCCATATAATTTAGGGCACAAGGAACTGCGTGGCAGGCATTTGTAATAGAGTTGAGGTGTAATTTTTCCTTCATCCTTTAAGCCCTTCAATTCGTTCTTAAACTTATTTGTAAAAGAGTCTGTGGGATTATACGATAGCTTCTTCTATGTTTTTTCATCATTTAGTAAACTTCTTAATTTTGATTCGTAGTTCTCAGTATTCATCACAACTAAAGTGTTACTCTTATCTGCTTTTGTAATGGTAATTGAACCATCCTTTTTCAAGTTTTTAAGAATTCTTATGTCTTTGATGGTCGTACTAGGAAATTCCGGTTTCAATACAAAATTAGACAGGGTTTTTACGGTAGAAGCTCTTACTAAGCTAACATCTTTTATTAGATTTGCGTTTTTATGCAAAGATGTTTCTATTGAAGAGATAATGTCTTCCACGGGGACTTCATCCGGTTTAAAACAAATTTGCTGTTAAGAAATTTAGATTTGATTAGTGGCAAAACAGATTTGGAAGTTTCTGTAATTATGTATTTAGTAAGGTTGTGCAATAAGTTCTCTTATTTTTTTCAATTTAGAGGGGAGTATTTCGAACAAATAAATGTTTTACCTATGGGGGCCCCTTTATCCCCTTTATTAGCTAATATTTTTGTGGAGAATATTGAAACAATTGCGTTAGATTCATATTTTTTAAAACATATTTTCTGGGGCCGGTATATGGATGACATTATTTCAGTATGGGATTATAGGGAGGAGGAATTAAAAGGATTTTTGGAACATCTTAATTGTTTGGGAGGGGATTTAAAGTTTACCGTTGAATTGGAAGAGAATGGGAAACTTCCTTTCCTTGATGTTCTTCTTTTGAGAAATCAAAATAGTCTGGATTTTAAAATTTACAGAAAAACACAAAAATAACAATAGATTTTTGTCTTATAGTTCCGGTCACGCTCGCCAAGTAAAAATTGGTTTGGTCATTTCTTTAACTGATCGGATCTTTAGTATTTGCTCTCCAAAATTTGTTGAGGAGGAGTTGTCTTTTCTAAGGAAAATACTAATAAGCAACATGTATCCAGAATGGTTAATTAACCAGACTTTTTCAAAAAGAAGAAAAAGGTTTCTATAGATTTCTAAGGAAGTCTTGGAGACAACTCGGGAGAAGGATGTTTTTTGTTCCTTACCATATGCACCCGGGCTAAGTGAAAAACTTAAAAGAATTTTACAAAGCAATGGTCTAAGGGTAGCTTTAAAGAGTAATAATACTTTGGGTAGTTTTCTAAATTCTGGGAAGGATCTAACTTCATTGGGGCAACAAAGTGGGGTTTATCACATCCCATGTACTTGCGAAAGCTCATATGTGGGACGTACTAACCAGAGTTTGGAAATGAGATTATTACAACACAAAGATTCTATTTCTTCGGCTTTAAAGCAAGATTCTAAGTCTGAAGATTTTACTTCAGCCCTTTCAGAACATATTTTTAATTTTCCAGACCATTTTATTTTGTTCGGGAATGTCTCTTTGATTTCTAGGGATCGGGGTTTAAAGCAAAATTTTCGTGAAATTCTTGAAATAAAGAAAATCTTATTCAAGAATATTGCTTTGAATCGGGATACAGGTGAATATTGGCTGAACTCTATGATAATTTATTAAAATCTGACAGAGTAAAGTTCAATTCACCCAATGTAGTTGACCTTTGTCCAAATGTTATATCATTGAACGCTAATGAACCGAATCCAAGAAGGTCAAAGAGAATAGCTTCTGCCTTTGCTTTGAAAAGAATTAGAGATTTAAACAATATGTAGTGTTATTTGATTTAGCATATAAACTTTTGTTTTAAATTGTTTTAGTTTAGTTTTACTACTGATGACGGTCAGTGTATATGTGACCAAAATATCTGGTATTTTTGCGAATTTCTATCACTGTATCATCATCACTGTCTATTAAAAGGATTTTATCCCTATTTGAACTTTTATTTAAGGCTCATTCAATCCAAAATTGAAAGGGCTACTGCCCTATTTAATAGTCGAAAGTTATTGGAGGGCTACTAACGCCCCTCTCAAGCCCACCATTTCCCCAGACACATCCAATCAAAATTTTGAGATAGAAATTTTGTTCAACGTAGTTGAAAGTTTTTGAAATTAGGTCTTTGCCAGCGTTGTCGTAGAAACTTCAAAAAGGACTCATTCAATTGGGAATTGAGAGGGCTAGTGCCCTTATTAATAGTCAAAAGTGATCGGAGGGTGAATCTCCCAAACCCCACGCCCATCATTTCCCCGAACATTTTCGATCAACATTTTGATATAACCATCTTGTTGAACGTACTTGAAGAGTCCGGAACATTGTGTGTTTGAGTATGACAACCCCGCACAGCTCTCAGAACTAAGGTTGTAAGCTATATCCTGGGGGCATATAATGTCTTATAGAAAGTGCTGTCGTAAATAATTCAAAGGGGGCTCTTTCAAGTGGAAATTGAGAGGGCTATTGCCCTTTTTAATAGTCGAAAGTAATGTGAGGGAGAATTGCCTCCCCCGCCACGCCCATCATTTCCCAAAACATTTCTGATCAACATTTTGATATGGCCGTTTTGTTCAACGTAGTTGAAAGGTCTGGAAATTATGTCTTTGAGGATGAAAACCCTCCCCCCATAGCCCTCATGACAAGGGTTGTAAGTTATGCCCTTGGGGCATATAAAATTTCTATAGAAAGTTGTGTCGTAGAAGCTTCAAAAAGGGCTAATTCGATTGCAAATTGAGAGGACTAGTGCCTTTTTTTAGTCAAAATTGATCAGAGGGTAAATGCCCTCCTCCACGCCTATCATTTCCCAAACACTTCCAATCAAGATTTTGATACAGCCATTTTGTCAAGCCTATCAGAAAGGTCTAGAAATCATTTCTTTGAGGATAACGAATCCCCCCAGCCCTCAGGGCAAGGGTTGTAAGTTATGCCCTGGGGACATAAATGGTTTTATAGAAAGTGTGTCATATAAACTTCGAGGGGTGCTCATTGGATTGGTAATCAAACGCTCTAGTGCTATTTTTAAGAGTCCAAAGTAATTAGAGGGCAGCTACACCCTTCCCCCTACACACACGTCGTATTGTCCCAAAATGCGTCTAATAGAAATTTTGAGATAGCCATTCAATTCAAAATACTCCAAATATCAGATAACAAGGCTTTTGGGGTTGAAACAAACCCCAGAGATTAGGGACAAGGGTTGTAAGTTATGCCCAGGGGGTATTTAAGGTTTTTATGGAAGGGATGGTTGTTCAACCTCAGAAGAGGCTCAGTCTTTCTCCCTGAAAAAGACTATGTCAATTTAAAACGAAAAGAAGTTAATCAAAAAAACTTTTTGCACAAAATAAGTTTTTATCAGAAAAAGTAAAGAACTCCATTAAACCAAAAATGAACAAAAATATAATCAAATAATCTACCAAGCATACAACTACCACAAATCAGTAGCAATAAATAAATGAAACCCAAAACAAACAGAAATTAAAATAAGTCAAACTCAAAACGAGGAGAAATTAATCTGAGTAGGGTTCTAGACCCTATGCTTTCTAAAAGCCAGAATATAATTAGTACTTTACTGAAAAAATTCCTTAAAATTTTTTTCAGTTTTATAACTTTAAAAAACCAAAAATTAATTAAGCTTTTAAGGAATAAATATCAGCATATGTATATTAAACTGACAATCCACATTTTTTTCAGTAAATTCATTTGAATTTTTTTTTTAGTAAAGTACAAATCCAAGCGAGTAATGCTTGGATTGAACATGAAAATCAAGCTTAAAACGAAAAAAAAAAAATATTTTGCTATTGAAGTAGGCTATAAATGAAACTTAAAACGAACAGAAATTAAATAAACAATCAAAGCAAACAAACATACAATAAATATTAATGTAAATGAACGAATAAATCTAAAAACGAGTGAAACTTAAATTGAAGATGCAAATCAAACTTGAAACGAACAAAAATCACTACAAACAAGAGTTTGGGTATCGCCTCCTTCTCTCATTGTAAAGTCTAAAACCTACTGCGTCATTGGCGCTTTACTGAAAACCAATTTTATTACAAATAATTTCTTTTGTACTTAATATTGAAAATAAACATTAAAATTGTAGTAAAATTTTAAACTAATGAGGTTTCAGCAATTAACATAATTATATATAAAATTTTCAGTTTAATTTATTAGTTGTGTCTAAAGTTGTTCAAGACGCATATAGTTTCACTACAGAAAAGAGCTTGGATTCTGCCCCTTTCCTTAACTGTAAATAAAAACCAAAAGCCTACTGCGTCATTGGTGCTTAACTGAAAACGAATTATATTATAAATATTTTCTTTTCCAGTTCTTACAGCGTTGAAAATAAAAATAAAATTACAGTGAAATAAATTCTTGGACTGATAGATCTTTCAACAATTAATATCATTATACATCAAATATTCAATTTGATGTTGTTTATACTTTCCAAGACTGTTCAAGACGCATATAGTTTTCAGTAAAGCGCCAATGACGCAGTAGGTTTTAGACTTTCACAGTGAGAGAAGGAGGAGATACCCAAACTCTAGTTTTTAGTGATTTTTGTTCCTTTCAAGCTTGATCTGCATATTAAATTTAAGTTTCACTCATTTTAAGATTTATTTATCGATTTACCTTAATATCTATTGTATGTTTGTTTGCATTGATTGTTTATTTAATTTCTGTTTGTTTTAAGTTTCATTTATGCTTAAATAACAAAATATTTTTTTTTCGTTTTAAGCTTGATTTTCATATTCAATCAAAGTATTACGCTTTAAGATCTATTTATTCATTTATATTATTACTTGTTGTATGTTTTTTGCTATGATTGTTTATTTAATTTCTGTTCGTTTTGGGTTTCATTTTTTCGTTAATAGTAATTTATGGTCGTTTTGAGTTTGAATTTTAACAGATATTTGTATCTACTGAGCTTAAGTTTAAATGGCCTTTACTTTTCTTTGAAAAACTTTTTTTTCGGAAAGTTTTTTTTTTAATTAATTTTTGTTCGTTTTTGATTGTAAACATTTTCAAGTTTTTAAAAATTCCTTATTTCAAAATCAAACTTTAAAACAAATCAAATGTTCATCAAAGTATAAAACTGGTACCAAAGTAACAATATCAAAGTGAAAAAATGGGTTTGTATCAACCTCGGAGTTTTATTATCTGATATTTGAACTTTTCTTTTTTTTTTAACAAAATGGCTATCTCAAAATTTATATCGGACGAGTTTTGGGAAAAAGGGCATGGGGGGGGATAATTGCCCTTCGGACTCTTATGATTCTTTAAAAGTCAACTGGAACTTTCTATTTTCAATCAAATGATCCCTCTCTGAATTTCATACGAGCATCCCTTCAATTGGTTTGGGACGGGGGTCAGTGGCGTGACTCTGTAAGCTCAGCCATAGTCAACCCAGCTCTAAATGGTTACCTGGAGAAATCTGGGGAAGGTAAACAGGAAGGGTGTGCGACAGCACAGGATGGTTGACCCCCATCCCCCCATTGCACCTCCTGGCTGAAGGGCCAAGAAACGGAGATCAGCACCATCGGTAGGGACTGTAAGGTCCAATTCCGTATTCTTTACCTTACCTTCTATAAGAACCATATATACCCCAGAGTATAAATTAAAACGCCTGTCCCTGGGCCCTGTGGGATTGTGTCGGCTCCGGAGTTTTAATATCTGATGTTTGAACTATTTTTAACAAAATGGTCACCTCAAATTTTATCGGATGGGTTTATCCATCCGATAAACCCAAAGGCATTGAGGGCGGGAGGGGCTAGTTGCCCTCCGATCCTTTCTGACTCTGAGAAAACGAACTAGAACTTCGAATGAGCCCTCTCTGAAGTTTATCCGAGCATCCCAAATACGGCCCCAGGACATAACTTACAATGCCTGCCCCCCGGGCCCTAGGGGGTTAGGTTGACGTCGGAGTTTTTGTTATTTGACCTTTGAACTATTTAAAAAAAAGGCTATCTCAAAATTGTATCGGATGGGTTTGGGGAAAAAAGGGTGTGTGGGGAGGGGGGCTAGTTGCCCTCGGATAATTTTTGACTCCTAAAAAGTGAACTAGAACTTTAAATTTCCGATCAAATGAGCCCTATCTGAAGTTTATGCGAGCATCCCTTTCATAAGAACCATATACACCCCCCGGACAACACTTACAACTCCTCCCCCCTGGGTCCTGGGGGTTGTGTTGACACCGGAGCTCTTGTTATCTGATTTTGAAACAAATTTAAAAACTGGCTATCTCAAAACTTATATCGGATGGGTTTGGGGAAAAAAGGGCAGGGGGGGGGGTAGTTGCCCTTAAATCTCTTGACTCTAAAAAGTGAACTAGAACTTAAAATTTCCAATCAAATGAGGCCTCTGTGAAGTTTATACGACCATCCCTGTCATAAGAACCATATTTGTCCCAGGGCATAACTTAAAACGCCAGCCCCCCGGCCCCGGGGGTTGTGTCGACACCTGAGGTTTTGTTATCTGACTTTTGAACAATTTTTAACCTAATGATCATCTCAAAATTTTTATCAACTACTTTTGGGGAAAAAGGGGCACGGGAGTTGTCCTCCAATCTCTTTTGACTCTCAAAAACTGAACTAGAACTGTCAATTCCCAATCAAATGAGCCCTCTTTGAAGTTTTTACGAGTATCCCTTCCATAAGAACCATATATTCCCTCAGGACATAACTTACAACGCCTGCCCTCGGGCCCTGGGGAGCTGTATCCGCCCCGGAATTTTCGTTATATGGTCTTTGAAACGTTTAAAAAAATGGCTATCTCAAAGTTATTATTGGATGGGTCTTAGGAAAAAGGGCGTGGAGGGGGGGGGGGGCTAGGTGCCCTCCAATCTCTTTTGACTCTTAAAAGTGAACTGGAACTTTCAATTTCCAATCAAATGAGCCCTCTTTGAAGTTTGTACGAGCATCCCTTCCATAAGAACCATACATATTCCCAGGGCATAACTTACAATGCCTGCCCCCGGGCCCTGGGGGTGTTTTGAAACTGGATTTGTATTATATGATCTGAGAACTATTTTGAACAAAAAAGCTATCTCAAAATTTTTGTCAGATACATTTGGAAAAAAGGGCGTGGGGGAGCTGGTTACCCTTCGATATCTTTTGACGCTTAAAAAGTGAACTAGAACTTTTAATTTTCAATCAAATGAGCCCTCTCTGAAGTTTATTCGAGCATTCCTTCCATAAGAACCATATATGCCCCAAGGGCATAACTTACAACCCTGGCCCTGAAGACTGTGGGGGGAGTGACCTACTCAAAGATACAGAACTTTCAACTACGTTGAACAAAATGGCTATCTTAAAATTTTGATTGGATGTATTTGGGGAAATGGTGGGCGTAGAAGGGGTGTTGAAGTTGCCTTCCAATCAATTTTGACTATTAAAAAAGGCACTAGCCCTTTGAATTTCCAATCGAATGAGTGCTTTTTGAAGTTTCTAAGACAAAGCTTTCTATAAAAATCTTATATGCCCCCTGGACATAACTTACAACCCGTGTCTGGAGGGCTGTGGGGGAGTGTCCTCCTCAAAAACATAATTTCTATCTGGAAATCACCTACGTGGAACAAAAAGGCAATCTCAAAATTTTTGTTGGATGTGTTTGGGGGAATGGTGGGCGTGGAAGGGGTGTTAGTTGCGTTCCAATCACTTTCGATCCTTAAAGAAGGCAATAGAATTCTCGAATTCCAATCAAATGAACCCCCTTTGAAGTTTATACGACGACCCCTTCCATATGAAGTGCCTCTGGAAAAAAAAATAATAATCATAGGCAGCTCAATCGCGCTGCCTAACTAAAGAACGATGTTGGCACAATGTATTATTGATTTTTTTTTCCTTTAGACCAGGGTACTTCGTATCGAAGGAGTTTTCGTAAAACTTCGAAAAGGGCTCATTCGATTGGAAATTGGAGTGGCTTGTGCCCTTTTTAATAGTCGAAAGTGTTTGGAAGGCAGCTAGAACCCCTTCCACGCCCACTATTTCCCCAAACATATCCAATCAAAATTTTGAGATAGCCATTTTGTTCAGCGTAGTTGATTTCCAGATAGAAATTATGTTTTGAGGAGGACACTCCCCCACAGTCTGCAGGGCGAGGGTTGTAAGTTATGACCTTGGGACATATAAGGTTTTTTTTATAGAATGTGTTGTCGTAAAAACTTCAAAAAGGCTCATTTGATTGGAAATTCAATGGGCTAGTGCCCTTTTTAATAGGCGAAAGTGATTGGAGGGCAACTAACCCCCCTCTCACGCCCATGTTTTTTCCAAACACATCCAATCAAAATTTTGAGATGGCCATTTTGTTCAACGTTGTTGAAAGTTTTGGAAATTAGGTCTTTGAGGATGACAACCCCCCTTTCCCAGAAAGAGCTCTCAGGGCAAGGGTTGTAAGTTATGCCCTGGGGGCATATAAGGTTTTTTATTGAAAGTTTTGTCGTAGAAACTTGAAAAGGGGCTCATTCGATTGAAAATTCAATCGAATTTTCGATTGAATTTTCAATTCAATCGAAAAAGGGGCACTAACAGGGTTAGTGCCCCTTTTAATAGTCGAAAGTGATTTGAGGCAGTGGTGGATTCAGGAGGGTGAGGGGGTGCGCCCCCTAGCGTAGTTTAAAGTAGTTAAATATACTTAATTAACTCAAGTTTGCGTTAATTAGACTTGCTCCTAACACAAGTTTATCGGATCAACCCATTTTGCGCCCCCCCCCCTAAAAAATTTTTCGAATCACCCTATTTGGCGCCCCCTAAAAAATCCTGGATCCTCCCCTGATTTGAGGGCAACTAACACCCCTCTCACGCCCACCTTTTCCCCAAGCGCATCCAGTAAAAATTTTTAGATAGCCATTTTGTTCAACGTTATTGAAAGATTTAGAAATCAGGTACTTGAGGATGATAACCCCCCTCAGACCCCTCGGGGCAAGGGCTGTAAGTTGTACCCTGGGGGCATATAAGGTTTTTATAGATAGTGATGTTGTAAAAACTTAAAAAGGGCTCATTCGATTGGAAATTAGAAGGGCTTCTGCCCTTCTTAATAGTCTGAAGTGATTGGAGGATAACTGACACCCCTCTCACACCCATCAGTTCCCCAAATACATCCAATCAAAATTTGAGATAGCCATTTTGTTCGACGTAATTAAAAAGTCCAGATATTAAGTTTTCGAGGATGACACTACCACCACAGCCCTCAAGGTAAGGGTTGTAAGTTATGCCTTGGGGTCATATAAGGTTTTTTTTTTACAGAAAGTGTTGTCGTAGAAAATTCAAAAAGGAATCATTTGATTGGAAATTGAAACGGCTAGTGCCCTTTTTAATAGTCAAAAGAGATTGGAGGGCAAGTAACCCCCCTCTCACGCCCACTATTTCCCCAAACGCATAAAATAAAATTTTGAGATAACCATTTTGTTCAACATAGTTGAAAGGTCAGGAAATTATACATTTGAGGATGACAAACCCCTCACAGCCCTCAGGGCAAGGATTGTAAGTTAAGCCCTGGTATATAAGGTTTTTATAGAAAGCGTTGTCATAGAAATTTCAAAAAGGGCTAATTCGATTGGAAATTGTAAAGGCTAGTGCCCAATTTAATAGTCGGAAGTGATTGGAGGGCAACTAAACCTCCTCTCACGCCCACCATTTCCCCAAACACAACCAATCATAATTTTAACATAGCAATTTTATTTAACGTAGTTGAAAGTTCTGGAAATTAGGTGTTTGAGGAAGACAACCCCCCCCCCAGCCCTCAGGGCAAGGGTTGTAATTTATGCCCTGGGGGCATATAAGGTGTTTATAGAAAGCGTTGTCGTAGAAACTCAAAAATGGCCCATTCGATTGGAAATTGAAAGGGCTAGTGCCCTTTTTAATAGTTGAAAGTGATTGGAGGACAACTAACTCCCCTTCCACGCCCACCATTTCCCCAAACATGTCCAATCAAAATTTTGAGATAGCCATTTTGTTCACCGTAGTTGATTTCTAGATAGAAATTATATTTTGAGGAAGACACTCCCCCCCACAGTCCTCAGGGCGAGGATTGTAATTTATGCCCTGAGGGCATATAAGGTTCTTATAGAAGGCGTTGTCGTAAAAACTTCAAAAAAGGCTCATTCGATTGGAAATTCAAAGGGCTAGTGCCATTTTTTATGGTCGAAAATGATTGGAGGGTAAGTAACGTCCCTCTCATGCCCACCTTTTCCCAAACACATCCAATTAAAATTTTGAGGTAGCCATCTTGTTTAACTTTGTTGAAAGTTCTGGAAACTAGGTCTTTGAGGATGACACCCCCTCCCCATAGCGCTCAGGGCAAGGGTTGTAATTTACGCCCTTGGGGCAAATAAGGTTTTTATTGAAAGCTTTTTCGTAGAAACTTGAAAAGGGCTCATTTGATTGGAAATTCAAAGGGCTATTCCCTTTTTAATACTCGAAAATGATTTGAGGCAGTGGTGGATCCAGGGGAATGAGGGGGCGCGCTCCCCTAGGGTAGTTTAATTTACTTAATTAACTCAAGTTTCCGTTAACTAGACTTGCTCCTAACACAGGATTATCGGATCAACCCATTTTGCGCCCCCCTCTTCAATTTTTTTTCGGATCACCCTATTTGGCGCCCCCCTAAAAAATCTTGGATCTTCCCCTGATTTTAGGGCAACTAACCCCCCTCTTACGCCCATCTTTTCCCCAAACACATCCAGTAAAAATTTTTAGATAGCCATTTTGTTAAACGTACTTAAAAGATTTAGAAATTAGGTATTTTAGGATGATGACCCCCCTCAGAGCCCTCGAGGCAACGGTTGTAAGTTATGCCCTGGGGGAATATAAGCTTTTTATAGATAGTGATGTTGTAAAAACTTAAAAAGGGCTCATTTGATTGGAAATTAGAAGGGCTTCTGCCCTTTTTAATAGTCTAAAGTGATTGGAGGATAACTGAAGTAGGAGGGACCCAATTTATCCGGAACGAGATTTGCACATGTGCACTGAATGCTAACGGTACAATTTTATTGATCCACGAAGGACACAGATGTCTGGGAAATTGATTACATAATCGACGGGGAATTATAACGGGACAGGATCACGTGTCTCTTTCTAGGTCAATAAAATCCGGGAAGAGATTTAATGTGGCTTCTCTACTTCAGTGTCAGAGATATATTAATATTCTATTTTTAAATATGGCTTCTCTGGTCTTTAGTGTCAGAGATAAATTAATATTCTTTTGAAAGCTTAATAGTATAACTAGGAGCACCTTAGATTTTTTTCAGAAATTTAAAGGAGATACAAGACAGTTTGAATATGTTTAACGCGGGAAATAGTTTCCTGGGAATTTCAAATGTGACAGCGCAGGGATGCCGAAACAAAGGAACACGCAGGAATTACTTTTAGGGGATTATTTGGGCGAAAACAAATTAATCAAAATTTTAGGGATTATTTGGGCTGATCAGTTTGAGACATTTTAGATGATGATTTGGGGTGAAACTCTGTGCTCGTTATAATACACAAATTCCATTTGAACAGTGTTATAAGGTCCCCTTCCCCAACCCCCAAAGGCCCCCCTCCACACAACTTTTGAACCCCCCCCCCATTTTTCTAATACTTTTTTTGCGCACTTGAAACACAGATGGCCCCCTCCCCCAGCGTTTTTAGCGTAAAGAGCGAAGCACTGAGGAGGGGACAGCCCCTTTCATACACGGAATAATTCCTGTTCGTTTTAAGTTTTAATGTTGCTCTTAACTTTCAGTTAATTTAATTTCATGCAACAGGCCGATCAAGTTTGACATTCTTCTTACTGACGCAAAAAATTGACATAGCAAAAGCTGGTAAATACAATAAGAGGTACAAAAACGGTGGGGCTACTTGGCCTCCCATTCTGTACATAGATTCAGACATAAAAACCGAGAAAGACATGCAATGGAATAAGCAAACACCTGCCCAGCCACACTGACAAAGAGATTCAGAAACACATACAAATACGTAGGTTCAGACACACAAACCGAGAAAGACATGCACTGCAATAAGCAAAAAACCCGCCCAGACACACAAACAAAAAGAGTGAGAGACACATACAAATAAATAGATTCACATATACAAACCAAGAAAGACAGAAACTTCAGACATACAAACCAACAAAGACGAACGCTGGGACTTGCAAACACCAACTCAGACAAACAGAGAAAGAGAGTGTGAAACACATACATAAATTCAGGCACACAAACCGAGAAACACATATACTGGAACAAGCAAGCACCCGACCAGATAAACAAGCAAAAAGATTGAGAGAGACATACAAATACATAGATTCACACATACAAACCGAGAAAGACAGACGCTTCAGACATACAAACCAACAAAGACAAACACTGGGACTTGCAAACACCAACTCAGACAAACAGACAAAGAGCGTGTGAAACACATACATAAATTCAGGCACACGAACCGAGAAACACATATACTGGAACAAGCAAGCACCCGACCAGACACACAAGCAAAAAGAGTGAGAGACACATACAAATACATAGATTCACACATACAAACCGAGAAAGACAGACAAAGAGACAAAGAGAGTGTGAAACACATACAAATACATAGATTCAGACATACAAACCGAGAAAGACAGGCAGTGGTACAAGCAAACACCCACCCAAACACACTAACAAAAAGAGTGAGAGACACATACAAACACATAGATTCAGACATACAAACCGAGAACGACATGCACTGGAATAAGCAAACACCTGCCCAGACACACTGACAAAGAGAGTGAGAAACAAATACAAATACGTAGGTTCAGACACAGAAACCAAGAAAGACATGCACTGCAATAAGCAAAAAACCCGCCCAGACACACAAACAAAAAGGGTGAGAGACACATAAAAATACATAGATTCACACATACGAACCGAGAAAGACAGACACTTCAGACATACAAACCAACAAACACTGGGACTTGCAAACACCAACTCAGAGAAACAGACAAAGAGTGTGTAAAACACATACAAATACATAAATTCAGACACACAAACAGAGAAAGACAAACACTGGAGCAAGCAAGCACCCGACCAGACACACAAGAAAAAAGAGTGTGAGACACATACAAATAAGTAGATTCAAAAATACAAACCGAGAAAGACAGACACTTCAGACGTACAAACCCACAGAGACCAACAGTGGGACTTGCAAACACCAACCCAGACAAACAGACAAAGAGAGTGTGAAACACAAACAAATACATAAATTCAGACAAACAAACCGAGAAAGATATATACTGGAACAAGCAAACACCCGCTCAGACACACAAGCAAAAAGAGTGAGAGACACATACAAATACATAGATTAACACAAACAAACCGAGAAAGACAGACACTTCAGACATACAAACCAACAAACACTGGGACTTGCAAACACCAACCCAGAGAAACAGACAAAGAGAGTGTGAAACACATACAAATACATAGATTCAGATATACAAACCGAGAAAGATAGGCAGTGGGACAAGCAAACACCCACCCAAACACACTAACAAAAAGAGTGAGAGACACATATAAATACATAGATTCAGACTCACAAATCAACAAAGACAAACACTGGGACATGCAAACACCAACCCAGACAAACAGACAAAGAGAGTGTGAAACACATAAAAATACATAAATAAGCAAGCACCCGACCAGACACACAAGCAAAAAGAGTGAGAGACACATACAAATAAATAGATTCAAACATACAAACCGAGAAAGACAGACACTTCAGACATACAAACCAACAAAGACAAACACTGGGACTTGCAAACACCAACCCAGACAAAGAGACAAAGAGAGTGTGAAACACATACAAATACATAGACTCAGACACACAAACCGAGAAAGACATATACTGGAACAAGCAAACACCCGCTCAGACACACAAGCAAAAAGAGTGAGAGACATATACAAATACATAGATTAACACAAACAAACCGAGAAAGACAGACACTTCAGATATGCAAACCAACAGAGACAAACACTGGGACTTGCAAACACCAACCCAGACAAAGAGACAAAGAGAGTGTGAAACACATACAAATACATAGATTCACACATACGAACCGAGAAAGACAGACACTTCAGACATACAAACCACCAAAGACAAACACTGGGACTTGCATACACCAACCCAGACAAAGAGACAAAGAGAGTGTGAAACACATACAAATACATAGATTCAGATATATAAACCGAGAAAGACAGGTAGTTGGACAAGCAAACACCCACCCAAACACACTAACAAAAGAGTGAGAGACGCATACAAATCCATAAATTCAGACATACAAACCGAGAACAACATGCACTGGAATAAGCAAACACCTGCCCAGACACACTGACAAAGAGAGTGAGAAACAAATACAAATACGTAGGTTCAGACACAGAAACCAAGAAAGACAACCACTGCAATAAGCAAAAAACCCGCCCTGACAAACAAACAAAAAGGGTGAGAGACACATACAAATACATAGATTCACACATACAAACCGAGAAAGACAGACACTTCAGACATAGAAACCAACAAACACTGGGACTTGCAAACACCAACTCAGAGAAACAGACAAAGAGAGTGTGAAACACATATAAATACATAAATTCAGACAAACAAACCGAGAAAGACATACACTGGAACAAGCAAGCACCCGACCAGACACACAAGATAAAAGAGTGAGAGACACATACAAATAAATAGATTCAAACATACAAACCGAGAAAGACAGACACTTCAGACCTACAAACCAACAGAGACAAACAGTGGGACTTGCAAACACCGACCCAGACAAAAAGACAAACAGAGTGTGAAACACAAACAAATACATACATTCAGACACACAAACCGAGAAAGACATATACTGGAACAAGCAAACACCCGCTCAGACACACAAGCAAAAAGAGTGAGAGACACATACAAATAAATAGATTCACACAAACAAACCGAGAAAGACAGACACTTCAGACCTACAAACCAACAAAGACAAACAGTGGGACTTGCAAACACCAACCCAGACAAAGAGACAAAGAGAGTGTGAAACACATACAAATACATAGATTCAGACATACAAACCGAGAAAGATAAGCAGTGGGACAAGAAAACACCCGACCAAACACACTAACAAAAAGAGTGAGAGACACATACAAATACATAGATTCAGACTCACATATCAACAAAGACAAACACTGGGACATGCAAACACCAACCCAGACAAACAGACAAAGAGAGAGTGTAACACATACAAATACATAGATTCAGACATACGAACCGAGAAAGACAGGCAGTGGGACAAGCAAACACCCACCCAAACACACAAGCAAAAAGAGTGAGAGACACATACAAATACATATTCAGACATACAAACCAACAAAGACAAACACTGGGACTTGCAAACACCAACCCAGACAAACAGACAAATAGAGTGTGAAAAACATACAAATATATAAATTCAGACACACAAACCGAGAAAGACATGCACTGCAAATAACAAACACCCGCCCAGACACACAAGAAAAAAGAGTGAGAGACACGTAAAAATACATAGATTCACACATACAAACCGAGAAAGACAGACACCTCAGATATACAAACAAACAAAGACAAACACTGGGACTTGCAAACACCAACCCAAACACACAAGCAAAAAGAGTGAGAGACACATACAAATACATAGACTCAGACATACAAACCAACAAAGACAAACACTGGGACTTGCAAACACTAACCCAGACAAACAGACAAAGAGAGTGTGACACACAAACAAATACATAGATTCAGACATACAAACCGAGAAAGACAGGCAGTGGGACAAGCAAACACCCACCCAAACACACAAGCAAAAAAGAGTGAGAGACACATACAAATACATAGATTCACACATACAAACCGAGAAAGACAGACACCTCAGACATACAAACAAACAAAGACAAACACTGGGACTTGCAAACACCAACCCAGATAAACAGACAATGAGAGAGTGAAAAACATACAAATACATAAATTCAGACACACAAACCGAGAAAGACATGCACTGGAATAAGCAAACACCCGCCCAGACACACTGTCAAAGAGAGCTTGAAACACATACAAATGCATGAATTCAGACACGCAAACCGAGAAAAACATATACTGGAACAAGCAAACACCCGCCCAGACACACAAGCAAAAAAGAGTGAGAGACACATACAAATACATAGATTCACACAAAACAAACCGAGAAAGACAGACACTTCAGACATACAAACCAACAAAGACAAACACTGGGACTTGTAAACACCAACCCAGAGAAACAGACAAAGAGAGTGTGAAACACGTACAAATACATAGATTCAGACATGCAAACCGAGAAAGACAGGCAGTGGGACAAGCAAACACCCACCCAAACACACAAGCAAAAAGAGTGAGAGACACATACAAATACATAGATCAGACATACAAACCAACAAAGACAAACACTGGTACTTGTAAACACCAACCCATACAAACAGACAAAGAGAATGTGAAACACATACGAATGCATAAATTCAGACATACAAACCGAGAAAGACATATACTAGAACAAGCAAACACCCGCCCACACACAAAAGCAAAAAGAGTGAGAGACACATACAAATACATAGATTCACACACACAAACTAAGAAAGACAGACACTTCAGACCTACAAACCAATAAAGACAAACACTGGGACTTGCAAACACTAACCCAGACAAACAGACAAAGAGAGTGTGACACACAAACAAATACAAAGATTCAGACATACAAACCGAGAAAGACAGGCAGTGGGACAAGAAAACAACCAACCAGACACACAAGCAAAAAGAGTGAGAGACACATACATAGATTTACACATACAAACCGAGAAAGACAGACACTTCAGACATACAAATCAACAAAGAAAAACACTGGGACTTGCAAACACCAACCCAGACAAACAGACAAAGAGAGTGTGACACACAAACAAATACAAAGATTCAGACATACAAACCGAGAAAGACAGGCAGTGCGATAAGCAAACACATACCCGCACACACTGGCAAAGAGAGTGAGAAGCACATACAAATGCTTAGGTTCAGACACACAAACCGAGAAAGACATGCACTGGAATAAGCAAATACCCACCCAGACACACAAGCAAAAAGAGTGAGAGACACATACAAATACATTGATTCGCACATACAAACCGAGAAAGACAGACACGGGGATAAGCAAACACCTGCCAGCACACACTGGCAAAGAGAGTGAGAAACACATACAAATACATAGATTCAGATATACAAACCGTGAAAGATATGTTCTGGAATAAGCAAACTCCCGCCCAGACACACAAGCAGAAAGAATGAGAGACACATACAAATAAATAGATTCACACTTACAAACCGAGAAAGACAGAGACTTCAGACATACAAACCAACAAAGACAAACACTGAGACTTACAATCACCAACCCAGACAAACAGACAAAGAGAGTGTGAAACACATACAAATACATAGATTCACACATACAAACCGATAAAGACAGACACTTCAGACATACAAACCAACAAAGACAAACACTGGGACTTGCAAACACCAACCTAGACAAACAGACAAAGAGAGTGTGAAACATACAAATACGTAGATTCAGATATAAAAACCAAAAAAGACAAACACTGAGACTTGCAAACACCAACCCAGAAAAACAGACAAAGAGAGTGATAAACACATCAAAAATACGTAGATTCAGACATACAAACGAAGAAAAGACATGCACGGGAATAAGCAAACACCCGCCCAGACGAACAAGCAAAAAGAGTGAGAGACACATACAAATACATAGATTCCACACATACAAACCGAGAAAGACACAAACTTCAGACATACAAACCAACAAAGACAAACACTGAGACTTACAATCACCAACCCAGACAAACAGACAAAGAGAGTGTGAAACACATACAAATACATAGATTCAGACACACAAACCGAGAAAGACATGCACTGGAATAAGCAAACACCCGCCCAGACACACAAGCAAAAAGAGTGAGAGACACTTACAAATACATAGATTCACACATACAAACCGAGAAAGACAGACACTTCAGACATACAAACCAACATTGACAAACACTGGGACTTACAATCACCAACCCAGACAAACAGACAAAGAGAGTGTGAAACACATACAAATACATAGATTCAGACACACAAACCGAGAAAGACAGGCAGTGGGACAAGCAAACGGCCGCCCAAACGCACAAGCAAAAGAGAGGAAAGACACTTTACAAATACGTAGATTCAGACATATAAACCGAGAAAGACAGGCACTGGGATAAGCAAACACCTGCCCAGACACACACTGGCAATGAGAGTGAGAAACACATACAAACACGTAGATTCAGACACACAAACAGTGAAAGACATGCACTGGAATAAGCAAACATCCGCTCAGACACACAAGAAAAAAAGAGTGAGAGACACATACAAAGACATAGATTCACACATACAAACCGAGAAAGACAGACACTTCAGACATACAAACCAACAAAGACAAACACTGGGACTTGCAAACACCAACCCAGACAAACAGACAAAGAGAGTGTGAAACAAATACATATACATAGAGTCAGACACACAAACCGAGAAAGATATGCACTGGAATAAACAAACACCCGCCAAGACACACAGTGAAAGAGAGTGAGAGACAAATACAAACAAATAGATTCAGACATACAAACTGAGAAACACAGGCACTTTAGACATACAAACCGAGAAAGACAGACAGCCAGTGGGACAAGCAAACACCCGCCCAAACACACAAGCAAAATGAGTGAGAGACACATACAAATACATAGATTCAGACATACAAACCGAGAAAGACAGACACTGGGATAAGCAAACACCTGCCCTGACACACACAGACAAAGAGAGTGAGAAACACATTCAAATACATAGATTTAAACATACAGACCGTGAAAGACATGCACTGGAATAAGCAAACACCCGCCCAGACACACAGTCAAAGAGAGTGAGAGAAAAATACAAACAAATAGATTCTGACATACAAACAGAGAAAGACAGGCACTTTAGACATACAAACCAACAAAGACAGACAGTGGGAAATGCAAACACCCGCCCATACACACAAGCAAAAAGAGTGAGAGTCACATACAAACACATAGATTCAAACATACAAACCAAGAAACAAAAACAAAGATTCAGACACACAAACCGAGAAAGACAGGCAGTGGGACAAGCAAACACCCAACCAGAAACACAAGCAAAAAGAGTGAGATACACATACAAATACATAGATTCACGCATACAAACCGAGAAAGACAGACAATTCAGACATACAAATCAACAAAGACAAACACAGACATACAAACCGAGAAATACAGGCACTGGGATAAGCAAACACCTGTCCGCACACACTGGCAAAGAAAGTGAGAAGCACATACAATTACGTAGATTCAGACACACAAACCGAGAAAGACATGCACTGGAATGCACATGCAACTGCAAAAAGTTCAGTTAAATTTTGGTTCACTCAGATTGGTGCGCCACTGAATCTATGTATTTGTATGTGTCTCTCACACTCTTTGCTTGTGTGTCTGGACGGGTGTTTGCTTTTTCCATTACATGTCTTTCTCGGTTTGTGTGTCTGAATCTATGTATTTCTATGTGTTTCACACTCACTTTGTCTGTTTGTCCGGGTTGGTGTTTGCAAGTCCTAGTCTTTGTCTTTGTTGGTTTGTATGTCTGAAGTGTCTGTCTTTCTCGGTTGGTAAGTCTGAATCTAAATATTTGTATGTGTCTCTCACTCTTTTGGCTTGTGTGTTTGGGTGGATGTTTGCTTGCCCCACTGCCTTTCTTTCTCGGTTTGTATGTCTGAATCTATGTATTTGTATGTGTTTCACACTCTCTTTGTCTGTTTGTCTGGGTTGGTGTTTGCGAGTCCCAGTGTTTGTCTTTGTTGGTTTGTATGTCTGAAGTGTCTGTCTTTCTCGGTTGGTAAGTCTGAATCTATGTATTTGTATGTGTCTCACAATCTTTTTCCTTGTGTGTTTGGGTGGATGTTTGCTTCCCCCACTGCCTTTCTTTCTCGGTTTGTATGTCTGAATCTATGTATTTGTATGTGTTTCACACTCTCTTTGTCTGTTTTTCTGGGTTGGTGTTTGCAAGTCCCAGTGTTTGTCTTTGTTGGTTTGTATGTCTGAAGTGTCTGTCTTTCTCGGTTTGTTTGTGTGAATCTATGTATTTGCATGTGTCTCTCACTCTTTTTGCTTGTGTGTCTGGGCGGGTGTTTGCTTATTCCAGTGCATGTCTTTCTCGGTTGTGCGTTTGAATTTATGTATTTGTATGTGTTTCACACTCTCTTTGTCTGGGTTGGTATTTGCAAGTCCCAGTTTTGTCTTTGTGGGTTTTTATGTCTGAAGTGTCTGTCTTTCACGGGTTTTATGTGTGAATCTATGTATTTGTATGTGTCTCTCACTCTTTTTGCTTGTGTGTACGGGCGGGTGTTTGCTTGTTCCAGTATATGTCTTTCTTGGTTTGTATGTCAGAACCTACGTATTTGTATGTGTTTCACACTCTCTTTGTCTGTTTGTCTGGGTTGGTGTTTGCAAGTCCCAGTGTTTGTCTTTATTGGTTTGTATGTCTGAAGTGTCAGTCTTTATCGGTTTGTATGTGTGAATCTATGTATTTGTATGTGTCTCTCACTCTTTTTGCTTGTGTGTCTGGGCGGGTGTTTGCTTATTCCAGTGCATGTCTTTCTCGGTTTTTGTGTCAGAATCTATGTACAGAATGGGAGGCCAAGTAGCTCCACCGTTTTTGTACTTCTTATCGTGTTTACCAGTTTTTGGCATGTCAATTTGTTGCGCCAGTAAGAAGAATGTTACACTTGATCGACCTTCTGCATTCATCCTCTAAAATATCTCAAACTGTGTCTTGCAAATAATCCCTTAAATGTTGATTAATTTGTTTTCGCCCAAATAAACCCCTAAAAGTAATTCCTGCGTGTTGCTTTGTTTCGGCATCCCTGCGCTGTCATATTTGAAATTCCCAGGAAACCATTTCCCGCGTTAAACATATTCAAACTGTCTTGTATCTCGTTTGGATTTCTGAAAGAATCTAAGGTGTTCCTAGTTACACTATTAAGATTTCGAAAGAATATTTTTTTTTTATCTCTAACACTAAAGACAAGAGAAGCCATATTTAAAAATAGAATATTAATTTATCCCTGACATTAAAGTAGAGAAGCCACATTAAATCCCTTCCCGGCTTTTATTGACCTAGAAAGGGACACGTCATCCTGTCCTGTTAGAATTCCCCGTCGATTATGTAATCAATTTCCCAGAATTCTGTCCCCTTCGTAGATCAATAAAATTGTACCGTTAGTATTCAGTGCGCATGTGTAAATCTCGTTCCGGATCAATTGGGTCCCTCCTGCTAACTGACAACACCCATCATTTCCCCAAACACATCCAAACAAAATTTGAGATAGCCATTTTTTTCAATGTAGTTAAAAAATCCGGAAATTAAGTTTTTGAGGATGACACTCCCACCACATCCCTCAAGGTAAGGGTTGTAAGTTATGCCCTGGGGTCATATAAGGTTTTTTTTTACAGAAAGCGTTGTCGTAGAAAATTCAAAAAGGAATCATTCGATTGGAAATTGAAACGGCTAGTGCCCTTTTTAATAGTCAAAAGAGATTGGAGGGAAAACAACCCCCCTCTAACGCCCACAATTTCCCCAAACGCATCCAATAAAATTTTGAGATAACCATTTTGTTCAACGTAGTTGAAAGGTCCGGAAATTATGTATTTGAGGATGACGACCCCCTCACAGCCCTCAGAGCAAGGATTGTAAGTTATGCCCTGGTATATAAGGTTTTTATAGAAAGCGTCGTCGTAGAAACTTCAAAAAGGGCTAATTCGATTGCAAATTGAAAAGGCTAGTGCCGTTTTTAATAGTCGGAAGTGATTGGAGGGCAACTAACCCTCCTCTCACGCCCACCATTTCCCCAAACACATCCTATCAAAATTTCGAATTAGCAATTTTCTTCAACGTAGTTGAAAGTTCTGGAAACTAGGTGTTTGAGGATGACAACCCCCCCCCCCCCAGCACACAGGGCAAGGGTTGTAACTTATATCCTGGGGGAATATAAGGTGTTAATAGAAAGCGTTGTCTTAGAAACTTAAAAAGGGCCCATTCGATTGGAAATGAAAGGGCTAGGGCCCTTTTTAGTAGTTAAAAGTAATTGGAAGACAACTAAAAGTAGGAATGGGAAATTACATACTGTACGTACATAATTTATGCATGTTTTTTGGTCTCTTTGTTGATGGTTTTTTGATGGTTTTGTTCTGTTTGATGGTTATTTGATGTTTTTTTCATGGTTATATTGTTGTTTGATGGTTATTTGATGTTTTTTTTCATGGTTATATGATGGTTTCTGTTCTATTTGTTGATGGTTGTTTGATGATTATGAGTGTTTGTCAATTTATTTGTCGTTTTCTAGGATGTAGGCTTAAGTTCAATAACAGCTTGGATGTAGACATAAGTTCAACGACAACTTGGATGTAGGGGAATTCTAAGTGTATTGATCCACGAAGGGGACAGGATTTCTGGAAAATTGATTTGCATAATCGACGGGGAATTCTATCATGAGGGGGTTTCATTTTTAAATATAGCTTCTCTGGTCTTAAGGTCTGAGAGATGAATTAATATTTTATTTTTAAATGTTGCTTCTCTGGTCTTTAGGTCTGAGAGATAAATATCAATATTCTATCGAAGCCATAATAGTATAACTAGGAACACTTTAGATTTTTTCAGAAATTCATACGAGATCAAGACAGATTGAATATATTTTACGCGTGAAATGGTTTCCTGGGAATTTCAAATGTGACAGTGCAAAAGGATGCCGAAACAAAGAAACACACAGAAATTACTTTTAGGGGATTATTTGGGCGAAAACAAATTAATCAACATTTTAAGGATTATTTGGGTGAAACAGTTTGAGACATTTTAGAGGATGATTTGGGGTGAAACTCTGTGGTCTTTATAATACACAAGTTCCATTTCAACAGTGTTTTAAGGTCCCCAGCCCCCAAGGCCCCCCTCCCCTCCACACAACTTCCCCCCACCATTTGTTTTAATATTTTTTTTTGTGTGCTTGAGAAACAGAAGCCCCCCTTTCCTCCCAACTTTTTGGCTCCCCCTGAATATATCATTTCAGATCAAGTTCTCTTCTTAATAATCCTCCTAAACTTATTTTATAAGTTGAAGTACTCATATTTTTCACTCCCAACAAATACTTTGCGACTTTTTGCATACCCCACCAAGCAATACTTTTCAAAAGGCTTTATTATATCTTTTCAGAAAAATTTCTTTACGTGATGTCCCTCCTAAACCAATTTTACAACTTGAAGTACTGACCCTTATCACCCACAACTTTACATTATGGCTTTTTGAATACCCGACCAAGCAATACTTTTCAAAAGACTTTTTTTTATTTTTTCCGAACAAATTCTTTTCTTAATATCCCTCTTAAACCCATTTTACAAGTTGAAGTACTCATCCTTTTTCACCCACAATTTTACTTTATGGCTTTTTGAATACCCCAACACCAAGCAATACTTTTCAAATGCTTTTTTTATTTTTTTCAGAACAAGTTCTTTACGTGATGTCCCTCCTAAACCAATTTTACAACCTGAAGTACTCATCTTTTTCACCCACAACTTTACTTTACGACTTTTTGCATACCCTAACACCAAGCAATACTTTCAAAAGGCTTTATTATATATTTCAGAATAAGTTCTTTACGTGATGTCCCTCCTAGACCAATTTTACAACTTGAAGTACTCATCCTTTTCAAACACAACTTTACTTTACAGCTTTTTGAACACCCCAGCACCAAGCAATACTTTTCAAAAGGCTTTATTATATCTTTTCAGAACAAGTTCTTTACGTAATGTCCCTCCTAAACCAATTTTACAGCTTGAAGTACTCATCCTTTTCACCCACAACTTTACTTTACAGCTTTTTGAACACCCCAACACCAAGCAATACTTTTCAAAAGGCTTTATTATATCTTTTCAGAACAAGTTCTTTACGTAATGTCCCCCCTAAAACAATTTTACAGCTTGAAGTACTCATCCTTTTAACCCACAACTTTCTCAAAGAGATGAAAAATTGAAAGATCTGTTCTAAATTTTTGCGTAGAAGATGGAAAAAGTTATACCTTAGATGTGAATACTTACCATGAAGATAAAAAGTTCCACTTTAATTCTAAATTTTCTCAATGAAGTGAAGAAATGTTCAAGTTCTCTTCTATTTTTCCCAAGAAAATAAAAAGGTTCCACTTCAGTTCTGGTTTTTCTCAAAGAGATGAAAAATTTTAAGTTCTTTTTATCTTCATGGTAAGTATTCACATCTAAAGTATAACTTTTTCTATCTTTTACACAAAAATTTAGAACAGATCTTTCAATTTTTCATCTCTTTGAGAAAAACAGAACTGAAGTAGAACCTTTTTATTTTCATGGGAAAAATTAGAATTTATCTGTAAGTATTTAGAACAGAACTTTCAATTTTTTCATCTCTGAGAAAATTCAGAATCGAAATGGAACCTTTTTATTTTCATGGAAAAAATTAGAATCGATCTGTAAATTATTTCTTTTTCATTGAGAAAATTCTGAAGAGAACTTGAACTTTTCTTCACTTCATTGAGAAAATTTAGAATTAAAGTGAAATTTTTATCTTCATGTAAAATATTCACAATCATAGTATAACTTTTCCTATCTTCTATGGAAAAATTTAGAACAGAACTTAAAATTTTTTATGTCTTTGAGAAATTAAAAACTGAAGTGGAAGCTTTTTTTCATTTCCTTTGGTTAAATTCAGAATTGAGCTAACTTTTTCTCTTCTTTAAGAAAATTCAGAAGAGAACTTGGAACATTTTGCACTTCTTCGAGAAAACTCAGAATTAAAATGTAGCTCCTTATCGTCATGGCGAATATTCACGATCAAAGTAAAACTTTTTTCTATCTTCTATGAAAAATTTGGAATAGAACTTTAAATTTTTCATCTCTTTGAGAAAAATCGGAATTGAAATTAAGAAAATTTAGAATTAAAATGAAAATTTTTATCTTCATGTAAAATATTCACAATCATAGTATAACTTTTCCTATCTTCTATGGAAAAATTTAGAACAGAACTTAAAATTTTTTATGTCTTTGAGAAATTAAGGACTGAAGTGGAAGCTTTTTTTCATTTTCTTTGGTAAATTTCAGAATTGAGCTAACTTTTTCTGTTCTTTAAGAAAATTCAGAAGAGAACTTGAACATTTTGCACTTCTTCGTGAAAATTCAGAATTAAAGTGTAGCGCCTTATCGTAATGGCAAATATTCACGATCAAAGTATAACTTTTTTCTATCTTCTACGAAAAATTTGGAACAGAACTTGAAGTTTTCTTCGCTTCTTTGAGAAAATATATAATTAAAGCTGAACTTTTTCTCTTCTTGGAGGAAAAATTCAGAATCGATGTATCTAGGGTAAAATTTAGAACAGAACTTCAAATTTTTTCATCTCTTTGAGAAAAAATCGGAATTGAAATTATAAAAATTTAGAATTAGAGTGAAACTTTTTATCTTCATGGAAAATATACACAATCATAGTATAGCTTTTCCTATCTTCCATGAAAAAAATCTAGAATAGAACTTTAAATTTTTATGTCATTTGAGAAATTAAGAACTGAAGTGGAACCTTTTTATTTCTTGAAAAAAATAGAATTGATCTGTAAATTCTTTGGTAATTCTGAATTGAACTAACTTTTCACAATCAATGTATAACTTTTTCTATCTTCTATGAAAAATTTGGAACAATACTTTAAATTTTTTCATCTCTTTGCGAAAAATCAGAACTGAAGCTGAACCTTTTTGTATTCTTTGGAAAAAATAGAATTGATCGGTAACTAATTTCTTTTTCATTGAGAAAGTTCAGAAGAGAACTAGAACTTTCCCCCACTTCGTTGAGAAAATTTAGAATTAAAGTGGAATTTTTATCTTCATGGAAAATATTCATAAATATGGTATAACTTTTTCTATCTTCTACGGGAAAATTTAGAATAGAACTTTAATTTTTATGTCTTTGGGGAATTAAGAACTGAAGTGGAAGCTTTTTATTTTCTCTGGAGAAATTAGAATTGAAGTGTAAGTTCTTTGGTAAAATTCAGAATTGAGCTAACTTTTCATGATCAGAGTATAACTTTTTCTATCTTCTATGAAAAATTTGGAACAGTACTTTAAATTTTTTCATCTCTTTGAGAAAAATCTGAACTGAAGTGGAAAATTGTTATTTTCTCTGGAAAAATAGAATTGATCTGTAACTTGTTTCTTCTCATAAATAAAATTAGAATTAAAATGGAACTTTTTATCTTCATGGAAAATATTCACAATCATAGTATAACTTTTTCTATTTTCAACGCTAAAATTTAGAACAGAGCTTAAAATTTTTTATGACTTTGGGAAAAATCTCAGAATTAAAGCGGAGCTCCTTATCGCCATGGTGAAATATTCACGATCAATGTATAACTTTTTCTATCTTCTACAAAGAATTTGGAGGAGAACTTTAAATTTATGTCTTTGGGGAAAAATCTGAACTGAAGTGGAACCTTGCTTGATGTTGTGGTGTGCAAAAAAGTTGCAAATTAAAGTTGTGTTTGAAAATGATGAGTACTTCAACTTGTAAAATTGGTTTAGAAGGGATATTAAGAAAGAACTTGTTCTGAAATAATATAATAAAGTCTTTTGAAAAGTATTGCTTGGTGTTGGGGTATTCAAAAATTCATAAAGTAAAGTTTTGGGTGATAATGATGAGTACTTCATCTTGTAAAATTGGTTTAGGAGGGATATTAAGAAAAGAAATTTTTCTGAAATAATATAATAAAGCCTTTTGAAAAGTATTGCTTGGTGTTGGGGTACGCAAAAAGCCATAAAGTAAAGTTTTGGGAGAAAAGGATGAGTAGTTCAACTTGTAAAATTGTTTTAGGACGGACATTAAGAAAAAACTTGTTCTGAAAAAATATAATAAAGCCTTTTGAAAGTATTGCTTGGTGTTGGGGTATGCAAAAAGCCGTAAGGTAAAGATGTGGGTGAAAAGGATAATTACTTCAACTTGTAAAGTAGGTTTAGGAGGGATATTAAGAAAAGAACTTGTTTTGAAAAAATATAATAAAGTCTTTTGAAAAGTATTGCTTGGTGTTGGGGTGTTCAAAATGCTGTAAAGTAAAGTTGTGGCTGAAAAGGATGAGTACTTCAACTTGTAAAATAGGTTTGGGAGGGATATTAAGAAAAGAACTTGTTTTGAAAAGATATAATAAAGCCTTTTGAAAAGTATTGCTTGGTGTTGGGGTATGCAAAAGTCGTAAAATAAAGCTGTAGGTGAAAAGGATGAGTACTTCAAGATGTAAAATGGGTTTAAAATGGATATTAAGAAAAAACTTGTTCTGAAAAAATATAATAAAGCCTTTTGAAAAGTATTGCTTGGTGTTGGGGCATTCAAAAAGCCATAAAGTAAAGTTGTGGGTGAAAAGGATGAGTACTTCAAGTTGTAAAATTGGTTTAGGAGGGACATTAAGAAAGGAATTAAGGGACATTAAGAAATATAATAAAGCCTTTGAAAAGTACTGCTTGGTGTTGGGGTATGCAAAATGCCATAAAGTAAAGTTGTGGGTGAAAAGGGTGAGTACTTCAACTTGTAAAATTGGCTTAGGAGGGACATTAAGAAAAGAAATTGTTCTGAAATAATATAATAAAGATTTTTGAAAAGTATTGCTAAGTCGGGTAGTCAAAAAGCCATTAAGTAAAGTTGTGGGTGAAAAGGATGAGTACTTCAAGTTGTAAAATTGATTTAAGAGGGATATTACGTAAAGAACTTGTTCTGAAAAGATATAATATAGCCTTTTGAAAAGTATTGCTTGGTGTTGGGGTATGCAAAAAGTCATAAAGTAAAGTTGTGGGTGATAAGATAAGTGCTTCAAGTAGTAAAATTGGTTTAGGAGGGACATTACGTAAAGAACTTGTTCTGAAAAGATATAATACAGCCTTTTGAAAAGTATTGCTTGGTGTTGGGGTGTTCAAAAAGCTGTACAGTAAAGTTTTGGGTGAAAAGGATGAGTACTTCAAGTTGTAAAATTGGTTTAGGAGGGATATTACGTAAAGAACTTGTTCTGAAAAGATATAATAAAGCCTTTTGATAGTATTGCTTGGTGTTGGGGTATTCAAAAAGCTGGTAAGTAAAGTTGTGGGTGAAAAGGATGAGTACTTCAAGTTGTAAAATTGGCTTAGGAGGGACATTACGTAAAGAACTTGTCCTGAAAAAATAAAAAAAAGTATTAGAAAAAAAGTGGGGGGGGGGCAAAAAAGTTGGGGGGGGAGCCCTTCTGTGTCTCAAGCATACAAAAAAATATTTAAAAAAATGGGGTGGGGGCAAAAAGTTGTGTGGAGGGGGGCGGCCTTGGGTTTGGGGTAGGGGACCTTACAACACTGTTCAAATGAAACTTGTGTATGATATCGACCACAGAGTTTCACCCCAAATCATCCTCTAAAATGTCTCAAACTGTTTCACCCAAAATGATCCCTAAAATGTTGATTAATTTGTTTTCGCCCAAATAATCTCCTAAAAGTAATTTCTGCGTGTTCCTTTGTTTCGGCCTCCTTTTGCGCTGTCACATTTGAAATTCCCAGGAAACCATTTCCCTCGTAAAATATATTCTATCTGTCTTGATCTCGTATAAATTTCTGAAAAAGTCTAAGGTGTTCCTAGTTATACTATTATGGCTTCGATAGAATATCGATATTTATCTCTCAGACCTAAAGACCAGAGAAGCCATATTTAAAAATAGAATATTAATTTATCTCTCAGACCTAAAGACCAGAGAAGTCATATTTAAAAATAAAATCCCCTCTTGATAGAATTCCCCGTCAATTATGGAAATCAATTTCCCAGAAATCCTGTCCCCTTCGTGATTCAATACACTTAGAATCCCCCTACATCCAAGCTGTTGTTGAACTTATGTCTACATCCAAGTTGTTGTTGAACTTATGTCTACATCCAAGTTTTTGTTGAACTTATGTCTACATTCAAGCTGTTGTTGAACTTATATCTACATCCAAGAAAACAACAAATAAATTGACCAACACTTATAATCATCAAACAACCATCAACAAACAGAACAGAAACCATCATATCACCAAGAAAAAACATCAAATAACCATTAAACAACAATATAGCCATGAGAAAAACATCAAATAACCATCAAACAGAACAAAACCGTCAAATAACCATCAACAAACAGACCAAAAAACATACATAAATTATGTACGCACAGTTTGTAATTACCCATTCCTAATACTAAAACCCCTTCCACGCCCACCATTTCACCACACATGTCCAATCAAAATTCTGAGGTAGCCATTTTGTTCACCGTAGTTGATTTCCAGATAGAAATTATATTTTGAGGAAGACACTCCCCCACAGTCCTCGGGGCGAGGGTTGTAAGTTATGCCCTGGGGGCATATAAGGTTCTTATAGAAAGTGTTGTCGTAAAAACTTCAAAAAAGGTTCATTCAATTGGAAATTCAAAGGGCTAGTTCCCTTTTTAATAGTCGAAAGTTATTGGAGGGCAACTAAAGCCACTCTCATGCCCACCTTTTCCCCAAACAGATCCAATCAAAATTTTTAGATAGCCATTTTGTTCAACTTTGTTGAAAGTTTTGGGAATTAGGTCTTTGATGATGACCCCCCCCCCCCATAGCCCTCAGGGCAAGGGTTGTAATTTATGCCCTGGGGGCATATAAGGTTCTTATAGAAAGCGTTGTCGTAAAAACTTCAAAAAGGCTCATTCGATTTGAAATTCAAAGGGCTAGTGCCCTTTTTAATAGTCGAAAGTGATTTCAGGCAGTGGGGGATCCAGAGGGGGGGAGGGGGGCGCGCACCACCCCCTAGCGTAGTCTCAAGTAGTGTATTTTAATTAATTAACTCAAGTTTGCGTTTATTAGACTTGCTCCTAACGAAAGTTTATCGGATCAACCTAGTTTGCGCCCCCCTTAAAATTCTTTTTTCGGATCAACCTATTTTGCGCCCCCCTAAAAAAATCCTGGATCCGCCCCTGATTTGAGGGCAACTAACCCCCCTCTCACACCCACCTTTTCCCCAAATACATCCTATGAAAATCTTTAGATAACCATTTTGTTCAACGTAGTTAAAAGATTTAGAAATTAGGTATTTGAGGATGATAACCCCTTCAGATCCCTCGGGGTAAGGGTTATAAGTTATGCCCTGGGGGCATATAAGGCTTTTTTTTAGATACTGTTGTTTTAGAAACTTCAAAAAGGACTCATTCGATTGGAAATTAGAAGGGCTCTTACCTTTTTAATAGTCGAAAGTGATTGGAGGATAACTGACACCCCTCTCACACCCACCATTTCCCCAAACACATCCGATCAAAATCTGAGACAGCCATTTTGTTCGACGTAGTTAAAAAGTCCGGAAATTAAGTTTTTGAGGATGACACTCCCCCCCACAGCCCTCAGGGCAAGGGTTGTAATTTATGCCCAGGGGGCTTATAATGTTTTCTTATAGAAAGCGTTGTGGTAAAAAATTCAAAAAGGAAAATATGTATTTGAGGATGACAACCCCCTCACAGCTCTCAGGACATAAGGTTTTAATTGAAAGCGTTGTCGTAGAAACCTCAAAAAGGGATAATTCGATTGGAAATTGAAAACGCTAGTGCCCTTTTTAATAGTCTGAAGTGATTGGAGGGTAACTAACCCTCCTCTTACGCCCATCATTTCCCCAAACACATCCAATCAAAATTTTAACATAGTAATTTTTTTCAACGTAGTTGAAAGTTCTGAATATTCGGTGTTTGATGATGACAACCCCCCCCCCCTGGCCCCAGCACTCAGGGCACAGCTCTCAGGGCATACAAGGTTTTTATAGAAAGTGTTGTCGTAAAAACTTCAAAAAAGCTCATTCGATTGAAAATCCAAAGAGCTAGTGCCCTTTTTAATAGTCTAAAGTGATTGAAGAGCAACTAACGCCCCTCTTGCGCCCACCATTTTCCCAAACAAATCCAATCAAAATTTGAGATAGCCGTTTTGTTTAACGTAGTTGATAGTTCTGGCAATTAGGTCTTTGAGGATGACAACCCCCTCACAGCCCTCAGGGCAAGGGTTGTAATTTATTCCCTAGGGGCATATAAGGTGTTTATAGATAGCGTTGTCGTAGAAAATCAAAAAGGGCTTGTTCGATTGGAAATTGAAAGGGCTAGCGCCCTCATAATAGTCGAAAGTACAAATGTAAAAATACAAATGCAAATGAAAGTGCATTGTCAGTTTAATATACATATACTGATATTTAGTAATCAAAATGTTAATAATATTTGATTTATTAAAGTTATAAAAGTAAAAACATTTATATTTTTTCAGTAAAGTGCAAATTATGTTCTAGCCTTTGGAAGGCATAAGGGTTTTGAGCCCTACTCATGTTAATTTCTGCTCGTTTTAAGTTTGACTCGGTTATTTATTGTAATTTCTGTTCGTTTTGGGTTTCATTTATTTATCGATGCAGATTTGTGGTAGTTTCACGCTTGGTATATTATTTGATTTTATTTTTGCTCATTTTTAGTTTAATGAAGTTCTTTACTTTTCTTTGAAAAACTTGTTTTGTGGAAAAAGTTTTTTTTAATTAATAATATAAAACATTGGAGCCGTATGGCCTCTGATTGAAAGCTCAAGTTAACTTTTTAAGTGTCGAAACAGATTGGAGGGCAACTACCCCCCCCCCACGCCCTTTTTCCCCAAATGAATCAGATAAAATTTTGAGATAGCATATTTGTCAAAAACAGTTCAAAGGTCAAATAACAAAAAGTCTGGTATCGACAAAACCCTACAGGGTCCGGGAGCAGGCGTTGTAAGTTAAGCCCTTGGGGCGTATATGGTTCTTATGGAAGAGATGCTCGTATAAACTTCGGAGAGTGCTCATTTGATCGGAAATTGAAAGTTCTAGTTAATTTTAAGAGTCAAAAGAGATTTGAGGGCAACTAGCCCCCTCCCCTCTCCCCACGCCATAAGGCTTAAATGTTTTATTTTTTTCAGCGGCACTTCACATGGAAAGGGTGGTCGTTTAAACTTCGGAGGAGGCTCATTCAATTAGAAATAGGAAGTTCTAGTGCCCTTTTTAAGAGTCAAAAGTGATCGGAGGACAACTAGCCCTACCCCCACCCCTCCCCCGAGCCTTTTCCCCCAAATACATCCGCTAAAAATTTTGAGATAGTCATTTTGCTAAAAATAGCTCAAAAACCAGATAAAAAGACACCAAGATCGACACAGCCCCCCAGGGCCCGGGGGCAGGCGTTGTAAGTTATGCCCTGGGGGCATATAAGGTTCTTATAGAGGGGTGCCAGCATAAACTTAAGAGAGGGTTCAATAGATTCAAACATAAAAATTCTAGTTCAGTTTTTAAGAGTACAAAAATGTCGGAGGGAAACTACCCCCCCCCCCGCGCTCTTTTTCCCGAAACCCATCCGATAAAAATCTTAGATAGCCATTTTGTTAAAAAATAGTTCAAAAGTCAGATAATAAAAACTCTGGGGTCGACACAACCCCCACCACCCTTGGGCAAGTGTTTTAAGTTATGCCCCAGGGGCATATAAGTTTTTATGTAAGGGATAGTCGGATAAAATTCAGAAGTGGCTCATTTCATTGGAAATTGAAAGTTTTAGTTATCTTTTTTGAGTCAAAAGTTATTGGAGGGTATCTATCCTCCCCACACACACCCTCTTTTCCCCAAATGTAACGGATCAAAATTTTAAGACAGCCTGTTTGCTTGAAATAGTCCAAAGGTTAGATAACAAAACTTTGGGGTCAACATATCCCTCCCCCCAGATATTAGAAGGAGGGTTGTAACTTATGCCCATGAGGCAAATAGTTTTTTTATGGAAGAGGTGATCGTATAAACTTCGGAGGGGAACGTCCGGTCAAATTTTTTATATAGCCATTTTATTCAAAATAGACCAAAGACCATATAACAAAATTCCAGGGACAACACATCGCCCCAGAACCCCGGGGGATAGGGTCGTAAATACTTATGCCCAGTGGTATATAAAAGTTTTTATGGAAGGGTAGGTCGAATAAACTTCGGAGAGGGCTCATTCGATTGTAAATTAGAATTCTATCGCCCTTGTTAAGAGTCTAAAGTGACCGGAGGGCAACTATTCCCCCCCAAAGCCCTTTTTTCCCAAATGGATCCGATCAAAAATTTTATACAGCCATTTTGTTCAAAATACTCTAAAGATCATATTACGAAAACCCCGGGTCGACACAACCCTCCAAAGTCCAGGGGGCAATTGTTGTGAGTTACTCCCCAGGGGCATAAAAGGTTTAATGTAACGGGGTGGTCGTATAAAATACAAAGATGGCTCATTTGATTGGAAATTGAAAGTTCTAATTACCTTTTAAGAGTCATCAAAAGTGATCGGACTGCGTCTTCCCCCTCACCCCCTCGTTTACCAGAATGTATCAAATCAAAATTTTGAGAAAGCCATCAAGTTGGAAATAGCCCAACGATCAGACGGAAAACTACTCGGGTTCAACATACCCCCCTCCATTCCGGGGAAGGGTTTTAACTTAAACCCAGAGAGAAAAAATAGTTTTATGGAAGGAGTGGTCGTATACACTTCAGAGGGGACTCAAATGAATAGAAATTGAATATTCTAGTTACATTTTTAAACTTTTAGACTTGTACAGTGAGAGAAGGAGGCGATACCCAAACTCTTGTTTGTAGTGATTTTTGCTCGTTTCAAGCTTGATTTGCATATTCAATTTAAGTTCATTCATTTATATTTATATTTCTATTGATTTATTCATTTATATTAGTATTGTAAGTTTGTTTGCATTGGTTGTCTATTTAATTTCTGTTCGTTTTGGGTTTCATTTATACTTCAATAGCAAAATATTTTTTTGTTTTGTTTTAAGCATTATTTGCAAAATCAATTTAAGCTTTAAGTGTTTTAAGATTTATTAATTCATTTATATTAGTACTTGTTGTATGCTATTTTGCTATGATTTCAGGGAATGATAAGGAAGATGACCAAAAAGGCAATACTTTCATTCTATCACTACTACTACAATTACCACCCTTACTACTGCTACCACACTAATCCATTTTACAATTTTGAGGAGAAATGTGAACTAAATCAAAAGACGCAATTTGCATGTACATTACCAAAAGAGTGTATGTCAAGAATCGACTTGGGTTTTAAGTTGGAACTTTCAGAGAATGCTTGAAGGGAAAGACCATCTGACAAAAGGCAATATGTGCACGCTACTGCTAATACTAATATCCCTGCTTCATTTACTACTATCACTACTTCAATAGCTGCTTCTATTGCAACTACTTGTAAAGCTAAGAGTATTGAGATAAAAATTTCAAGAAGTATATGAACATACAGGTTATCAAAAGGACATATCAGTGATGCCAAAGCAATAGCTTATTATATCAAGTTGAAACTTCCAGGACTTGATGAGAGGGATGTTCAGCTGACAAAACGACAATACGTTAATACTACTGCTGCTAATAGGACTACTACTGCTAATACTATTAAAACTATAACTAGTAACACCAAGACTACTTCTGTGACTACCATTAAAACTTTGCCTAATTATATGAATGTAAACTTTTTAATGAATTTTAAGGGGGAAGATAAACTGAATCACCACACTCCATATGTATGCAGGTTGTTAAAAGGGCGTAACAGCATAATCTTAGGAACAGTTTGGTGTGTGAAGTTGAGACTAACAGAGCTTGTTGGGGGAGGGGGAGGGGTTGAACTAACCAAAAATAAATATTTTCATCATAATGCTACTGATTTTATTCATACTATTACTACTGCTACTATTATTACTGCTTCTGCTACTACTACTGCCACTAAAGCTAAGGCTACTGCTATTAATTCTATTGCTACTACAACTACTGCTGCTATTAAAACTGAGGGTATTAAGTAGGGTTGCCACCAGTAGCACGAAAGTGCTATTTTAGCACTATTCTACTATGTGCAGCACTGTAGAACATGTTCAGGGTTGCTAAGATAGCACTAAAATAGCCCGAAGGTGCTATTTTAGCACTATAACAGTCAATTTATTGAATGTATCACCAAAATCGCTGTGTAACACGCAAACTTGAGCAATTGTAGCACTTTAGTTTAATTTTTAGTTTTAAAAGCATTTCTTCGTCTTCCCCACCTCCCCCCATTGAAAAATTATGAATGATACCCTCGATTCTGATAATACAGAGGCGGTAGAACATCTAAATGTGTCGAATTTAATCTTGATTATGGAAATACTTTTTTCAATTATTTATTTGAAGGAAAAATACTTTTTAGTACCAATCAGCTACTTATTAGGTAAATTTATATTGATTCATCCTCTCCCTCTCAATGAAAACATGCTCAGGATGTCCTCTGTTATGGTTGCATTGTCTTTTTCCCCAATATTAGACTATATTACTGCAGTAAAATCTGTTTCTCTATCCTATGTAAGTGATATAATTTTTAGGGAGGGGATATCCGTCACTTTTGCTTCAAGCACCAGAAAGGATAGGTCCATCCCTGTTAAGAAGAAAAGTACATAAACGCAAATAATAAATACGTTGCCCAGGATCCTGGAAAATCCGTACAGAATCAGCATATATTTCTGAGGTTTATGCAATGTTTAATTGTTTAAATATTCTGCAAGTGTATGTGAGTCATTCTAGATATTTTGATAAAAACAGCCTCCGGGCTGTTCGTCTGCCCCTACAGACCTTTGTTATCCCTCCCGTATTCTGATGTTAGAAAGCCCTCTTTAAGCAGGAGCATGAAAGGAGAAAATTCTAAGCGAAGCACATAATTCTTAATGTTAAAATCTGTAAAATCTTTTAAAATCTGTCATTCCCCAACAAATGCGTTTAATAGGCCAATCCAGGTTTTTACGTTGCTTCGTGTCAGAAAATACTGTTTTAGGCAAAAAATAATGCAATTACTAAGATTCTGAATTTTAGAAAAATTTTCGACAAACAAACGAACGGCTTATTTAAAATCGAGGATCAGGTGCCGATTGAACGGTGAAAACGAGCACAGCTAATGATGGAGTCAGCCAAAGTTACCATATCTTTAAGGGTAGGTTAAAATTTATTTAGTAATGCTGCACAATACTATTTCTGAGAAGGAACACTATAATAACTAAGATTGGTAGCTTACCATTAAATCTAACTCTCGACAAGGGTATTTTTGCTAACTGGGAAAGTAGGCTAGGCTAGTTACTTAAGGTGAAATAGGTATAATCTTAGAGGGTCTGTAATGGTCTTAAAATTGAATTTCCAAGTAGAGCAGCTTTTATATTTACAAAGAACATAAAAAAGGCATCAAGTGGTATGTTCACCTTATTTGTAGCTTAGGTCAGTAATATAACCTGCCCCAAATTTACCTTTTATTGTTGATTTTAGGCTCACTTTTACAGTTTTACTTTGATTTTTAACAATCCAACCCCCCACCCCTTAGTCTCATATATAACCTATGATTTAGGTTACATAATTTAGCTGAGATGAAAGTCAATAAATCACTTGATACCTTTTCTTCTGCTCTTTCATAGTTCAATAATTATTTCTGGGGCAGATTCCATTTGGAGCCCTTGATGGGGACCCAAAAGGTAAAACTATCCATAGTTGCCAAGAGTTCAAAAATATTTAATTAAAATAACTGTTTAGTAAGAAATAATTGTGACTTTCAGCTGATTCAGGGACAGTAATTATTATTTTCCTTAGTCTTGATAATAAAATGTTGTTAAGAAAACAAATTTGCAGAAGTTTTAAAAAGAGCCAGAGACCTTTCAAACACAATGTCATGGCAAAACTGACATTATTTCTAAGGAGTTTCCAGCTCTTTTTAAAATTTACTACAAATTTGTTTTCAAAGTAACAAACTATTGAAATGAAGGAAAATAATAATTACTATTCCTGGATCAGTTGCAAATGGTATTTTTTTCTCACTAACCAGTTTTTTTTTTAGAAATGTGCTTATAAAGTTATTTTAAGAATGGGTCCTAGTACAGTGGTTGCCCTCCTCAAAAAATGCACAATAGAATTCTATAAACTACTATAAAATTGTAAGATACTTAGGTTACTCTTAAAAGTAGATTATTTACCCCTCTTCCCCATCCCCCTAATGTGTAAACATACAGTCAAAATTATATGTTCTCTGTGATTTTCCCATTCCTGGTTGTCATGATACTTGTTAGCTATTAAATGTATTTGAAGGACATAATCCACAACACTACACAATGGAAAAATGGGCTACATGTTTGCACATTATGGTACACTGAGGTAAAGTAAAGTGTTTTTAGAAAAAATGTAGGCTAAGTAAGTATATACATTCTTAAAAAGTGATTTTCAGAATTATATAGTCTTTCTTTTTGAGGAGGGTAACCACTACAGTAGTACCTGATATAGCCTAAGTGACTGTTTTAGAAATTAATTACAGATCAAACATGTATCCATGAAGAAACAAACAGAGGTTCTTTGCATGGGTCTCAAAGATTTAGATAGTATTAAATTGACTGTTTTGTCCATCTCCTCTTTCTTCTTGATTGATATTAATTTAAAGAAAACATGTTTCCATATAAAATGTTATTCAGTGAAAAGTAAAGTTAGATATTATAATCCAAAATGAGAAGAAATAAAGTCATAAAACTAGTTGAATTTGAATGGGCTGAAATTAAAATGAAACAACTTTGAATATATTTTAATTTATGATAAAGACAGTTAAAATTTATTGAAACTATTGTTTGACTTTTTCTTTTATGTTAAATGTTGTTGATTTCCACCTGTTCACAAAGAGTTAACTATAGAAATTACTCATGGAGTAGAAATAATCTGGAATAAAACTTCTTGCACTCATTTGTTGAGATCCCCAAAATTTGCTTTAAATATAAAGAAAAATTAATAAGAGATTCATAGTTACAAAATAAATTGCCGATCAATTAGTATTGAAATCAAAATAAACTCACTAGTGATATATTTTCCTTGTGAGTATTTTTAAGGAATGTTGTTGTCAAAGTAGAATATTTTGTAGAAGTTTATAACAATCTTCTGTGCAGTAATTTACATGCTTGGTAGAGCTTTTGCAAAACAGAATAATTGTTTGGCATGGGAAAAATTTTGTAAAGTGTGTAAAGGGTAATATTTTTGGTGTCCCAGGTTGCCTTCCTTACTTATCTCAGTTGAGGGAGAGGTCCCTTTTTTTGTATTAGAAGCATGTGTTCTTTACATTTTAGTATAGAAGATTTGGAGCTGGTGTTTTCCCCTCAGATAATCCCCCCCCCCCCCTGTGGAAAAGTCCTCCACATGCAAAATTGAGTAGCCACCAAGGAAATACAAAATAGGTACCTCAAAAAGTTGATCAGATGTCCTAAAGGGTAACAAAAGGACCAGATATCAAAAACTGTTTTAGGAAAGGGGCTGGTTGGTCTCCAGTCACTTTTGGCATATAGAAAAGGACTAGAACTCTCAATTTCTGATTGAATAAGTATCATCCAACATTTCTACAGCCAAAAAGGGGAAGCTGGGGACAAAAAAGGAACAGCCCCCCTCCTATACAGAATAAATTCTGCTAATTTTAGGGTTTAATGTTACTTTTTATTTTCATAATAACAGCATAGACCAGAAATATTCTCAGAAATCAAGAGGTCTATCAATATCTACCACCCTCTACCCCTTCCTTAGAATTGAATCTGCATTCAGATGAGCCCCCTTCAAAGTTTATATGACTACCCCTACCATTTGAAGTGCCTCTGGAAAAAAAATACTTTGAACCCTTTTGGGTCTTTACTATTGGCAGCACTATAGCATTGCCTCTGTCTTAAACAGGTGATTAGCACTTTCAATTTTCCTTCTAATGAACATTCAACATTATCTAGGAGGAATAGGAGGGGGAGGGAATTATCTATGGGGGTGCTTAGACTTAAAAACAATGCTTTATTTGTCTTACTTAGATTTAGGGGGGGGGGGTTCAGAACCAGGAATTTTTTCAAGAAGATTGCAGAATCAAGTGCCATTTAAAGGTCTCTTTGCCATGAAGCTAGATCCTACTATTTTTTTTAACAAACAAAATTTTCTTTTTAGGCACTCTTTTTTGTCCATTTACTGCTCGTTTGCTGGGTTTTGCAATCAAGATGGTATCCTGAGTCTTACTTCCTCTACAACAGTGTGTTTCTTGCCTGTATTTTATGGACCCTGGGACATAAACAGTCAGAGGATGCACCAATTATGGTAAGTTTTAAAAGCTTTTAAATAAACATGTGCATATATTTCTGTTGGGGTACCTAGATTATCAATTTGGGGAGTGGTAAAGCCTTGAATTTTGTTATGGGTAGGAGGGGGCTTTAACTTGGTTTTTGCTTGCTTTTGGATGTGTGTGTCAGGCAAAAAGAAGAGGGTTGTCAAATTCATAGCATTTACAAAAGTTTAAGTGCCTTTGCAAATCTGAATTTGTAGTTTTTATACCTTTTTTTTATGCCAACAAGCAGAGGACTAAAATTTCCTCTTTTGTTGGTTTTTTTTTTTTATTCTTTTTTTTACATTTCTGTTGCATGAGTTTGTGGGGGAACAGGAGGATGTTTCAGCTCTTTGAGCCTCAGACTGCAACTTGTGCTGATTGTGTCCTATATATTTCTCTTACCAAAGCATGCAAAATAAAAGGATAGGTGAGCTTTAGAGAGCCTTGTAAATTTTTCAGTGAATCATTTATGGTTTAAATTGTATCTATTAAACATTAGTATCCATTGCCAGGGACTGCAGGTGGTATGTCATCTCCAGAGGCATAGTTATTGGACCTTTCAACTATGCTGAACAAAATGGCTATCTCAAAATTTTGATTGGGCGATTTGGATCAAAATGGACCACAATCACTGCTATGATAGGGTCATATCAAAATGGCAAATAATGGCCGTTTTCTTGTTGAAAACTGAATAGACAAGCTCCAATTTTAATTCCAAATTTTCAATATGCTTTTCCTCAGCAAAAATTCATTCCAATTCTTCAAGTGAACACAAACACATACATCTAGCATACACTACCACAAGAAATTTCAGTGAGTCACTAGTAACCCCAAAGAAAGTCAGTCATACTTTCAACAGTGAGTCAAAACAAATTTTGCTGCTTGTAATTTCTGTCTAAATAGTGAGTCAAACTACTTTCAGCGACCCTTTAAAGAACCAGCCATTAGAACTAGAGCTGTGATTCCCAATTCCCAACATGGGGTGCTGGCCCCACCAATAGGCCATGGCAACATTTTCGTGGGTCATAGGGAGGACGTGCACCCTTTGGTTGACTATACTTTAGAGTTTTTGTTTTGAAAAAAAAATATTTGTTTTTATACATTCAAAGAGCAAAAAATATACATGATAGCATTGCAATAATGGTAAGCGTTGTATAAAAGGCGTTTTATACAGACAGTTTTTTTTCATTAGCATAAAATATGTGTAGAGAATACCCCCCCCCCCAAAAAAAAAAAAAAAAAACCAAGTTAGTGGTCTTTTAAACTTCCTTCAAGTGAATGCATGTAAAATTTTGAAAAAATTTCAAATATACTGAGGGGGGGGGCAGGATTTTAAGAATGCCTAGGTGAGGCACAAACCAAACTTCAGTTCAGTGGTTGGGAACCACTGAGTTAGGGTAATGGTTGAGTATAAAAGAAATCCAGTGTAAAATCAAAATCTAGAATATATGCTTGTCCTTTAGTGTATTCATTTTCCAAATTTTCCTTTGTGTCAGTTTTTGAAAGATCTTTTCTGTTTAGATTAGCTGAACTGTGTTAATATTATACTGGCAAGCAAAGAAAACTTTTCATGTTCTTTTTCTCCTTTTTCAAAGGAGGTAGAAACAGTTTTGGGCTACTTTCTTTTGACACCATAAGTATAAAGCAGTCGTTCCATTATCTCTAAATTACTCGGGTTTCCCCAAATTTACCCCAAAGAAATTGGATTCTCGAAAATTAAGGTTTGTAAATACACATTCTAGTCTTTTTTCGAGGGAATTCGGGGTAACATTGAAAAATTTGGAAAATGGAAGCACTGTCACAAAGGCACTGTTTTTGTCTTAACTTAATAAGAAAATTTTAAAAGGGTATTTTATGTTTTTATTGATCTTATTTATATATAGGGACTTTTCTGCGGCATCATTGGAGCTTTTTTGGACATCATTACCATCAGCATGTTTTTCCCAAGTGATGGTAAGTAGATATTTGTTCTGTTTGTTCTAAAACCCGGCATTTTGTCCAATGCATTAATGGTGAGTCGTATGCCACATTTCAAATCGGGTTGCGTTCCTAGCCTTTTCTTAGTGTACAGGAGTAAAAAAAAAAAAAATCGTGCAGGAAGCACCGGCTTCAGGAAAGACAGGTGAGTTCCAAATTTGGACTACGAGTCTTATGGAATGCCCACCTTTTGGAGCAATTGAACGATTTTTTTTTTGCTTTTTTTCTACTAGTTCTGTAGATTTTTCAACAGCGGCTTCCCTTTAGATAGAACGAAAGCAGGGTCTTTCATAGATATGCTAATTTTTGCCATAGAAAAGCAGTAATCGCATAGAGGGAAAGTATTGCTGCTACAAAGTCTCTAAAATCAAGTGAAAGTCCCTATTTGTCCTTAAAATTGAATTTAATTCCCAAAATTCTTTTTTTACTTTGGTTGAAATGTTGAGATGGTTTTTCTCTATAATTTGTTTCAAATTCAGGCTTATTGAATTTGTTTTTGCTTGTCTAAGACAAGAAATATTGTTATGGGCTGCAGCGTTGCTCCCTAGACAAGGTGGTCGGCTATTTACAAAGAGGAGTGACCAGCTCGTACTCTGGAGTCTTTAGGCTAGTAAGTGGTATGGTTCATTTGTTTTGTACTAAGAAAAACTTCTGATCACAGAAAGAATGTTGATGTAAAACTAATGCCAATGTAATCTCTTCTATGTATAATGTCTTCTAAGGAGAGTAGAAATCTGGGTAAACTGCCTAAGCAACCGGGTGGCTGTGCACTCTGGGACAGAGCAACACTAGTAGAAACCACATAGGGACTAAAAATGATTGAATCTAACTATTCAGAGAACTTGGTAGACGGAATAGTAGACGTCTTTTAGACTTCTCATTTGGGCAAACCGTATTTGCTTATTTTTTAACCAAAGCTTTTGGACCCCACTTTCTGAACATTAATCTTGACGAAATCGACAGTATCTATTGTATGGTCGAGTTTGATGAAACTATAAATGCAGAAAGTTGGAAAGAGCTTCGAATGAGAATCTGAGTTTCGTCTGAAAAGGCAAAATGGGCTGTAGTAAGACATCTAAAGGCAGTCTTTATTGGTTGTGCCACGATAGCAGATTTAAAGTCAGAAATAGTCAGAACAGCCAAATATAGTGGGTTATCAATCTTTAATCTACTAGCGTTAAGTTGTGATGGCCTGAATGTTAAAAAACTTTTTCAGCTGATCCATAGTGAAAAGCATAAATAAACAAATAACTTTGATCCCCTTGATGTTGCTACCTCTAAGGTTTATTTTCAATGGTTTTCGGAAAGACTTGCAGGAAATCGGCAAAAATTGCGCCAATCTAACTATGAAAGTATACTATTTTTTAGGAGGTGACCAAGTTGACTAGATGATTATGAGAATAATTCAGGATAAAATTAGTTTTCCCACGGCAAGCTTTCTAAAACACGTGCCTACCAGATGGTGGTCAATAGGTCCTGCTGCTGCAAGGATGGTGGAACAGTTGTCATCTCTTTTCGAGTACTTCACCGTTTATATACCTAACAGAAACTCCAGTCTTACGAACTCAAATATATACAAAGATATCATTCTTGTAATCGAAAAACCCACTATGAGAGCAGAGTGTCTTTGCTGACTGTTCAGACACTTGACTGCAATTTTCAGCACAAAGGGTCTTGCATGAAATCTACAAAGAGATTTCTATATTGGCTGGACAAATGTTAAAACCCGATGTGACTAAAATTCTGAGGGATGAACTAAAGCTTTAGCCATTCGAAGGCGAAAAAATCTTTTGCCATTGCTGCAGACATTTGTTAGTGACGAGGTTGTTGACTATCTTCTGTCAGTAGACGAGTTAACCTACCGCTCATTTATACTGCACGTTTAGAAGCAAGACTGTGGGAGCAATATGTGTTCTAAAAGGAATTCTCAGTAGAGAAATTTTGCAATTGTTAAAAGCTCAACTTCTCTTCGGGCCGATGAGATTTCTATCCCGGTTTTTGCTCATAGTGTAGTATATACTGCCCGGAAAAGTTACCCATTGTAATAAAAAAAGGACCTACTAGCATATAGCAGACAAATTCAAGCTAGCCGAGCTATTCGTACTTTCGCCGGAAGCCAGGAACAATTGACGATAGGTGGAACCAGATGATAGAAGGAGGAATGTGTTCAAACCTTTCTGCTGTCGTAAAAAAAGGGCTTTTGCTATCTCAAACGGGTCTGCCAGTGTTGAACGGGCATTTTCCTCCTCTTGAAGAGAATCCCCTAGCGAAGATGCAGCTTTCATGAATAAGCAATGAATGCCAAACTATTTGCAAAGGATTGTAAGCAGTTTAGAAGGTTGTCCACAGAATGTTCGATTGACTGAAGATCCTATAAAGCTGATTATTTCTGCTAGGAAGAGCAATGGTTTGTACCTAGAGCAAGAAAGAGCCTTTGAGGAAAAAAGTAGAAAAGAGCGGCCGGATTTGCAAGCAGAAGAGCTGCTGAAGGAGCAGCATCTCACGGAAACTTATTTGAAAAGACTTAGGGTAGAGACTTTAAAAAGGTCTCTAAAGAAAGAAGTTTTTGATTCGAAGGACCTGACTTCTGACGAGCTGCTTCAAGTAGCCCAGACCCGACTGAAGAATGGCAATGTAAAGAAAGACATGGTCGAATTACAGCTAACGCAGGCCATGAATGATGGAACCCTGCCAATGTGCACTGAGAAAAAAAGGTGGTAGATACTCTTGAAACCGCTCAAAACCATATAGAGTACAAAACTTGTTTCTTATCACATCGCTGTTCCAGCAGAAGCCAGCACAAAATGAAAAGAAGTATGCTGTGTTTTTTATTTTTTCTCATTGTTTCAGTATTATTTTTGTATTTGTGTTTATGCGTAGGGAGGCAAAAAGTGTAAATGTTCATAAAAATGAGAAGCAAAACAAAGAAACGGCTCTAGGGTGGATAAAATAGATATGAAAGTACGTTCCAGCCTTGACATGTTGACTCTTAAATGGTCCATTTATTTGTTATCCCTGGGGATGATCATTGTGAGATATGTGCAAACCATCAATTTTTTTTCAAAGTCTTTATTATTTTTTTAATGTGTTGAAATTTGTGGACATCGTTGTCAAATTTCCGTTCAGTTGATTTTTACTCTTTAGAGTAGTGTCGTTTTCGGCTGTTCTCACACTTTATTTTTCACACTCCATTTATTTTTGTTCCAAGAGGCCCTTCATATCGAAGGGGTCGTCGTATAAACTGCAAAGGGGGCTCATTGGATTGGAAACAGAGAGTTATAGTGCCCTTTTTAAGAGTCAAAAGTGATCGGAGGGCAAAAAGCCCCCCCCCCCCCAAGCCCGTTTTCTCCCAAATACATCTGATAAAATGTTTGAGGTAGTCATTTTGTTAAAAATAGTTCAAAGATCATATAACAAAACTCCTTTACGTATGACCATTTCGTTAAAAATAGTTCAAAGGTCAGATAAGAAAAACTCGTGTGTCGACACACCCCCCCCCCCCCAGGAACAGGGGCAGGCGTTGTAAGTATTGCTCTGGGACATATATGGTTCTTATGGAAGGTATGCCCGTATAAACTTCGGAGAGGGCTCATATGGTTGGAAATTGAAATTTCTTGTTCAATTTTTAAGAGTCAAAAGAGATCGGAAGGCAACTATCCCCCCTCTCCACACCCTATTTTCGTCAATCCCATCTGATAAAAACTTTTAGAGAGCCATTTTTTCAAAATAGTTTAAAGGTCAGATAACAAAAACTCTGGTGTCGACACAACCCCCCAGGGCCCGGGGGGCAGGTATTGTAAGCTATGTCCTGGGGCCGTATGTGGTTCTTATGAAAGGGATGCTCGTATAAACTTCAGAGAGGGTTCATTTGAATGGAAATTAAAAGTTGTAGTTCATTTTCTCAGAGTGAAAAAGATCGGAGGGCAACTAGCCCCTCCCGCCCTTCACGCCTTTGGGTTTATCGGATGGATAAACCCATCCGATAAAAATTTGAGGTAACCATTTAAAAATAGTTCAACCATCAGATATTAAAACTCCGGGGTCGACACAACCCCCCAGGGCCAGGGACAGGCGTTGTAAGTTATAATCTGGGTATATATATATGGTTCTTATAGAAGGGAGGCTCCTATAAACTTCAGAGAGGGCTCATTTGATTGAAAATAGAAAGTTCTAGTTCACTTTTAAAGCGTCAAAAAAGACCAATGGTTAATTAGCCCCCCCCCCCCTTCCACGCCCTTTTTTCTCCAAACCCGCCCGATAAAAATTTTGAGATAGCCATTTTGTTAAAAATAGTTTAAACATCAGATAATAAAACTCCAAGGTTGACACAAACCCATTTTTTCACATTGATATTGTTACTTTCATACCAGTTTTGATACTTTGATGAACATTTGATTTTTTTATTTTTTTAAGTTTGGTTTTGAAATAAGGAATTTTCAAAAACTTGAAACTTTTTGCAATCAAAAACAGACAAAAATTAATTAAAAAAAAACTTTCCGGAAAATAAGTTTACCAAAGAAAAGTAAAGGCCATTTTAAACTTAAGCTCAGTAGATACAAATACCTGTTAAAATTCAAACTCAAAACGACAAGAAATTACTATTGAAGAATAAATGAAACCCAAAACGAACAGAAATTAAATAAACAATCATAGCAAAAACATACAACAAATAATAATATAAATGAATAAATAGATCTTAAAGCGAGTTATTCTTAGATTGAATGTGAAAATCAAGCTTAAAGCAAAAAAAAAAAAAAGATTTTCCTATTTAAGTATAAATGAAACTTAAAACGAACAGAAATTAAATAAACAATCAATGCGAACAAACATACAATAGATATTAATGTAAATTAATAAATAAATCTTAAAACGAGTGAAACTTAAATTGAATATGCAAATCAAGCTTAAAACGACCAAAAATCTCTACAAACAAGAGTTTGGGTATCACCTCCTTCTCTCACTGTAAAAGTCTAAAACCTACTGCGTCACTGGCGCTTTACTGAAAAGCATATGCGTCTTGAACAGTCTTGGAAAGTATAAACAACATCAAATTGAATATTTGATGTATAATGATATTAATTGTTGAAAGATCCATCAGTTCAAGAATTTATTTCACTGTAATTTTATTTTTATGTTCAATGCTGTAAGAACTGGAAAAGAAAATATTTGTAAAATAATTCGTTTTCAGTTAAGTGGTAATGACGCAGTAGGCTATTGCTTTTTATTTACAGTTAAGGAAGGAGGCAGTACAGTATCCAAACACTTGTTTGTAGTGAAACTATATTCGTCTTGAACAACATTAAAAAGGGCTAATAAATTAAACTAAATATTTGATTTATAATGATATTAATTGCTGAAAGCTCATTAGTTTAAAATGATACTATAATTTTAAGGTTTATTTTCAATATTAAGTGCAAAAGAAAATATTTGGCATAGAATTGGTTTTCAGTAAAGCGCCAATGAAGCAGTAGGTTTTAGACTTTTACAATGAGAGGAGGTGATACCCAAACTCTTGTTTGTAGTGATTTTCGTTCGTTTCAAGCTTGATTTGCATATTCAATTTAAGTCTCACTCGTTTTAAGATTTATTTATTAATTTACATTAATATCTATTGTATGTTTGTTTGCATCGATTGTTTATTTAATTTCTATTCGTTTTAAGTTTCATTTATACTTCAATAGGAAAATCTTTTTTTTTCCTTTTAAGCTTGATTTTCATATTCAGTCTAAGCATTACTCGCTTTAAGATCTATTTATTCATTTATATTATTACTTGTTGTATGTTTTTTGCTATGATTGTTTATTTAATTTCTGGTCGTTTCGAGTTTGAATTTTAACAGGTATTTGTATCTGCTGAGCTTAAGTTCAAAATGGCCTTTACTTTTCTTTGAAAAACAAATTTTTCGGAAAGTTTTTTTTTAATTAATAATAATAAATCATTGGAGCCGTATGGCCTTTGCTAAAGGCAACGCTATAGCGTTGCCTTTGATAAAGCTTTTATGCGCTTTTCTTGCCACATTGGCGGGAGAACCAGTGCGTTTTTTTTTTTTTTTTTTTTTTTTTTTTTTTTTTTTTTTTTTTTTTTTTTTTTTTTTTTTTACATTTCCTACTAGCGTAATTTGGGCTGTTTCCTATTATCCTGTCTTAGCGCAGACTTAAAGACACAAGTTTCAAGCAAATATAAAAAAAAAATGATGGTTTTTAGTGGCGATTTTGGGTCTCTGCTCCCAATCCATTTCGTTATACTTTCTTCTCGAAAATCGACTGTGACATGACAATCGACCGGAAATTAACTATGGCAATCGACTTAACCTCTTAAGTTTCAAACAAATCAAGGAGAATTTCGTTTTTGCCACATTTTCAGACTTGTGATCTTAAAGACAAGAGGGTTAGATCTGTGCATATCCCAGCTACAATCTAATCACCTTGTTTATTTCTTATTTTCTTTCAAGTCTATTTAAATATCTCAAAGTGTAAGTTATGACACGAGTAACACTCGGTCGATTAATTGCGATGCTACTGACAAGGCTGATCACACGTACAACAACTGCCTCCCCCCCCACATCCCACCTCTACATCATTTCATTCGTATCAAATGCTTTTTTTTGCTTCGACTCTATTTTTAAAGTTAATAATACCTAGCACCCGACAACTTCTGCATTCCCCCGTAGATTTTTAATCATTCATTTCAAATCAAGTTTTTATTGTTAATAGTGCTCATCTTCCTCAGAACCCCGACATCCGTACACATGCTCCGCCTCCTCTCTTACTAGCTTAGTATTCCTCGGGACTACAAAATTTGTCCGCTTCACCCCCCCCCCCCAGTACGCGTCATTTTATTCACTTTTTACAATGCTTTAATTTTTCCTTTGACTCTATTTGTAGTGTAGAATTAGGGATGCTTTGCCCTTCCACCCCACAATATTTTTCTTTCAAGTCTGAGTTGATTTACGTAGTACTGAAAACTAATCTTCTCTCTAAAAAATGCTGAGTATTTATTTATTTTCATCTCTTTCTTTAAGTAACAATTATAATTTTCTCTTAGTAAGAGCCACTAACGTGCATATGCTTATTCAAGTCTAATTTTATTTTTATTTCGAGTCTGATTTTATTTACATATTAATGACTTAAAATGCTCTATTTAAAATGTGTTTAATTCCCAATAATTTCTCAAAGCTGATTTTACATGCTTATTACTTCTAGATTTAATACTAACTGACAAATAGCTCAGAGAAAACTTTTTAAGTCACTATGATAAAATAGATTCCTCTCGAGTTCGTTTGGCGAAATTTAACCATCTCGAGTCAAAATTGACGACACATCAGGGGGAAACTCAGCATGCAAAATTGGAAACTCATTATGACGTAATTAAAGCCCCTCGAGTCCTTACCGGAAACTCAACAAAGGAAAACTCAGCGAAAATCAGCATACACACAAGAAAACACTGCCCGAAAAAGGGGCGTTCAATTTTTGTGGTATAAAACAATAATTTTAGTCCTAAGGATGTCAAAAGTCTATCAAAAATCTGTAGCTCCTATTCGAAATGATTTCGATCTTTGCGGGCAGCAAGTTCATACAACGAAATATCAAGTGAAAAAATAGTTTCATTGTACAAGGAACTGTCAATGAAATTTTACTTATCATAGGCAGCGCAATCGCGCTGCCTAAGTAACGAACGATGTCGGCACAACGTATTGTTTATTATTTATGTTTTGGTTTCAGACCAGGGCACTTCGTATCGAAGGAGTTGTCGTAGAAACTTCGAAAAGGGCTCATTCGATTGGAAATTGAAATGGCTAGTGCCCTTTTTAATAGTCGAAAGTGATTGGAAGGAAACTAACACCCCTTCCATGCCCACCATTTCCCCAAACACATCAACAAATTTTGAGATAGCCATTTTGTTCAGCGTAGTTGATTTCCAAATAGAAATTATGTTTTTTGAGGAGGAAACTCCCCTACAGCCCTCAGGGCAAGGGTTGTAAGTTATTCCCTGGGGGCATATAAGGTTTTTTAAAGAAAGCTTTGTCGTAGAAACTTCAAAAAGGGCTCATTCGATTGGAAATTCAAAGGGCTAGTGCCCTTTTTAATAGTCGAAAGTGATTGGAGGGCAAGTAACCCCCCTCTCACGCCCACCTTTTCCCCAAACACATTCAATATAAGTTTTGAGATAGCCATTATCTTAAACGTAGTTGAAAGTTCTGGGAATTAGGTCTTTGAGGATGACACCCCCCCCCCCCCCCCCACAGCCCTCAGGGAAAGGGTTGTAAGTTAATTATCTGGGGTATATAAGGTTTTTATAGAAAGCGTTGTTGTAGAAACTTCAAAAATGGCTCATTCGATTGGAAATTGAAATGGCTAGTGCCCTTTTTAATAGTCGAAAGTGATTGGAAGGCAACTAAAACTGCTTCCACGCTCACCATTTATCGAAACACATCAAATCAAAATTTTGATATAGCCATTTTGTTCAACGTAGTTGAAAGGTCCGGAAATTATATCTTTGAGGATGACACTCCCCCCACAGCCCTCAGGGTAAGGGTTGTAAGTTATGCCCTGGGGGCATATAAGGTTTGTATTGAAAGTTTTGTCTTCGAAATTTAAAAAGGGCTCCTTCGATTGGAAATTCAAAGGGCTAGTGTTCTTTTTAATAGTCGAAAGTGATTGGAGGGCAACTAACCCCCCTTCTCACGCCCACCATTTCCCCAAACCCATCCTATCAAAATTTTGAAACAGTAATTTTGTTCAACGTAGTTGAAAGTTCTGGAAATTAGGTCTTTGAGGATGACACCCCCCTCCCCCAGCTCTCCGGGCAAGGGTTGTAGGTTATGCCCTGGGGGCATATAAGGTTTTTATTGAAAGCGTTGTCGTAGTAACTTCAAAAGGGCTCATTCGATTGGAAATTGAAAGGGCTTGTGCCTTTTTTAATAGTTGAAAGTGATTGGAGGGCAACTAACGCCCCTCTCACTCCCACCATTTCCCCAAACACATCCAATCAAAATTCTGAGATAGCCATTTTGTTTAACGTAGTTGAAAGTTCTGGAAATTAGGTCTTTGAGGATGACAACCCCCTCACAGCCCTCAGGGCAAGGGTTGTAATTTATGCCCTGGGGGCATATAAGGTGTTTATAGAAAGCTTTGTCGTAGAAACTCAAAGGGCTCATTCGATTAGAAATTGAAAGGGCTGGGGCCCTTTTCAATAGTCAAAAGTGATTGGAAGGCTTGAAATTTTTATAGTAAAGATCGATGTGGGTACAATGTATTATTATTTTTTTTTTTTTTTTAGACCAGGGCACTTCGTATCGAAGGAGTTGTCGTAGAAACTTCGAAAAGGGCTCATTCGATTGAAAATAGAAAGGGCTAATGCCCTTTTTAATAGTCGAAAGTGATTGGAGGGCAACTAATCCCCCTCCCACGCCCACCCTTGTTTAAAAACCAAATGTTGCCTTAAGATTAAATCGAAATGCACCCTGTTAATCCTAATTCCCAATAAGGCATCCCAGCAGTATCCCAAGAACGACTGAGGGTATTTTGTTTCAACTTTCGGGGCTACTTCTGCTCTTAAGATTTAATCAAATCAAAATAGCGTAAGTGTATCCAAGCCATCAAAGAAAGTAAACATATTTTTTTGCGAATGGTATCAAGTTGTCTATTTTAGGTCAACTAGAGGAGGTATGAAACTAAATTAAACACTACTATTTGTGTCCATATTTTTAAAAGGGTTTATGATGTTAAAAATTGCTGAAAATTTTTCTCCAGCATACAAATAGCAGGCCAAACTAAAGTCTTAAAAAAACGAAAAGATTTAAAGTATTTCCCCCCCCCCTGAAAAGACTCTTTCAATATAAAACGAACAGAAATTAATTAAGAAAACTTTTTCACAAAATAAGTTTTTCAAAGAAAAGTAAAGAACTCCATTAAACCAAAAATGAGCAAAAATAAAATCAAACAATCTACCAAGCGTGAAACTACCACAAATCAGCATCCATAAATAAATGAAACCCAAAACGAACAGAAATTACAATAAATAACCGAGTCAAACTTAAAACGAGCAGAAATTAACATGAGTAGTGCTCAAAACCCCTATGCCTTCTCAAGGCCAGAACATAATTTGCACTTTACTGAAAAAAAAATACAAATGAATGTGCATTGTCAGTTTAATATACATATGCTGATATTTAGTAATCAAAATGTTAATATTATTTGATATTAAAGTTATAAAAGTAAAAACATTTATATTTTTTCAGTAAAGTGCAAATTTTGTTCTGGCCTTGGGAAGGCATAAGGGTTTTGAGCCCTACTCATATTGATTTCTGCTCGTTTTGAGTTTGACTCGGTTATCTATTTTAATTTCTGTTCGTTTTGGGTTTCATTTATTTATCGATGTTGATTTGTGGTAGTTTCACGCTTGGTAGTTTATTTGACTTTATTTTTGCTCATTTTCGTTTTAATGGAGTTCTTTACTTTTCTTTGAAAAACTTATTTTGTGAACAAGTTTTCTTAATTAATCCCTTACAAAGGTGATGAGCGGTCAGGTGACTTTTTCGTCGAGAAGTCTTTCTCAGACTCGTGTTTATGATTTTATTCTTTCTTTCAATTTGAAACATTTTGGAAGTTAAGGTCAAATTTTTAAACATCGTGGGACTCTTGGACCTAGATCTACCCCCATCTCCTCTATTTCAGCTTTTTGGTGTCTATGGCCGTCAAAAAGCGCTGTTGCTTATAAGGCGGTTATCCCTGGAAGGGTAAGGATCCCTTATCATCCTCTCCTCATTCCACTCAAGCTTTGCAAGCACGATTACCAACTCTGTGTAGCTGGTTGATGCCGACCACAGTAGCACCAAGGAGAACTCATTATTTGTCATTATTTTTCTTTTTTTAGGCTCATCGTCTCAACGATTTAGTGCAGCCATGTCGGTGGTGAATCTCTTAATACGCCCGGTTTCAGCTATAGTTTTGTACAGAATCTCACAAGAGCGACAAGGAGACTGGGGCGGGTTGGGAGCTCAGTTCAATAACCTATTCGGTAAGTTGATCCGACGTTCAATCCTCAATCCAATCTAAAGTCAAGATTCGCATTCTTAGACAAATCTAGTGTGCTATTTTATCAGGTTTTTTTTTTTACCTAGACTTAATAAGGGATTAAAGGTTGTGGTAGCCAGTCTCTAATAAATCTTATTGTGTGTCATATCTTATACCTCACTTTAGTCTATTTTAAACCTTATTTTTTCGTGTTTCTACATCAGAAATAAAGTAATCAGAGAGAAAAAAAAACTTTTGTTTACAAGTTTATTAGAGTTAAGACCCTGAAAATTTATAAGCAAGTTTGTAATCAGATACAAATTTTTGCATATTCTCCTCTTGTTTGTGTGCTAGCACTGATATGCCGAGTAGCAATTAAAACACTATCAATCATCTATCAAAGCTATTACAGGCAGAAGAACAGAAACCACGCACAACATCAACTTATAAAAATTAAGGGAGAGCAAAACTGAGGGGATTGAAGAGAAGTAAAGCAAGAAGAGAGAGAGAAAAAGAAATAGAGATTTAAAAGCATGAGGAAAAGAGGAGACTGTATGTGTTTCTTCACAATATGTTTTGACATGGTGAACTAAGCGTATTTTGTCTATGACCTAAAGTATGTCGTGTCCACTTTGCTTAAATCTTTTAAATCGCCACCCTGGCCCCCAATACATTCTTGTAATCTGACGTTCCTGGCAAGCGCACATCTATGCTTACAACTTTACAGATATGACTGATTTTAATCACTGTAACTAGTTTCCATGGATTTTTCAATAAAACAGGAATAAACACTTGATAAAAAAAAAACTTTTTAATGAAGTATGAATTCATTTAAGACAGTGAAACAAATTTGTCTGTGATTTTTTTTTGGTGATAGGGATTTATTTTAGTATTTGTCCTAATGCTTCATGTTAAGACACAAAAAAATACTACGGATAAGTTTAGGGTGATTAGGAAAAACACCACACACGAGTGTTACTCACTTTTTTTTTCGAACGACGTGCATAATATAAAACAGGAATAAACACCTAATAAAAAACTTTTTAATTGAGTAAAAATTCATTTAAAACAGTGAAAAGAATTTTCTGAGATTTTTTGGGTGAAGGGGGGGGGGTGGTTGGGAAAGAAATGCTCTACATGAGTATTACCAACAGTTTTCTTATGGTTTTTTTTCGAATGACCTGCAAAAATGCGTTAATTCTATCTCGTCTGAAAATGTCTCAAGCTTCTTTCAGCTATGCATTTGCCTCTTAACAAAAGGCACTGTGGCTGCAATATAGGTAATGGTTGGCTGTATGTGATCCATGGTCCGTACCACAATATGTGCCTGATGAATATGAAATTTTTTAAATCTTGTCTATAAACACCTCCTATTTATTGTGCCAGTGTAAGATATTTTCACATTGTTACTCTTATTCCCACACATACAATATAATAAGAATTTTTTTTTGCTACGCAACTCATCATTCGGGTTGCAACTAAATCAAGTTTTCTACAAAAAGTCAGAAATTCTGCGAATTCAGAAAAATCGTTTGAATTTACAGAAGAAGTCAGATTTCTCTCTTTTTAGGCAAGTACATTATTTGAAATACATAAAAAAGAGGAAATCTATGCTTTTGGTTACGAAACATGTGCGAGATTGTTTTTCTGGCTTTTCTTCTTACAATTCAATACCAGGGTTGATAACCTTGTTTTCTTCTATTTTTCTTTTCTTCACTTTTGACTCATGCTGTTCTTTTATTGTTTCGCGAACACTAGCTAAACCAATGTTCCTCGCCTATTACTTCTTCAAAGGATGACTGTGAGGTGTAGAGGACTGTGATAAAATTTAGACAGAATTATTCTTGTCAATGTAGAGATTTCTGAAATACGTTGAATCTCAGCTGATCACCCTAGTAGAAACTGCCATGCGTGTTCTTTAACGGTTAAACCCATACCAGAAATACGTTTTGAAGTACGCTCCTTTCTATTCAGAAGCCATGACTAAGTTGAGTGGCTGTAAAGAAACATTGAACATGCTGAAATAACCGCAGAGAGAATCTCTTCTTTTTTTCGTCATTTGCCAAAGTTTTCACAAGTTTTACTGAAGCATTTCAGACTGAAAAGTCTTTAATGTATACCGTGTTTACCTAGAGTTGTCACCTGGCACTAGTTTTGGTGGACAGATTTATAGAGCCGGACGTTACAGTAAGAATGCGATTCAAACGAGCATTTTTATGAAAGCAGCTCATACCAGCCTCTTGAAAGTGTGGGAGCTTGTTTTGGAGTAAATGATGATTTTAAACATTTAAGCTAAGTAGACGCGATGCACTTCAGGTCACAGGTAAAAGGTGCCTATTTTGCTGCGCCAAAACACACTTTGAAGAAATAACCCTCGGATTCATGATTGATTTTAAAGTATTTTCGTTGCTTCACACTAGAGAACAGAAAAAAAGATATTGTAGAAATTGCCTTATTTATGGCGTCTGAATCTTGTGTTACCAGTCTACGTGATGAGTGAAGGCTTTTATAGTTAGACAATGATCCTTTTTCTGCTAATGCAAGTAGTCAATCAGTTTTGAAACGGCTTATCGTTCTGAAAGTAACGTCAGATAAAGCAAAATATTGTACTGTCGTAAGTGTTGCCTCATTCTTTATCATGGCAATGAGTTTGGAAAGAGGAAGTCAGTAAAAGTGATTTTGACGACAGTCTATGGGATTTAAGGGACTCATCAATGGAATGAAATGAATGTAATGAAATATATCAATAGAAGACGTATATCAATGGAATGAAATGGAATGTGTGTGGTGAAATGAAGTGGCTAAAAAACCGATCTAAATTCCTCCTGGTAGCAAACAAGCTACTTCGACTAGCCTGCAGCGCCAACGTAAGCTACATGCATATCTAGAGGCTGAAAAAGTGAAGAAAGCAAAAGAACAGAATGCAAAACAGTTAGTTGAATAGGGAGGAAGAAAGAGCCTCAAAACGGATTAGAGGAGCAGCAATTTAAGGCCAAAGAAGCGGAAGCTTTTTAAAGGAATTTCAATGAGAGGAAGTCCCAATTCATTCATATGCTATCGAAGAAATAAAATAATAAATGTTAGTTTCAAGTAACATGTTACTTGGAGCCTGTCTATATTTTTGCGCTTTTTTGGGTAATTTTGCGAGTAAAAAAAACGTTATGGGTCACTATACTGATGATGCAAGTTGATGAACTGACTATTTTGGAGGCTAGTTTTAGAGAAACTGCTCTCTCTGAGCCTAATCAAGAAGTTGTTTGTCAATTTTTTCTGACGTCTTTAACTTAGTTCTTCTTCTTTGGCATAAAGCACGGTATTGGTTGATTGTTTTTTTTTTTTTTTGGAAAAATGTCACATTAGTGACTCTGTTAGCGCGTAAGTAACTCGAATAAACAGTAACAAGTATATAGTGCTATCGTCAAAGGTTGCTTATATTTCAAAAAAAAGATAGGATTAAGTAGCTACTGCAGATAAACATATATAAGTTGTTATGTAAAGATACTATTCAATTTTTAATGATAACAAATATGTTTTGATATATATACCGTTAGTTTATCTAAAAGTGAGCTTTTAGAGTGGCCTAATGCCTGACAGTGTGTGAAAACCAACCTTTTCATTTGACATACAATAAGAGAAAAAGTTTACTTAGACGCATCGAATCCATGCTATTCTTCTGAAATGGAAAACCATATTAGGGTAATTTTAGAACCAGCAGAATCATTGCTACTCTTGCTTCAGACATGCCCTAAACATGATCAAGCGCATTGGAGTTAATTGTTGAGTTGATGTCTGCAGAGTAAGCAGCAGGGTTCATGTCAAAACATATTATAGAATGACTCGTTGTTTCTACTCTTGTTACAAGCCCCTTGGCTTTACTGCTATTGTCCTGCTCAGTGTGTGAGAAACAACTACATTCTTAATTTCAAAATTGTGTTTATTATCTCTTTCTTCCCTTTTAGCTCCAACTGTACGACGAGATCCATATGAGGACATCGACCGAACTGGACCCGCACCAACAATTGCAACGCCTCCGGGGCCTTAAAACATCTTTTATCATGTCTATGTTGCATGTCTGTTATCCTTGTGTGTTTGTGCCTTCTTGTGTATGTAGCTAATTATGAAGGCTTTAGTTATGGTTGGTTTTAAGAAGGACTGAAATATTATAGGGTCGATCTGATGCATCTACCTAGTAAAATTCAGTGATAAGAGAGAAAAGGGTGTAGATACTATCTATCTATTTTAATCGTAAATTTAGAGGCTTGAAAAAAAGTTATTATAGGTAATTAGAAAACAGTCCTTAATATGATCTCAGCATAGAATCAATAATTATAGTTCAGTATTTATTGAAAATAGAAGTATGTTTCTGTGAAATTTAACTAAACAGATACACATCACTTGATGTATTTGTCAAAATATGTTTATAAATAGTGACTTAAGTTGTCGCCAGCTAGCCTTAAACTAACAGATACGACGTGTTTTCAAGCCAGTTGACACAGAGGATAGAATCCTAGAATAAAACACTACCGTATCTATGCCTATCCTTTGATCTATTGTTGTTCTTTGATATTTATTTCCATATCTCTGTATGTGTATTTCTTTGCTGAATCTCTAATTCAAGCGTATTTAGATTTTTTTCTGTATTTACTATTTTTGGCATTGTCATTAATTTCATTGGTTGGGAAGAAGTTAGCTAGTTTACAGAATAAGCTATGTATGTTCTTAGTTCAGGGCTTTCCAAAAGTTATCCACGAGAGTTATCTCGTTGTTGCTAAATGTTTTATTTAAAAACAGGAATTTTTCTTCTTTCTTAAAAAAGGTTTTTATTAGGCTCTTGGAAAAATTATAACGCAATATAGAAGCCAAGATGTCGCCTTTTTTTATGGAGATACCATGAGTCCCTCAGGTTTCGGATGGTAGTCCCTATAAAATATAGATTTGAAAAAAATTAAGCACATTTTGTCTTCTCTTTTCGGAAAAGGCATTTAAGAAGTAACAAAAATAAGCTTGGTTGGTATAGAAGTAACTCTTCAAATCCTTGCAACTGTTGATTAGCTTTCTCTTTTTTTACAGTAAAGATAAAGTTAATTCATTTTTGTGTGGAATCCAAAAATGTAACGTGTTCTGGGGAGTTTCCACTCGAAACTTGGAGTCACCTCAGGTATCCCCGTAAGTGGGACACCGAGACTCGTTCTATATCATATTTATATTTATCTCTTAAAGCCCAGTGGCTTTCATTCGCACATCAGCAGAAAATGGAGTTTCGGATCAAAGGGTCGTACCTCCATAATATAAACTCTATCGGAAATTTTTGGTAAATCGAAAATTCATATTGCCAAAAAAATTGATACTAAGAAGAAGGATTTGATTTAAAACTGTGCCAACAAGTAAAATCAAACTTTTCTTGCAGTAACCGCTCGGAAAGCTAAAAATAAGTTTAATCAATTTGACAAAGCACTAACTGTTTCAGTTAATTTGTATTTTGCTTTTGTTCCCGGACCAATGGTATCTTTTTGTACGACCTTCTGATTCCTTTGTCATGAACAGTCTAGTTCGCATTAAACTAACCAACAGAAAGTGTCTAGTTCTTGATTTGATTTAGTGACAGCAATCATTTTTCAGTAGTTTCAAGCTTCGTTCAATTCAAGAAGCTAGTCAACATCTTCCGATGTATTTGATTCTCGGTCGATTCCCCTTGGGATATCAATTGTTCTTGAATATTGACTTGATATCCAAGATACTGTTTCAAGTCATTCAGTGTCAGGAGCAAGTTAAACTCTGTGCTGTTTCAGACAGCTTGTCTGTGACACAATATTTCGAGGCGACACTAATAATGCTTACTGAACGTATGCGCTTTCTCAGTAATATCAATTTTTAATTGTTAATTAATGTCGTTTTTTCCATCAACCAGGCTTGGCTTCACAAAGCTTTATTATGTTTTTAGCTAAAATATTATTAACTGAACTAGGTTAGCTCCAGTGATAGAAAACTATTCTAGTCTTTAGATCTTAGTCTTGTGTGAAAATTGTATGTAATAAGGTAGTAAAGTAGAACTGAAACAAAAAATGAAACTACTAGCTAGCAGAGAAAAATAAAACAATAAAAGCTTATACTAACTTCAATTTTTGTTTGATCAAAATATCTTTTTTGCAAATGATTTAATTGAACATTGTTTGTTAAGCACGACTTTGATATCATTGTTGTTATATACCGGCTCCGAAGTTTGGACAAGCTCAAACAAAGTGAACATATTCTCAATTTTTTCAATTTTCAAATTACAGTTAATTTTTTGGCAGAGCTATATCAATTTTGATGCTTTATATGTGTCCATTTGTTATAACAAAGTCGTTGTGATTAGCCAAATGCCTTCGTATGAAAACATTTGGGGAATCATTGTAAAATCATGGTTGTAGGGCCAGTGTTTTCTTTCTCTCTTTTTGTATGTATTGCAAAAGGCACTTTTTCATCTTACTGTATACAATCTTTCCTTTTGTGCATTAGCTTTTTTGCTTTAAGATTTTCGTCTAATATTTGTAGTCTTTTTATCGTTCAGTGTCCAGTCCAGTCTTGGTTTAAACTCAATGCTTTTATTTTGGATAGTAATATCGTGTAAATCGTGTTTACTTTTCCTCACTAGTATTGGATGATTTTCTTCTATGGTATTATTTTTTTCGTTATGCATTTTAAATATTCGAGTGTACGATGAGTGTCAATTTACAAATTGTTTTGAAAGTGCTCAAAAAAAGATGTAGCAGAAACCTCTTATCTCGGTTCTCACAAATTTCACAGGAAAAAAGTTAAAAATTCTGGTAAACAGCACAGTACATGCTTTGAATCCTCTAAAACTGCCTAATCCTTGCTCAAAATCGAATTTCTATTGTTTTTTTTCTTTTCTGTTGTTTTTTTTTTTTTTTTTTTTTTTTTTTTGCAGGTAATGCATTTTAGTTTTATGCGGCCGTTCCACATCATAAGCATGAAAACATCTTCGCGCTTTTAATTCCACTTCTTTTTTAACTTTCTACTCATTTTCGCAAAATGAAAAAAGCTCGCGGCTGTTATTGGACAACTGAGTTACGCGGTTTCTGATTGTCATTGCTTGGGAGACTAAGATACGTAATTTCTCTCTTGTTCATATCTTAAGCACTACAGACATGAGAAGAGTAAGTACAAGTTGACTCAAAATTTCATGAAAAGCTAGACTTATAATGCCGAACTGCTTGATTTATGCTTGTCACTGAGTATATGCTGAATATCAAGAAGCGTCTGTTCCGCCCCACTTTGCATTCCAGTTTATAAACCTTATCAACTTTTGTGTGTTTTTTGTTTTCAAAGAATAAACTAATGACAGTTTATTGATGTTTTCCTTCATCGTTTTTCGCGTACACTTCGAATTAGGTATTGGTGTAAAAAAGGGGCATGTGGATATATGATCAGGTAGGAACAACAATCGGGACCGTGCCCTACCAAACCTTAATAGAGTCTGTGAAATTCAACTTTTTCCGCGTTTTGCTGGCATTTTTCTCCCTCCGAAATAAAATGTTGTGTGTATATTTCTGTACTGAGGTTGAACGGTATCGTCTAAGAAACATAAATTTTGCAAGAACAATTAGCTTTTTAGTCGTCAAACCCAATCTCTGAAATGAGAAAGGTTGGGCGGGAATTCCTTTTTTTTGCCCTAATACATTTTCAAAAAAGAGGAACATCACGAAATAAAGATATTTATTTCAATAAAAGAAAAATTAGCTTAGGCTACTATGAACTAGTTTCAAAATATTTGAATAAAATATCGACCTTAAACTGATACAAATTACGCACAAAATTAAGCAAACAAGGAACTAGGGTGGACGTCGACGCTTTAAACATAGCGACTTTGCATATCTACCGAATAAACTAAAATCATCATTACCTACAAATAGTATCAATAATTCCTCGGCGCTTCATTATACAATGCAGCAGGGTTATTGAATAAGCTCACGACATATTTACTATATTGCAGAACGGCTGGCATAAACGCAATAAAAATGTCTGCCAGTGTGGCTGTGACAATTCTAAAGGCGCCATGCTGTAAGATTTTTGAGAGGTGAAGAGGGGGGCTTAAATTTCAGAATTTTCATTGATATTAATGACGATGTATTTTTTGCCATATGACAAAACAGTTTCGATCATTAATTCATTTTCTGCGAGTGAGAAACGGATATGTAATAACCTTTCGAAAAAAGAAGCTTATAAGCATTCAGTGGCAAATCAGATTTAGAAAAAGGAGTTCGACCGATCCGTACTGTTCTAAGTTTACGGGGATAGGTCCTAAATCTCGGTTAAAAAAATATCGCATAATGCCTTTTGAATCACAACAATCAGGTTTGGTTAGAAACTTACTAATACATGAAAGACTTAAATTCATAATTGCCTTAGATAAAGCCAGTTCATAACCTAATGTTGGTCAATTATTACGCAAATATCCCTAGCAATTTTTTTCGTCACGTCCCAATACTTTTCAGTTATGTATTTCACATACTAGCCTATTCAAGAACTTGTGAGTCAATTTGTGGATCGTTCTGAAAGATTATCATGTAAAATTATCTGATGCAATAGTTATTGTCAAAAAGTACTTACAGAAGCAATACACCCTGCTTATTTCCCGTGCTCAAAATAGTACACTCTGGTGTACTATTTTGTCCTATTATATACTATTATGTCCCTTTTACAAAGTACTTGTTATTTTTTCTAATTCTTTTTTCTATTTCATAAATTGCATGTCGAGAAGAAACGGACTATCACTAAACACAGCGTAAAACTTTTATCAAACAGAAAGAGCATGGTTTAGTTCTACAACTTTAGCTCAAAAGACCCATTTCTTTTCCTCTGAAATAAAGGTTTTGGAAGTAGAGTTTCGGTAGGAGAAGGGCGCCGCGTCCCCGCGTCCTTTCTCTGATGACGAATGAAAACGACTATTTCTATTGGTCCCCACAATTATGAGTTACCTTTAAAAGGATAGTACACACAGAGGGAGGGGTCTAAGACTTAACACGGAAATTGAATAAAATGGGCCTGAAATTCAGTTTGGGTAACTGAATCCTCAGCCCAAAGATTTTTATGACTCCTAAATTCCACTTTTCCTCATTTTCTTTGGCGGGTAAAAAAGAATGAAGGATCAGGAGGATTTGAATATTTATGCAATCTTTTTTTCTTTCAGGAAAACTCGAGTCAGGGTAAAAATGATAACAGATCAGTGCGAAAATAAAATTAAGGTCTCGAAACAACTCGTCACACGAGAACTAAAGCTCACAAAAATAAAACTAATGGCTCTCATTTAGTTCTATGTTAAGCTTGTTTCGCACGCAGCTCTAATAACAAAACGCTTGCTCTTCAACAGAGACTAGACTTTTTTTACAGAAGGTACGGCAGGATTTTCAACAAAGTGATCACGAAAAGTTTCAGTTGGAAACGTTCCGTCTATACATAAGTTTACACAGTATGATTTTCTTAAAATACAAAGCAGTCCAATGTCCTTTTTTTAAATATATTTTAATCTTTTTTACTATTAAAAACCTCATAATGAAACGTAGGTTTTCGGTCTATTTCCCAAAGAGCTCTTTAAAGAGTTTTTGTTGTTTTCTATTTTGGAAACTAAAATGATTAAAGAAAAGCTGTTTTTCAACTTTGTTTCATGCTTCGAAAAACCATGCTCCAATACGACAAATGAACTCAATCAATACATAAGCGTAGTTGATCTAGTCTCACTAAAGTATTAAGCAAAGGTGCGCGAATAGAAACTTAAAACAATCACCTGTGTGCAAGAGGGCTCTGATCGATAAAACAATTTTCAATAGCTTCCCTCAAATAGACATCAGGATAATTTCATTCTAACAGAGAAAAATGATTTGATAGGCTTAAACCATCGCAAGGTAAGGACAAGCACCAACTTTGTATATGCTAATAGGTTCATTTTGTCAAAAATTTTAAACTTTGCACTTCTATTCCAGACAATATGATTTAACTACATAACAGAGGCACAATCTAAGTTTCACAAAACCACGTTCTTTCGTACTCAAAAGACAATCATGTTAAATATACCAATAATAACAAGCCGAATAATATAAACTGATAAATACATGTACCAATAAGCGAAAATACAACTTATTTTCTCACGACAAAAACAAGCTAAAACTTGACAGGAACAAGTTGAAAACCTACATTCATTTGCTTTAGGATAGAAAATTTTCAACCTAGGAATTGAAGTGCTTCTTCTTAAGACGCACATATCAATCCTTATAATCTGTAATTTGGCTAAAAGATGCCTCCAGAAACAAGCAGTTCTTGAATCGTATGCGACAATCCGAATAGCATCAACTTAGAAGACAGATTTTGCATGAAGCTGAAAAAGACCTAGTAATATGTGGGTTTTCTTGCAAGGAAAATTTTTCCGAGATCTTTAAGAGACAGTAAAAAAAAAAAAAAAAAAAAAAAATAGCGGCATTAAAAGACTTTACAAGCAAGCAAAGAAGATGTGTCCCATTTTTTAACCACCAAAAAATGTCAAAGTATTTTTGAATACCCACGTGAAATACTTCGAAGCGTAGTAGTCCAATTGATTCTGTAGGCTAATTTTTGAAGGGTGAACTATAAATCTCAGTTTGACCAAAAAAGCGTGCATAATAAGTTTTAAATTACTTTAACTGAGTCGCGGTTATTTTCTTACATTTATTTAGTATTTAAAACTTGCTGTAATATCTCAAATTTAGGAGTTGTGTGGTTCTCTCCTCAGCATGTCAATATACACAGAGGGGTTCTAAAATCAAGCGAAATAACACATGGCTAAGATACAAAAAAATGATAATAATTAGCATTTCAAGCCAAATATACCTGTTTCTGCATTAGCACTTAGCCTTTAATTTACTATTTTATTTTTTTTTTGTTCTGTAAAGTAAAACACGAAATGAATTTTTTCTAACATTGTCATAGCCAAAACTAGCCAGGAATAACTGTGATCATTGTCCAATAAAGCCTGTGCCCCCTCTGAAAAACATATAGGGAATAAACAAATTTCACATGGTTACAATTAGGTTAATTAAAAATTAAATAGATATCTGCTTGAAAATTTCTTAGCAAGTATGATTTAGTCTATTTGAAAATTACGATATTCTTGATATTAAGAGCTAATTAAACACGTTTCAATTGTCATTACAGTAAGTTGTTGTTTCCTCCCGCATTTATGTATATGCTACCGTGAATATCCGAAATCGGTGAATGTCTACATTCACCGGTGAATGTCCAAAATACCTTTTTTTTTTCTCTCCTTGGATTTAATCAGTGTTGCCAGTCAGCTTTTTCAGTTTTATGCAAGGTTTGATGATGAAAATAGATCGGGTTAGTTTATGTTTTTAATCCATTTCTGAAAATTATAACCTAATTTAACCTAACCTAACTTTTATCATCAAAGCTTGCATCAGACTGAAAAAGCTGATTCGCAAAGCTAATTGAACCCAAGCAGAGAAAAAGGAATTTCGGACATTCACCAGTGAATGTCGATATTAACCAGATTCCGGACCTTCACAGTAACATATATACCTCATACACTTTTGGAAAATCAGAAATAACGAGGGTTTTAAGCTTTTGGGCCACAATTTTCTCTCCATGAGCACCCCTTGAAAAGTGAGCATTCTTTTCACTACAATATAATGTTAAAGCGGCAAAAATCTAAATGACTTAGGGTAAGCAAACGGATCTGAATGTAGTGAATCAGAAATTCTAAAATGCTTTCCAACAGACGGCAGTTATTGTAACGTGGCAAATCAAAGAAAAAAGAAACGAAGTTTAGTCATCATGCTATTCTTATTTTAGTGGTTTAAATAAGTTTATTCTCTGCGTATTAAGATGCAATGACTATATATAAAAAAAAGGAGTCAGTTTCCATATAGCACTTTTGTATTTTAAATATAATTGAAGTTGAGAAGGAGGAAGATTTGAATAAGAATATGGATGAAAACACAAAAAAAAACAAATCTTTGTTTTACATACTCAATTAGACATAAATAAATGTTGCAGCTGAGGTATAATAGCTCAAAGAAACGACAAAAGCAAGACAACAAACTCTGACGCAACTGACAGCTCGGTAACTTAGATATTAGCTTATAAAATGAAAGACTAGTGATTGCAGAAACTCAATCTGCCTAAAAAGCTTTGGTTTTCTTTTCTCAGTAAGATCTTGTACAAGTTATATGAGAGATGCTGAAGGAAAATCATTTCATCTAAGATTCTAAGTCAGTAAAAATACAAAATTAATACCACTCGAATCTCTTAGATCAGATCATACTTATAGGTCACCCCTTCTAAATGAAATCTAATCTAATTTAGTCTGAAAAAAAAAAATAGAATAGCACCTTACAACCCTTTTTTTTCATTAATACAAAGGCATTAGAAAAACTATATAATAGCCTTAAGATGACAACTTTTTCAAGGGATCATGTGAAAGATATGACCATATTTTTTAGTACCTTTATCAGGAGATGGACATTTCATGGATAGCTACAAGTAAAAATAGACTCTAAAAGTGATTGCACATCACAAAATATCTCAATGAAAAACGAACTTTTAGAAGTGCTATTGAGCATGCAAGTATAAAATACAGGGAATTTCAAACTGTGACTATATATGAGAAGAAAGCGCGAATTTCCAGAACGTATATTTTTCTAACAAAGCAAAGATTATTTTTTCCTCACACAACTGTCCAAAAAAGTTTAATTTTTTTTCATTCATATCTCTAAAATCAAAAGCAGTAGCAGCTAAATATAAAACAATCAAACATTTACATTTATTAGAAGAGGAAAGGCTATCAAATCCCTCGGAGTTTTAAACCCCAGGTTCTTCAAAACTTAACAGCATAAGAGTGTTAAATAGCATTTAAAACTTTAGTTCTCTTTACTAGGATTACTTAGACATTTAAAGAATGCACGTATTGTGTTAATATAACAAAGATTAGGTTCTTATAGGCAGTAACCAGTGAAATTTCAAGAAAAACTTAATTACTGACTTATTCTTAGTCGTGTATTTCATGGCAGAACCGTTGGCACAATCGATTGCTACTTATCTAAAATTAAATTTTATTTAAACTAAAACCGTCCGTCGAAGCACCCATGTTGGGATTTTTCGAAAGAAGCGCCAAAAAATTTTTCGGAAAGCGCCAAAAAGGTAAGTAATAGGGAAATAGGATAAATCGTTAAATTACAGGGATTTCACAGAGAGAAAGGTACATTCTTGGAGCTTCGTCGCCCATTCATTCGTGCGTCATTTAATCTAAAACAGCAAAATATTACAGAAGCCCAAATTTAAAATTGAAAAGGTCACTTTGCAACAATTTATAAGAAGCGAAATCACACCGTGAGTCTGCGCAGTCCCTTTCCGACTTCTTTCTTAAACGCTGAACTTCCAGTGCTTTCTTTTGCAGAAAATCACTGCACTATCAAATTGAAAAATGTGACTTGGACAAACTTTTTTTCCGGCTGCTGGCGCATGGATAAATTCATATCATAATTGTAGAAGACCATAAATTCCCTGGGAAATAAATTAGACTAGGAGAAAATTTTTTTAGATATGATTATTGACATGGTGCATACTTCGTTCTTTTTAATGTCGTCTAGACCGTAAACACAAAATGAACAGAAGAGTCTGACCGTTCTTTTTCAAACAGAACAAGTTTACAAGTTTGGTTAAACATGGTGATACGGGGAATAACATAAGGCACGTAAAAACACAATACTCTATCGAACCTGCCCCACAGATGAGATTTTTACATAAATCTTATTCTTACATTACTTGATAGGAAATATCCCTGACTTGAAGAAGAAGAGTATTCAAATTGCTACTTATAGAGCAGAGAAAAATGACAAGTATTAAGCAATGCTTATAAAAGGGCAGTGAAATTAAACACATAATTATACAGTTTTCACGGCGTGTTTGGATATTTCTTTTTGGACAAATTCTTAACTCTTCATAATTTATGGATGGTCAAGTTAGCCCTTTATCTGTCATCTAATGAACATTTAATTCAAGCAATTCCCTCTTCCTCTAACACTTAAAACAAAATTAAGCAAACAAAACACTGCAATAAAATTTCGTTAAACTTAGCGCAAAGTAATTAAGAGACTCAAATTCAAGATGAGTGAAAATCTTCATCTGAGACTAACTCATATGAATCAGTCATTACATCAGACGTGTTTAAGTCGTCTGTATCTTCTGAAAGTTCTGGCGAAAGACGATGTCTGTTAAGCCATCTATTAACATTGTCTTGAGCACCGTCCACAATCATAACTCTTTCCACAGGATGTATTTCAACGCTTTCGTCGCTGGTACTTTGCCTTGATTTCACCTGATCAGGTAGTAAGTTAAATTCTTCGGTTTCACTTGATTCAGGAGTTTCTATCATCTGGGGTAGGAGGTCGGTAGTATCATCTAGTATCATTTCTTGTTGAACATCACTTACCTCTGATAGAATTAATAGAGCTTGTTGATTCATTTCAGGCACAAAGGACTCCAACACTGCACGATTAGCACTAGTACAACCTAGAAAATAAGACCAGTCTTCCAGAATAGAATATACCCTGTTAACTAAATAGCACTAAAATAGGATTCTTCCGTGTTTCACCCTTAGACCTTAGCTGTCAGACATGGGTGCAAACACGTCAAAAAACAGGCTAAAATGTTGCTAGCCATTTCCGTAAGACACAAAAAAGATTATTCAAGGCAGGGGAGCTTTGGGAACAATGGTCCCTCCTCTCAAAATGTCGAAATTGTTAAGTTTATTTCTGTATTTTCCTTCACTTTCCATATAATTTACATTTTTTAAGGTATTTTTTTTGTATTTGTACCTCCTCCCCCTCATCTTCGAAATTGTAGCTTCTCACCATTAAAATACATTCCTACCAAAGTGCAGGGTTACTTCGTCTTTCCATTGCTAGGATAGGACATTGGCCACGATTTTAGCTTTGTTCTTGCAAACCTAGTTACATTTCAGTAATAAGAAGATATGAGTTTTGTATTAGCATACAAACACTACACTTCCAGCAGATTAGTTCTCTAGCAAGCTGACAATCTTTTTATTTATTTTTTTGTCAGAGATGGAGCACGTTAATTCGTTGAAGACCAAAAGTAGCACAAAACCACTACAATAAGATAATAGTCAGGTAAAGTTTAAACCAAAAATATCTAGAAATAAAAGTAAAAATTATACCCAAAACAAATATTATTAGTCCTGTTTTAAAACACAATGGGGAGAATAATAATTAATGAGGGCAATAAGCATTCAATATTTTGGCCTTATTTTGTCGTTTGGGTACAGACAAGCAAATATGAGTGCGTTTTGTCTCAAAGCCTAATTGTGAATCAAGGACAGACGATAAGAGTGAAGAAAGAGTAAGAAGAAATGTTAAAGAGGGAAATAGAGAGGGTCTGAAAAGTCTCAACTGCCAAAGTATTCGCCTGAAAGGCGATCTGCCTAAAACCACTAGGCCTACTGGTAATGACAAGTCATCACAGGAAAAAGCCGACTAATAGTATACAAGTTTTAGGCTTTATTTGTCTTAAAGTTCACCAATTCTCAAAGAAAAAAACATGTGGCAGCTGGGTATGGCCCCCGAGAGTAACTTTAGGAAATTTTGTCTTGTTTTCTACCAGGATCTATTGATAATCGTCTAATTCCGTTAATAATCCATATAAAAAGAAATTTAGACTGATATATTTCTAGTCTACTGCAAATAGTTAACGACTTGTTTACTCTCATACTTATATCCTACTAATGATTTTTCTTGTTGTTTTTACAAAGAAAAGGCTATTTGTCAAGATTTGGATTTAATTAAATTCGCAAGTTTCATTGGACCTGAAAGTTTTTGGAAGTCAGCAGAAGTTTGCTTGGGTTAGAAAATAGTTGGAGATAGATTAGTATGCCGAATAAAGGCTAATTAAACAAAACAATAATCCAATACAGCTAGTTTGTCAGGTTAGCAGAAGTTATTTTCTTATGGGCAAAAGGAAAAAGTCAAGACAAATAGAACTAATTTTATATTCAGCTGTTATTCATAAATTTGCTCGATAACACTAGATGTAATTTTTTCCCTGAGAGATGAACTTGATTTCACCCAATTCAAGAAAGAAAATTCAACAGAAAGGTTTTAGTTTTCTCATTTTTTGGCAAATAGCTCCCAACCATTCCAGAAGCTTAACATTAGAGCTGGCGCTCCAACTTAAAGACCCTTAGAACTATGAAAGTTCCTTAAAATAGTTAACTGAAACCCAAGGAGCTCATTAAAATTGCGACCACGATGTATTAAAATTAGTATCTAATGATCGTGAATAATGAAGGAGACTGAAAGTAAATATAATACTTAGAAGTAAGCCGGATGTTTCAAAATATTGAGTATATTAAACTAGTTTGATCATAGATGACTTACTCATGCATTCCAAATCCCCAAAAGGTAAATTTTTGTTCCAACCGACACCCTATGTTCACACAGAGCACAGATCTGCGGAAAACCACTGTCGATTGTGTTTTACAGAGGAACGCGTGCGTATCTTCCCGTTCATCCTTGCCGTTTTTTGCGAGAGGCATGCGTTGAAAATCTCCAACGCATGCGGTTGAATCACTTGTGGATTGTGGAAGAAAAGAACATGGAGACAACTGAAAGGCTAATTTTAGCTGTCAAATTTCATCCAATAATCTAAGACGAAAGTCATTCTGGCCGTGAATGGTCTAATTTGATTCAGAAGGCTTGGGAGGAGATCTCGAGAGAGAAAAATTTGCAATGTAAAAATGTGGTGCACTGGACTGTTTTAACAGCAAATCATCCAACAAGGTATGACCAAAGCTCAAAATCCACTCTAAGGAATTTGGGAGAAAAATGTTTTACCATCTTGTCTTGCCACCCTTTTTTTTGACAAATCCAACTGTTGATTTGCGGTGCTGCGATGAGTTGTTAGTAGTAGTAACTGTTGATTTGGTAATTTTGCTCTAATAGCCCAGCCTAGGCTATATAGGTCTAGACTATGAATTGTAGCTGGGCCAAAGTCATGAGGAAGACGTACTTTATGTCAGGGATCATCCAGGGCAAACTTGTTAAAATAAAGTGAATTTAGAAACTCAGATGCAGAAAAAGTAATAAAAAGCGACCAGCTACAATTATGACCAGCTACAATTATGACCAACTACAAAGACCCTTAGGGTCAGGAAATAGTAATAAACTGGTAAGTGCTCCTTTTCCACTTTTTATCAGCCTTCCAAATTTTTGATGGGAACAGATCCTGCGTTTTCACTGCTGCGGCGATGCGGTACGCATACGCACCGCATTACGTTTTCCGCAACCCACCTGTCTGCGTGATCATAGGGCCACAGCTTATTCTTCACTTTTTGAAGTGTCAACAGATGTCAAATAAACCCTGAAAGGTCCTAGTCAGCGCTGAAAAGAAATTTTGAGTTAATATTCGCATAAGAAGTCGACTTAACTTTGTATTTTTGAAAGTTGAAAGGGGAGTATACCCTTCAGTTATTATATTATAAGTGATTCATTGCCGCACAGAGGTCCATTGTCCCAGACTCTGGAGGAGGGGTCAAAATCAAAATTCAAACAAATCACCAAAGGTATGGGAGACGGTTAGAATAAAAGAAAAGAAGAAAGATTTAACCCAAAGTTTGTTTCCATTTTTATACGGAAAAAAGAGGTCCCCGTCTTTATGACGGGGGCCCGTCTTTGATGTCCAGGCATAGCACAGTATAATCATGACATGTGTCAGAAGAAAAATAGGTCTTACCGGGAGTTAAACATTCTTCAAACTTCATCAGAAAATGCAGAAATTTCTGAGCAACGAAATCCAAATGTTCATCAGATGGAAGAACAACAGCGTTGCAAACGAAGATTAATAAAGTAAAGCTCGAAAAAACACATGATATAACCAGCATACAAACAAGTAGGCATGAACTGAAGAGACAAAACTAGAAGAAAAACACATAGTTAGCGGGCACGAACTGCTTTGTACGCTTTCACTTATTGAAGAAAAAAGAGAAAGCAAATTTTTTAAATTTACTTAGCTTTGTAATTCACTTCTTTTTTTCTTTCTTTTATATTTTTTTTCTTCTTTTTTTCTGTTTATAAATACCTTTTTATTCCTTGAAGCGAAATTGAATTTTAGTTAACTACAGCTCAAAATGGGTCTTTTTTTAAAGTAAAAATGAAAAAAGTTGTTTTCTTTTTAGCAAGACCAAATACCGTTACTGGAGTCCAGGCCTAAACAGAAGGGAAATTCCAAGGAGCTTCAGTGCTGGTTTTGATAATATGGCAACAAGGAAAATCAACACTATGTTTTGTCTTTTGGCTGTAACTTAATTACAAATTTTTTGCGCAGTATCTCATTTTTCGTCAGTGTTGCCACGCTGAACCATGAAAATAAATAAAAAAAGCTAATTTGAATAACCATAATCTGTAAAGACACTACATCTTCAAAGGAAACTTACATCTTCTTAAGCTATTTTGTACCATTTTTAAATTAGATACCCTCTACTATCAAAAACTTCCTAATTGCATATGGAGATCTTTTCTATTGAAAAATGAATTTGTGATTTTTCTTAATGTTGGAATATCTATGTGGTTGTGTCAGCTTAACCAATTTCAACAAACAGATTTCATATTCACAGTCCTTGGTAGTACCGTTACTGGAGTCCAGGCCTAAACAGAAGGGAAATTCCAAGGAGCTTCAGTGCTGGTTTTGATAATATGGCAACAAGGAAAATCAACACTATGTTTTGTCTTTTGGCTGTAACTTAATTACAAATTTTTTGCGCAGTATCTCATTTTTCGTCAGTGTTGGCACTCTGAACCATGAAAATAAATAAAAAAATGCTAGTGCAAGCACAGAACTCTAATAATTCAACATATTAATAATTAATATAATTAATAACTTTGATAATTAATAATTAAACTTTAATAATTAATAATAATAACGTTCCAATAAGCTTTTAATAACATTTCCAAATCGAACTAGTCAAATCAGCAACAAAGTTTATTGTAACCAGGTTCCTTATAAAAACTGACCAGGATTGGAATAATAGTTATTTAAGTCCTGAAGTTGCCAAAAATGATTAGAGGAGAAAATAAAACAAACACGACACTACACACTACACACTACACGAACTAAATTAAACAATAACTGAATATTACTATTATCGTGACGAATCAGAAATACATCCAATGAAATCTTCAGAAACCAGCAGATATTTCCTTTAACAATATTAACATTATGAACGTATTTTTATATGTTAAGTAAAATATAAGTTAAGTATGTTAAGTAAATTATAAGTATAATAAGTAATAAGTATAATAAGTAAATAAGAAATAATATGTTAAGTAAAATATATGTTAAGTAAAATAAGTAAAATGTAACATATTTTATAACATTATTAACATAACAATATTAACATTTAACAATATTATTTCATTTAAACTAAATAATAAGTGAATACTACTATTATCGTAACGAATCAGAAATACATCCAATGAAATCTTCAGATATCAGCAGATATTTTATTTTACAAAGAGATATAGGCGAGTATCATCTACATACTTGTAGCCCTTGTAAAGGGAATTTCATAGTTTACACCCCTTACAAATTATAGACGAGCCAGAGTGGGTTGACTCCAGTTCAGGTAAAAAAAAATTCGAGCAATCAGGTGCATCATGAGGATGGATAAAGAATCTTATAGTAAACAAATTAGAAAAAAAAAACTAAATTCTATATATAAAGCCACTGATATACGAAAAGAGTCGGGTAACAATTCAGTAACCTTCGAAAGTAGTATTTTATATTTCCACATCAAATTGCAGTATTTTGTTAGATGGGAGATCATGAATTTACCTGATAATTTTATATTCTAATTTATATTTATCTTAATTTGTATTCGTTTGTTTTTCATATAATTGTGGTGTTTTACCTATGTGTATAAGTATTTTAAGTGAGGGCGCGAATGCTACCGCAATCTCGTACATCTTGCGCTCGCAGAAGCGGTAATGTTTCTTCTTTTCATCTATAACCAAAACGTCAAGTTTTGACTTACATAAGCTCAGAAACACTGATAAAATGGTCTCAGCCACCGAAAACCATCATTACTCATGCTACAATGATGAAAAATCTTATATCACAATAAGATTTACCAGAGGCAGGTATTTTTTTCATTGGATGTATTAGGTCTGATATCTTTAGTAACAATATTAAACACGCTCTCTATTTTGTTATTTTGATTCATTTTCTTAAAGAAAGTAGGCCTAAGGATTTACACAAGTGTGAAAACATTCAGGTAGGTGAATGTTTTCTTTATGAAAGAAATATGGTAAACAGTAATATTTTTCCAAACTAAGCAACCATTTATACATGTAGGAAAACAGGTCTCCCTTCCAGGATGAATGAACTTACCATTTACGATACATTAAACAGCTAAGCCAAAAAACCAGCTATCAAAAATTTATACTAAATATTGAAGATAAAGAATATTTTCATTACATCCTTATATATGTTGCATACATAATACAATACCAAGTATGCATGTTTTTGTTTGTGTCTACATTTCATTCTTTGAACTAAAAAATAAGCTAAGCTAATCAAACCAGAACCACGAAAATTTATCCAGGTTAGTTTTAAAACCATAAGTATGGTTATAGAGAAATACTGATTGACATTCCCCTTCCGCATGCCCGGAAGTGATGAAACCTTGCTTTTGGGTCTATAAATTTTTCCATATAGATAGATAGGAGACTCCTTATATGTCTTATGCTTTAAAATCTTTGAATTATTGAAAGAGAATCTTCGGTAAAACTAGTAAAATCTTTCCCAGTTGGAGTACTTGTGATAAGAGTCTGAACTACGCACGAATTTGTTAAATATCACTTGATGATTAGCACTACTGTCTTTTATAATTTACTTTTAAACAAACATAGATAACTTTTGGTGACAAATCTTGATTAATAATGCAGGAGCAGAAAGAAAGGTTAAGAGCCTGTGTCTTTCCTCGCAAAGCAAAGAGCAAATTTAAAATTTTAAACGAGCAGAAACTTGCATAAATTATAAACTACAGTCAAGTACCCAAATTGTACCAAAAAATAATTCATGACACTTAGAATTTTTTTAGTCAACGATTCAAAACAGCAAGATGTTTCTTAGTATATTGACGAAAAAGAAAGTGTTTAAATAAAGCTGAATTAGTAATCATTTTGTTGGTTCAACACGTACGCTCATCACTTTAGCGATTCTACAACCACTACTACTACTATCAGCTCACTGCAGCAGCAAGCCACCGGAGGCCAACAGAGCTGCACATACTCATCCACCCCAACCCATTCAAAGCTTGACTCTTTGTCCCCCTTCCAAGAAATTTTAATCACCTTTAAATTCGTTCTGAATGGCAAAACAAAACTTTGGAAATCTGTCATCCTTCAACCATAACACCTATCCTAGCGATTCAATGCAACTTAAAATAAAAACACTAAATGTAAACAACTTACAACTCCGGGATTCCGTTCACGTAAAAAAATTAGCTGAGCAAATATACTCTTAGCGAGAAACTGTAACTTCCCAACCTTTGATTGTGTCCTGAAATGAATAAAAATAATCTTTTAGAACACAAGCAATTATTCTTGTAATATCTTGATATCAATCACGCCGTACAATATTTTACCAAAAAAGTGTGTACATCCCAGAGAAGAAGAAGCGAAATTAAAGACAATTTCATGTATTTTACATTTTTTGGTTATACGGTAAATTATGGATTTTCCAACGAGATTACTTTATTTATTTATTTATTTATTTATTGAAAAACCCGTCAAATAATACAACAAGACGGAGCACTTAAAAGAAAAAAGAAAAAAAAAGAAGACACAAACTATAACAAACTGAACCAACAAAGAAAACGAATCACTGATTCACTGAATGAGCAGATGGGACCATTCGTGTAGATTTCGGCGTATTTTATATTATGCTTAGCTATTCGTCTAGCGACGGCGACGTCAGGGTCTGCGACTTTAAAATTTTCAATTAAATCCGAATTCCTATACCACGGAGGTAGACGAAGCAAATACTTCGCAAAACGAAAATACATTGCTCTGATTATATTCTGGTCAGTTTTAGTGAGAAGTTTCCAGAAGGGCGTGGCATATAAAATGTGAGGAAGAGCGATGGCGTTATACAAGCTTGCTAAAAGCAGCCAGTTGAATCGGAGTTTGCACGATACAACTGAAGCGTAAGATGCTGAAATTCGTTGCTTAAGCTGTTCGAGGAGAATTTTTCGGGTGTGACGGATAGACGAACCTATGGGTAAACCTAGATAAATTAGGTGATCCACTGGCTGGACAGAGCTAGAACCAAGGGCAATGGTAGGAACACAAAAATCAGTTTTCCAATTGAATAGGACGATTTCTGATTTTGAAGAGTTGAACTGAAGTCCAACTTTAAGATATTCGGCTTCAAGGATTTCGAAGATATCAATTGCCCGCTGAAGGGTTCTGCTAAGATTCAGGATGTCGTCCGCGTAACATACCAAAGACAAGTTAGCAGATGACAGAATCAGCGAAGATCGACATTGATCTTCTGCATCAAGGACACAGTTATTGAAAAGGTCGGGAGAGGTGACTGCTCCTTGACGCGCTCCTTTCTTGACTGGAACTAGTTGGGTGCGCGGAATGGGGGTCAAACCCTTGTCAGGAGGTAGCTTCAGTCGGATCCGTAATCTAGAATACAGATTCCTGAGAGAACGAATGACAACTAGATTCAAGCCGCGTTTACCGGCCTTCAAAAGCATCGCAGCATGGATTAGAGAGTCGAATGCACGTCTAATATCGTGTCCTGCCAAAGAAAGGCTCTCTCCAGAAGACTCGGCATCTATCAAGACATTAGCAACGCTGTTAAGGCATCAGCACATCCAGTTCCTCACTTGAAGCCAAACTGATGAGGAGGAGTGTAGCATACTTTTTCGAGTCCCTGTATAAACAGTAACTCGAAGAGCTTGCACAGTGACGTAGCTACAGTTATCGGACGGAATGCTATACACTGAGTTTCGGATTTTCCCTTTTTAGAAATGGGAGTCAGGTCTCCAATGCAGAAAGAGGTAGGAACAATCCCTTGAGAGAAAATCATCTGCATAAGCAGACAGAGATGTGCCACGAGAAGTTTACCTCCGCGTTTCAAGTGGATCGCACTGACTTAATCAATGCCCGATGAGCCTTTCCATTTGAGTCTACAGATGGCATCTTCAACAGAGCGGGTACTGACGATAGGGATCCGCTCACCAATTCCCCGCAATTTAAGGGTAACTAAATACCGGCAGGTGCATAAGGCGCTTGCGGCAGGAACCCTTCCCTCTTCTGCTTATTGCCTAATACATGTTATCAGTATCGCTGCTATGCACAAATAGTACAAACCTCTAAGGTAATTAAATCGTTCTATTTGAATCTCAGTACTTACTAAGTCACTAAATCCCAAGGGAATTTAAATTCAAGCAGCAAAACTGTCAATAGCAAGTAAATAAAATAAGCCGATTATATATCTCTGTAGGGAATCGCACAGGTTGAAACCTTACTTTATTAAAAGGTTAATATCCAGAAACAAGGTGTTAATGCAACGACCTCTCAATCAAGACTTGTAACTTTTAAAGGTACCTGTCCCAACATAGACAGTTTACAGAAAACAGAAATATAACTAAAAACTAAACTTTCAGCACAGAATTACAAAAAAAAATGTACGGTAATTATACATTTATGACCCTGACGTATGAAGCAAAATAAACAATATCTCTTAAATTTTGTTCAGTTAAACAGGAAATTTTAATTCATTAACTTCCTACGGATTATTCCAATGACCGATTTTCCTTCATTTTATGCATTGAAGCACTGAATTCTGTAGTTTTGAAAGTGACCATCGTGAGAAATCAATAGCCTCCCAATGATTTCTACTTATATAATTATTTGGTATTTACATGGGTTTTTGTCCTTTTTTTCGTTCAATTCGAGGTGTATTCAAAATTCAAGAATCAGGAGCAAAGTCTGATTGTTTGATATTAGGTCGTAGTTTGTTCCAGCGTCACAAAGCCTGCGTATTTGGTTAACCATGATTCTACCGGACGCAATCAGCAATAGATCAGATGTTTATTTTGCCACTTTTCGGCTGAAACAGTCGGGATAACTATCATACGTGCTTGAATATACAACAAAACACTTAAAAACAATAACCGAACATAAGCTATAGTCCCATCAGTGAGCCAATCTTGCTATTGGGTCAATTAGACAAATTACGTTTGTAATTCCAACTTTATTGAATGCTGCTGTGTAAAATTGTCTTTCAGCACAAATGTGACTCAAGTCTCATCTAGATGTGACTTTATAATATTTGTAAGACTTTGTGGCTTTTTCGGTGGTAGTGTTTCCGATCTTTGACTGATGAAGCCCAATTTTATTTTTCATAGTAGAAAGTGAATAATAAAAAATTCCCAATAGAGTTCTGCTCAAAACTCCCTTCACTCAACTGAAGAACAACATATTCATTATCTAGCAGACTCTACGATTATTTGAACCGCTTTCATTGCACGAATCAAGTCTTCTCGATATACCCTCCGCAAATATTTCTTTCTTTTATCATATTTCTTTTATCTTTAACAGAAGTTTTAAAGATCCATAATTATACATTTGTATTTTACCAACTGAATGCTTAGAATCTCAGAGAAGAAAAAAAAAATGAAGAGAATTTTACACATACGCCAATCAATCCACCATCCACTTGGTACCTAAGGAAGTGCGCTAAAACTAAAAAATTCCCAGTTTCAGTTCATAAGGTAACTGGTATTTTTGCATAAGAAAACTTTAGCCCTTAATATTTTCAAATACGTCCCTACATTTTGCCCACCATATTTCTTCTATCTTTTACAGATAGCAGACTAATGTGTGGTAAATTCCGTAAATATGCGGAATTTAAAGTTCCTCGGATATTTTCATTCCAAACTCAAATAAGGAACCAAAGTTTTCTATCTATTCTGAAATCATGAAAGTGAAGATGAAAAATTACTAATAATTTTTCACTTGGGTAATTTTTGAAAATCTGTATTATGCATGGCTTGAAATGATTATGTCATTCAAAAGAATCGCAAAATCATAGAGACTAAAACATAATCAAATTACACTTGAGGATAAGAAACTTTCGACGGTAAATTTTATTGACCAATCAGTTATTTTGTACTGATGACATTAAGTAATTTTATTCGACTTAAAATGTAGGGAATAACAATTATGCTATTACTTGATTATTGTAGCATTCAGTTTCACTAAAACCATATCCAATCGAAGAGTTGCGGTCTAGAAACACCTCATTTTTACATTCATTCTCATGTGTTTGAAAATATCTCAGTCTCCCGTTTTGCCTACAAGTCCAGTGGCCATTGTCAGTCATGGGTCAACATAAAAATCTCGGTCACCCACACTGCAATTTGAACACTTATGCTCATTTAAAACTTATCATTTTTATGCTCATTTAAACACTTACTGGACAGTTAATGTAACCCTAAAGGCGGTTCAACCATGACCTCGAGTTACCTCGGCTAGAAAAAAAGAGTAATATTATTTAGATCTCATTATTCTGTAATATAGAGCAAATTCAAGGTGACTTTCCATATATTATTGTTTAAGTCTAAGTTAAAGATACAGTAAGTTATATATAAGTAAGAGGACATGTAGTTGAACAAGGAAGGCGCGAAAAATTTGCTTTCAGACCTGAATAAAAGCAAAAAAAGGAAAAGAACTTTGTTTTAGAATTTGCAACCTTTTAACATAGAATAATTATCATCCTTTAGAACCACTGTCTCTTACAGTCCAGACGCTACCTTAAATTCAAATTTTGAAGTTGTGAAAAGCTTACTCGGCTGAAAATCGAGCCAGGAACTGACTTGATGCAAAATAAAGGTAGGTTTTTACTTGGTACAAAGATGACTCCAGTCCTGATTCAATGCTGAAACAAACCAAGTCATGACTCGATGCAAAACAAGCTAAGCAATAGAATTTCGGCGACATGCGGAAATTGGGCTAGGTTCTGGTTCAGTGTAGAAACTAGTGAAGTTCAAGTTATGGTTTGACAGCAAAACTGCTGACTCAGGTGTGAAAACGAGTCGAATCCTAGTAGATGAATTTTTTTTTACTAAATCCAGATTCGATGTGAAAAGAAGCTAAGGCCAGTCGGCATTCACTGATCGACTTGGGGCAAACAGCTTGAAACGCGTGGAGTAAGTAATTTGAATCAGTAGATATACATGATGAACTTTTGGAGGTGCATGCCACTTTCAAGCCCCACCTACCTTCCACATACATAAATAAAACTTTTGGTAATTTCGGAACCCATCTCATTAGTTTTTAGTACAACTGATTGAATTAAACTGAAAATTATACATTTTGAAAAGGAAAACGTTTTAACACAAATCAACTGCACAGGAAACAACAAAAAAAAAATTAGATTAAAGACATTCACAAATAGTTTAGTTTTTCCATTTAAAGAGATTTTTCTAGCCTTCTTATTTTTCAGAATTCTGCTTCGTCCAAAAGTAAAGAAGATTTGTAGCAACTAAAGCTTTTGATTTTTCTAGCCTTCTTATTTTTCAGAATTCTGCTTCGTCCAAAAGTAAAGAAGATTTGTAGCAACTAAAGCTTTTCCTAGATTAATAGCTAGAAAATAAAGGTAAATCAAGCCAACATAAATATATTTTAAGATACATTGCCATCCTTTTCTTTCCAAGAAAAAAGTCTAAAACACAGTTTAGCTTTATTATGAGGTCAAATTTAAGCTCCATAAGTTTTTTTCTTAAGAATGTTCAATTATTAACTTTACTAATACATATGATTTTGTATTTTATCAGTAAAACTTAGTTCTTTTATAGTGATCAAATAGGAATCTAAATACTATATGTTGGCTACAGATAAAAAGTCTTTTTAAGCAGTTTTTCTATCTTCCTAAAAAATGATTCTCTGTAAAGCGGCGCTAAAAACAAGCTCTCAAAAATATGGACATCCCCAGAACTGTCGCTGTACACAGTGAAGCTTGTTATTGATGAATAATTTTCATTAGAGACTCGAACATTTCTCGTCTAATTATTTTTTCCCTTAAAATCAAGGAGTATAAAGTATAAGAAAATAAAATTACAAAAACACTGACTAATTCGACAAATCAACGATTCATAGAAAAAAAAAGCACAACAGCCCAAATCAAATAAATGAATAGAATGCATCAAATAAAATAGCAAAATTAAATCAAATCTCAAGCACTTGCTACACTCTGAAAAAAGGGGAAGAGTTATGGATAGGAAGAATATTTAGCATTAAAAAGAGAATCTAAAATATCATGACGGTAGATACCGCGTACCCGTGCTTTCAAATTTTTTCTTGAATATATAGAACTAGCATCTTGAGCCATTGTGATAGTTCCAGCAATCGCAAAATCTTAATGCTTCAAAAACCACTTTTACAGTTTCATATGAGTCTAAACTAGAGATCAAATGGTTCTTACAGTAACTGTAGATCATTGATAACAGGGAAGGTTGTACACAATCGATTAAACACTTTTCTGTAGACTATTGCATCATATCCTAGTGCTAGTAGCAATACGAGAAACACTGTAAAAACAGTCTGAGGCTTGTACACATGGTATAACCTAGAAGAAGATGTATATTAAATTAAAGATCATTTGTAAAAACTACAAACCTTGTGTATGCCCATGGGCGTACGGAGGGGGGGGCTGCCCCCCCCCCCCTAGTACTTCAAATTTATACTAGATTTTTAGGCTGAAAAAGCTGGAAATAAACAGCTGAAATGACAGAATAAAAGTTAAACAAGAAGCAATTATCCATAATGTCTTGGAAAATTTTAGCTCTAATCCAAGAAGATTAATGCTGAAGCTTATTGATGATTTATAATTTTGGTGACTACTTCTTAACAAAAATTTCATAGGTATGATAGAACTGGCTGGTAATGTAAGGTTTTGTGAACTGCTAATATAACTTCAGCTCCCCCCGCCCCTCATCACAGAATCGCCCCCGCCCCCTGTAGACAAGAACCTACGTGCGCCCCTGTGTATGCCTGTTGCAAAAGTATATACCTGTTACTGCGTATGTTGTTTTTTGCTTTGTTTTTGTCATTAATTTAAAAAAGCGTTTTCCCAAAAAGAGGTTTTGCAAAGAAAAGTAAAAAGCAATATTATAACCTATAACAAGCAGAAATAAAGTCATATAAAAGTCCTGACTTAAAACAAACAGAAATGACCACATACTGGAACAGGACTACAACGCTCCACATTTCTAACACTACCATGCAATTGCAATCTACCTACACTTTACAATAAAATATTTGAATTTCAAGCAGTGTCTTTTCATTTGTCTTAATATCAATAAGAGCAAAAGAATATCACAAGGCTAACTGGTGTTTTCAAATAAGAGTGTGGTATCCCTTCTCCCTCTAAAATGTTTGAGTGTCGTTTATGTTTGACTGAAAACGGTAAACATTCTTAATAGTACAGTAATATTCACCACAATAGCAAGAACATTATACTATTAATAATAGTCACCATAATAATCAAGACTACTGACAAGAACTAATGAAAGTAGACTGGCTGTTAAATATATAATATCAACTCTTAGGAGCCGTAGTAATTTTTATTGTTCAATGTCTTAACCATAAAAAAGAAAATTTTTAAATAATTTCAATTCAGTAAAGCACAAATGATGGTCTGGCCTTTAAAACTTTTGTGGGGCTGTTGTACTACTCCTCTTTGTGGTATTTTTGCTCATTTTAAGTCTGGCTTAAATTTTAAGTTCGATTTTGACGTCATTTAAGTTCGATTTCTGTTTATTTTGGGTTAAAGCTATTCATTGGTAGTAATTCCTGTTTGTTTTAAGCTTGAATTATTTTATGACTTGTCTTGGGTTTTAAAATGGCTCTTTTTTTTATTTAAAAAACCTCTTTTCTGAAGAACTTTTCTTTTCAATTAATCACTGTTCATTTTGAATTGATGTAGTTCTATTATAAGTAATTATTAGAAATATTTGTGAAATTTTCCTTTTAGTTTTTCTACTTAAAAATTAAAATGTTGGATAGCATTAAAATTTTGGACAAAAACTGAATATTAATTCAAAGATTTTAAGCAGGGGATATATGCAACAAATTGGTTTCTAACAGTTTCCCCATGGAATTTGGGGAAGAATGGGTGAGTAGGTGGTAATCATTGTTAAAATTAAAAATACATATCCAAACCACAGACAGAGTCAATCTTAGACAGATTTAACCTAAGACAAGCATTATAGGTATAAGCCTAGAATTGGGACTATTGAGAAGGAAACATATTCAGAAAAAAACTTGTACTTCATAATATGCAGAGTAATTGTAGTTAACACATCTTGACTGCAATTCTACTACACTTTAAACCCCCCCCCCCCCTAATGTGCAAATACATATCCCAAATTACATATTTTCAATCCATTTTGCTATGTGCTACTCTTGTTCCAACCTGTGTGCCTGTAAATTCAATCAAAACTGAATAAATCAAGACATAGAGAAACGATTGAAAATAATAATTTGGGCTACACTACACATTGGGAGGGGGGAGTATAGTGGAATTGTAGTCCAAATGGCTTAAGTCTATTCATTCTGCATATTATGAAGTAAGAATTGTCTTTTTTAGAATGTTTCCCTCTCAACAGCCCCAATTCTAGGCTTATACTGTGTTATAAAACAGAATACTACTACTACTACTACTAACAACTCACCATAGGACCAAGGCGCCTGAGGCCAACACAGCTACGCACGCTCCTCCTCCATCCCAATCTATTCAAATCCTCTCTTTTTACACCCTCCCAGGAAGTTTCCCATTTCTTTTAAATCTTTCTTTATGACATCCTCCCATTCCAGATAAGGACAACCTGCTTCCCCTTTAGCCCTTGATGGTTGGCCAAAAAGGGCAATCTGTCATTGTTCATCCACACAGTGTGCCCTAGCCATCTTAACCTTTCTTTCATTATAGCCCTAGAAAGTGGGATTGAAGCACATTTTCCATACAGGCAGTCAGCCAGGTATGAACAATCCATAGGCAATTTCTCTGGAAAACATCTAGCAAATCTTCATTTGCTTTTCAAAGCGCCCATGCTTCAGAGCCATATTTGACCACTGTAATCACTGTTGCTTTTAATATTCTAATCTTGGTTTGCAGACTTATCTTTCTATTCTTACAAACATTTTTTAACTGTGAAAAAAGCACGCTGAGCTTTGGCTATTCTACTTTTGAGATCTTCACACTGCTCCCACCATCTTTACTAATAATACTACCAAGGTAAGCAAAGCTGCCCACCTGATCAATCTTTTTGTTACCCAACGTCACCTTTTTATCTTCACTCATGTCTACTCTTAGTGACTTAGTCTTCTTAACATTAATTTTCAAACCTATTCTAGCACCTTGTACTTGCAAAACTTCTAAAAGTTCATTTATTTTGCTTACACTCTCATCTAGGATGCTTAAATCATCAGCATAATCCAAGTCCAGGAGAGTTTTTCCTCCCCATTTGATTCTGTGGAATCCCATTACCTTTCCTGTGCTCCTTAAGACAAGATCCATCAGCATAATCCATATAAAGGGGGATAGAATGTAACCCTACTTAACTTCTGATTTAATACAAAACCAGCTGCTAACCTCATTACCTACCTTAACCACAGCAGTGCTATTCTTGCACATAGCACTAATCCCTTTAATGTATTTGTCTGGTATACCATACAAGGATAATACCTTTACTAAAGCTCTTCTATCAACAAAATCAAATACTTGCTCATAATCTATAAAACTGAGGACCAAAGGTGTTTGACAACTCAGGTACTTCTCAATTATTAACCTAAGAATGAAAATTTGGTTGACACATCCTCTACCCTTTCTATAACTGCACTGTTCTTCTCTTAAAACTTTGTCTACAGCATCTCTCAGTCTAAAAAGTATCATATTACTAAGTAATTTGCTACCTACAGAGACCAGACTAATGCCTTGATAATTACCACACTCACTCTTATCACCTTTCTTATAAAGTGGTTTAATTAAGGTTTTCCTAAAATCATTAGGTACTTCCTCTTTTTCAAAAATCATATTCATTATCTTCAGCAACTTATTTCTAGCCTCAGAGCCACCATATTTAAGAAACTCATTTACCACACTATCAGCACCTGGAGCCATAATTATTTTTCAATCCTTTTAGTACTGTTGCTAATCAAGGGCGCCGGCAGAAAATTTTCCAGGGGGGCCAAACGCCAATATAGCAGTGGTTGTTGGGTGTCAGTTTAGGCGGTTTAGGGCACTAAACTACAACTTTACCCCAAACAGGACGAATTTGCAATCAATTTAAAATCCTGAGAAGCTAATTGATTTAAAAGTACCAATAACTATATTTTAGGCTTCCAAGTTGCAAAAGAAGTAATGCCACATGGTGGTAGTGGTGATTCAACCAAGTTGATTCCCTTTATTTGTATTGAAATTAGGCTACGTTTGGTGATCTGTAATTGTGTACTAGCTATCATGAGGGGGGGGGGGTGAGTCATTGTTTAGGCTGGGGTAGGGTAGATTCCTCCAGAAGTACATTTTAATGGAAAAACTACTTACTCTTCATGAGGCTTCAGATAAACGTTGAAAGAGGAAGGGGAGAGTAGGAATTAATTAGAATGTTTCTCTATACAGCTAATATTAGACCCAGCACCGCGCCGGCGGATCGACCAAACCCCGCCAACAAGAGGCCCGGTTGACTGCCGCCGAAGTGTCGCTACTCTGCCGGCGCGCCTCTGGCAGAGTCGGCGGTGTTTGGCTGACTTTGAATTAATTTTGCTGCAATTCTGTATTGTGTCAACCACAAAGTCAGACTTTTTTTTTCTCCTGTGGTTTAGCATTTCGATTTTCCTGATTAGAAATCAAGCAGGGCTTGCACTCTCCCCGAATTTTTGGGTGTTTCCCCCAAAAATGTATGAGTCACCCCGAAAAAAAATTTGGTTCCCCCAATCACCAAAAATCACCCAATCATGGTGCCCCCCCCCTAGCAATTTATCACCAGTGACTTCCCCTGCCAAATATTACTTTGCATACCATAATTCTTCACTACTCTCTTGTTTGTTAATTTTAGTCTCTTTTGTTACTTTGCATAAAAACCAGACAGATGCAACTGCAATATACACAGTTCTTCATATGTTGACAAAAAAAAGTGTTGTCCTTATGAAATGAGATTAAATCATTTTGAATGCAGTTTCCCAATTGCTATTTCTTACATCATTTGTAGTCAAGAATTTTATTTTTAAGTTGAATAGAATGCATTCAGTACTATAAAGCTTCAGTTCGATTTTGAAATTGATAGTTGAGAGATTATTTCTACAGCTGAATCATAAGTTTGCAGAATTTTGTTTTCTTTTGCTGTTTTTAGATAAGATTTTCTTAATGTTTAATACAAATTGGTTGAAGGCCTGACAGATTAAAGAAAATACAATCTCCTTTCTGAAAAATTTTTACTCCCCCCCCCCCAAAAAAAAAGACCTTCTATTGAGACAAAGTTTAGCTATAGACTAAACTATGTACAGGGTTGGGGAATTAAAGATTGAAACGAAAGTTACCCCAAAAATATTATTCATAAAAGAATTATAAATTATTGCCTATAGGGGGGGATAGGGGGCAATCATTTTTAAATGATAATACCTCATTTATTTTTTTTATTGAAAGCAGGGATGCCAAAAAGATAATTATTTTTTTCATTTTAAGTGGAGACAGAAGAAAATGATATCAGATTCCCTGGAAAACCATTGAAATATTTTGATTGACCCAGGGCCCCCCATTGGGACTTGTTCATTGTCTTGGGTATTTTGCAATTTCTCATAGGCTACTGGCCTAATTTGGCTTTTGTGTCCTCCATTTTATTTAGATTCTTTGGATCTTATTGAATGCCATGGTGAATCAATGACTAAGTTTTCCAATAATTTGAGGTATATCTGAATAATTTTGACATTTTTGTTGTTGTCATTGTGCCCCTTTACTCATACCCTCAATTTTTTTTCAAGGAACACTAAGCTGTTTAATGTTATTTTCGCGTGTTTGTTTGGACCATATAGTAACCTAGTTCATTATTAAGTAAAATATTTTTTTAATGTAAAGCTGATATGGTATCCTATCAAGGTGGTATCCAGAGGGGGGGGGGTAGGAAGGTAATACATTTAAATGATAATATCTTGATTTTTTTTTTATTGAAAGCAGGGATGCAAAAAATTTAATTATTTTTTTTAATTTAAAGCAGAGACAGTATCCAATCAAGGTGGTATCCAGAGGGGGAGGGGAGGGGGTAGGGAGCTATCATATTTAAATGATAATATCTAGATTTTTTTTGAAAGCAGGGATGTCAATAAGTTAATCATTTTTTTTAATTTAAAGCAGAGATGGTATCCTACTAAGATGGTATCCAGAGCAGGGCATAGGGAATTATTATATTTAAGTCATAGTACCTTGATTTTTTTTTTTTATTGAAAGCAGGGATGCCAAAGTTATTTTTTTTAATTTAAAGTAGAGATGGTATTCTATCAAGGTGGTATCCAGAGGGGGGGGGGTGTAGGGAGGTATTATATTTAAATGATAATATCTCAAATAATTTATTTTTTAAAGCAGGATGCCATAAAGTTAATTATGTTTTTTTAATTTAAAGCAGAGATGGTATCCTATCAAGGTGGTATCCAGAGGGGGGGAGGGTAGGGAAGTATGTATTTAAATGATAATATCTTGAATTTTTTATTGACAGCAGGGAAGCCAAAAAATACAAAAGTGAGTGTGAAGGGAGGTGAGAGACTTTTACAAGAATATGACAGTTTGGTTGCTACGAGTAGCTACTAGGTGGATTATCCTATGAAAGTGTACTGTCAATGAGTAGAGAAAGTAAATTTGTAAATTTAAGCTATGATTTAAGAAAGACTGATGAAAAAATTAATGTTTGTGGTCAACATTGATTGCATCAGCAGCACAATGCCAACATCTTACTGGTGGCTCACTGCTGCTTCTGTTTTTGGCCATGCTGCCACCAGTCTTCCCTCATCAGCGCAGCACTGGGGTCTAGCTAATATGTTAAATTCCCATATCTACCAGCACAGAGGTGGAAAAGGCAAGGCAGGTCATCATCAGCCCCACCATGAAATCTCATTGGGGTGGCAAATACTGCTAGGAACTTAGTTTTCAGCAATTTTAAATGGTAATATTTTTTTTCTATTTATACAAAGTAATTCAATGCATTTAAAAAAATATATGTAATGTATTTATCAATAAGAAAATCCTATTGTAGAGGTTGTGATGGCTTCAGTTATGCAGAAGATCAAAAGTCTCACAGAATTTCCATCCATACAAACAATAATACTCCTTTTCATCAAACCAAAATTCTTTAGTAGTTATATTAACAAGGACTTTTCACCAAAATTAATACCCATTGCCAATTTTTACGTTTATTCAGATTTTATCTAAAATTGAAATTGCAAATTTAAACATAGGACAGTACTAATCAATGGATAGTCATTGATTTACACATTTTAAAAGCAATTAACCAGGGATCTAAGGGACCAGTGCCTCAAATTATATCTTGGTTAGGCCTGGATATGATTTGGAAAACAATCAGAAATTAAATAAAAAAGAGTTCTTCAACTGGAAGCAAGGAAAATATTTGAAGCCTTTTTTGAACTGATTATTCTTTGTATGAAGGGGGGTGTCTCCTCCTTAGATCCCTACTCTTTACTGTGAAATTTGGCTTTTTTCCAAGTTCTTAAAGAATATTTGCAATTGGAAAAAAAATTCAAAGCACCAAAAAACTTTTGTTTAATGAGCAAGGTGTTGAGAAGGGAGCAGTTGCCCTTATATACAGAGTAATTTATATTTGTTTTAAGTTTTAAACTTGCTCCTTACTTTATTTGAGAAACCTTTTCTATTTGTTTAATTACATTTTGTGAAACTGTAAAGTTTTTATGAATATAATAATTTTGGTAATGCATAAAAAACAATCAATATTTCAATATTCTCTGTTTGGATTTTGGATGGTTAATCAAACAGTTTGTGTTTTTAACCAGGGGGTGATTGTATGGACCCAGTGGGCCTATAATATTGGGAGAGGGCTCATTCTAACATAAATGAAAAGTTCTAGTGCTCTTTTTAAGTTACCAAAAAATTTTAAGGGCAATTAGACCCCTTCCTATGCCACTTTTTTTCCAAAATTGCCCAATCAAAACTTTTAGATAGCTTTTTTGTTCAGCATAGTTGAAAGGCCCAATAACTATGTCTTTGAAGACAAAATGACCCCCTACAGCCCCTGGGGAAAGTATGCATACATTTTTTGGGTAGGGAGGAGAGGACAAATTTTCTGCTGTGAGAATTTTAAATAAAGAGGATGATTTCCAGGGGGTGAAATTTTCAGAGGAAATTTTCACTGGGTGAATTTGTCAGAATTCATATACAAAAATTCTTTATATGTCTTGCTTTCACTTTAACAATTCAATTTTATGCCTGGAGATACTAATGGTAATTGTCCAGGACAAATTTTTGCCAGGAATGAATTGTTCAAAGGATATTTCTACAAAGAGGCAAATTTTTCCATGGAGGTGGAGCCAGGTATCCTGGCATTATTTAAAAAATGATCAGAGAAAAACAAGTTTTTTTCATACTGAAAGTAAGGAGCAACATTAATACTTAGAATGAACAGAAATTATTATGTATATGAGGGGGGTGCCCTCTCCTCAACATCTTGCTCTTTACCCTAAAGTTTGAATTTTGTCCCAATTCTTTAAAAATGACTCCTGAAACACAAGAATTGTTTAATTAAAGTAAATGTTTTGGGTTCTTGGGTGCTGGGCACTAAAGTATTGTTGGTCAAAATTGTGAGATAGCCATTTTGCAACAAATTGTCCAAAGAGAATATAACAATGTCTTCAGTTATTTTATTTATGAGTCAATAAAATGAACAGCAAAATACTTAACCAAATCTTTGTGTTATAAAAGTGAAACCTTAGCATAATAGGGTAAGACACCCAGTAGTCAACCACCTGCCTATTCTTGGACAGAATGTAACTAACAGGGAACCCCTGTTAGTTACATTCTGTCCAAGAATAGGCAGGTGGCCAACTACTGGGTGTCTTACCCTAGATCTTCTGCATAAACAAAGTACAAAAACACAATTTAGCTTCATAATCTTGCTCAATTTCAATTTAGGTTATGAGGTTTCAAATATTTGCAAATTCTTTTCTAAATTTAGAAAAAAAAAACATTGATATGGCTTGAAATTCTACCCAATAACAAAAATTGCATCTTCAAAACCAAAACCAGAGAAAAACAAACTGAAAATAAAAGTAGGATATGATGTTGTTTTGTCAGAATTCCAAAGGGTATATGATCCTACTGCCTATATTTATGGAAAAATATTTTTTAATCAGGATAACAGTCTGAGATTAGCCAAAGCACTGTCCTTGTAATAAGGGTTTAACCCTGTTACAGAAATTTTGAAGAAGTTTCAGAGTTTTATAGTGTTTCCATTGGAAGAGTGAAAAAACCAAGCTTGCAGCTTACATATAATCAGGCAATATGAAACCACTGCTTATTAATATCATGTCACCTAAGCTAACTTAGCACACAATTGAACCTAAGCTTGCACAAAAAAAACTGTTTGCTTTAAAAGTAACATTTACAGTGCAAAAATTGATGAAAATCCTGTAAAAACATGTTTGGCAGTCATTCGGAGATTGACATTGCAGTTAAAACAGATTTTGTTCATGAGATGATTAAGCATTTTCGCATTTTAAAACTTTTGCGTCATTAAAGTCTTAATTATATTGAGAAATTCAGAGCAACGTTCAAATTAGAATCTTTGTGGACATGACCATGAACTTTCTCCTTTTACACTCTGTCTCTCTGTCAGCTAATTTCAATCTCTATCAGTAGAGCAGGTGTTCGGATTGTATAACTTTCATATCTTGTCACATTTTGTCGACAACAGAAGAAAAATCCCTTATTTTTCTTGTCGACAAAGAAATTATGAATTCAAGCGACATATTCCCAATTAGCATATAAATTAATTACCTTTGTTTTAAAAGTTGATAGTATATTTTTGTCCATGGATGGCGATATGTATTAAAATCAGGTAATTAAATGCATAAAATCTGAAATTAGATAGCTCAGTATTGAGTAGTATTAAAATATCATACTGGAAATTACCACGAAAAATACATGTTCCACTTCCACATTCGAATCGCAATAAAACGGCCAAGTTCAAATGGTTAAGGTAACATTTTTGGAAAAGCACTCCGAGACAATTTCACAAATATGTACAAAAATCCTTTGCATGGCGTGCAAAAACCGCAATTATTCTTGTGCTATCTCAGAGAAAATGATTTTCAGTCTATTTGCAACTATTGGTTTTTTATTACAATTTCTAAATAATTAGCAAAATTTTGCAAATGCTATAAAATCTTTTAGGAATAATCAGATTTTCAATACATTCTGATTCTTAACAATTAGCTATTCACTAACTTTCAGAGCATTTTTTTGGCTTGTTGAAACAAATTTCAAAAAGATTTTGGCAAATTTCAACAAGTATTGATTTATATTTTTCTATAAAAAATTTGTCGGAAACCGTCCACAATCTGTAAAATCACCAGTGTTTTCTGAAAAACGCAGTATCTTGGAACTAAGAGCTATTCTTGTCATTGTATCCTTCACATTTATTTGACTATTTTTAGTTACCATCATTGAGAAGAGTTACCACATACTCACTTATGGATGCTACCTAACGTCGACTGAAAATGGTTTTACCGAAATTAACAATTTCGCCGAAGCTGAGATACAAACGAAATCTCGTGTAAAAAAAGTTCTTTTGAACGGTCTAATTGACATTGTTGTATGACATCACTTACTGTCTTTGTTTTGCAGTTCTCCAACTAAGAAAAAGTCATGCAATTTTTTCTGTGAGTAATAATCAGAGGCAGTGCAATCGTGCTGCCTAGGTAAAGAACTATGTAGGCACAATGTATTATTTACTTTTTCATACCAGGGCACTTCCTATCGAAAGAGTTGTAATGGAAACTTCAAAAAGGGCTCATTCGATTTGAAATTGGAATGGCTTGTGCCCTTTTTAATAGTCGAAAGTGATTGGAAGGTAACTAATACCCCTTCCACGCCCACTGTTTCCCTAAATACATCCAATCAAAATTTTGAGATAACGATTTTGTTCAGCGTAGTTGATTTACAGATAGAAATTATGTTACACTCCCCCACAGGCCTCAGGGCAAGGTTGTAAGTTATGCCCTGGGGGCATATAAGGTTTTTATAGAAAGCGTTATTTTAGAAACTTCAAAAAAGGCTTGTTCGATTGGAAATTCAAAGGGCTAGCGCCCTTTTTAATATTCGAAAGTTATTGGAGGGCAACTAGCCCCCCTCTCACGCCCACCTTTTCCCCAAACACATCCAATCAAAATTTTGAGATAGCCATTTTGTTCAACGTAGTTGAAAGTCCAGGAAACTAGGTCTTTAAGGATGACAACATCCCAAGAGCCCTCAGGGTGAGGGTTTTAAGTTACGCCCTGGGGGCAAATACGTTTTTCATAGAAAGCTATGTCGTAGAAACCTCAAAAAGGGCTCTTCAGCTGATTAGAAATTGAAATTAGTGCCCTTTTTAATAGTCAAAAGTGATTGGAAGGCAACCAACACCCCTTCCACGCCCTCCATTTATCCAAACACATCCAATCAAAATTTTGAGATGGCCATTTTTTTCAAAGTAGTTGAAAGGTCCGGATATTATATCTAAGAGGATGACACTCCCCCCACAGCCTTCATGGTAAGGGTTGTAAGTTATGTCTTGGGGGCACTTAAGGTTTTACTTGAAAACTTTGTTGTAAAAACTTGAAAAAGGGCTCATTCGATTGGAAATTCAAAGGACTAGTGCCTTTTTTAATATTCAAAAGTGATTTGAGGGCAACTAACCCCCCTCTCACGCCCACCTTTTTCCCAGAGACATCCAATCAAAATTTTTAGATAGCCATTTTGTTCAACGTAGTTACAAGTTTTAGAAATTAGGTCTTTGAGGATGATTACCCCCCTCAGAAACCCTAGGGGCAAGGGTTGTAAGTTATGCCCTTGGGCCAATAAGGTTTATGTGATAGTGATGTTGTAGAAGCTTCAAAAAGGGATCATTCAATTGGAAATTAGAAGGGCTTGTGCACTTTTTAATAGTCGAAAGTGATTGAAGGATAACTAACACACCTCTCACACCCACTATTTCCCCAAACATATCTAATCAAAATTTTGAAATAGCCATTTTGTTCGATGTAGTTAAAAGTTTTAGAAATTAGGTCTTTGAGGATGCTAACCCTCCTCAGAGCCCTCGGGGCATGGGTTGTAAGTTATGCCCTGGGGGCATGTAAGGTTTATGTGATAGTGATGTTGTAGAAGCTTCAAAAAGAGATCATTCAATTGGAAATTAGAAGGGCTTGTGCACTTTTTAATAGTCGAAAGTGATTGAAGGATAAGTAACACCCCTCTCACACCCATCATTTCCCCAAACACATCCAATCAAAATTTTGAAATAGCAGTTTTGTTCGACGTAGTTAAAAAGTCTGGAAATTATGTTTTTGAAGATGACACTCCCCCCAAAGCCCTAAGGGCAAGGGTTGTAAGTTATGTCCTCGGGGAATATAAGGTTTTTTTATAGAAAGTGTTGTTGCAGAAACTTCAAAAAGGAATCATTCGATTGAAAATTGAAAGGGCTAGTGCCCTGTTTAATAGTCGAAAGTGATTGGAGGGCAGCTAACCTCCCTTTCACATCCACCATTTCCCCAAACCCATCCAATAAAACTTTGAGATAGCAATTTTCTTCAACGTAGTTGAAAGTTCTGGAAATTAGGTCTTTGAGGATGACAACCCCCCCCCCAGCCCTCAGGGCAAGGGTCCTAAGTTATGCCCTGGGGGCATATAAGGTTTTTATTGAAAGCGTTGTCGTAAAAACTTCAAAACTTTGATTGGAAATTGAAAGGGCTAGTGCCTTTTTTAATAGTTGAAAGTGATTGGAGAGCAACGAACGCCCCTCTCACGCCCACCATTTCCCCAAACACATCCAATCAAAATTTTGAGATGGGCATTTTGGTTAACGTAGTTGAAAATTCTAGAAATTAGGTCTCTGAGGATGACAGCCCCCTCACATCCCTCAGGGCAAAGGTTGTAATTTATGCCCTAGGGGCATATAAGGTGCTTATAGAAAGCGTTGTCATAGAAACTGAAAAAGGGCTCACTCGATTGGAAATTGAAAGGACTAGTGCCCTTTGTAATAATCGAAAGTAATTGGAAGGCTTGACTTTTTTAAAGTAAGGATGATGTGGGTACAATGTTTATTATTTTTTTCTCTTTTTTGTTTAGACCAGGGTACTTAATATCGAAGGAGTCGTTTTAGGAGCTTCGAAAAGGGCTCATTTGATTGAAAATAGAAAGGGCTAATGCCCTTTTTAATAGTCTAAAGTTATTGGAGGACAACTAGTCCCCCTCCCAAGCCCACCCTCCCATTTGCCCATTATGTTTAAAAACTAAATGTTGCCTTAAGATTAAATCAAAATGCACTGTGTTAATGCTAATTCCCAATAAGACATCTCAGCAGTATCCCAAGAACGACTGAGGTTAATATGTTCAAACTTTCGGGGCTACCTCTGCTCTTAAAATTTAACCAAATAAAAATAGCGTAAGTGTATCCAAGCTATCAAGGAAAGTAAACAGATTTTCTTGTGAATTGTATCAAGTTTTCTATTTCAGGTCAACTAGAGGAGGTATGAAACTAAATTAAACACTACTGTTTGCGTCCAGATTTTTAAAAGGGTGTATGTTGTTAAAAATTGCTGAAAATTTATCTCCAGCATACAAATAGCAGGCTAAACTATAAAGTCTTAAAAAACGAAAAGATTTAAAGAATTATTTTCTTTTTCCTTGAAAAGACTATGTCAATATAAAATGAACAGAAATTAATTTAAAAAAACTTTTTCCACAAAACAAATTTTTCAAAGAAAAGCAAAGAACTCCATTTAACCAAAAATGAGCGTAAATAAAATCAAATAATCTACCAAGCGTAAAACTACCACAAATCAGCATCGATAAATAAATGAAACCCAAAACGAGCATAAATTACAATAAATAACCGAGTCAAACTCAAAACGAGCAGAAATTAACATGAGTAGGGCTCAAAACCCCCTATGCCTTCCCAAGAACATAATTTGCACTTTACTGAAAAAAATACAAATGAATGTACATTGTCAGTTTGATATACATATTCTGATATTTAGTAATAAAAATGTTAATATTATTTGATTTATTAAATTTATAAAAGTAAAACATTTACATTTTTTCAGTAAAGTGCAAATTATGTTCTGGCCTTGGGAAAGCATAGGGGTTTTGAGCCCTACTCATGTTAATTTCTGCTCGTTTTGAGTTTGACTCGGTTATTTTTTGTAATTTCTGCTCGTTTTGGGTTTCATTTATTTATCGATGCTGATTTGTGGTAGTTTCACGCAACAAAATGGCTATCTCAAAATTTTTATTGGGTGACTTGGGGAAAAAATGAGCGTGGGAGGGGGCCAAGTTGCCCTCCAATTTTTTGGTCACTTACAAAGGGCACTAGTACTTTTAATTTCCGTTCGAATGAGCCCTCTCACGATATTCTAGGACTACTGGATCAATACGATCACCCCTTGGGAAAAAAAAACACACACAAAAAAAGAAAATAAAAATAAACACGCATCCGTGATCTTTCTTCTGGCAAAAAATACAAAATTCCGCATTTTGGCAGATAGGAGCTTGAAACTTCTCTAGTAGGGCTCTGATGCGCTGAATCTGATGGTGTGATTTTCATTAGAGTTCTTTGACTTTTAGGGGTTGTTTCCCCCTCTTTTCGAAAATAAGGCAAATTTTCTCTGGCGCTTAACTTTTAATGGGTAAGATTAAACTTGATGAAACTTATATATTTGAAATCAACATAAAAATCTGATTCTTCTGATGTATCTATTGGTATCAAAATTCCGTTTTGTAGAGTTTCGGTTACTATTGAGCCGGGTCGCTCCTTACTTACAGTTCGTTACCACGAACTGTGATTATCATTTTTTTTTTCAGGAGTGATGGTATTTATTTAGTCGTCACTTTGAAAAAATTTAATTTTTTACAGTTATGAAGTATAAAATTTATATAATATACTGGCCTTTAGTATTCTAAATTAAATTAAAAATGTTGAATTAAAAATTTTGATTTGATTTTCTTAATCTTAGTTTTAATGTTTTACTTTGAATAAACTACTTTGGTAATGCATTACTTTTCATAAACACTGTGTCTAAAGGCATTACATATTTTGGTGTTTGATAACCAAGTTCAAAGCTGTCGATATTGTTAAAAAAAAAAAAAATGTCTGTCCAACGCTTCGGCATTGCGCAACAGAACTAACTACTGGGAGTTTATATCTTAGTTTTTGTAAGTAGGCTATTGTTTTGTGTATTTTTTGTAATTTCTTACTTTTTTCATTTTTATATAATTTTACTGTATTGACATACTTTTTCCATTGACTTTAGAAAATTGTTTGTCTCTAAGCTCCATTAAATAAAATAAAACAAGTTTTTTCAACTAAAATTTTGTAGCAGCATTAAAACTTAAGACGAATAGAAATTACTACGTATTTGACGGGGGTTGCCCCTCTCCTCAACACCTCACTCATCACACTACAGTTTTTTGGCACTTTAAAAAAAGTTACTTATTGTTCTAATTAAACGGTCCTTGTGTTTCAGGAGTCATTTTTAAAGAACTGGGACAAAATTTAAACTTTAGGGCAAACAGCAAGATGTTGTTGAGGGGGCAATCCCCCTCACATACATAACAATTTAAGTTCGTTCTAAGTATTAATGTTGCTCCTTACTTTCCGTATGAAAAAACTTCTTTTTTTTCTGATCTTTTTTAACAACGCCAGGATACCTGGCTACACCTCCACAGAAAAATCCCCCTCCCCATACAAACATCCTCTGGACAATTCAATCCTGGCTAAAATGTGTCCCCGGACAATTACCCTTAACATCTCCAGTCATAAAATTGAATCGGTAAAGTGAAAGCGAGACATATAAAGAAATTTCGTATATGAATTCTGGCAAATTCGCCCAGTGTAAAATTTTCCTCTGAAAATTTCACCCCCTGAAGATTATCCTCGCCATTAAAAATTCTCCGAGCAGAAAATTCGTCCTCCCCTCCCTACCCAAAAAATGTATGCATACTTCCCAGTGAAAAAACAAAACAATGGGCGAATTTTATTACCTTTCCCCAGGGGCTGTAAGGGGTCATTTTGTCTTCAAAGACATAGTTATTGGGCCTTTCAGCTCTGCTGAACAAAAAAGCTATCTAAAAATTTTGATCGGACGATTTTGGAAAAAAAGTGGTATGGGAAGGGGCCTAGTTGCCCTTCAATTTTTTCGGTCACTTAAAAAGGCCACTATAACTTTTCTTTTCCGTTAGAATGAGCCCTCTCCCGACGTTATAGGCCACTGGGTCTATACGATCACCCCTGGTTAATAAACATGAACTGTTTGATTACCCATCAAAATCCAAACGGAGATCATTGAAATATTGATCGTTTTTTTTCTGAGTTACCAAAATTAATGTATTTATAAAACTTTATAGTTTCCCGAAATTTAATTAAACAAATAGAAAAGGTATCTCAACTAAAGTAAGGAGCAAGTTTAATACTTAAAACAAATATATATTACTCTGTATATAAGGGGACTGCCCCCTTCTCAACACCTTGCTTATTCAACAAAAGTTTTTTAGTGCTTTGAATTTTTTTTCCAGTTTCAGATTTTCTTTAAAAACTTGGATAAAAGACAAATTTCACAGTAAAGAGTAGGGATCTAAGGAGGAGACAGCCCCTTCATACAAAGAATAATCTATTCAATAGGTTTCAACTCTTTTCCTTGCTTTCAGTTGAAAAGCTCTTTTTTTATTTAATTTCTGATTGTTTTCCAAATCATACCCAGGCCTAACCAAGATACAATTTGAGGTACCGGTCCCTTAAATCCCTGGTTAATTGCTTTTAAAATGTGCAAATCAATAACTCTCCGTTGATTAGTACCGTCTTACGTTTAAATTTTTATTTTCAATTTTGAACAAAATCTTAGTAAAATTAAAAATTGGTGATGAATATTAATTTTGGTGAAAAGTCCTTGTTAATATTACTACTAAAGAATTTTAGTTGGATGAAAAGGAGTATTATTGTTTGTATGGATGGAAATTCTGTGAGACTTTTGATCTTCTACATAACTGAAGCCATCACAACCTCTACGATAGGATTTTCTTATCGATAAATACATTACATATATTTTTTTTAAATACATTGAAGTACTTCGTATAAATAGAAAAAGAAAAATATTACCATTTAAAATTGCTGAAAACTAAGTTCCTAGCAGTATTTGCCATGCCAAGGAGATTTCATGGCGGGGCTGATGATGACCTGCCTTGCCTTTTCCACCTCTGTGCTGGTAGATATGGGATTTAACATATTAGCTGTATAGAGAAACATTCTAATTAATTCCTACTCCCCCCTTCCTCTTTCAACGTTTATCTGAAGCCTCATGAAGAGTAAGTAGTTTGTCCATTAAAATGTACTTTTGAAGGAATCTACCCTACCCCAACCTAAACATTGACTCCCTCCCCCCTCATTATAGCTAGTACGCGTAATTACAGATCACCAAACGTAGCCTATTTCATTACAAATAGAGGGAATCAACTTGGTTGAATCCAGCATTACCACCGTTAGGCATTACTTCTTTTGCAACTCAGAAGCCAAAAATATAGTTATTGATACCTTTAAATCAATTAGCTTCTCAGGATTTTAAATTGATTGTGAATTAGTCCTGTTCGGGGTAAAGTCGTAGTTTTGTGCCCTAAACCGCCTAAACTGTCACCCAACCACCACTACTATTTTGGCGTTTGGCCCCCCAGGAAAATTTTCTGCCGAAGTCCTTGAAATCCTCCTCCTTCTTTCAGAGAGCTCATGTTTCAAAAGAATACTTGACAACTGTCACCACAGTAGCTTCTAAAATTCTAGTCTAGGTTCGATTTCCTATTCAACAGCAATAATCCCGCTTTGTATTGAGTACTGAGCACTGACATATTGAATCACCATGAAGATTAAAATTTGATGCACGTGAGCCTGAATGTTATTAAAGGTAATTTTAAACTACAGAATGTATCTAGATTAAAAGGTTATCAGAATTTTTCAAATAAAATATAAAACTAGACTTGTATTCATGAAGATGGTTCAAAAATAAGCTAAAAGAGGTTCACTTAATTTTTTTTCTATCGCTCCAATCAGCGGATAAAGAAGCTGAATTGTAGATCCTGAAGCTTCCACAAAAGCCTCACGCGCCTATTTAAGCTGACTGTTTAATTCTTTGACCTTCCCAAAATATATTTTTGAAATAATTTGTTCCTTTATGACTTTTTGTGAATTTATATGTCAGTTTGGAGAATAGTAACCGCTAGAAATAGGAGAGCATTCACCCTGTGTAGAAATTACAGCTCTACTGGCTTGCATTCCCATTACAACTAGTTTCCTATACCTAGGTTAGGTCTTGGACTTCAGACATGCTAAAAAACCATGGGAATAGCCAGATGGGGGAAGGGAGAATTCAGCAGATAACTGTCCAAGGGATTCTGTTTCCTTTTCCTTTTTGCTGTCTGAATCTATTTCAGGACGACTATAGGGAACAACTGAGAGCTCCCCCATTTCATTTTATTTGCATAAAGTACTTTTTATTTCGTGGTTTGGCTCTCCTGGTACTTAGCTCTTCATTTTTTCCTTTCTATGGTCCAGTGTTAAATTGTCCTCTTTTGGATGCCTTAATCTGGATATTAGACCAAAGCTCGAAAAGAGTGACACTAGTGCAAATATGGGACTTTTACCGATAAACTAATAGATCGCTCTGAAACGTGGCCAATGAATGTAATAAAATAGCTTTCCTTCAGCTGGTTGGACAGGAGGAAATATGGCACGCCTTGAAAAGCATGAGAGGGAACTCAGCACCGGGCATCGATGGAGTACCAACTAAGCTGTTGAAATGGTCAAGAGTATAGATACTGCCAGTGCTTGCATTGATATTCTCGTCAATTTTAAGTACACCTCTATGGCCGTAAAATTAGCAGATATCGATTATGATCCCACTATTTAAGAAAAGAGAAAGAAACCAGCACAAGAACTATAGGGGGATAAGTTTAAGAAGTTTTATCAGTAGGTTATTTTTTAGAGTGCTGTCTAATAGGATGGATAAATGGTTGCAATATAAAGGTAGATTAATTGAATATCAGGCAGGGTTTATGGAAAACTATAGTACAATTGATCAAATATTTTGTTTACAGGTTTTAGTTAGTAAATATACGAGGCATAGGGAAAAATAGGCTATATACGGCGTTTTTGGACATTAGGGGAGCATTTGATGAAGTTTCAAGGAGTATGTTGAAAGGGGTGTTGGTGAAATTAGGATTGCCAATTAGGTTAGCAGAAGTTATAATGAAAATGTATGAGGTGGTTAAAGTAGTAGTGAAGGTAGGTATTTCTTATTCTAGGCCAGATTTAAGTAATGTAGGCCTTAAACAGGGATGCACTCAATCACCGCGTTTGTTTTCTCTTTATATTAATGATATTGAGGAGTATTTTAGAAATAGAAATGTCCCTATGTTAAAATTAATTTCGCTGGAGCTGTTTTGTTTATTATTTGCAGATGACATAGTATTGCTTGCGAAATCGGCTCCGGATTTGCAAAAGATATTAGAGATTTTGGATAGTTATCTGGGAAGAAAAAAAATAGTTTTAAATATTGATAAATCAATTATATTAGTTTTTGGAAAAGAAGAAAGGGAAAAGAATAAGTTTTATTTTAAAGGGAAAGAGATGAAAGATGTTAAGGATTTTATTTATTTGGGATGTAAGTTCACATGTTCAGGGAGATGGAGTGATCAGGTGCAAATAGCGAGTTGGAAGGGTCAGAAGGCTTCATGGGCGTTATTGAAGAGTCCCCTTAGGCATAGGACATTTCAGGAGACTTTTAGGGCTAAGCGGGAAATTTAATAATCTGGTGTTAAAGGGTGATCTAGGATTGTTTTCATTGAGGGTAAAAAGATTGGTTAGAATGATAGGATACTGGGAAAAGGTGATTGGTTTACAGAATAATAGGTTAGTAAATGCAGCTTATCTGGAGGTGTTGTAGGATAGAAGGAAAAGTTCATGGGCTTCCCAAGTGAAATCAATCTTAAATAGTTGCGGGTTATCAGGTGTTTGGAATGAAGGGAAGGGGATAGGACTGGAAGTAGGAAATGTAGCAAAATTAGTAAAGGGTGTGCTTAAAGATCAGGAGATTCAGAAATGGCAGTGGGAAGTCGCAGCCTCGGTGTCCCTCGGCGTTTACCGGCAATGGAAGGAGGTCTGCGGATATGATATTTATTTTAAAGCGGGTTTAAATAGTGAAGAAATTAAGTGGTATATCAGGGAGGGGTAATTTTCTAGCACTTGGAGAAAGGAGGAAATATTTAGGGAGGGTAAGGGTAACGGACGGTCCTTACTCATGCCCTATGTGTGGAGAAAATGGTAAGGATCTGCTTCCCTTCATAGCCCTTTGTTCCGAATTACAGGATTTAAGGAAATAATTGTTTTTTGATAATGTGGGGACAAGTGAGTGGTTGGTTTCAGTAATGGGATCAAAAAATTATAGGAAAATAAGAATGATAGCAAAATATATAAAATTGGGTATGTCACATAGAGATAGATTTTTGTAAAGGGGGTCGGGTAAGTGTTGAAATTATTGTTGTATGTGTGTAAGTTGTTTTTTTGTTTGTTATTTTTTGTAGTCATGGCCCTTGATAGATGTAACATACATCTATCTATGTATGTAGTTTAAAGGTATTGTGGGCTTTATTATGTTTTTGTTTTAATTTTTAATTTTGCATTTTTATTGTTATGCAGGCTACTATACTATGCTATGGGTGTTATAATCATGTGCTATTATTTTGTGTGATTTTCCTTTTTTTTTGCCATGGCCCAAAGCGGCTTTTATTGCATAAAATATCTATCTATCTATCTATCTGACACTTCATCCACATCATCGTTTGCACCAATTCCATTACCTTTGCATGTTTTTTGAACCCATGGTAATTGACGTATACTTTGTAAGCTGATTCTTTTATCTTAATTGGGTCATTGTTGATGGCTTTTTATTAAGAAGTTCCCTAGTTTGTTTATTATCACGGTGTACAGTTTTGAGACAGAATCCGTTCTTTAGTAAAATTGGTGTTAGGCCTACGCTTTGCATTCATCACAATTTTAAGAAATCAAAATGGTGCACCACAAATATTTACTTCATTACTCCCAGACTAATTATCAGATTTTAAGAGTCACTTGCGCTTCAACTGTGTCCAAGAAGGTTTGCCGATTTCCTTCTTATTTTTTTATACAACAAAAACTCTTTGGCTTCATGAATAACTCATTCATAAGAAATAAGCACAAAAATAATGCCATCACCAAAATTAGTAGTCTTATGTATGATATAGAGCTATGTTTTGTCCCATTAAGAGGACTGGGCTATATTTGTGGGAGTAATGACCACTACGTATGTAATCAATGCTAAAAGACACATTGAGCCGTTTGCGTATATGTTCTGCGCAGTAATGAAATTAAACTATTAACTAACCGGCCTAACTGTGATGAAGCCCAACTTTATTGTCTAAAAATGTAAGAAAATTAGTTGATATAGTTATTTTTCAAATTGTCAAATTGGTATAATGAAATTTTTATTCCTAAACCGGCATAGATATAGGTATTGAAGACGCGTGATTTTTACACCACATGTGTTAAAAAAATCGCTGATTTCAAAAATGACCTTAAAAATTTTTTCACTCCCCTCCCCTCTCCAAAATCTGTTGTCCACCCCCGTGGACATCGGTTCCCAACGGAGTAAATCAGAGAGATAAGTCGACTATATAACACTTTTATTTTCATCGAGAAAAAGAAACAGGAAATTTATTTTCCATGGTTGTTTACTGGTGAAAACAAGAAAAGCAGTTTCTGTCACCAACAAGACATAGAAACACTTTGCATTCAACACACCACCACCTCGTCTTCATTGAGCAACCAGGAAGGCGGCACCTTTTCGCGTTCTTTAGGTCGTGGTATTCGGGTAAGTGAATGGCCCCTCTAACTCTCTCAGGCGGCAATGGTCGGCGCTTTTTGAAATCACCAGCCGACGCTACTTCACAATCGTCATTTTCCTCGACATACTGCTCCGGTTTCGGCCGACAGAGAAGGTGCTCTGCAACGTGAAAACGATATAAGATGAGCTTGTTCAAGCTTGGCCTGCTATTTTCTTCATGAGCCTGCATCTCGATGAAAGCGTTTGAGCATGCAGCATCAATGAAATGATGAAGGAACCTTACGGTCCATTTTCTAGTTCTGTAAGCGAATCGGTAATAACTGATCATACGGTCAGCCATGTCCACTCCACCCATGTACTTGTTGTAGTCAGCTACAGACCTTGGGCAAGAGATTGTGATCTGCTTCCTCTGCTTTTTGTCCCATCTTTCCACTATTGTCTCTTCTTCTACTGCCCTGCAATTCGAGCCTAGTGTCACAATTCTTGTATCAAACCATTCCGTGATGGCTAGCTTGCGATCTTCTCGCACAAATGCAACGCTCGACCCTCTCCCTTTCTTCTTCATTTCTTTCTCTGGCTTCAGAGGTACGGTCTCCCTTCCAAATCTATTTCGCATGACTGTGCCAGTTGCATTTATCTGCATTTCGCACAGAAGGTCGAGTAATTTTGTCGAGTTGAAAAATCGATCAAAGTAGAGGCAAGATCCGGGTGGGAGGGTTTGAGATAGCCTGAGTACGATTCCAGCTGCAAGGCCATGGCATCGCATATTTTCAGGAAGCGTAGTAGCACCCTGATAAATCTCGAAGTCAAGTATGAGGCCTTTCGGATTAGCCAAGACAAAGTTTTTGAGGCCGACGGGATTTGGCTTATTGGGTACATACTGCCTCAACGACGTTTTGCCATAAAATGGGATCATCTGCTCATCAATTGAACAATTTTTGTCCCTCGGGAAAGAAAGGCAAACGGTACGGAAAAGGTCGATAATTGACTGAACTCTCCACAACCGATTGTTCTTCTTAATGTCGTCGGAAATTTCTTCATCTACAACAAATTTCAGATTGCTTCTTAGAGTGAAGAAACGGTTTTTCCCAATATTTTCTGCTATCTGGTTTACACGGTACTGCGCCTTCCAGTACATTTCGATTTGAGGATATTTGAGATTGCCCATCAATATTACAACTCCGAAAAATGTCTTTAGTTCGTCAGCAGTGACATTCAGGCTCTTGTTGAATTTTTTTTGATAGGTGTAGTTTGTGGCATATGCTGTCTCATCGAAAAAAGACTGGGGGAAGTACTGTGCGAAAAACTCTTCCGGTTTCCAATCAGAATGATCAGTAAAGATAACTTCATCTCTTACTGGACCCAAGTGAATCTCAAACCTCGTGCTTTCCCTCCATTTCATCAATTTTGGTCGTTTCATAGGTCGCTGCGATATCCGAGCCCGCTCGGCTAGAGGTATGTCATCTTCAAAATCAGACTCCAGTTCAGATACTTCCTCGTCGATGATACTTTCGTCGCCTGGAAGGAAGGCGCTGTTCGGATCTTCATCTTCACTTGTATCTTCAAGTTCTATATCGTGGGGCTCAAAGAGGTCATCATCACTTTCATCTGCAGAAAGGTCCTCAACATCACTAGCGTCGATGATTGCCAGGGCATCAGACACGGTAACTACAAGAGAAAACATGGTTTTCAACTTTTGAAGGTGACCATAAGTGAAAGTTAAGAAAAGACATTAAAATAGGAAGTTCTTCTGTTCTGAGAGATAAGAGATAAGAGATATTTATTTCAAAAAAATCGCTATCACAAGCCCACAAAGGGCCGAATTCGGAGTTTGGAGTCAACAACAAATAAATGGTTACCCTGCAAATGCAAAGAACAACAACGAAATAGAGAAAACCATAATGAACATCATTTAAAAGTCAATAATTAAAACTTTAAAAAGTCAATTAAAAAATTAAAAAAAACAAAAATTTGTCAAACTAAACTTAGAGCGAGACATAAATGCATTAAAAACTGGTCAAACTAAACTTAGCACAAAACATAAATGCATTTAAATTAAAAGGGATACTAAGAAAGTGTCAGCAATTAAACTACAGTAAATCAATAAAAGAGTTAAAGACAATAAAAGCTGGTCAAGAAAGGGGGGGGGCGAGCAAAAGAGCGCAAGAACCTGGGCAGTACCATCAGCTAATAAACAACAAAAGAGGGCAAAAAAGAAACTATTGAGGCATTTTATTCATTTTCTCTGTAATGAAGGGGATAAAAGTTCTTTCGTATCTGGAATTAACGCAGCGAATGGGGGACAAAGCAGGGATGGGCTCAGAAACAGCTCGAGGCGGCCGTATTCTGGATGGGGAGTGACGTTTGGGGAAAATACTTGCCGTCCGAGGGTTTGTTATGGCATTTTTTGCAAAACGGAGGCACAACGAAACCCTCCTTTGCTCCAGGGTTTTCAGACTAGCTTTTTTTAGGAGCAGAGAGTAAGGCACCTTGCCTTCTTTGAAAATTATTCGCAAGGCCCTTTTTTGAATTGATTCGAAATCATGGCTCTTTCTCTCATTTTTCGTTCATTTAGCTCAAAACTAATTGGTAGTTTCGGTGTTGATTGGGGGAATGGTGCGATTGAGGATTCTCAAATACTATCGTATTTTAACAGACAAAGGGCTGGGCACATGTAGCTGATTTTGGGAACTGATTTCCAAATCAGTGCCGATTTTAAAAGAAATCGGCGTCAATTTGAGCTTGAAAAATGTTCTAGTTTTCGGCGCCGATTTACAAAATCAACGCCGATTTAAAAAATCAGCGCCGATTTTCATCATGATCATCACGAAAAATAGATATACAAATAAATAGTCAGCCAGAGATTTCTATGGTGAAAACCCCGCTACTGAGCTGAGAAATAAACTGAGAACTAAGCTGAGATCAATCATGCAACTATCAATAAACTCCAGATGACTATTTGTGTCCATGATTTTTTGTTTTGAAAATCTCTCGCAATAAATTTTTCTTTCAACAAATTTTTCTTACCGCTATCGTTTGTCCACTGATGCTGAAATCGGTTCCCAAAATCAGCTACGACTGCCAAGTCCTTAAGCAAATTATAAGTCACAAGTTTCTCTTCCGAAAATCCAATTCAAAATTTTACACTTACACTGGTTTCTTCGTTAGCTAAATTTATCAGTTGTTCACCTATGCAACAATTTATCCTAGTCCGGAAGAAAAATTCAAAGACAAACCAACAACTTATTCAGGATAAAACTAAAGAGTATGGGAAACTATACTTCCCTTATGCCCGTGCCACATCATAGTCACATCTATCGATAAAGAAAGCCAAATATCATGAATGGTATGACAATATCCTTGATTTTAGCGTCACACTTGTATTTAAAAAGCAAAAAAATTTAAATTGCAAGAAATTAGTTTAAATAGTTTCCTCCAACAGTAATTTGTGTCCTCTGTTAATACTAAGTCTTTTTAACCTTTGCCAGATTCCTCTTCCAGATATAAAAACCGCTGTTCTAACTTTCCGTAATTACTAGTTTCAAAAAGTATGCCTTAAACGTTGACTCTGATTGGTCAGTCAAAAAATGTATGCTTGACAAGTTGAACAATGTTCAACTCGAGAAATTACGAACGGCAAACATAATTGGCGCTGTAGTCCGTGCGTAATTATGATTTTATCGACAAGTGTGACTATAGAATGTGGCACGGACGTTACTCTTCCCATACTTACTAGTTTCCCATACTTTTGGATAAAACAATTGGCCCGTTTTTTAGCACTAAGATCTTACATCTTTCTGCAAAGATTATCGTTTTTTAACTCATCTTTGTTCTAAGATCTTACAGCTCACTGATGTTAGCAAAAAGTGTGAAGACCGCCACTGTTTTGCCATATAGAACAATGATGAGAGAACTTTGATGATCTACTCATCATTGTTCTCAGACCGCTGATCAGAGCAGAATGATGAAAGACGTTTGCACAAAAACGACCAAAGATGTAAGATCTTTGCTCAAAGATTTCACTTTTAAGCGTTTTCTGACAAAAGATGTAGCCTAAGATCTTAGCACATTGATGAGTGAAAAAACTGGCCTAATACCACGGACCGCGTGGTTTTGTGTGGTTTACGGATAACTGTCAACCATGCAAATGATAATTTAAATTTTCAAAAACTTACTATGTGACTAGGCGAACATTACAATATTTAGTTTGGGTATATCCATGCAAATGGTAATTCTGATTAGTGAAAACTAAAAAAAAACTATTGAATAAAATTAAAAATGACAGTAATGGAGCTTCAAATAGGGTAATATTCTTCAAGCTCTGTATCAAGGCTTAAATTATTGAAAAGTTCAGAGCCTAGACTAGGATAAATCTTCATAGCCTATACACAGAAGTCAGACATCTGGTCACAGTCTCAACAGTTAATTTTCTCAATAAGTTCTCATTTCCCTTAAAGTCTGTCGTACAATACTTTCCCGCCCTTGTGGAGACAACCTGCTTTTTGCTTGGCCTTAGTCTGTATAATAGCCTACTACCTACAAGGGGGATTTTTTGGTAAATTTTTACCAAATCATAGTATTGACTTATGAATAAAGTGGATATCCCACTAAACACCCTTTTTTATGCTCTTTCCAAATATAATAATCATTTTTGTCAGAAATAAATTTTACCCCCACCCCTATATACCAATTCAAGGTATATATTAGCACATTAGGGGGGTGGAGGTAAAGTTTAAACTTACCTCCCATTTACATCAGAAATAAAATTACCCCCCCCCCCCTAATATGCAAATAGCCTATATACCCTGAATTGGTATATACAGGGGTGGGGGTAAAATTCATTTAGGACAAAAATTATATTTGGAAAAAGCATAAAAAAAGGCATTGAGTGGTATATTCACTTTATTTGTAAGTAAATAATATGATTTGGTAAAAATTTACCAATTTCTTTACTTGCCTATTAGATTTGTCTAAATTTCCAGTAATAGCCACTATTGTCTCTGGTAAATTTCTACCAAATCATATTATTGACTTACACATAAAGTGAATATACCACTCAATGCCTTTTTGCTGATGCCAATGCTGATGCCTTTTTATGCTGATTACAAATATAACAATCATTTCTATTAGAAATGAATTTCAGCCCCCCCCCCTATATATACCAATTCAGGGTATATATTTCTACATTAGGGGGGTGAAGGCAAATTTTTTTTCTGATGTAAATGGGAGGTAAGTTTAAACTTTACCCCCACCCCCTAATGTAGAAATATATACCCTGAGTTGGCATATATAGGGAGGGTGGGCTGAAATTCATTTCCAATAGAAATGATTATTATATTCATAATCAGCATAAAAAAGGCATCAAATGGTGTATTCACTTTATTCCTAACTCAATAATATGATTTGGTAGAAATTTACCTTGTCTCTTGACTCTGCTAAAGGAACATAGTAGTAGTCTGGAAGTATTGCTCTTAACACCATGATAAAATAAAAGTAGCATCAATTGATCCTTTATTTCATTGTCCTTTTTAATATAGTAGTTGCTTTAGCCTACTGATATTGTTTCTCCTCACTTGATGGTTCCATTTATAGTACTAATAATATATTTCTTCTTTAATTTCATTTAATCATGTGTTGTCTGTGAAAACATGTTTTCCCATAGTCTGGAATCTATCTTTGTCTGTGATTAAATAAAAAAAAAATATGTTTTTTAAACTGAAAGTAAGGGTCAACATTAAAACTTAAAGTAAACTGAAATTATTCTGTATATGAAAGAGGCTGTTCTTTCCTCAAAACCATGTTCTTTATGCTTAAGTTTTTTATTGTTTTAAAAGTAGAGTTGTAAAAAAGAGTCAAACTTTAGCATAAAGGGCAAGGCATTGGTGAGGGGACAACCACTTTCATATATGGAATAATTTCTGTTTGTTTTAGGTTTTAATGTTGCTCCTTACTTTCAGTTAAGAAAAATTGTTTTTTATATTTAATTTCTGAAAATTTTTCAACTAATACAGGTTTGATTTTGGCTCACTGTACATAAAAATAAAAACAAAATTTACATATTAATTTTGGCAGATTTGAAGAGTTGCCCCTCCTCAATACCTGCTCTTTATGCTAAAGTTGTTAGCACTTAAAAAAAAACTTCCTATTCTAATTAAATGGCCCCTGTGTTTCAATTTTAGTAAACAGTCAAACTTTAGTGTAAAGAGTAAGGTATTGAGGAGGGGACAACCCTTCATATATGCCAAAAAATGGCAACCATTCAACCATTCTCTTTGCCAAAAAAATTGGCAAAGAGAATGTAACACTATTAAAAATAATTTTGTATAGTAATTCTGTCAAAACCCCCCAGTGTATTATTTCCCCTAGGATATTCACTCCCCAAGGAAGATTCTACCCATAATTTCTGTGTATTTTTCAAGTAATGCTGGTAAGTATGGCTCACCCTTTATGAAAATATACCCCTCCCCCTCATGGAAGACTCCTCTGTTGAAATTTCATCCAACATAAAGTGCACCCCTCCCCCCATCAAACTCCCTCTGGTTAGTTCCTTCCTTACTGAGAATCCTCCCTCTCTGTAAAATTTCTTGTGGACAATTCACCCTGAATGGTTCTCCTTAGCATTTTTTCATTGGAATAAGACTTCAGTGTCTAATTGGTTTCTTGATCATTCCAGGAATGACCCTTTCTGTGGAAACTATTCCCAGAAACAAAACACATGGAAAAAAGCCCCTGGATAATTTCCCTGGAACATCTCCATAGAAAAATTTGGCAAAGAGAATGTAAGACAATTAAAAAGAATTTTGTATAGTAATTCTGTCAAAACCCCTCAGTGTATTATTTCCCCTAAAATATTCCCTCCCCAAGGAAGATTCTCCCCATAGAAATCCACCCCAAGCACCCCCCCCCCCCAAAAAAAAATGGTTGTATACTTCTCAATAATAAATACTATGTGTAAACACTGGGCAAAGCTCACAACTTGCTGCCTTTCCCCTGAGGACTGTGGGGGGTCATTTTACAACAAAAGACATAGTTATTAGATTTTTCAACTATGCTAAACAAAATGGCTATCTCAAAATTTTGATTGGGTGACTTTGGGAAACAATCAGCATGGGAGGGAGCCTAGTTGCCCTCCAATTTTTTGGTCACTTAAAAAGGGCACTAGAACTTTTGATTTCCATTTGAATGAGCCCTCTTGTGATATTCTAGCAGCATGACAAGGATTGAAACCCTTAACTGGCTCCAAGCTACAATTTAAGGGTGAAACAATGTAAAATATTTACTTATAAAAACACTAAAAGCACATTGCTTCTTATTAGTTTAGTTATTACTCATTTCTTCTTATTAATTTAACAGTAAATAAGCAGTGGGAAGAAAAGAGTTAGGTGAATTTGCAGAATAACAGCTCTTCAGAAGGAGACATGCTTAAACAAGAAGAGGCATTTTAGTGATAATTTTAAGCTTTTTATGGTTAAAGCTGTGTTTGTGACAGTTCCCCCTCCCCCCTTGATAGGCCCAATACATACCCCCAGGCAACAGGGGTGCAGCCAGAAAAGTCTTATGGGGGGGGTGAGGGATTAATTTTTTTTAGGTTAAACAGAGATAACCTTCCTTGGCATAATACAGATTTACCTATGTCTTTTGCTCAACTGATGTATTATGTAGGCTATACTCCATATTGAGGAAACTTGAATTTTGCATATAATTTAAATCTGCAACAAATTATGAAAGGGCAGTTTTTAGGCACATGAAGCTGTAGGTTGATGACAAAAAAAATTGTTTTTTGCAAAGAAATGCTGACTCTTTGTAATTTTTCAGATATGTTGGGATTAGTTTTGCTGCTAAAGTACAAAGTAAAGCATTTACCACAGGCAAGAGGTGCCTGTGGTAATTGAAGACTGTATTCTTTTTTTTGGTTAGAATTTGGTGTCACAGAATTCACAGAATTTTGATTCTCACTTTCTTCTAGGCTGGTTTGTAATAGACACTAGAAAGGTGATATTATGTTCAGTTGTAATTCAAACTTTTGGGCAAAAGCCTGGTTAGAGTTTCCAAGGAAAGGAATGAACAATGACCTTTTGAAGTTTTCCTCAACTGAGACAGCTAGAATTGTATGTCTCATTGTTTGCTGCTCTGTTGTTCTTAAACTCAATATAGGGATCTCCAAATATTCTTGCTAGATTTCTTAAAAATAAGTAAAAACGTGACACCTGCCTTATTTTGGGCCTCTTCTAACTTCATTTTTAGAGCTATTGCAGACTTATTGCATGAAAAAATTGAAAGATTCTTGGCAAAGTCAGTCAAAAGAATGAGAAACATTCTTTTTCTGCAAGCACAAACTTTATGGCAAAGTCAAGGAGGACATATACTTGATAATAAAGAGAGGCTCACTAGAAAGTCAAATTTTTCTATCACACTTTAAAGAAGCTGAGCCTCAATGGCAAATTTCTTGTCAACGTAGGATTTGATTACATCTAAAGCTTATAATTTTGGGCAAATTAACTCCACAAATGGTTGCACAGAGCAGTGGCATTCAATGCAACAAGTTGGGCACATTTTCTTTAGCTTTTTTTTCTTCTGTTGTCATGTGTGCACACATGTATTCAAAATGTGCAGTAAGGACTGCTGGCCTTTTTTGGATATTAACTGTAAATACTTTCCATTCTAGTCATACATTTTGCACACCCTGAACAGAACATCCTTCAGAAACATTGGGTTTAAGCAGTGTTACCTGCAATGTACATACACAGCTTTAGGATACTTTTCCTTTATAAGTGCTTGAACTACCTTAATATGTCTGCTCATTACAGCTGTACCATCATATCCTTGACATACTGTGAATTGGGGTTGAAGAGCAAGATCATTTGTAGTTTTTCATATTACATCTTCCAATCCCTTTTCAGATATATTGGTAACAGGAATGAATTGGAAGAGCTCTTGGTGAACTTTTGTATTTTTGATGAACCTAACACAAAAAATCAATTAGGCACTACATCTGTTATTTCCTCAACAAGTTTTGTTGACCTTTGTTCTGTTTTATCTTGTATTGATAAGTCATGTAATTTTGCTCATTCATGATCAGGGGTGGAGGGTAGGTTTAAAACCCAACTTTTTTTTAGGGTGGTGCCAAAAGTATTCACGACCCCCTCCTCCCCTAGATCGTGTTCTATTTAACTTTCAGCCTTATCCCCCTGTGTGCCCGATGCAGAGCAGTATACCCCAGGAACCCATCCCTCAAAACAATCCTTCACCTCAAATACTTATGCATGTCCAGTCAACCCAACCCCCAAAATCACTTTACTCAATTTGGACCATCCCCAAACCCCCCTTACTCACAGTCCTCCCAAAAATTCCCTTCCATTCGACTCCATTCCTCTCCGTGCGTCCAAGAAGTTATCAAATGGTTCTGGACTCCACCAATTGTTTGCCAAAAAACCCAACCCCTCCCTTCTCAGACACCCTCCACCATACTTCCCTCCTTCAGCATCATCTTGCCTTCCTATCTCCCCATATAAAGAACACTCCCAATTTGACTTATTCCGGATCACCAGGACACCTTTCCCCCATTCCTTGCACTTTATCCCCCCTGGATACCCTACCAGTGTGACTCTAGTTTGAGAATTCCCACATGTGAAAATTATTCTGTAATAAATAGGCCTAGTCCGCCCTAAAAATTATCTGCTCCATCCCAATGCCCAGTTGAAGCTTCACTCTTAAAGTTCAACCATAGACCAGTTAACAGACGGCTAAACGGGATTAGAAATAATATTATTCACCATGGTGAACAACAATTTGTTGATAAAAAAAAAAGCTGAAGAGCTAGAAGATGTGGCACAAAAAGGTGACGTCATGTCTCTTTTCAAGCTTGTCAGAGATCTTAGCGATGGGAAACCCGTAGTTAAAACCATCTCTGACGAAGTGCTAGAAGACGAAAACGCACAACTTGATTGATGGAGGGAGCACTTTGCAAAGCTATTAAACGCTGAAAGGGTCGTCGTCGACCCCAACCTAACTACATCCACTCAACAAACAACATATAAAAATCTACCAGAGCCTGATCCTGCCTCAGTAGAAGAGATACAAAATGCCCTGCAGAGAATGAAGAACGAAAAGGCACCAGGAACCTGCGGGATCACCATCAAGCTCATAAATTTCGCAGGACTGGCAATGCTACTTGGCTGCACATGTTGTTCTGCTTTGTCTGGTCAACTGAATTGATACATGAAGAATGGAAGGAAGGGATAATCCTTCCTCTATGGAAGCAGAAAGGTAGCCACAGCAATTGCTTGAATTACAGAGGAATCACTCTCCTGTCTGTGCCTGGCAAACTATTCACCATGGTGTTGCTTAATAAGAGTATCTTGTTAACTACAAGCACTCAACACAAGGTTGAGTCTATAAGCACGGCGGTGAATGTAAATTTCATGTGGTGCAACTGCCTTAATACCAGCTTGCATACCTGAATGCGGCTGCTCATGACACTGGATTGATATTTTCATAGAAAAATAAAAAAACAACAAATTTGCCCCTCTTCTGGTTGTCAAACAGTAAATTCCCCCCCCCATCCAAAATTTTCTTGAACTGACACCAATTGGTAGATCTCCTATTTGTTTTTGTTTTGTTTTTTTCATGTTTTTCTTGCCTTTTTTTTAAGTGAAGTAGAATTGTGAAGTAGAAATATTGATCTTTGATTGTTGGTACAATTTCTTTTTAACTGTCCTATTAACAAATCTTGTGCTTTTTTCATATTCTCATTTTGTTATAATCTTGGGTATGTAAGATTAGGTACTGTCCTTCAAGATTTTTATTGATTCTTTGAATTGTCCTTTTATAAAATATATTTTTTCTTATCTGTCCTGAAATCATAAAAAAAAATTACTGGTCTGAAATTCTCACTTTGACTCTCTCAAAATTCAAGAAGCTAAATTTCAAGACAATTCAATGCAATTCAGAACAGATTCAAGAACACATTCAAAGAAATAAAGAGTACATAATACATATATACAGAGGGGCTCACTGCCCCAGAATCGCATAACTGACATGTATAATATTGTTACAGATCCTGGGTCGCTTTGTTTTATGGTAATGAAAGTCGGGCACCGTGGCTTTTACAACCTGACAATAAAAATGTGTCATGAAATATGAAATAGGAATAATAAATAGATATGTTCGGGAATGAAGGTCATACTAGATTGTTGTGATGTACAGCTCTATTAGAAACAGATTTGTTTTAATTGGAAACACAATTTTTTCACACTTAAGATTAAAAAAATATAATTGTGACTACTGATTTGGGGCCCCTCCTAAAATTCGAGGGGGGGCTATAGCCCCAGCCATCCCCTCCCAAATGATGCCCCTGCTTACATTAGAGATTGCCTTGATTGTTTTTTCCAAAACAAAGGACTATACTGCTATTTATTTGCTTAAGATGAACGTATGTAGAATTTTGTTTTTATTAGATAGAATGTCTTAGTGATTACAGCAGTAAAAAAAAAAACCTATTTTTTTTATACTTCCCGGAACAGAGTTAAAAGACCAGAAATGAATTGTTCTAGTGTCCATTTTGCAGACACTGGTTTGGACTTAAATTTGACTCATCTCTGTCTCTTTGACTCAGGCATATTGGAAAAAATTAAACACTGGTGTTTATAGAGAGAGAAAAAGAGGGGAGGGGAGGAGCATTGTTCTGGTATCCTCTATTCTACATAATTTTCTGCTATGGAGCATTATCTTTAGATGCTTCCTTAAGAAACAGAGGTTTTTAATAGATCTTTTAACAGTTATTCCAAATTTACTAATTAATATCATCACAAATGTAACCAAGACCCCACAATTGCGCCAGGTGTAGCCCTAGGCTATATACAAATCTTTCCTGATTTTACTGGTTCGAATTACTTTTATAAGGTACTTATTTGCTATTAATAGTTGGTCCATAATGTCAAATAAAACCAATTTGAACAAAAAAAGAACAAAGTCTTGTACATAGCCAACGGGTATATCGGATCCATTAGGGGTGCTGGAGTAAATTTGCAGGGATATCAAATAGTATATTTGGAATCTGTATTAAAAGGCGCATTTAGTTGTAGCTAGCAAAGTAATTGAGAAAACTATGTCATCAGTAACCCACTCATCACCAGCGCAAATTACTGAAAAATTGAAAAAATTTGGTGGTAGGTAGCACACCAGTAAAAGAGTGCTAGTAAAAAATAACCGTGCCATTAACAGATACATTTCTTTATATCACATAAGGGGGGGGGGCTCTCTAGACCTTTTTCACACTCATTTTTCCTGGCTTAAATATTACTGAAAATTGGACATAAAAAGCATCTTTTTACCCCATGGGCATTGATTTGACAAAAGATTTAGGGTAAAAGCCTTAGAACTTGGAGAATTTTTAGTCTTGGAGAAATATTTTGGGCAGAACTCTAGACAATGGGATTTTTGATACATTGTAAAGTAGTTGTATTGGTAGAATAAAAATTTAAGGGATGAATTTGGAGCAGTAATTCTGCTATGGGAAGGTGCTTTCAAGATAATATGTTTACTCCTCTCCTATTTCTGGGGCTTAGAAAATTCAATAGAAGAAAGGTCTTACCTAGCTTAACCTTCGGTAAAAATAATGTGTTTTTCATTGATTTTGGTTTCATTCTATTATTTTTGTACTCAAGAGATAAAAAAACAATGCTGACGATTTGAGCAGAAATTTAGGCTGTTTTAGATTTTCTCAGATTAGTTAGTTAGTTGTTAGTAATAGTAGTAGGTGCATGAATTTTCGTGATCCTAGTTTTTAAGTTTCTAAAGAGTTTTAGAAAATATGTGTTAAATCTGCACTTTCTCAATACGAGCTAACTAGCTAGTTTGGCAGCGCATTACAAACAAGTTTGCATTGACACAGCCCTGTTTGCCTCGCAAACAGATCTTGTGAGAAGATATATCGACTCTTTAGGCAATAGGCCAAAGGATCTCTCAGAACTTCACATTTTTGTAAAGGCAATGTTGATAGCATATTCTGAACTTTTGAAAATTATACACATCTTCATTACTCTCTGTCACAACGGCTTGTAATGAGAATCTTTTCTAAATTAAGCCTGATTAAAACCTATTTGAGATCAACAATGGGTGACGAAAGGCTCAGTGATCTGATGTTGGTGTTTAGTGAAACAAAAAATTGTGTCAAATCATTGGATTTCGAGGCTATGGTTGGTATTTTTGGAAGAATGAGACCTTGTTGGTTCCCATATTTGCAATAAAACTGTGAATTACTTTCCAACTTAAGTTCTCTGTATTTATTAAAAACTTTTAAATTGCTTCTTACTATTATTAGTTGATTTTGGAAGAGGCAACCACTGCGAAGGAACGTTGCTCTTAAACAACTCTGAGCCAGCCACTTTGGAGGGCCCACAGAGGTTGCTTAGCCCCCCCCCCCCTTAGTTCAGAATGAAATGACGCCACTGAATGTAAGCACTGCAGATATAGGTGTACACCACTGATTCTCAAAAAAGGTCCATGAAGCAAGGTTTCTGAAAAACTATGTCGATGAAAAGCCACTTTTAATTGTAACATAAGAAATCGGTACTAATCATATATGGGATTGTCTTATGTATTTGACATTTCAATCTACAGTAATTCTGCTTCAAATAACATATTTTTTATAGGAAAGTATTAATTGAAATAAAGGTTCTATTGTATTACAAATGAAGCATAACGATTTTGTAAGAGAAAGAAACCTTGAGAACCATTGGTTTTGAGAAAGTTTGACCATTAGACAAATTTTCCGTCCTGTGTGAAGTTATGGCTTCAAAGGTTAAGTGTTTTGTCTGAGGACTTAACACTTTTGTATTATAGTTCCCTGATATAAAATGAAGTGGGCTTTATGATTGACCAACGTCTTTCCACTATACTGCAGTGCACTGTTCCAGCAAATTGCAGGAGGTGAGGGAGAGGGATTCAGAAATAAAAATTATTGTTGTGGTTCCTAGCAATGAAGAACATTCTTCAAAAGATAACAAACTAAAAGGTTAAAACCAAGGTAATATCCACTTGGTTTGAAGGTATGCCTTTTTTTTCGGATTCCCAACTAACTAGCCTATTTCTTTTTCAGTCCATTGGGGCAAATTGGAAGCCCTTTGCCAGCAAAAATTGTGACAGCCTTGTGAACATATGCTTTTCCTACTATTTTGTCTGTTTGAACAGAAAAGAAACCCCTTTGAAGTTTGACGTAAGCCAGACCCTGTTTTTCTTAACACACAAGAATGTGGGTCTTTTTGTCTTTAGGCAAATAAATGACACTTCTTATCTTGAATAAAGCTTCAGAGTGGGTCTCTTTATCTCACCAAAAGTTTCTCCTAAACATGTTTCCTTACCTAAAAAAAGGATACCCTAAGAGTGAATTCTTTACCTCAAATACACGTTCAAGACTGAGACCCCTCATATATTAAGACATGAGAATATTGTTTCAGAATTTAGATCTTCTTTTTATTGAAAGCAGTACTATCTAAAAAAAATTATTAGTATTATTTGCAGTAAGCCTCCTTTTCTCTGTACTGTAGCGCAAAGCATTATTTCAATCCTTCCAACTTAAAAATTAGAGTATATAAGCTTGATTCTGAATTATATTTTTTTTTAATTAGCAGCCTGCTCCGACAGAGCCACACGTGTAGGATGGGGCTGGAAAATACCTTCTTTGGCCCCACAGACATTTTCAAGTTGAAAATGTCAGTTTCCTGAAAGAGGTTAAGTGCATGTGAGTAAATAAAAAAAAAACCTTCCACGTCTTAATTAAGGGTGTGGGTTGATTTGTGAAGGTGTAATTTAGCTGCACCAATAACTTTTCAAGACACCAAAAAAACTTATAATCTCCGATGTTACCCCTGGGAGAAGATGCTCAGTGAGTCTTGACTGCAGCCTTATCTTGCTTGAGTTGCTTGTTTGGCACTACTGGCTTGGTCAGACCACCCTTGGGTTTTTTGCCATGTTTGTCAGTATCCTGTCATAACAAATATTTTTCTTTTTTTTTCAGGCAGTAAGTGTAACAGACCAGATTTTATATTCTGAAAAATACTCGGATGATTTATACGAATACAGGTAAAGAAATATGGAGCTCAAGGCCTCTCTCCCTCTCTCTCTCTCTCTCTCTCTCTCTCTCTCTCTCTCTCTCTCTCTCTCTCTCTCTCTCTCTCTCTCTCTCTCTCTCTCTGTCTTTCTTGTTCCCTCTCTTCCTCATCATGCTAATTCTGTGTAATCTAATTATAATGCTATTCTACTGGAAACTGCAAAAGGTTTGCTACAAATTGATAGGGAATCTTGAACGTCTCAATAGTTCTAAAAACTAACGAGAGGCTACTTTAAAATAAAGACAAATATAATCTTATGCTAATTTTTAAACAAAGTGCTGTCTATTCAATTTACCTATAACATAAATAATACATCTCCTGTGTTCGCAAGTTTTTCAATCAAAGAGGGTAACACCACAGGGAACTCTCAAAGCTGTCAAATTACTCAAGTGATATTTCCTTTGAGCTGATTTTCATCATTTTCATAGCGAGTATGCTATAAAATTTTTATGGACTACCCTTTCGGGAACTTTAAACCAAACATTCACTCCATTTAATCAAAAGACAAAATCTACAATTTCTAACAATTTGCGGGAAAGTTGGTGGTTCTGTCATTTAATCAGATCTCTCATCCAAGCTCTACAAGTTATGGCAAGACCATACAATCTATCAATCATATCAATTCTATAGAGTTTAGCCACACAAAGTAAAAAAGTTTATAATGGATGAGATAAGGCGATTCTTGAAGCTACCACATCCCCTTAAAAGAAGGGCAAGGTTCTTGAGGCTATCATTCGCCTGATGAAACTGATTCAAATACCCTTCAAGTGTAAAAATATAATTGGAATAAAACAATATTATGCTTTTCACAGCCTCCTGTCCTCCCTTCCAACAAAGAAATGTTAACACGAAAAATAGACTGGTCACAAAAGGGCTTAATTAGATAACACATAGTAATATTGAACTTGAAAACTATTTTGGTCATTGCAAGTATTTCTTGTTTTAGGTATGTTTTATTTATTATTCCGAGATGGTTTCCCCCATCCCAGAAACCCCAACCACCAGCTTCAAACCGGCTTGGCCAGGCAACACTTGTCTCTAAAAGAGAGGGTAGTCACCCACCAATCGTCAGCCATTTATAGGAAGAGGGTATTTGATCTTCAGAACGGGTACTAGCAAGATAACTTCTTTCTACTGCCTCGGATTGCTCCTCAAAGTGTCTTTACTTGCGCGATGGTCGGTACTTCATATATCCTGGGGTATTTACCTTCGAAGTGGGATTGGCAGCCATTACTTGTCAGACACTGGAGAGGATGCCCAGTGAACAGAATTAGAAGTATTAGGCCACTATTTATGCCCACTACTCTCAGGGGCACCGCAAGAAGTATACACACGCTACACTTCACTAATGATGCAACTATTTACAATTTATTTTGTTTTCTTTTTACCATTAGTTCAAAATCAGTAAATCATATGCATCGTTAGTAGAATCATAGACACAAGATAAAGGAAATTTTAACAAAATACACCCATAACAGTGAAAAAAAAATCCTCAATTGACTAGTTGAATCGCTTTGCATAAATTTAGGAGTTGTCAGTACTTTTCAGACAAAACTGTTCACTTCATTTAATTAGCCTTTTTTCTTTTTTTTGTGCAGAAACCTTTGGCTAAAGAAACTTTATTCAATTAGGAAAATCATGTATTAAAATCTTGCTGCAATAAACTTTATTTTCAAAAGAATACTTTGCCCATCCAGTGCATCAACAGATGGCGTCATTAAATATTGAATATATACAGTTACTCTCGTAGAAGCCACAGCCTGGTGTTTACAGTCACGTATCAAAAATCGGTCTAACTGTTTGTAATTGTCGCATTATTGCTGCTCATTTGGATTCTCGACCATTACTTTGGTGTACAACTGAGTAAAAAAAAACAACGAAATTCCTGGTAGTGCTCGCCTCTCCTCGGTAAAATTCTTGGCGGCGTCCATGCCACTTTCTTCAAACATCTTCTTATATTTTCGCCTCATTTGAGGATGTTTTGCGTTTGGTTTGACCCCAAGTGAATTTCTAAAGATCCTAATTTTGCGGCCCATCACCTATAAAACCTGACTTAATCATCTTAAGGTTTTTTTCTCATAAACATATAACTGGGATCGAGTCACATTTTGTTCGGCCTCTTGTTTGGTATACTGTCATTCTAATGAGTACCTAGAACTATCCTTAGACGACGTGTGGGAAATATCTACCATACATTGCTCAGCTTTTTTAAATGCCTGCATTTCAGAGCCATACTCAAAAAACTGCCATTGCCACAGTTTCTAATAGCCAAATCTTTGTTCTTAAAGTTATATTCCAATTCTGGACAACTGTAGAAAAACCACCCTATTCTTTGGCTATTCTACTTTTTATATCTTAAGTGTATTCACCTTTTTTCTAGCAGGGTTACCTCTGTGAGTGAAGCTATTCAATTTTTCTATTTTCTAGATATTTATTTATTAACCCTTCGTAACCATTACTTCCTGATTTAAGAGACATAGTCTTCTCTGGGCTCCCAAGATCTAATTAAACTCATCCATTTCATAACCACACTGTTAAACAGGATGGTCACGTTCCCCTCAAAATCTGAATTTGGAGTCTTGTGGAATCATGGCCATGCTGAAACATTCATTTTTTATTTGTATACATTACCTCATTTTCGTTAGGATTTATCTGATTTTTTGTATTATATTTTTAATTGTTTTTTAAGTTTTATGGATTTTAATGCACAATTCATATTCAAAATCCGCAGAAAAAGTACAAAGATTATTCTAATAACATTCTTCATCAAACCGTTAATGGTAATGAAAGGTAAGTACCGAGCAAACCTTGTCAATAAAACCAAAACTCTAAAAAAGAAGTTCTTATTACGACGTATGCTCAAAAGGGTCTGCTCTTCATGCCGATTCTAAATATTTATATTTGAAAAAACCACGTTTTCTAAAGAGTTAAAGAGGCTGAGTCACAAGTTCGAACCTTAAAACGTACAGGGATCAGGAGGTACAGTTGGGGGCTGCCGCCCCCCAACCCCCCCCCCCCCTCACCCCTTTGCAGCCTCTTTTGTTAAGATTTTTATTTTGGGGGTCTGTCGCCCCCTCAACCCCCGCTTTTTCCCTTGCAAAGAAATGTTTTGCAACACGAGCGAAGTCTGCTTGAATTTTTACCGTAAGAACATCCTATTGCATCTCTTTGATTATAAACAGCACTGAGCCTGTTTGCTGGATTTTTTACAGGAGATTTTTCCCTAACCGATAACAAGCTGTAATGTGATGAACTTAACAATTTTGAACAGAAAAAACAGGGAACAGAAGAAGGGCTCAGCATAAACAAGCAGTTTTGGTTCAGGTTCATCCATTTTTCCATCATACATAATCACACTGAATACACAACTATACATGGCACAGAGACAAGTTTGTAGTTATAACTGTAACAGACTGAGTTGTCATTGCCAAATTCTCTGAAGATTTAAAAAAAATGCCATTGAAACAGTTTCATTCGTGTTGGTATGACCAACTGATTGCAGGCTACAGGACTTAAAAAATCTTAACAAAAGAGGCTGTAAAAGCGGGGGGCTTGGGGAGCGGCAGCCCTCCAACTGTACCTCCTAATCCCTGTACGTTTTAAGGTTCGAACTTGTGACTCAGCCTCTTTAACTCTTTAGAAAACGTAGTTTTTTTCAAATAATTTCTGCATGTTTTTGTATAGTTGTACCATTAAGTATCACGCCACTTGTACCGTTAAGTTTTATTACGCCGTTACTATTTTAAATTTGTGCCGCTAAGGATTACACTACTTGTAATGGGGAGTAAGATAAATGGGTGACCGCGCCACTTCCTATGGAAGGAAATAAAATACGTAGCTATAGTAGGTTAGAAGTTCTCCAACCATCAATCCATCAATACCTCTAGTGTTAATTAGAGATCAGATTCCATGGGAGCGCTGCCTATGGAGTACATTTGAACTAGTTATCTACTGTGCGATGAGATACAGGCATATAATGAGAACAAACACAAATAGAAAAGTAATAGTTTTATTGTGACTTACATTTTAGGTGTACAAAAACGTATGTATATGAGCAAGGCTTTACTTCAGTCAGAATAATAATTTCATAATTGCTCACAGAATGGTAGAAACATAAGGTCTGTCATCATAATGCCTGGGTTCTGAAGAATAATGACAATAGAGACAATCAATAATTGACGCGAAAAACACTTTTCTTCGCTATATCACACTGGTCTTGATTCTGCGCGCTAAGAGCTATTTCACGATTGGCCCAACACCTGTGGAGGGCCCGCTACCTTGTAATTATGTTTGCAAACTAAACTCATTATGCTAACTGCCCATCCAATAATTTATTTTCAATATTTTGATGATTGAACATTCATACTCCTATGACAACTTAAACTTCCTGTGAACTTTGTATCTCGTGATTTTGTATTGCCAAGTTTTTCGCGAAATTCGAAACCGTCTTCCTTGATTAGCGCCGATGTTTGGCTGAGAATAAAATGCAGTTTCTCTTTTGCTGATTAAGAATTTAGACTCAAGTTTGAAACGGGATTTAAGCTTAATTAGGGGGAGTTTAATTTATGTCGGAAGTATCCTTAGAAGGAAAGAATTTTATTTTTTTTGTATTTTAAATATATCACATATTACTCACGGTACACATTACCCTTCCCATTATTTGATGACGTCCTGTCATTAGGATTTGCTTGCCCTTGGTTTTTGAAATATTCGCGATTTATTTACTATTGGTCCTATGTAATTGTAATTGACATTGTATTATTTTATACTTCTATTAAGCTTAATCAGGAGTGCTTAAAAATTTTCTCTATTGTTTTTCTTGTTTTATTATATATCCCTTTCTAAAGTTCCTCTACCGGACTAAGATTATCTGTGGTTATAGCCTAGCTACTGTACTAAAGATTTTTTTTATGTTTTTTTCTACATCTAATACTGATGACTCCTACATTTCCGACTGTATCAAACATTATCATGGGAAATGTTTTATGTGCTTGGGACTATTCTACTATTACTACAAGATTTTTTTTGAACATTCACCTTTTACAAGTTTTTATCCTTTGCTAACTATAGGATAATTATGCTTCCTATCTACGCTAAATTAATGGGGAAATGCATCGATTTTTACATTAACTCTGTCTAAGTAACTAGCAATATATATATATATATATATATATATATATATATATATATATATATATATATATATATATATATATATATATATATATATATATATATATATATATATATATATATATATATATATATATGAACGACTTAAAGCATATAATAATATTTTCACTACATTCACTGGTAATCATTAAAATATTTTCACTTGGCTTGTTCGTTATATAGTTCTGATAATAAGTTATCGGAGTTGTTAATTTATCAAAACTATTAAAATGTGACGAGTGTAAATTCACACCTATTTCACCACCTTACGTGTCTCTTAGCGTACTCACTCCTTCTATTGTAAATTATGGTCCTTCACTCCTTTCGTCTAGGCAAAAAATCTTAAAACACTTACAATATAGTTTCTTCACAGAATAGTTCGAGCATGGTTATGTTCATCTTCGACGAAACGCTTTCTCTAATTGTCAAACGGGAAATGATACTTCCAGGTACAGGTGTGTGGAATTTTGATATCAGAGTTCATTCTCACCTGCTGTTTTTGGATAGTTCATAAGGTGCTTTATCGTTAAGGGGTTGAACACTGGGACCACGTTGATAATAGATGGGTTGATTTTCTTCTCAGCATATCTTCCTTGGGATATGTTAAAGTACATAGAGAATGTAATTCTCGTATAAAATTATTCGTTCGTGCACTTAGAGATTAAGTTCTCTTATAAAATTGTTCGTGCATGGCTTGTATCTATTAGCTTTTGCAGTGATTCTTTGGTTAATCACAGGGGAATTGATGTTTGGATTTAGAATGGGTCGACATCAAACTTTAGTGACTCCTTCAACATATTGTCTTTAACTTTTGGGAGGATTATATTGTCACTGAGGGGTTAGTCACTGGGGTTACTTTAGTTTCTGTAATTCAGTGGTTGGTTTCCAGGTCCGTTTTTCAGAAATTATCTTGTAACATTTATGGGATAACAGAGATAGGAACTTTTCGCATTTGATAGAGGTGATAGGATGGGTTCCGAGAAATGGTCGAAAGGGATTCAACGCGTGAATCTGCGACACGTAGATAATTTAGGTTAATCAAATATCCTAACTATACAGTTATATGGTGCATGGGTCCATAAGGATTATCAAGGGTGACATTTATGTACTTATGTCTTGTACTTGTCGATGGGGTTCTCAGGATTGATGTGTTTATATAGTTCGATAATGCATTGGATACTGAGATTTATTAGATAGTGTTACGTGGTACATAATATGGTTTGTGATCGAGGAACAACGATCAAAAAGGTAACCGTAATTTTCGTCCTAGCTTCGTTGCCTGTAGTTTATTGTGAGTACTCTTCGTTGGTTGAGGTATGATGAAAATAGATGCTTCTAGGTTTTATCTGCACTGGACTACGTATTGTAATGAATGATTTCCGAAAGGTCATTCCAATTCCTGTAATAAAAATAACGAGGCAGAATCACACGTTCTTTAAAACGAGTAGTCATAATACATAATAGGTAATACGACTGGGTGCATGAATTTTACGCTACAAGACAATATTAAGCAAATGCACTAATATTATTACACATATATTGATTTTAACGAAACGACATTATCAGCATGTTGGTTTGAAATATATAAAATTTCCATTGGGAAACCTAAAACATAGAAATTTCTTCTAATTGTTATAGAATAACGGCGATATAAGAGATTAATTCCTTTAACTTTAAGTAAGTCCTCTTATTATGCTCCTTAGTATACGCTATTACACACACTTTATTTTAATTTCCTTCAACACTAATTTAATTCTATAGTAGATTAAAAATAATCATTTAAACGTAAGTTACTCTACATCATTAAGTTTGAGGTCTCAGTTTACAACATATTTCATGCCTTCATTGTTCACGCACGTCCGTGCTGTTTAAGAAACGCATGTTGCAGCGTCGTAACCGCACGGTTTTACGTAAACGACAATTACAATGAGGGAACTAGACATAGCAGGGACGAGTGGAGACCTCTATACCCACTCGTTTTCTAATGTCTCCCCTTTTTCTTGGCTTAGACGTTCTCATGGGGTTCCGGGTTTAACTTCTGCATTTCAGCCGTTTCCCCGTGTTCTTCCTTTGGTTTTGCCTTCTTAGTCTCAGGATTCTTCCATAATTAAAAGTTAGTAAGGTTCTCATGGTCAAGGAAATTGCGAATACGAAACATACGGTCAGTAGAATGTTCCACCAAAAATTGGTAGAGAATAATCCGTATCTATTATCCACGTACGTTAATCTCTGGTCTTCATTAGTAAATAGGGGGATCTGGGAGTCTAATGCTTCTCTTATTTTTTTAAGTGGTAATGTTCCTTTATTCTTTTCTATTTTGGACCATATTGAGGTTTTCATTTCCTCACTTTCTATATTCGGAATAGTGTACGACAGGTTGATTGCCTTAAAATTGGTAATTTTAGGACTTATTATATTTGTTCTCGTGGTAATTAAAGGCATTTGAACTGTTGACTCTTTAGTTACAAGTCAACATCCTTGGTTTATGGTTATCGTACCCACATCTTGCAATAGTAATTCGGTCCTGTAAGTTGGATCGATTCTTTCAGTATTATTTTAACAAGACAAAGTTCCAATAGTTTCTTTTGGAACAGAAAATAGCCAAAGATCATTTCTAAGGTGTATGAATATTTCTCGTTTAGTACTTCCTATCAAAGCTTCGCTCGAATCAGGTATTTCTTCCTGTTGTGTGTCTTTTAAAAATATATCTAACATACAATATCCAGATTTGACGTTATAAATAGGTAACGTAAGCTGGCATACTAGGTTTTTGGATGATACGCACTCTTTTAAGTCTTGTGGATTGGCTAGGGCATATGTTCTTCTATCTTGGTCAACAAGTAAATACTCTGCTTCAGGTGTGATAGTCATAAATGAATTTGTCTTCTTTATATTAGCAGGGAAGGTTGAAATTTTGTACAAGTCGTATACGGATTGTTGGTTTATCAATGTTATCGTTACTGCTGCGAATAATTGTCCATTTATTTCCTTGATGTGGATTTTTAATTTGGTATAGTAAAGAAATAAATTTGATACTTCTGGCTCTATGGGTAAATGTAAACCAAACGTTAGGTGCGTTTTTATTTCGTCTAAAATAATTTTTAGGTTAGAAGGGTCTACCAGGTCGTAAGACAAGGTTCCTCCCGCGAGGGCAAATAATGCAAATTCGAACTTACTAACATCTGTCGCTAGATTTAGTAATGACATGGTAATTATATCGAGTGATACCATGGTAAGGCTCGCGTCTGTCACCACGCGATCCACTTCGTTCCTTAAATAATTCATTACGTTTACAGTTTTTGAGATTTTCTTAGATATCATTTCAACTTTATCTCTCTGGTAATTTGCTATACTGGCTTGTATCTTCTGGACGTGTTTCGTTACGTTCATAGCATTATTCAACTTTTTTACATTTTCCCTCAGGATGTTTAAGTCTTCCTCCGTTGTCAAACCAAAAAGGCGGGAGGCGAGTTCTCTGATGATGGGAATTAGGCTTGTAGACCTACGGTATTTATTTCTTCGAAAGAATACTTCAAAAATCTTCGTGGTACTTTGTTTTAATTTTTGTATTTCCGTATTAAATAGCTCAAATAAGGCTTGTAGTCTTTGTCTGTATAATATTAAGAAGGCTTGATGAGTTGACACTTTTTGGGCGTTTTTCTCATTTAGGTTAGGTAATGTTTCGATACCTTCTTTTGTCGGCTCGTCGGCCATGGCTAATCTAGCACAAGTACGTTTACCGTCCATTGTCCAACATTTCTTATGTACGTAATTGTCTTCTTCCTCTTTTTTATAATTATTTTTCTTTTCTTTTGGCTTAAGCCCTTGTACTTTTATCGTTTGTATTTCGGTATGTCTTACCGGGATTCTTGCCCTTGCGTTTATAAGGAATTTGTCAATAGGATGGGTGTGCGTAAACGTGGGTTCTGTTGACTAAATACATTTTGTAAATGTCGTGGGTTTTAGATGAATTAATATAGTTAAATTTCCAGGTGATTCTTTGCTAAGTGCGATCAATTCTGGCACTGTGTTTGTCGTGGTTTCCAATATTGATAAATGTATCTCTTTGGTTGGGGTCTCATACGTAGGTGTGGTTGTTGTGATATCTTTTTCATTTCCTTCTGTGGGATTTGCATATTCATGATCTTGTTGGGTGCTCGAGAACTTGTTTCTTGATTTGTCTAATTCCCTTAGGTTAGTATCTTGTCTGTTGTCATTTTCCTTTCTTAGTTTGGAAGATATCCGTTTCGTGACATTTTTCTGAGCATGACTTTGCCATAATTCTTTGAGAAAAGTCCATAGGCTTGGTATTTCGTTTATCATTGCGTAATTTCCATCATAAGGTTTTCCTTTTCTTGTAGTCAGTAATTTAGGGTTTTCTATAGATTTCATTGCAGTAAAGTCTCGACAAGTATTCAATATTATTCGCTGATCTTTTCCTTCTATCTTCCTTGGTGCTCGTTCCAAGTGCCATGTCAATTTCTGCCATTTCCTTATCAAAGTCATCTATTACGAATTTTGATTTTTGTTTGGGGATAACTGGAATTGGAAATTCTTTATTATGCATTATTTTGCTGGTTTGTAATCCTATATCTGACCTCAGGAATTGAAATATCGATTCTTTGAGTTCATTCGTGTTTTTTTCTAGTCTTGTTACTTGTTGAAACAAGGTTTCGAAGGGTTTGGGGTCCAATTTCATAAAAATTTTCCATGCATTATGGCTAGTTAGTGATGAATTTTCATGCTTGAATATTACTCCATGCTTTACAATATATTGGGCGGCTGCGTGAACAACGAGGATAATGATGATATTCTTAAGCCTCATCTTTTTGTTTGTTTCTAGAATTAATTTATCATTAATTTTACCTATTTTTGCAAAATTCGTTTATTTACTATTTTATTATTATTATTTTTCAAGGTAGTTTAGGCATTTTAACTTTTAACTTAGGTCATTTTATTATATTAAATTATATCAATTTAATTTTTTGAATTGCCTTATGGCATTGCCCGAACAAAACTAAATTGTGAACGCAAAATAGAATTTCTGTTTATGAATTATATGTTGGGATTAGAATGGTTACGGAAGTCTTATCTGTATTCTGGTTATGATATGCCTTAAAGGCTTAGTTAATAATTACTACACAACTTAATTTTATATTATATTTTTCGAGTAAGCAACATATGAATAAGTAAGCAAGCAACATATAAATACGCTGGTAACCTATTTTTATTATAAGCCTTTTAATAAGATTATTTTTGTTATTGCAACTAGAATTATTGGAATCTGGATTAAGACAAAATAAGTTATATATATGAAATTAATTTATTCCATAGTTACATATTCCTATTTCATTAATATTGTTTCGCTTGATTCCTTATTATTGTTATTATTATTATTATTTTGCGAAAGAAAAAAAAAATTCGAAAACAGGTTATGATGTTTAGAAACTTCTTTTAATTTTCGTGCTATTATTTTTATAGGCGTCTCTTCTTCTTTGGTGTGTTTTCATTCGTTTTCGAAATAATTTACTACTCAGGGATTTGTATTCCTCAGATTCAGGGTCGAATAAAAATTGTTTATAATATTGAATTTCTGATAAAGGATGACGTATGCCTTCATATTTGACACATTGGGGATTTTTATCTAGATTATAGCAAATTTTGGGGGCTCTGCATTTATCAAGGAGTAAAAGGTCTTTTTGAGTGGGCCCTTTAGACTAGAAATATTTGATATTGAGGTTCTATTGTAGACGTCTTATTAACAATTGTAAACGACCAAGTTGTTTCGCGCTTCTTTTTCTATATTTTGTTTTGACTTCCCCTCTAGCCGGCCGATATTTGGGGGATTCGCGAGTGCTAATCCATACTTCTAAGTGTTGGGTGCATACCCTTTAAGATTGTAGGTTAAATCCCATTCTTTCGTATATATCTGATTTCCTTGTTCGTCAACCAGCTATGTTGGTGCTGTAGCTGCCGAATATATAATATTCTTTAATTTTTACTATGATTCGAGAATAAAAAATATTCTTTAATATACTATGTTGGTGGTTGACAAATATATAATGTTTTCCTTCGCGCTCGTTATTGTAATAAATTCAGTTTCAATTATCGACTTACGGATAGGCTTTGATCCTGTCGTCATGATATCTGAAAATGATCAGTTCATAATTGCGTATATTTGTACTAATAGCTTTTTGTTTTCAGCAATATTATTTTTTGTAAAACTATTTGCCGTGTGCCTTCAGCACGAGAATTTAATTTTGATATACTGCACATATACTGAAATATAATGGACAAAATTTTCTTTAGTATTTTCATAGCTGTATGATTTTTACTCGTAGACTAAAAGTTTAAATTATTATTCCTTTATGACGCCTATCCATTAAAAATCTCTTAATCCTGTACTGACTAAGGATATTTCCATCTATCAAGTTTTTTAACCGTTCTACCCGATTGTGTCGTTACTTTCTCCTCGACTTCTTGCGGTTTTTTCTTTTTCGGTTTTGCTAGGGATATAAGATCAAACTTTTTGTATTGTTTTTTCAAAAATGTTTGACCTTTTAATTTTGTTTCTTTTGCATGCGCGGCCGCTGAAGTCGGTTTTGATTTCTCTATTTCTTTAACTACCATATGGTCTGATTCGCCGTCAGACTCTTCGGAACTGGCTTCCGATGATTCCACATTAGAACTTTTAGAAGTGACACTTCGCAGTTTTGAGGTATCACCTGCCCTTCCTTCGTAAATTTCTACTCCTCTGGAAGTAGAGGGTTTATTCTCTACGTCCTCGCCTTGAGTTTTCAACTCGGGAGATTTGAAAGACTCTTGAGAGCTCTGAGAGGAATCAAAAGTGATTGCGGGGTTCCTCCACTGTTTAAATGCCATGTCTTCAGGGGGATAGGGCATTTTTTGCACTAGTGTTTCCCTCCATGAAGTCCATTGTTTAGGCTTGACTTTGGACACAGTTATATCATGATATTGTCCTTGCTGGTCATCCTTGGGAGTTTGATTCCAAGGCAACGTACTTTGCCTCGTTTTTATGGGGAAATTTATTAAATCCATAGCTTCTCGCAGATTAGTTTTAATTGAATCTTTGGGAGGAATTTTCTTTGCAGTAATACCCGGAGTTTCTACAGCTCTATTCAGTTCCTCCTGTAGCGACAGGGGTCTCTCTATTGGGGTTGCTGGGGAAACCATATCGTCTGGAAATCTTTTGGGGGACAAGGAGTCGGAATTCTATCAGTAAAAAATTGATTTTTCGGAGATATCGTATAATCCAATTCTCTTGCGCTCTCTGATGATGAACCTTTTGGACTATTCGGTGGTTTTATTCTTACTGGTATTAGGGATTTTCTTTTAGGAATAACTAGGTTTTTCATGGCTAAAAATTCTTTAAAATTTTCCTCATCGCTATCATTTTCAAAATAATCTTGCTTGAAATTAAAGGGTTTTTAGCTCTGTCAATCTTGATTTAGGGGGCTCGTCTTCTGCATCTGACGAATCGGTAGACGAGGGACGCGATACCCATCTTTCCGGGAATTTGGCTCTTTTTATTCGGCTAACATGTGCCTTATAGGTTCTTCCATTATCGGGGTTCGCCATTTTAAAAGTAAAATCGTTATCATACTTTTTGACTATTCTATACGGTCCAGAGTATTTATTGGAAAGTTTTTTTCCTTCCGTCTTTGCCTCGTTCTTTAGGTAGACGCAATCTCCTATCTTGAAATCTATATTCCCTTTAACTTTGGGTAGGTTTCCTAGCTCTTGACTTATTTTACATTTTTCCAACTCTTGTTTTACTATTTTATAAGTTTTCCTCATCCTATTTATGAATTCTTGTTTGTAATCCTCCGAGTTATTATAATATTGTCGGGATTCAACAATATCATGACACGGTATTCTGAAGTCGCGACCAAATAGTAAATAAAAAGGGTTTTCTTTGGTTGTTTCTGAATAAGCAGTATTGATTATGTTGGTTAAATAAGGTAAGAATTGATCCCAGTCGTTCCTATTGCTTTTTGTATAAATGCTTAATACATTCGAAAATATTTTATGCCTATTTTCTATTTTACCATTAGCTTGTGGATGGTAAGAGGATGTCACCAATTTCTCTATGTTAAGAAAACTCATTAAATCTTTTGTTACCTTAGAAACAAAATTACTTCCATCATCGCTTATAACCTTATTTAGAATGCCAAACTTTAAAAATAACTTCTCTAACGCCTTACTCGTGTTGTACGCGCCTTGATTTTTTAATGCTTTAGCAAGAGTAAAACCAGAAAAGTGATCTATAACTGAAAGAATACAAGTGTGGCCTCTGTTGGAAACAGGTAAGCCTCCACTGGTTCCATACAATTCAAATCAGACAATATCGAAGGGGAATCTCGCTACCGGGACTCTTCCGGTTGGGGGGTTAGGATAGGCTTGGGGATTTTTCTTAAGTTACACGCTTCGCATGTACTTACAAATTCTTTAAGTTTTGTTAATGCCGACGGCACATAAAAATATTGTTTTAATTTATGGAAAGTTTTCGTTATTTCTAAATGTCCACCTATATCTGAATGAAAATATTCAAAGGCAGGTATTGTTAAGTTTTGGGGTAATACAGGTATTATTGAAGTTTAGTTTCTATTTGCCTCAGCAGTCACAATTCTGCATAGTATTTCTTCATCAAGATCATAGTAAAAATTATCTATTTCTTTTCTAAGGGTTTTAAATTTATCTGGTAACACATCATCCTTCACAAAATAATTAATAAGTGCTTAACACATTTCGTCCTTTTTTTGATTTCTTTTTATATTTTCTAAAGACAAGGGACAATAGTTATCCTTATTTTCTTTTACTGTGTCTTTGACTTTGTTTTTCTTGCATTTATGTTTACTCTTAGTATTGATAGCGTTAATTTCGTTTTCCTCGGCTTTCGACGGCATATTTTCTGGGAATCTACTCAAAAAATCATAAGCTGCAATTTGTTTACCTTTTAAATATTCAAATTCTTAATCTAGATCTTGGATTTTCATAATCCACCTAGCTAGAATTCCCGTGGGGTTTTTAAAGGTGCGCAGGTACTGCAGGCTTTTACGGTCTGGACGTAGTATAAATTTTCCACCAATTAAATAGTGTCTAAATTTGTCCAAGTGGTGGATTATAGATAATAATTCCAGATTTGTGGCGGAATAATTACTTTCACCTTTTGATAAAGTTCTGCTCGAATAGCATATAACCTTTTCTATTCTTTTTTGATTAGAAGGTCCTTGTAAAGGATCAGAGTTTCCTATGGGAATTATTTGCGAAAGAATAGCGCCAATGCCTTTCGAACTAGCATCGGTTGTGACCACGAATTGTCCGTTTTCAAAATCAGGCAGCGATAATATTGGTTCCGAAGTGAGTGCCTTTTTGAGACGGTCTAGGGAAGTTTGAGCTTCCTGGGACCAGGTAACATTTTGGGAGTTCCCTTTAGTTAACTCCGTGAGGGGTTTCGCAATTTAGGCGTAATTGCGCACGAATTTCTAAAGTAGCCAGTAAGACCTAGACTTAATTCTTTCATGGTTCTAGGGGTTTGAGGTTTTCAACACATTTTATTTTGTCTGGGTCTGGGGATATCTCTCCTTAAGTAAGTAAGTAAGTATGGCGGCACTAGACCCTTAAGGTCCAAACCGGCGGTGCTGATCTCCGTTTTGTGGCCCTTCAGCCAGGAAGTGCAATGGGGGGGCTGGGGGCCAGCCATCCTGTGCTTTTGCACACCCTTCCTGCTTACCTTCCCCAGATTTCTCCAGGTACCCATTTAGAACTGGGTTGACTCTGGCTAAGCTTACAGGGTCACAACACTGACCCGCGTCCCAAACCAAGAAACTGTCTTCGCCAGGGATCGAACCCTTGCCCCTTGGACAAAGAACTCTCAACCCAGCGCATGTCCACTTAGCCAGGACGGCTTTGTCCACTTAGCCAGGACGGCTTAATAGAGATATCCTTGACGCAAGGATATCTCTCCTTGCGTCACCAATACTCCTAAAAATTTAATTGTTGGTTGAAATAAATTTAATTTTTCAGGCCGGCATTTTAAATTTCCCTCTCTGAATTTCTCGAACACATTAGCTAATGTTGCTAAGCGTTGTTGAGCGTTTTCTCCTACGCATATGACATCATCAACAAAATGAATGATATTCTTTAATCCTCTTAATAGATGTAATAAGGGTCTACATAGCGCGCTTGAACTTGTCTTAAGTCCAAAAGGTACTCTTAAGAATTCATAGGAACCACATTCAGTTGTAGAAAATGCAGTTTATGGACATCTTTTTCGGCTATTTTCACTTGGTGGTAGCCTTGGGTAAGATCCAAAGAAGTAAAAATTTTGTTTTTGCTTGAGATGGAATCAAGGATTTCATCTATTCTTGGTAAAGGAAATTTATCACTAACTACTTGTTTGTTAAGGGCTCTATAATCTACTACAAGTCTCAGATCACCATTCTTTTTTGGAACTAAGATCGCTGTACGGAATACGGACTTATACAGGGGCGTATAATCTCATTTTTTTCTAATTCATGAATTTTGTTTTTAACCACTCTTTGTGCTTATACGGTACACGATATGGCTGTTTCGCGACAGGATTACCGGTCGTTAGAATTGAATGTTCATAAAACGGTATCAGTCCGATGTCATCTTCAGATGCACATCTTTAAAATTCCATAGTAATTCGCATAATTTTTTCTTAAGTTCTAAGTCCGTAATATGATCCATATTAAATTTGTTTAAAAATTGCGATTTAGTTAGAGGGTATTTGTTAATTAAGGTTTTAATGCCGTTAACTAGGTTTCTTTTGGAATTCTCCCATCTATCTAAATCATTCTCCGAGATAACTTGGATTTGAACTAGACATGTTCCCTTTTTTATTGTAATTGTATCATTTTCGTGGTTATTAGTTACTCAAATAAAACCTTCTCCTTTGTCGTAAGATATAATCTGTTCTTCGCATAACAGATTTTCAGGAATTTCATTCGACGGGATCGCGAGCCATATTTCGGATTTGCTATCCACTGTTTCAATCATCTGTGATATTTGAATTCTTTGCATCGTTTTGGGAGGGACTTTTGTTTTCCGTATTGCGAATCCATAATATTTTTCTTTATTTTCATTGTCTATTAAATTTAGACTGGCCCTATCCGCCAATAACATTGGCTGCGCCTGAACCGCATTGGGGTTCCCTTTTTTTTCATAATTCCACTATTTCCTTGATTTCATTCGACCTATATCGTCGCATATCTCCTATTTTTATTTTTGCAGATTCAATACACTTATTATTTAAATTTGCTTAATTTCTGCAATGTCTCCCAGAATAAGTAAACAAATTTCTGATTATGCCATGTCCTCTTTGTAGCGAGACATGAGGTTCAAAAGATTGCGACAATATCCCGCCAGAAATTTTATTTACTGTTACGTTCTCTTCGTAACCTCTGTTACAATTTCTTAAGGTAGGGGGAGGGGTATTTGCCGGGTACACAAGCCTTTCGTTCGCTACGTCTAATAATACTCTATTAGACCTTAAAACATTTGCGCCGATGATTGCTTCATACGGAAAATTGTTGCATTTTATAAAGTTTGTCGGAAAAAGTCTATTATCCCTTTTTACGTCTAGGCGAATTGAACCTTTTGCATCCAATTTATGCCCTGTTACGCTAGTTAAGTTGGGATTATTAAAATTCCCCTTTCGCCTAATATGCGGAGGCAACATGTTAAATACGCATGCATTTATGATATTAACCGTGGCACCAGAGTCAATTAAAGCCTTAAAGTAAACATTTGCCACACTAAAATCATTAAATTTAGGTAACTTATTATTACTGTCACTAAAGGACGGTACTATTATCGGGTTGGACCTATAAAATATTCTAGGCCCCTTCTGGGTCCAATTTATTCTTCTGAGGGGCCTGACACGTTTCCCTGCGGATTTGTTTCATACGTCGTTGTCTGCAATGTAGATTCAGATATGTCCATGGGATCTTTAGCCAAATGATTTACATTTGTTTGCCGATTTTGCCATGTATTATTATGGTAGTTTGGATTTCTTGCGCCAGTGCCGGTTGCTGGCGTCGACTGCAAACGCCGTTGGCTTGAAAAATTTGCATTTCCCGTCGGCAAATTTTCGAGATTTCTATATACCATCCTTGCACCACATTGGTTTTGACGAGAATTTGGGTTTTCGAATCGATAATTATTTTGTCTATTGGGGGGAGGGTTATACAAATTCTGTTGGTACGCATTGTGAGGTACTGGTGTTTGCAATCTTCCCTGCCTGTAACCTTGTGCACCATTGGCGCTAAAATTTGTTCCCCCGAACAAATGGTTGCCATAATTTTGTTTATTACCGACGGCATTCCTTGGTGCCGTTATGTCTCTAAACCTAAAGCGGCACTCTCTCGCGATATGCCCAGGTCGATTACAGTTATAGAATCTTACAATTGTGGAACTATTTCCATAATTGATTGGTTTAATGGGCTGAAAACGTACTGTTTTCTGCCTCAAGGGTTCTTGTGTTCTATTTCTTTGTGGCACTGGGGAATTATCCCTTGAAAAGAAATTTGGAGAAGCCTGACCTTCAAGTGAGGCTAGTCTTGCGGTCGATTCGCCTAGGCTATTTGTTTTTGTTTTGCTGTGATTTGCCTCAATCGTATCAATTTCGATCATTCGTCCCACCTCCTGAACTGCAAGATCCAACGTCTGAATGTTTTTGGATATTACCATTCTATATAATTTTGGGGGGAGCCCTTGCAAAAAGGCTTGTAGTATGATTTTTTCATACAATTCTCCTGAACCTTTTCCGAATTTTGCTTCTACTGAAATCCGTATATTGTGAAGATATTCTCTTAGATTTTGTGTATGGTCAAAGCATACCGTTCCGTGTTTGAATTTATTAGTTGAACTAGTTTCGATAAATCTATTTGAATGCCGTTAGCAATTTTTCTATTGTATTTATTGGCAAACTCTCATCATTTCCTACAGTATTTTCAATTTGCTTTAGGAAGGTTAAGGCCTGCCCTCTTAATCTTAGGAGGAGCATACCGACTAACGTTTCTACCTCTGTTTTTGTTAATTCTACAAATTGGGCCAATTGGATATTGAATTCGTCGACATCTGTTTGTCCATCATATTGCGGAATAGATTTTGTTATTTCTACATTTTTCGCGATCAACTTTTGCGCAATTAATAGTTCGCTTAATTCTTCTGACATTTTTGCGTTTGAATAACTCAAAATAAATTAATTTTTTTCAATTAACCTATTTGGGGGATACTGCTATTTCCTATAAGATATTCTAAGAGGGTTTCCTATTATAGCTTAGCGGTTATAGGCCTATACACTTTTTCTTATAAGTCTGTATCTATCCAATGATTTAAATTTAAACTAAGAAAATTGAAGCATAACTAGTTCGTATGTTTTCCTTCAAGTTTTTCGACCGTGCCACTTGTACCATTAAGTATCACGCCACTTGTGCCGTTAAGTTTTATTACGCCGTTACTATTTTAAATTTGTGCCGCTAAAGATTACACTACTTGTAATGGGGAGTAAGATAAATGGGTGACCGCGCCACTTCCTATGGAAGAAAATGAAATACGTAGCTATAGTAGGTTAGAAGTTCTCCAAACATCAATCCATCAATACCTCTAGTGTTAATTAGAGATCAGGTTCCATGGTAGCGCTGCCTATGGAGTGCATTTGAACTAGTTATCTACTATGCGATCAGATACAGGCATATAATGAGAAAAAACACAAATAGAAAAGTAATAGTTTTATTGTGACTTACATTTCAGGTGTACAACAACGTACGTATATGAGCAAGGCTTCACTTCAGTCAGAATAATAATTTCATAATTGCTCACAGAATGGTAGAAACATAAGGTCTGTCATCATAATGCCTGGGATCTGAACAATAATGACAATAGAGGCAATCAATAATTGACGCGAAAAACACTTTTCTTCGCTATATCACACTGGTCTTGGTTCTGCGCGCTAAGAGCTATTTCACGATTGGCCCAACTCCTGTGGAGGGCCCGCTACCTTGTAATCATGTTTGCAAACAAAACTCATTATTTTAACTGCCCATCCAATAATTTATTTTCAATATTTTGATGATTAAACATTCATACTCCTATGATAACTTAAACTTCCTGTGAACTTTGTATCTCGTGATTTTTTATTGCCAAGTATTTTCGCGAAATTCGAAACTGTCTTCCTTGATTAGCGCTGATGTTTGGCTGAGAATAAAATGCAGTTTCTCTTTTGCTGATTAAGAATTTAGACTCAAGTTTGAAACGGGATTTAAGCTTAATTAGGGGGAGTTTAATTTATGTCGGAAGTATCCTTGGAAGGAAAGAATTTTATTTTTTTGTATTTTAAATATATCACATATTACTCACGGTACACAGTCTATTACTTATTATTGCTTGACTAACTGTTATCTGATCGTGTCAGGAGTTAAAGTTGGGGGGCTGCCGCCCCCCAAATCCACCGCTTTTCAAGATTCTTGTGTTAAGGCTTTTAATTCGTGAATACTCAAATCAAATGCACAGTAAGATTTTCTTTTTTCAACTTTTCTTCGATCATGCGGGTATACAGCATGTTATCAAAGCAGTGGAGACTTACCTGTAAGCTGAAGGCCGACTGTGATATTCTTCTGGAGACGCCTGTTTAGCCGAAGGATTTAAAAAAGAAACTGAGTTTCTTTTTTAAACTTTAAATTTAAGAGATACTACTTTAAATTCAATATACAAAAAATTTACTCTGACGGGGAATCGAACCAGGGTCTTCCCCATGACAGACAGAAATAGTGTCCAATGTACTATCAGAAAACTTGTTTAGTTATTTTTATTGGCTCGGCAACAGAAAAAAAACCAACGGTTTTTTTTCAAAGTCTCTGCAATCTATTTTCGACGCAAGCAAATACAAAGTAAGATTTTCGTTTTTCGACAAAAAAAACTTCTGGGAAAGAGCTGCAATTTTTGGAAGCTTCAGTCGGTCTTGTCAGGTTAATAGGACTATTTTGATCTAATTTCATAATGAAATACTATGCTTTTAGGAATTTCAATAATTAACATGGGCTCTTATGGGAAAACGAGGTTTTTCGTAAATGTAAATTCGGGGGATAATTTTTTGGGTCTGAAAATATCAAAAGGCCCTAACAGGTCGAATTCCGCTTCGAATGAGTCCTCATTCACCCGGATCCGTTGCCAGCTATGGCCTGTAGACGTGGCTGATCAAAAAAAAATACTTGATGAACATTAAAAAACATTTGGAAAACAGGGAAGGAGTGATCGGATTGAGCTGAAATTTTGAGGATAAGCTCTCAGGCCCTAGGAAAGCTTATCTTCTAAATCAGCCCGATCAGACAACGCTAAAGGGGGGCTGTGGTGGGAGGGTCGAAACTTCCAGCCCACTTTCCCCCATGAAGATAAAGTTGGAGGGGGTGAAATTTTGCATGTTTCTTAGTTTGAGCTTAGGCTACAAAATGCGATCCTCTAATTTCAGATATCCTCTAAATTTAGATATCCTATAAATGAAATTTAGATATCCTCTAAATTTCAGCCCGATCGGACAACGTTAAAGAGGGGCTGTGGTGGGAGGGTCGAAACTTCCGGCCCACTTTCCTCCTTAAAAACGAGGTTTTTCGTAAATGTAAATTCGGGGGATAATTTTTTCGGTCTGAAAATATCAAAAGGCCTTAACAGGTCGAATTCCGCTTCGAATGAGTCCTCATTCACCCGGATCCGTTGCCAACTGTGGCCTGTAGGCGTGGCTTATAAAAAAATAACTTGATGAACATTAAGTGGCTATATTTGGTTTTTGGAAAACAGAAGAAGGAGTGGTTGGATTGAGCTGAGATTTTGAGGATAAGCTCCCAGACCCTAAGAAAGCTTATCCTCTAAATTTCAGCCCGATTAGACAACGTTAAAGGGGGGCTGTGGTGGGAGGGTCGAAACTTCCGGCCAACTTTCCCCCATAAAGATAAAGTCGGAGGGGGGTGAAATTTTGCATGTTTCTTAGTTTGAGCTTAGGCTACAAAATGCGATCACCGCCGTCTCTCTTTGAACGCTAGGACCGGAAATCACTTAACATTGTGGTGGGTCGCCTCTTTAAAGAGGCACAAGTGTGCCTCCTTGATAATTGAATTATTGTAGCTCTGCATATTAATGGCGCTGTTTAGTACATTGCATAAAACAGGTCACTGGCGGTTTAAATAACTGACAAAAAAAGGCACGAAAGAATTGCTGTGACGGGTTGTTCGACACTTTGGCGGCACTAGTTGATTTTTATGGCGGGTGTTGGCGGTGATAGGTGCAGGTGGGGGAAGCAACGAACGGTGTTTCTGGGACGAAAGAAGGGACTGCCCAAAATTGCACATTAACTGTAAGCGCCTATCACGCAACGTTGGCAGTCGTAAGGTACTAAGGGCAGCCTCATAAGAGCTGTATTTCGGGCCTAGTATCACTTTCACTGCCCGTTTTTGAATGGCTTCCAGATCTTCACTTAGGTGTTCAATATTATGAGCCTGAGGGCCCCACACAGGACACGCATATTCAAGGATTGGGCGCACATACGTGACGTAAACCGTCTTCAGCTGACTTTGTGAGAAACCCAGTCGGCGCAAGGTAATTAGCGACTGTAATGCGCAACTACCTTTTTTCACCAGACCGGCGATGTGCGCGCTAAATGAACAGTCGTCACTGAAAGTAACCCCGAGAATCACTGAGGTTGAGGTAGTAGGGTACCAAGGAACCGGGCATGAGAGGTCACGCTTAAGCGGATTAAACCTCATGACTTTTGTTTTATTCATATTAAGCTGGAGGTCGTTAATGCTACACGCCTCGAGAAAGGAGTTCCTGATCTCACTGCTGAACTGGGGATACACGTCTGACTTTTCAGCAAGATATTTCAGAAGTAGGGAGAGATCGTCCACGTATTTGAATCTGTCTTCAAACTCGAGGATAATGTAGTTAATTACCGCTAAAAACAAAAGAGCTGCCAGCTTAGTGCCTTGTGGTGCACCACACGTTAGTTCAGCCCACTCAGAGTTTAAGTCACTAGGGAAGAGAGCATAGACACACTGACAGCGGTTACGCAGGAAGTCAACAACTAAGAGCAAAATATGCTTCCTAGCGCCATCTTTTTGAGGTTATTTGCTGCTGTATAGTGGCGGATCAAGTCAAAAGCCTTACGATAGTCGACTAAAAGCAGGTCAACGAGGCTACTGCCTTTGTCCAACCACTCGGTAATCAGGTGGTAGAGACGTACTAGATAATGCGTCGTTACTACTCCCTTTCAAGCAGCCGTACTGAAACGGATCTAGGGCTGGCTGAACTTGGGCTAGGAGCTCTCTATAAATAAAAGATTCAGTCACTTTAGCCATATTAGGCATAATAGAGATCGGACGAAGCTGATTGCAGGACTTCGGGTCTTTGACTTTAGGTAAGACGCGGACGTAGGCTTTTTTCCAAGCACTCGGGAATTTGTGCTCCTTGAACGACTGATTGATCACTGATGAGAGTGGTTTTGCTAAAAACATAGAATATTCTCTTAAAAGTTTAACTGGCAATTCTCCTGGGTAAGAAGCACAGTTGCTTTTTAACTTTTGAAGTTCTTTATACACTGCGAACTCGGATACTTCAACGATTGTATCTTCAGAGACGTCAGCAATGAGGGAAAAGTTATCAGAATAAATTAATTCGTGTAATTTGATGAAAATACAGAAAACAGCCTCAAAAAGTTTTTATTTGAAAACTCAAAATCTCAATGAATATCGCACCGCCAGATTCAATATCTTTGACGGGAGTGGCGTTTGCAAGTCCCATCAAACAGGAGCATGACATTGCATTTTTCAAGAGATGAATGGTCACGGAAATTTTTTTCTGGGGCTTTGTACCAAACCATTTGGTATATAACGTTGAAAAAAAGCTCATTCGAACGAAACTGTAAGTTTTAGTTCAATTTTCAAGAGGCAGCCGAAATCGTGCCCTGGCAAAGTGGTGATTTTTGCCAGTTTTTGGTCGGAAAAGGGCCAAAATGATATCGAGTGAAATTCGCAAGACAGCAAATCGACTCAGAAGCGTCGAAAAATTTAATATGGTCTCCCAGTTTCAGAGGTCAAAATGGAACACAGTGATTCCTTCTTAAACATATAACCTGAGCAGTTTATGTAAAATCAATGGTAATAATAAACAATCCATTTTAAGCTTCATCTGACGGATTTAATACATTTTAGTCTTCATTAATTTATATTCTGAAGACAGTGAATGAATTTTTTTTCAAAGTTAACGTGGTAAGACTGGCATATATGGATGAAATTATAGGAGGGGGGGGGGGTAAAGGGTGGACAAAAGAAAATCAAGAAGGTCCTGCAATGCAAGGTGAGGTTGATCGTGATAAAAATAAATTTATTTGCTTAGATATTAAAATTTTATTGTTTCAGTAATTACAGTCTTATGTATCTTAATGGCCATTGACCTGAGAAGTTCGTTAATTCCTACTCTGAGGATTCAGCAGACCCCCCTCCCACCTTCCTCCGTCGGAAGTTTTTAAGCGCATGCAAGAAAATGTGAACTTTAACCGATTTTTGTAAGATTTAATATACCTATGAAAAGATCCTTTAATACCCTCTAAATTGATGGCTGTCTCTACCTTGGAGAATATTCTCTTGAGATGGAGAAAGATACGGAAAAAAAACCATTAAATTATCTGTCTTGGCTTTTCTCTGTCAATTAGCCATGTCTTGATGCTACCATTTAAACATGTCTTAAAATTACAGAAACATTTTGCGATTACGACCTCAACTTTCCCACCACTTCTTACCCAGTTTTGAAAATTTTATTTGCAAGTTTTAATTATGCTTACTGTTTTTCAGAGGCGAATCTACAGCATTATTATTGGGGGGGGGGCAAGGGGGATCCATATCCGGATAGTCAAAGGGCATGGAATGCATAATAATTTTTGTCTTCACATTATTTGGGGGGGGCAACTGCTCCTCCCCCTTGCCATCCCCAAACGACGCCCCTACTGTTTTTACTTGTTTGACCAATATTGTGTTCTTGTTAGCATTTCTTGGGTTTTTATTTCTGGTGTGGAAAGTAGATTTATAATTGTTAACTTCGTTATATACAATTCCAAATTAAATTTGTTTTAATCTTATTATAGTTATCTCTTAAAAATATCCTTCTCCTCCTTTTCTGATTACAACTTGATATACACATGACGGGTTGTACAAGTTAAGCTGGTCACACTGCCATCTGTCAACCTTGTCTGGACATAGTCTGCCCCTCTTTATCTTGATTCTTGTGCAGTATTGGTAACTACACACCGACTCACACAATGCAACCATTTTTCTATATCTATATTATTTCATCTGGTCAGATAATGAACCTATGGTCTGGACTTATCGTAAACCTGCTTGATTACACTCTAAAAGTCTAAAAAAAATTCGAACTGAAGCATCTATTTTAGCGGAAGATGAAATTCGTTATCATACTGTTTTAATAAAACATTTAATGTAAATGAACTTGTGACTGAACTTAAATAGTATTGGGATTCCTCAAATAGGAAATTGGCTTCTTTGGTTTTTCTAGAAAACCACTATATTTAACCTTTTACTTTTATTTTCCTATTCATTTTAGTGACGTTCATGTAATTTCCCAATTCAAGCATTCCCAGTTTCAACATTATTTCAAGCGTTATTTCAAAATTTCTGCCACAAGTTCATTTAACAACGAGTTTTGTACTATTTCTCACTTATAGGAGAGCTTTTGCAACCTGCCCCCCTCCATCTCGAATCTCAAGATTATCGAATCTTTATTTACTTTTTTGCATTACAGTTAACCTTGTATTATTTCAGACACGTTATCTTACCTATTGAACTTGCCAAAATTGTACCTCGAACCCATTTGATGACGGAAACAGAATGGCGGAATTTGGGCGTTCAGCAAAGTCCTGGATGGGTCCACTACATGATTCACTCTCCAGAACCACATATTCTACTTTTTAGAAGACCTAGACCTGATCAGCCACTGTCCTTTCCAAGGACAACAGAAGTTAATATTCAGTGAAGATTAATTTGTTTGTACAATTTTGTTAGTTGATATTTTTATTTACAGTATAAAAACATGACAGATGATACAACTTTTTTTTTTTCACCGAATCTATAACTCTAAGAATTCAATATACAGAAATAGTTCATTTTAAAAGGGGTCTTTGTGGCTTGGAATTCAAATAAGTATCATGCATGATACTTATTTGAATTCAACCCGACTTGCTTTATTTACAGAAAGGTTGTAATGGTACAAACTCTTATAGAATTATCTTTTATAGTTGCATAAACTGGCATAACCTACATCCCTTGCCCTAGGAGTTGTGGGAGGTTTTGCCATCCCTAGAGGCATAGTTATTTGACCTTTATCAAGTGTGTCTCCTGGATTTTTGTTCGGCGGGGGGGGGGGGGGGGGGTACACAGAAAAACTTCAAAAAATGTATTAAAAATTGTTCATATACACATTTGCGAGTTGGACTTTTTTTTTGGGGGGGGGGGTCTAACCCGGTATCTCCCCCCCCCCCCCCCAAAGATATGACCTTGACCTTTAGACTATTTTGAACAAGATGACTATTTCAAAATGCTGATCAGATATATTTTGTGGATGGACAGCTAAAAACGTCACGCGAGGGGTACTAATTGCCCTCCCACTATTTTTCACAATCCTCCTTCACGTGCCCTAACAGCTTTAGCTTAATACCTCAACCGTTCTCAAGATATAACAGATAAGTATTGACAAACAGGATGTACATAGTGTCTTTTGATTTAGTTTATCATACCCCTCAACTAGTGTTGTAACTAGTAAGACGGTTCATGGTAAAATTGGTTATTTTACCGTAATTTTACAGACCCCCTTAAATAGATATTTTACATAATTTACATATTTTACGTAATTTACGTATTTTACCGGCATTTTACGTATTTTACCGGTATCTTACATATTTTACTGAAATACTTTACGAGGGCTTGCAATTTTCACAGCACAAAAGCGCGAAGAGGCTGGCAATGACGGACATGGATATGATTATTATTAAGCTGTATTATTAAGTTTAAAATGCCGTCTGTCTGAAATCAGTCTCTTGTTATCAGAACGATAAAGTTTATTATATTACAGGTCATTGTAATTTTGAAATGACGAAATAATAGCTGAAATAAAAATCATAGTAGTTCTGTGAGTTGTTAAAGTCAGAAAGGGCTACAAGCAGGATTGAGATATGCTAAAAAAGTAATAACATTAAATAGCCGAGTAAAACGAGGGTTACGTCAGCCAGTGGACAGAAAAGAAGCAAAAATGGCAAGCCTAGCTATTCTAAATGGAAGACTATTCAGTAATTAGTTTGGGCAAGAATTCTCGCCTTAGAGGTTTACTTAGCTTGTCTATTGACCTAATTATCATTTAAAGTGTGGTCAGATGGTCTTAATTTAAACTGAAGAAAAAATGTTATTTGAATCCTCTAATTTTAAGTTATTGCAAATTAGGTTTATAGAAATAGCTCCAGTATCTCTATTTAAAGCAAGATCTCTATCTATTGATTTCTAATTTCAATTGCCTTCATAAAAGAATGTGGGAAGCCATCTGCTTCAGATATAACAGTTGTTTTGTCACAAAGAACTAAATGATCTGGATTTTCAACGATGTGGAGGGTCAAACCAGAATCAATATCCTCAGTTTTATTTTATTTTCGCATCTCAGAGAAATCTTGTATTCATGCTTTAGTTCCCCGGGAGCCGATAATTACCTTCCCCTCTGAAAAATACCCCCCCCCCGTGGAGAATTAACCCCTCCCTCGCGGAAATCTCCCCATTTTCCCTGGACAATCCCAGATCTTTACTAGAGGGGAAATTGAAATTTCTACTCTCCTGTTTAAGTCAGAGGCAGTCGTATAGCATTACCTATAGTAAAGACCCATAAGGGTTCAAAATATTAATATTTGTTCATTTATTTATTTTCAGAGGCTTTTCATGTGGAAGTGGTGGTCAAATAAATTTTAGAGAAGGTTCAGCCAATTGAAAATCGAAAAATCCAGTGTCCTTTTCCAAGATTTAGCCTACTTTTCAACCAATTGCCACCGAATGTATTGTTACTGACTACATTGCCTTTAAGAAACTCTTTATTTAGTTTAACGGCCCTTGTGTTTCAGTAGCTGTTTTGAAACAGTCTTCAAATAAATACAGAATTAGTTTTGAGGAAGAGACGAGATAATGTTGAAGGTAGAAATTGATATATAATCCTCAGGGCCGTATCCAGGACTTTTGTTGTGGGTGGGAGGGCTTCGGAACAGTCATCAGAATCTGAGTCTGAAGAGAGGAGTCTACTGGATTTTCCAGTAGATCCTATTGAAGACGGTCTTAATGACTGAAAGTGACTGAATGTTCTGCTATTATGATCCAGTGTGAGTTAATCAAAGTGTTATAGACTGCTTTTATACTTGTATTCGGTGGCTTTATAAATAAATGAAAAATAACCTTATATGATATGATAAATGTGGCTGAATGCGGCTATTTAGATATGCAAGGCTGTTAGGGTAATAGTTTTTAGGTTCAAATATAGAAAAAAAAAATGTTTATATGATTTTACTCCCAAAGAATTTTTTTTTTTTTTCAAAATGGATGTCCGAAACCAGGTACTGTCCAAGTGCTGAGGTATTACCCTAGACACAAGGTCAAGTTCTAAGGTATTACCCTAGGCAAAAGATTACTAAAGGGATAAGCTTGACTATTAATCGAATTAATAAAACTCTAGATGAAGGAGCATTACCTTTTTTAAGCCCAGGAAAATCAGAATCATCAAAATATTTCATTAAAATCTGAAAATGACTCTTAAAAGAAATGCTCAACTGGTCTTGTAGCTACAGGGCAACTCAAAACACCAATTTTACCCTATATTTCCTAGGGAGTACCTTACTTTACCAATTTTACTTTATTTTTACCAATTTTACCTTATTTTATCAATTTTACTTACCGAGTTTTTATTCTACGCTAATTTTGCAACACTCCCAAAGTTTAACCTTAATACCACTATAGACAGTAGCGTCTTCTTTTTCCAAACATGATACATTTGATACCGCGTGTATCATCCCTGGCAGAATACGTCATAACCTTAGTTCAAGTTTCCATAAGCTCATCGTGATGTGTAGATTGGAAACAATTGTCATTGCCCGTGCGTGAAGACGGAGTATGAATCTTGTGTGGTTTTAAATCTGTATCCCATATTTTTAATGGAGAGTATAGCCTTTATCGATACTGTATATTCTGTCTACTGTGCTTAATACCCTTAGCCTTTTCGGACACACAAGGAATCAAACATTCCCCCTTGTCCTATTGATAAATCAAGTGTGTAAACAATGGGCAAATTGCATAATTCATAACCTTTGCGTCAGAGCAGTGAGGGGCAAGACATCTCTGGAGACGTAGTTATTATTCCTTTAGACTATTACGATCTAAATGACTTTTCAAAATTTCAATTCATGCTGAGGGGAGGGAAAATTGATATCCTCAGCAGTCTGAAGGTATTTCAGATAAGTCTTTTTTGATAAAATGGATGCACATGGTGTCTTTTTATTTTGGTTTAGCATATCCCTCAACAATCCCCGAGGTCTTACCTTAGTACCCTTAGCCTTTTCGGACACACCCAAAATCAAACATTTCCCTTTTTCCTAGTTATAAATCCTGCATGTAAACAATGGGCAAATTTCATAATTTACAATCCTCGCCTCGGGGCTGTGGGGGGCATGGCTAGGGTCCGGCCGATATGAGGGTCAGTATCGGATATCGGAGAAATGTCGGTTATCGGTCGATATATATTTTTTTTTATGCTCAACTATCCAGAAGATGGCACCAGATTTCCTCAGTTAATTTTTGCTTGTCCAAAGCCACCTACGAAGTCTGACCATGGTGGAGAGAGCAGCAGAGTTGTCAAATGAAGTCAAAGTATATTTGTTGTCAAAACACACCTGGTGGAAAGATGTTCTAAATGTATGGTGGCTTCAAGAACGTACATCTTCTATCAAAACAACTAAAAAGAATACAATAAACCATACATTTCTGTTTAATGAATGTTCACTTGCGTGGGTGCAAGATCAAAGATTCAATCGGTTAAAACAATGATATCCAGTCAGGGGCGCAGCTAGGGGGGGGGGGTGTAAGGTGAGGGGTCAAGATGTCGCCTCAAACGTGTTAACGCCTTGGAAAATTTAAGTTTTCACATTAATATGTGAATGATTAAAATTCAAAGTCCCGCTATTGAAATTTGGGTTTTGAATAATATATTTCAATAAATATCTTACGCTTCTTTCGATCAGATTTTCATATATTTGTGTTTATGTAAATAAACCGGCTGCTTTGATTAATTTCTTTTTCTTATTTGTCACTTCTGCAAATATCCGCCATTTCGTTTGTGTGCTCAGAAGCTGCTGATCAGAAAAGGTAAAGAAAATCAAACAATCCTTATAAATGGCCTAATTTTTGGAAGCTACAGTTAATTGATGATGCTGTTCTTTGGTTTAATAGACCAGTGACAAACATCTGAGTATGAATATGGGCAGAGAACGGGGTGTTTAAACTCTGGGCAAGGTTTTTTTGCGGAGGGGAATTTATCGGCAAATATATCAGTATCGTATCTGTATATACCGATATAACAGTATCGGACCCCGAAAATCCATATCAATCGGGCCCTAGGCATGACATCCTCGGAGGAAGGCTTATTAGACCTTATGAATATTTTAAGCAAAGTGGCTTTTCCATAATTTCAATCAGTGTTCAGAGGAGAGGCATTTAAAAAGGGGAAGAGGGCTGGCTGCCCTCTGACCACTCTTCAATATTTCCCTCAGCATACCCTGAAAGATTCAACTTAATGCCCACAGCCGTTCCTTTGATTTTGCTGATACGTTCTTTTGACAACCAGAACGCACAGATTGTGTTTTAATTGTGTTCGAAACTACTCTCAACATTTCCTTTAAGTTTCATTTTAATACCCTTAGCTTCTTTACTGTCTCGGATCAAAAATACCCCCTTTTCCCAATTAGAAACCGTATATGTTAATAATAGGGAACTTCCATAACGTATGGCCCTTGACTTAGGAACTGTAGGGGCTGATGTCATCATCATCAAGACATAGTTATTTGACGTTTAGATTATTTTGAACGAGTTATCTATTTCGAAGTTTTGATTGGATGTCTTTGAGAGAGGGAGCTGGTTGCCTCGCCCACTTTTCAACATACGCTGAAAGTTTCAACTAAATACCTTCAGCCGTTATTAAAATATTGTAGGTGCGCCTTTTTGATAAACTATATACAAATTGTGTGTTTTGATTTAGTTTAACATATCCCTCAACATTCCCCTTTTTCTAGTGATTAATTAAAAAAAAATTCCGAAAAAGAAATTTTTCAAACAAATGTAAAGGGCCATATTAAACTTAAAATGAGCAAAAATAAATTCCTATAGATAATAATTAAAACTCAAAACGACCAGAAATTACAATTAAAAAATAGATGAAACCCGAAACGAAGAAAACAAACTGAGAACAGGTAAACGTTAAATTTAAATGAATAAATAAATCTTAAAACGCAAATTAAACATTCAAATCAAACTTAAAACGAACCAAAAATCACTAAAAACAAAAGTTTGACTACTGTCCCCTTCCTTAACTGTAAAAGTCTAAAGCCTACTGCGTCATTTTCGTTTTATTGAAAGCTATATGTCTTTGAACTCCTTGGAAAGAACTAATAAAATTTTCAACGTCGCCCCTTAAATTAGGTATCCTTTTCTCAAACAACAGTGTCGTTCTATGACGAACAAATGAACATTCAAATATCTAAAAGAATCCAATGAAGGTGGCAAAGCCTCCTGTGTCTTCTAATTGGAAACGAAATGTTGAGTTTATAGTTGTATACATGTTCTTTGAATGAACTTTGTCATTGAACTCTCTCTGAAAAACATCTAGTGAGTAACCCAGAAGTTCATTATTTTGTGAATGACCCCAAAGTTATTTATTTTGTTTTGTAACCATATGTCGGTTTCAATTTTAATACTCGAGTATTTCTACTGATGACGGTTGCTTTATATGTGATCGATATATCTAGACTTTTGTACCTGTTTTCACTGTCTAAATAAACGGATTGATTTCCATTTGAATGTTGATTTGTTACTAATAATATTAAACTGAATATTTGATGTACGATTATATTAATTTCTGACAGCCCAGCAGCTCAAGATTTGATTTCACTGTGATTTTTATTTTCAATGTTTCCAGTACAAAAGAAAGAAATTGTAATATAATCCGTTTTCAGTAAAGCGCAAATGAGGCACCAGCCCTTAGACTTTTAAAGTCTAAGGTTAGGGAAGTCTAAGTTAGGGAAGGAAGCAGTAGCCAAACTTTTTTTTGTAGTGATTGTTATTCATTTCAAGCTTGATTTGAATATTCAATTTAATTTTTACTCGTTCTAAGATTTATTTATTCAATTATATTAGCACCTGTTGTATGTTTTATTGCTATGATTGTTTGTTAAATTTCTGGTCGTTTTGAGGTTGAATTAATACAGGGATTTATTTCTGTTGGCCTTAAATTTAGTATAGCTCTTTACTTTTCCTTAAAAAATTTCTTTTTCGGAAAGTTTTTTTATTTACTTTCTTTTTGTTTTGATGCCAAAGCTTCAATTTTTTTAACATTCCAACATCAAATTTTTTTCAACATTAAAGCTTCAAAGTTCAACATCCCCTGAAAGTAGTCACAAATTAATGTAGTAGCAATTGTAAGCAGTCGCAATCACAGTTGCAAGTAGTCGTAGTTGAAAGTTGTCACAGTAGCTGTCGCGACCAGTCCCATTTGCAGCCGCATTGGTAGCAGTAGTAGTTGTGGCCCAGAATTTTTCAAGTCAATACCGTTACCGGTTCCTAAGATATTGCAGATAGGCCTTTTGACAGCTTTGGTATACTTAGTTTCTTCTAATTTAGCTCAACACACCCCTCAACATTTTCTGGAATTTTGTCTCAAAACATTTAGCCTTTTTGGACACTTCCAGAATCAAACATTCCTCCCTTTCCTAATGATAAACCCTGCACATAAAAAATGGAACAAATTGCATAATTTACAATCGTTGCCCCAGGGGCTGCAGGGGCTTGGCATCCCCAGAACTTAGCTATTAGACGTTTTAGCTATTAGATTATTTCGAATAAAATGCATTTTTCAGATCTTTATCAGTGTTAAGCCGAGCATGAAGACAATTGGCATATTGCATTATTTACAGTCCTTGTCTCAGGGCTTTGAGAGGCATGGCCTCATTGAAACCATGTTTATTTAGTTCTTTTGACAATTCGAACAAAATGACTTTTTCAAAATTTTGATCTATGTTGAGGGGAGGGGTATTCAAAAAGGACAAGGGAAATGGTTGCCTTTCAATCATTCTTCAACATCCCCTGAAAGTTGTAACTTAATACCCTCAGCCGTTCCGTGGAGCTAATACGCCCTTTTGAAAACCAGCATGTACACATTGTGTTCGATATCCCTCTCTTAACATTGTCTTAAAGTTTCACCTTAATACCTTAACCCTTTTTGAAGATCCAAGGTAAAACATGCCTCCACCTTTACCCAAAAAACGTCTATATTGACAATATGCAAATTGCATAACTTACATCTCTTTCCTCAAGGGCTGTATGGGGGGGGGGTATGTAAATTCGGAAGCATTGTTATCTGACCTTTGGACTATTCCGAACAAAATCAAGACTCTCAAAAAGAGCACTAGAACTTTCAATTTCCAATCAACAAGCCCCCTCAAAAGTTCATATGACCACTCCTTCCATGTAAGGCGGGTCTGGGGAAAAAAATTATAAGAATTAATTTAATTAGGGCTCTTTACTACAGGCAACGCTAGAGCATTACCTCTGATAAGCTTATAGTCACATAATGCGATGAATTTTTCACGCGTTTTGCATTTTGTCAGGAGACTATCGAAGACGATGTTCTAAATAACCGTGCAAATAGGTAAGCTTCTATACTTTATTCCACAAGTTGACTCCAATCAATTTCGGTGCCAGCATGAGGATTACTTCCAACTTCCCCTCTTTTCTCCCCATCATTACTGGCTACAAACTTTTATCATAATTCATATAACTGGAGATAAATTGTATGCATTTACCTTCAAAAGGATAGTTTTTTCTCTTAAGGAAAAAACTAACTTTCTTGTCACAATTTGCCATAAAGTGTGAAGTTTAATTCTAAAAAGTTTGCAATGATTAATTTTGGGGATGCAAAGGGTATGGAACTGAAAAATGTCTTCCAAAAATGGAGGTGAAGAAAACGGGAGGGGTTCTAAATTGAAAAGGTACCATTGTTGCAGCACATTCCCCTTCCTTATTTACATTAACAACTCCAAGTTAGCATTAGAATAAACAATGAATAAAAATTAGGTCTTTTACGTTGATATCGCTAAAACAGCATAAACTTTATACAGCAAAATTTTATACAACATAAAAAAAAGCAAAGGAAAAAAAATATCGAATGTAACAAGAAAATTTTACTGTCTTTCAGCATTTTACTGTATTTGTTCACCATACTGTATATCCTTTCGCTTTTTGAAATACGTAATCTCTTCCATTGACGTTCATAACACCATCTTTTAAATGAAACGCCCATCGATTTCTGATTTGAGTGATCTGAAACCCAAACAAGTCCATAATTACTATCTTAATGCACCTTCCTTACTTCTAACACATGAATGGGAGGGCTCAAGGGGATCCCCCCCCCCCCTGAAAAAAAACAGTGCTTATTATAAATTGAATGGGAATCCTGTGGTTTATAATACCAGGTAAAAGATAGTTGTCTGTAGCACACACAAAAAAAGATATTGGAAGGAATTATTTAAGCAGAGAAGAATTTTGTTATCCTTTGGTTATGTAATTTGATACTTCCAAAGGAAGGCCTATGTCTTTAGACTTCTATAAATCTAAATTTTAATAATAAATTGCAAATGACTTTTGAAGTCATAGTAGAAACGTAACATAACAATTTTGAATATGTACAGACAAACGAGAGAAACAATAGTTACAACAAGAAAACAATTTAACCAAGTAAATTTGTTAATCAATGAAACAATAAGCATCACTATGTTTTCAATTTGGATGGCACATTTATTTTCTGTACCCCTCAATATCTTGAATATTTTACAATTCCTCAATATTCAAAATCTTCCCATTTATTAAAAGAATCTTCAATATTCTGACCCTCTTCCCAACACACAAAACAAAAAACAGAGCCAGTGTTAACCTAAGTATTTTTTCATTGTGAGGAGATAGATAAAATATTATTATTTTTTATATTAACACGCGTCATATGGACTAAATTTCACATTCAAACCCTAAAATCCGTCAAAAGAGCCAAAGCATCGAGTTTTTGCCAAAAAGTCTTTCTATCATCGTTATTACATTCCTACGAGTCAAGCAAACTATTCGGGCGAGGATCAAACCCTGTATCCGCTCCCCTGTCCCTTTGAGACGGCCTTACACCACAGTAATGGTATTATGGTAAAGAATCTACTTGCAGTTTTATTGAAAAAAAAAAAACAAAAAACAAGAAAAATGTGCTAATCGATAGCCTTCGTTTGTACCTTCTTGCCATAAAAAAAAAAAACAAGTGAAAAACATAGGAGATGTGAAAGTTTAATTCTAAAGAGTTTGCAGTGATTAATTTTGGGGAACAAATGGTAAGCATTTTGAACAATTGAAAAATGCCCTCCAGAAAATGGAGGGGAGAAATTGGGAAGGGGTTCTAAATTAAAAACAAGATTCCATTATCGCAGCAGTTCTGTATTTTTCCTCTTCCTCATTTGCGTTAACAGCTCAATGAGGCTCTTGACTAGTGTTGGGCGATATTTGATATATCCATATATCGGACCAAATATCGATATCGAAACATATTATCGAAACCAATATTTTTTAAGGGGTCTCTAACCCCCCTATATTTGCCGCGGAAAATCCACCACGTGAAAATTTTACAAATTTTCAGCATACATCTTCGAGATTCTTTGCAGGTTTGAGTTCTTTCACCTATAATTGATTGTATTTATCCTTATCTTACATCTTACCCTGGCATCTTTTTCGCAAGAATTCGCTTCCGGCTTTCGAGTCAGATACGTGTGAATTATTACCAACTGAGAATGAAAAGTTCACAACAAATGATGTTATAATGAAAAATTTGGATTTTGAATGTTATCAAAGCTAAACTAGCCGATCAGACAGGGTGAATTTTCTCAGTCTGAAAAATTATATCAAGGAAAAGGAGCTATCAGTTCAGATAAATTAAAATAAGGTAATCTAGCTTAATTGTAACTATAAATGTATAAATAATATATATATATATATATATATTATATATATATATATATATATATATATAATATATATATATATATATATATATATAATATATATATATATATATATATATATATATATTATATATATATATATATGCTGCTGATGCTATTAAGGCTCACCTTATAAAAATTGTCAGTGAGTGGAAAAGGTTGTTGCTGTAGTAACTGATAATGGAGCAAATGTAGTTCAGTCCGTAAAGGATCCTGCATCCCAAGTAGGTAAAGGATGGGTACATGTTTTGTGCTTCGCACATACTCTAAATTTGATGTGGGGGGGTGCTATTAATGATACTGCTGAACTGTTACCTCTCGTCCAAAAGGCTAGAAATATTGTCATCTTTTTGAGACGTAGTGTTGTTGCTACCGACAAGTTGCGTCAGGTTCAAATCTTTATTGGCAATGTTTGCACCAAAAAACTAAAACCTGATGTGACCACTAGATGGAATTCGCTTCTCACTATGTTGCGTAGTCTACAAGATTTGAAAGAGTCAGTAACAAGCTCGCTTGCGCTTCTCGGTAAAGTGGACCTTATATTCACTGAGAGTGAGTGGGGTGTTATTTCAAACGTGATTGCGGTGCTTACACCTTTTGAAGAGGCAACTATTGAGCTCTCTTCTAAAAGTTATCCCCCATCTCGAAAGTCCTGCCTTTGTCCAAGATTTTGAGACGCCACCTTGTTCAGGTAGATTTTGGTGGATTCTCAGATGCGGCTGATGAGCCTCGAAAGGCTTTGCTGAATAAAATGGATTGTAGGTTTATAAGCCTTGGTCAAGTCAAACCCGTCGCAATTGCCACATATCTTGACCCGCGTTTCAAGAAAATGTATATTTCACCTGACGATCTACTGCAAGTTGAAAGCAAAATTGCAAACCAGATAGATTTGGCCTTGCTGGCTGCTGAATCTCGATCAGAAGACACAAGTACCATCGCAGTCCCTGCGATGCAGTCATATCAGAATCAAGCCGGTTTGTGTGGTTCACACGATGAAGTCCTTATAATTAATGCAGGACATGCTTAGACAGCAGCCGAATATATCATGGCTCTGCAAACCTTCAATAGGGAGCCAACAGTTTCAAGAGAAACTTGTCCACTCAGGTGGTGAAAGTCTCGTGCTACGGGGTCCCAAAAACACATGTACGAAGTTGTAACGAAATTCATGTCTGTGCCCACTACCAGTGTCCCTTCTGAAAGAGTGTTTTCTAAGGCTAGTCAGATAATCGCTGAACGGCGGAACCGACTCTCAGGGAAAAACATTGACATGCTGATGTTTTTGAATAGCCAGTATTTTATTTATCTATTTTCCTGAGCCCGAATAATTCCAAATCTGGGTTTTTATTATATTCATTTATTTAAGCGAAGTTTATTTTTATTGTTTGATTTTATATTATTTGAATTTTGGAAAAAAAGGTTATACAAAAATGTACAAAATAGCCTTTATTTACAATTTGCGTAACTGAACTTCGGCAAATCCATGAGATAGCAAAAACCTGATCTGAAATATCGATTAATCAAAATATCGCCCAATACTACTCTTGACGCTGAAATGGCAAAAACCAAGGTAAACTTTATACACCGTAAAAAAAGGAGAAAAGTCTCAAATGTGAAAAGAAACATTCACTATCTTTCAGTATTTTATTATATTTGTTCACCACTCTCTATCCCCATTTGCTTTTTGAAATACGTAATCTCTTCCATTGATGTTCATAACATCATCTTTTAAATGGAGCTTCCATCAATTTCTGGTTCGTGTGATCTGAAACCAAAACAAGTCCATAATTGTTATCTATTAATTCACCTTTCTTACTTCCAGCACAAAAGCACATGTATGAGAGGGCTCAAGGAGCTAACACCCCCCCCCCCCCGCCAAACAGTAGTTATCATAAACTGAACTAAAAGCCTGTATTTTATAATCCCAGGTAAAAGATAGCGTGTCTGCAACACAAAGAAAAAACATATTGGAAGGAATTATTTAAGCAGAGAAAGAATTTTGCAATCCTTGGGTTATGTAATTTGATATTTCCCAAGGGAATCCTATGTCTTTAGAGTTTTTGAAATCTAAACTTTAATAATTAATTGCAAATGACCTTCAAGGTCATAGCAGAAACGTAACATAACAATTTTGAACATGCACTGACAAACAAGAAAAACAATAGTTACAACATGAATACAATTTAACCCAGTAAATTTGTTAATCAATGCAACAATAAGCCTCACTAGGTTTTCAATTTGAATACTTCAATTTAATCTATGGTTTTCAATTCAACCAAGTAAATTCATTAATTCCTCAATATTGAAATCTTTGTAATTATTAAAAGCATGTTTAATATTCTAACCCTAAGTATGCGATTCTACACAGTATTTAGAAGGGCTGCAGAGGTAAATCGAGTCATACTTACGTATGAGCTTTCTTGAACAAAGATGTCATTTAAACTTGAAGAGAATGAAACATTATTCCCAGATGTTCTGAAGCAGCATGTGACAGTCGAAACAAGGGAATAGAATAACGATTCTTATTAGTATTCCTATTAGTATTTTATGAATTTAGTAAACAAATTTAAAACTTGTATAGATTACATTCAAGGGATGTATTTATTGAAAAGAAGTATGAAGCAACTCGAAAAAGTGAAATGCCATTTGGGTGTAGGAGCTTTTGTTACTTCCTTACAGCTTCTCCAAATTTTACGCAGAATGTTTTATTTGTATAAACTATAATTCATCAAATATAAGATGATGGTAATAAATTATGAGCGTTTTGTTGTTCCTTTGCTTTCCAAACTAAAATTCGGCTGTTTTATTAAACAACGAGTCTGAAATTGAGGTTCGTCTTTTTAAAACACAAGTTGAAATTTCAAACAGTTCGTTGCAATGACCTGTAAGTAAGGAGCGACTCGGCTCAATAGTAACCAAAGCTATAAAAAAAACAGAATTTTGACATCAATAGATACATCAAAATAATTGGCTTTTTATGCTAATTCAAAATATACAAGATTCGTTAAGTTTAGTGTTACCCATCAAGAGGTACGAGCAGGAGAAAAATTGCCTAATTTTCGGAAAAAAACGAGAACACCACGTAAAGTCGTCCGACGGTCGTCTCCTTTTCCCACAAAGTCGTCCGGTCAAAATTTTGAGATAGTATTCAGTAAAGCATAGCTGAAATATCCAATTACTATGCCTTTGGGGGTAACATGATCCCCCCCCAGAGCCCCTGGGGAAAGCGCTTTAAGTTATGAAATTGGCCTATTGTTTACATACAGTATTCGGTGTTGGGAAATATACATACATTTTTCGGAAGGGAGATTTTCTGCTGGGAGAGGGTTTCCATGGGGAGAAAGTTTCTGGGGGTGAAGTTTCCAGGGGAAATTTTACCCTGGGGTGATAGGACAGAATCCCTATACGAAATAATTTATATTTGTCCCACTTTTTCTTTTCCGACTCAATTTTGCGTGTGGAGATGTTCTGGGGAATTGTCCGGGCGAAATTTTCAGCGGGTTTGGAATTGTCTGGGGGATTTTTAGTGAAGGGGGGTCCGCGGGATGAGTTCTTCATGTGAGAATATTCTGCAGGAGCATTTCTCCATGAGATGATTTTCCACGGAAGCAAATTTCCACTGGAGGGGGGGGGGGATTTCCAGAAAAAAATTTCCATGGAAGTTTTTCTTCAAATGAAAGTGTGCTAAGGAGAATTTTTCAGGCGTAATCGTCCGCAAGCAATTTCAGTCGGAGGGACTTTTCAGCGAGGATAGAATTTTCCAGAATGAATTTTACAGGGGCTGTGTTTTACGGGAGAGGAACCCCTCTTCAATACCTTGCTCTTTACGCTAAAGTTTGATTGTTTTTCTCAGTTTTTTTTTTTAAACGACCCTGGAAACACAAGGGTCGTTTAGTCAGAATAAGAAGCTTAAAAGTGCTAAAAATAAACTTTAGTGTGAAGAGCAAGGTATTGAGGAGCGGGACAACCCACCCCTATACGGAATAATTTCTGTTCGTTTTGTGTTTTGATGTTGCTCTTTACTTTCAGCTGAGACATCTTCTCTTTTTTTTCTTTTTAATAAGCATACAACGGAGCGATGTAAAAGTAAAAAGCGATATGGGCACAGTGTTTTTTTTTACCGAGGTATTTCGTATAGAAGTTGTTGTAGGAACTTCGGAAGGAGCTTATTCGATTAGAAATTAAAAGTTTTAGTGGCCTTTTCAAGATTCAAAAGAGATTGAAGGGCAACCAGGTACCACTCGCTCATTTTATATGCTCCTCACCCACCTATGCATTGTTATACATTTTATTATAGCCACTTTGTTAAAAATCGTCAAAAAGCCTATAGTCCAGTAAAAGTACGGAGAAAAGTGGGTCTACCCGAACAAAATTGTAACAAAAGGTTTTTTGTTACACCAAAATGTTCAGAAAAAATCGCTGAACAACATACCTAAAATCCGCTAAAATCTCCTGCCGGGAAAACCTTCTGGGGCTGCTTAAAGGGGGTGAAAAACTAGGTATTTACATTTTTTACATTTAGGAAGTTTTTTTACGCTAAAATATTTTAAAAAAATCACAGAACAACATATCCAAAATCTGTTAAAATCGCCCGCCGGTAAAACCCTCTGGGGCTGCTTAAAGGGGGTGGAAGGGGGCGAAAAAATAGGTTTTTTCATTTTTGACATTTGGGAAGCTTTGTTTGCACTAAAATGTTCCGAAAAAATCGCAGAACAGCATATCCAAAATCTGCTAAAATTGCCCGCCGGGAAAACCTTCTGGGCCTGCTTAAAGGGGGTGAAAAATCCTTTTTTCGATTTTTGTTATTTCGGTACGTTCGGAGACTCGATTCTGGTATAAATCAACTCGTTGAAACCAAAAATGATGTTACTTTTGCTGTAACACGTCTGTAACGTATATTAAACTACAAAAAATAAGAATTTAATAACTCCATCGCAAAAATAAAGGAAATAGCTTTTCTTCCGAAGTATTAGAAAGATCAGATCAATGGAAGCCTGAAATACTTCAAACAGCAACACAGGAAAATCTCGAACGGCAATTTAAAGGAGCAGAGAAGTACCCCACTCTTTGCTGCTTCGCTAATCGTTGGAAACCTGGTTATCCGATGAGAATCAACCGTGTGAAGACCAGACTACAGAAAAAGGGAAACTATAGGCATAGACGCATAGAAACTTGAAAAATCATTCTTATTATCGGCTTCTTTTACAGTTGGAAAACAAAAACATTAACACGTCTATATATAAATCACAGTTTTGATAATCATTATTTTTAGATCACATAATGTTGAGAATCATCATTTCATTAATGAGCACTACAAAAGAGCACAACCACCGTTATTGCAAAAAACTAAAATTCTTCTTCTTCTAGAGATGTTGGTTCAGAGTTATTACAGCTTGTTCCCATGCACTCTCCACAAGCAAGTGTGCAGGGTATGCCACTCTTATGGCAAGTGCATCTGGCCGTATCGCAACCTGATTTGCATTTCCAGTGGATGATTTGAAGAAGACTTTGGGAGCTGGTTTCTTCTCCGTCACTACTGGGATGTAATTATCAGCAGAGAGTCGCCATCCCCAGTTTTCCGGTTTCATCGCAGCAGCCTCGCTTTTCCATTCCATTACCTGCAAATACACGCGAAAAGAATGGAACTTCGCAGCTGAGGGTGTGGGAGGCATCCGATCAGGGCAGACAAATGCGGAAGAGGAAGCGAGCTTGGCCAAGAACAGACGATGTCTCAAGGACACGAGAGTTTCTCCAGGCTTTCCTTTATAAATTCTCAAAAGAGCTTGTTCACCAGCTGCAATGAACTCGCCTTTCGTAGCCTTCGAGTCCATAAAGACCTTAGCGGCCTCACGGAAAGATGGATCGGACCGGTACAGTGACTGTCCGACAGATTTACCAATTCCTTGTAATCTCGAAGTGGCGTCACAGCCTAGGAACGCGTGCAGAAATAGAATTGCACCACACATACCCCTTAGTTTTTCTTTGATGGAGCAAATATTCCATAGCTTATGTTCGTTTGAAGCTTTCGCCTCGGATCTGAAATACAGGCCTTTGTGTGTGGCAGTGACATGATAGAGGAGAAGGATAAGGAGGTCAGTGTCGTTGCCGATGAGACACGTCAACTGAGGTCTTGCATTATGAATGGCTGTGGTTGCAATCAGGAAATCCGCGTCAGCAGAGGCATGTTGTACCGAACAACCTGCTGAGGACAATTTTTCTCCTATCGCTAGAATTATCCGCTGCTTGTTTGTGCAGTTTTGCAAGAACTCTTCTTTTTTTCTTGTTAACTTTGTTGTACCAGTGAATTCTACCACTGGGCACTGTTTACCCCTGGAACGTTTGAGGTGAGCCATTCCTTTCGTCGAAGGACCATTGTCATATCCATCAAAAACTACCGAAGCTTTTCCAAGTCTAGTGCTGACATACTTGACTTAACTTTCGCAAATGAAGTCAAATGTAGAGTTGGGTTGCCAAGTCAATTTCTGGAGCAGCCAGCCGCCGTCAACGACATAGTGGCACGAGTCCAAGCGCTGATCCGGATGGTCCCCTGACGCCTTTCGAATTGCGTTTGACAGAGATGGTTGGTCGGCAGGACGCAGAACTTCATAGGATCCAAAAAGGGATGGGGATACGTACAAAGCTCATACCACAAAAGGTCTCGAAGATCGAATTCTTCCCGGTTCGCCACCGTAGCTAAGCGCTGGAACAGAAGCCCTTGATCTACATGAACCGGTTCACCATCGATGTTAACAGCTGATTTGGATGTCATTGTAACAGCCTTGTCTTTCTTCCGGAACGAAAATGAATCAGCTGCCTTCCCAGTCATTCCGTCTAGAATTTGGGCTCCAACTTCTTTCGTGGTGTCCGCATCTACATTAGCTGATGCAGTTACGCCGGTAACGATGTTGAGGAGCCCTCCGTGTTCTTTGAACGGAATCAGGGTCCGCAAAAAGTCTAGGCGTAAATTTGCTCAAGCTTTTCCTCTAATCCAGTGTCTTCCACAATGTGTCCGATTGAACCCAAAAAGCTCATGCGAGCGTGAAATCCTCCAAGTAAGATAGTAAGGTCTTTCAAAGAGCTTCCAGTCAGCTCAGAGTCCACAATTGTCATAGCCTTCTAGTAAAGGGGCTGATCAAAAGTCACTAGAGACGCGACATTGTGTTTCATTACCTGTTCACACACGTAAAGCAAGGTTGAGTAGACACAAGACTAGTCACTTGGGTTACAGTCAATCATTGGATGGAAGAAGACGGCAGTTTTGCCAGGGTGAGATCCCTTGTGTACTGATTGCATTGTGTACATCCTTGTGTACAGATGGCGATCCTGTTGTGTGCGCTGTGCAGCCTGTGTTTTCGAAACCTAACTGTAACTAGTCTTTAATGAGCCGTATAGACTAGAATATTCAAGTTTCTATGCGTCTATGCCTAGTCTCTCTTTTTCTAAAGTCTAGTTTTCACAAGTTTGATTCTCATCAGATAACCAGGTTCCCGACGACTAGCGAAGCAAAAAAGAGTGAGGTTTAAAAAGAGGAGCAGAGAAAAAACTCTGTTCCTTTAAGTTCTATATTTTCCTCTATTGCTTTTCGCAGGCTGTTCGAAGTATTTCAGGCGTTCATTGATCTGATCTTTCTAACACTTCAGAAGAAAAGCTATTTCCTTTATTTTTGCGATGGAGTTATTAAAATCTTATTTATAAATTAACGTAAGTTACAGACGTGTTACAATAAAAGTAACATCATTTTCGGTTTTAGCGAGTCTATTAAAAGCGAGATTATTAAAATCTTATTTATAGGTTAATATAAGTTACAGACGTGTTACAGCAAAAGTAACATCATTTTTGGTTTCAACGAGTTGATTTATACCAGAATCGAATCTCCGAACGTACCGAAATAACAAAAATCGAAAAAAGGATTTTTCACCCCTTTCAACCCCTTTAAGCAGCCCCAGAAGGTTTTCCCGACGGGCAATTTTAGCGGATTTTGGATATGTTGTTCTGCGATTTTTTCGGAACATTTTAGTGTAAACAAAGCTTCCCAAATGTCAAAAATGAAAAAAACCTATTTTTTCGCCCCTCACCCCTTAAAGCAGCCCCAGAGGGTTTTCCTGGCGGGCGATTTTAGCAGATTTTGGATATGTTGTTCACCGATTTTTTCTGAACATTTTAGTGTAAAAAAAGCTTCCTAAATGTCAAAAATGTAAATACCTAATTTTTCGCCCCCTTCCACCCCCTTTAAGCAGCCCCAGAAGGTTTTCCCGGAGGTCGATTTTAGCGGATTTTGGATATGTTGTTCAGCGATTTTTTCTGAACATTTTGGTGTAAAAAAAACCTTTTGTTGCAATTTTGTCCCGGTCAAACCGTACTTTTACTGGCCTACTAATACATATGTCTTCAGTGATTACGGGTCCCCCATAGTATCTGGGGCTAAGGCTTGGATTCCACAATTCGTCCAATGTTTACATATAGGGTTTATTGCAGGAAAAGGGAGGAAATATTATCATGGGTGGCTTTTTTTAATTTATTGCAGAAAAAAAAAACAAGATGATGAAGTGAATGCGTTAATACCCTTAGAAAACAATATACAGGCCACAATAGACCAAATTTAAATCTCCAGCTTGCCGTGATTTTCCACTAACACGAGTGAGTGTTGTGTCTCAAAATAGTTCTAAAACAGTCCTTATGAAACATAGTTTCAATCGAATTTTTCAAGTGACCACAAGATTTAAGTGAAATTCGCACCCCCCCCCTTCCCAAGACCTTTTTTCTGTAAAAAAGGACGTTAAAAGATATCTGAAAACACATTGGGATAACCACTTTATTTAACATAGTTAAGAGGTCCAATAACTATACCTTTGGGGATGACAAGACCCCCATAATTCCCGGGAAAAGGTTGTAAGTTATGCAACTTGCCCATTGTCCACGTATAATAAATATTACTGGGAAGTATACAGAAGATTTCTTTGGGGCCATCTATTTTGATGGGGAGGGGATTTTTCAAGGGGAGAATTGTGTTTCCAGTAGGAATTTTACACAGAAGGAGGGAAGGAAATATCTTAGGATGACTTAAAAACGGTAAGAACTTAAACACATAAATAAAGTTTTTTCAGCTGAAATTAAGGAGCAACATTAAAACTTGTTACGATCAGAAATTATTCTGTATGTGAGGGAACCCACTCCTTCCTCAAACTTCACTTTTTACCCTAAAGTTTGACTTTTTGCCGCAATTCTTTAGGAAAGACTGTTCAAACACAAAAGCCGTAGAATTTTAATGAGAACTATTTGAAAAGAACCTCAAGACTTTAGCGCAAAGATCAAGGGTTGAGGAAGGGGTATCCTTCCTCAAATACGCAATAATCTCTGCTCATTTTAAGTTTTAATGTTGGTCTTTACTTTCACCTGAAAAACTTATTGCTTTTTTTATTTAATTTCAATAAATAATAAATATTAAAACGCGCTAGGATAAACTTTTGTTCCAAAAGTAGGTAGTATTTAAATAATAAAAAATTAATTCAGCCCTAGAATTCAGAACAACAAAGAACGTACAAATTTAAATCTGGAATAGAATATTTTCTACGAATTTCAAAGAATAATAAAGCACCAAGTACTGTTCCTGCTGGTAAGCCATAAAAACATAATAGAAAACTAGAGCAACCAACAAAAACAGCTAGAAAGTTTGTATTTGACACATTGGCAACAATCTTTTACGAGAAAATATTCGGTGCAAATTTCTTTTTGAAGTTTAACAATAAACACTCTTAGCTCAGCCAGAACGAAACCTTTCTGAAATTTTATTATTATTTATAGTTGAAGGGAGGGCGAACTTCCAGAATGTACGTACATCCGGAAATGCGCGCCCAGCGTTCTAGATGTGTGGCGAAGGCTGTCCCAAGCGTGGTGGAACAATGAGGTACACACAACGTTCTGAGATTTACACCAGTTGGGAGAAAGGGTGTGAGCCCTCCTGTTCATTAGAGACAAATGGATTTCAAACATCCAATAAAGATTGGAAATACTTGAGTTAAGTATGACGGCACTAGATCCTTAAGGTCCAAACCGGCGATATTGAACCGGCGGAACCCAGCACGCCAACCACTTAGCTAGGAGGGCTTACAACTTGAGTTGGAAATATAATTTCATTAGGCCTACCTAAAATAAAATAGCTTGGAAATTACTGCATTCTTTTTTGGGGAATTTTGATTGCAGTTTTACAAATTATGCAAACTTTCGAAGAGCCAGTAGCTTTTAATCAGCAGTTTTAAAATAACTAATTAAAAATGTTCCATTTTATTAGCTGGCATTAAAACCACTACGACATGCCCTTCGGGGATGTCCCCCCTCCTTTTTCTTCAAAAACAAGAGAAATTGTCTCGGACTTGCGGCTTTTGGTGGGTATCTTTAAACTCGGCAAGTTATACATGTTTACGATTGGTATAAAAAGCTATTTGTATGAGTATAGACATCGCAATTCAAAATTCATTTTAGAGTCTTGGTTACTATTAGTACGGGTCACTATTTAGTTAAAATTCATTATGACGAACCGTTTAATATGTAAAAAATAAAGGAATAAATTTAATGTCTAATATTACAAATAGAATGTTTTCTTCCAATAAGAGGGGAGCCATCACCCTGTTGCATTATATTCAGGCTTAGTTCAAATGAAGGTAGATTAAAGATCAATCTCTAGTCTCCACCCAGTACCTCATTTATATTTATTTGAAGGCTCACGGGAGTTTGAATATTTTTGTGATAAAAATGCACTTTTTAGGCATCAGGCACACCCTCCCCGATACCTAGAGAATGCCTATCAGGCCTCCTACATATTAGCTAATGCGCATTAATACATTACTTTGCATAATTTCTATCAAATATCAAGTGATTCAAGTTAGTTAGCGAAGCTTTATAAATCAAATGTCTATATTAACCTGTTTTATATTGACTACACGATTTCTTGGGAACAATTACTGCCTCATGAACATAGGCTCATACATGAGTTTTCGATAATTTTGAATCAATAATATAAATCTCATCATCACCCTGCATCAGGCACACTCTGATGCAGTTGTCCTCAGTTTGCCCTCGCTTTTTAGTTGTCCTCTTCGCAGCAAATTGAAGTTTAGTTCCATGAAATGGTAGAAAACGCCTCTGCTGTGCCGCACTTTACACCTTCTGAAAAAGGGCTCTAGAGCGGCTAATTTCTGTTTAGATGAGCCTTCTTTGGTTTTCTAGGGCTATTGGCTGGGTACATTCACGTAAAGCGAAAAAAGCAATTAAGCAACCCTCGATGATTTTCTTCTCGAAAAAGGAACAAAAGTCCACATTTTTGTAATTAGGTAATTGATAAACTCTCCCTGATATGCTAAGTTTGATGGTGTGATTTTCATCAAGATGATTAAGTCTATTTGGGGATTTTTTTTTTCCTTTTGCTAAAATCTGATTAATTGTCTCAAGTATGTATTTTTTGATGGGTAAGTTTAAACTTGAAGAATTTTACGTATTTAGAAATACCTGAAAAATTATGTTTTTTATGTATATATGTTAAAAAGAAATATCCTTTTTAAGAACGTCATGCTATTAGCTAGATTTGCTTCTTGCATAAAGTTTTAAAGTTAAAAGACCTAACAGTTCTAAAGATAAAGAGCCTAAAAACTACACGATTATAAATACTTACTTGTCCAATTTCATGCTTCTCTGAGTATTAAATAAAAACAACAACAATTTTTACAACTGAAAGTAAGGAGCAATATTAAAAATTAAAATGAACATAAATGATTACGTGCGGGGGGGGGGGGGGTGTATGTAGGAGGAGGGATGCCCCCACCACAACACATCACTCTTTACGCTAAAGTTTGAATCTTGTCCCAGTTCTTTAAGAGCGACTCTTGGAAAACAAGGGTCGTCTAAATGGAACAATACGAAACTTTTTTAAAAGCACTCAAAAATTTTAGCGTGAAGAGGGACGTGTTTAGGAAGGAGCAACCTCCGTCGTATACGTAATAATTTCTGTTCTTTTTAAGTTTTAATGTTACTCCTTACTTTCGGTTGAAAAACTTGTTTTTTATATTTAATTTCAGATATATTTTTTTTTTTTTAATAATGCCAGGAAATCTGGCTCCACTTCCACGGAAAAATATTTCCTCTCCATGGAAATATCCTCTAGACAATTCAATACCGGTGAAAGTTTACCCCGGGCAATTACAGTTAACATCTCCACGCGTAAAATTTAGTTGGTAAAGAGAAAGCAAGATATATAAAAATAATTTCGTATAGGATCCATGGCAAATTCTCCCAGTGCAAAATTTCCTCAGTAAAGTTCACCCCCAGAAACTTCTCTCCCCATGGAAAATTCTCCCAGCGGAAAATCCTCAGCAGAAAACTCACCCCCCCCCCATCCAAAAATATATACATGCTTTCCAATAACAAATGGTATACGTAAACAATCGGCAAATTTTATAACTTTAAGACCTTTCCCCAGGGGCTTTGGGGTGATGTTATCTCCAAAAGTATAGTAATTGGGCCTTTCAACTATCCTGAACCAAATAGCTATCTCAAAATTTTGATCGGAGGGAGGTGGTCTAGTTGCCCTCCAATCTTTTTGGTCATAAAAGGGCAGTAGAACTTTTATTTTCAGTTTGAATGAGCTCTCTCCCAATATTCTAGGACATCTTGGTCGATACTATCACCCCTGAAAAAAAAAAAAAAAAAAAAAAAAAAAAAAAAAAAAAAAAAAAAAAAAAAAAAAACGCATCCGTGATCTTTCTTCTGGCAAAAAAATATATATAAATTCCACATTTTTGCAGATAGGAGTTTTAAACCACTGCAGAAGGATTCTCTGATACGCTGAATCTGATGGTATGATTTTCATTAAGATTCTTTGCCTTTTAGGGAGTGTTTCGTCCCTTTTTCGAAAATCAAGGCTCGTAGCCTTGAATGGGTACCACTAAACTTAATGATACTTATATATTTGGAATCAGCATAATAAACCGATTCTTTTGATATATCTATCGGTATCAAAATCCATTTTTAGAGCTTCGGTTACTATTGAGCCGCGTCGCTCCTTACTTCTTATTCCTGATAATAAATTGTTATATCTTATACGTCTGTTTCAATCGGGTCTGATATATAAATGCTATTGATGTTAAATCTATAAGAGTGCGTTTCAACACCCACAGAATCTTCCACGGACATGACTTAAAAAATTATCAGATATTACGTAAAAAAATAAGTTTTTTAAACTGAAAGCATGGAGTAGGATTGAAACTAAAAATAACCAGAGATTATTATTATCATATAAAGGGGGTTGCCTCCCCCCTCCTCCAACCCACGCTCAAGTTTTTAGTGGCTAACACAAACTTTTAATCGGATGGATTGGAAATAAGAGGGTGCGAGAGGAGGTTGGTTGCCTAAAATCAAATGAGCCCTTCCGAAGTTTCTACAACTCTTTCATGCGAAGCGCCTTAGTGAAACTAAAAATACATACAGTCCACTTAGCCCATTTTTAGGCAGTGCTACTGCTAACAGTCATAGAAAGATCATTATAAAGAGAAACGCTTGTAACGATATTGTTTAAGGAATAAAAGGTGCCGTAATTTAATACCTGCGCATTATAGAAATTTTAGCCCAAGCAGCACATCAGAAACTAGCAAGTGGCATTATCTGTATACGAGAAAAGTGTACTATTCCATAGGACATTCTTTTGTACCTTCTTGACATAAAAAAACGAGGTGAAAAACATGGGATATACTATTTATGATGGGCAATAAATTTATACATACATACATACATACTATTCTTCCCAAAGTCTAAGCTATTGCGTACTTTTTCATCTTCACTAAAAAAAAATCTTCTCACATTTGCTATAAAGCGTGAAGTCTAATTCTAAAGTGTGCAGTGATTAATTTTGTGGAGCAAATGGTAGAATTGAAAAATACCCTCCATAAAATGGAGGGGAGAAAATGGGAGGGGGTTAAATTGAAAAAGGTTCCATTATCGCAGCAGCTCTGTATTTTTCTTCTTCCTCATTTGCGTTAACAGCTGCGACGTCAGAATTAGAATAAACAATGTATAAAAATTAGGCTCTTGACTAGTGTTGGGCGACATTTGATATCGATATTGATATATCCATATATCGGACCAAATATCGATATCGAATATCGAAACGTATTATCGAAACCGATATTTATTATATAAAAATATTAATAAAAATATTCGGGCGAGGATCAAACCCTGTACCCCCCCCCCCCCTTTGATACGGCCTTACACCACAGTAATGGTATTATGGTAAAAAATCTACTTGCAGTTTTATTGCAAAAAAAAAAAAAAAAAAAAATACAAGAAAAATGTACTAATCGATAGAGCCAACTTTTGTACATTCTTGCCATAAAAAAAAGACGAAGTGAAAAACATAGGAGATACTATTCTTCCCTAAGTCTAAGCCATTGCCATTGCTCTTGACTAAAAAAAAAGAAAAAAAAGAAAAAAAAAATCTTGTCACATTTGCTATAAAGCGTGAAGTTTAATTCTAAAGTGTTTGCAGTGATTAATTTTGGGGAGCAAATGGTAAGCATATTAAGCAATTGAAAAATGTCCTCAAGAAAATGGAGGAGAGAAACTGAGAAGGGGTTCTAAATTAAAAAAAGGCTCCATTATCGCAGCAGCTCTGTATTTTTCCTCTTCCTCATTTGCGTTAACAGCTCAATGTCAGAATTAGAATAAACAATGTATAAAAATTGGGCTCTAGACGCAGAAATCGCTAAAACCAAAGTAAACTTTATACAGCATAAAAACCAAAGGAGAAAAAAAAAAAATCCAATGTGACAAGAAACATTCACTGCATTTGTTCACCACTCTGTATCCCCATTTGCTTTTTGAAATACGTAATCTCTTCCATTGATGTTCATTACACCATCTTTTAAATGGAACTTCCATCGATTTCTGGTTCGCGTGATCTGAAACCAAAACAAGTCCATAATCGTTATCTACTAATTCACCTTCCTTACTTCCAGCACAAGAGCATATGAATGAGAGAGCTCAAGGGGCTACCCCCTCCCCCACCCAACAGTACTCATTATAAACTGAATGAAAAGCCTGTATTTTATAATACCAGGTAAAAGATAGTGTGTCTGCAACACAAAAAAAACATATTGGAAGGAATTATTTAAGCAGAGAAAGAATTTTGTTATCCTTTGGTTGTGTAATTTGAAATTTCCCAAGGAAGGCCTATATCTTTGGAGTTTTATAAATCTAAATTTTAATAATTAATCGCAAATAACCTTCAGAGTCATAGCAAAAACGTAACATAGCAATTTTGAACACGCACTGACAGACAAGAAAAACAATAGTTACAATATAATAACAATTTAACCCATTAAATTCGTTAATCAATGAAACAACAAGCCTTGTTAGGTTTTCAATTTGACCCTTTCAACTTAACCTAAGGTTTTCAATTTAACCCAGTAATTTCGTTAATCAATGAAACAACAAGCCTTACTATGTCTTCAATATTTAAATCTTTGTAATTATTAAAAGTATGTTTAATATTAAACACGTTTAATATTCTAACCCTGTTCCCGAGACACAAGACAAAAACAGAGACAGTGTTAACCTGAGTATTTTTTCCTTGTGAGGAGATAGATAAAATACTGTTGTTTTTTATATCAGCACGTGCTATATGGACTAAATTTCAAATTCAAACCCGAAAATCGGTAAAGAGCCAAAGCATCGGGTTGTTGTCAAAAAGTCTTGCATTAGAGCAGCATTAGAGGATTATGAATCGAATAATTCTAATTATCAATAAAGTCATTAATTTCATTTCTGATAATTTAAGTATTTTGCCAGGACAAAAATGAATTGGTTTCAAGGGCAAGAACATTGCTAGGTATACTAAGTTCAAATCCTTTCCTCCCTCGAAATGTAAGAACTGTATAAACATATTTAAATTTTGATTAAATAAGTTAATGAGTCAGTCATTGATCCACTATCAGGTGTGAAAAGAATGAACCAAATCTTGGAAATTGTGTGTTTTCGGTCTCTGTGCAATCGCTTTATGAAGCAATTTAGCAAGGGAAACAAACATAGATAGCATGTTTAACTCAAAAGCGGTAAAAATGCGTTACAAAAAGAGCGTCGTCATTTCAAGAGGAAAGATATAATTTTATTCAGGTAATTATCGGTCAAATAAAAAAAATACAATTTTGAAAAGCACGTTTAAACTTATCATAGTTTGATCTTACCTTATCAAACTGGCAGACAACAACATTGTCTGTTTCAAACATTTGTGATACATCATCGTCGCTAACATCATCTTCTGAATTTAAAGGTTCCTGCAAAGGGAGGAGAAAGAACAGAATTAACACAGAAACTAATAGCAATACGTAAAAAAATTCTTGGGATAATTAATATCAATATTAATTGAAAATGGGATTTAGTATTACCGATAAAGGGGGGATAAGCAGTGGGACACCTGGGGGCATTCATTTTGGCCCCCTCAACTCCCTATATCTCTTGCCTCTCTGCTAGATTTTTAAAAAGATATAGATCTTTGAGAAGTTGAAAAAACAGCTAAATTGCCCCTCTCCCCTAGATTTAAAAAATATATTTGCAACACTCTATATTTTCGTGAATTCGCGTACTTGCTTCCAAGTTCCAATAGGATACTATTAAATTGTTTACTTGGGCAAGAACCATTGAAACCAGGTTGAGATTTAAAACCTGGTTATGTGAGCGAAAATGCTGAAACCTCTTTATATTCACTTTGATTACGAAGTCCGTCTAGAGTTGTCTAGTGCTTGCCATTTGTATTGACTGTGCAAACATCTGGATAAAATCAACAAAAAACACTACTTCAAAGCGCTGCAACGATGTTAAGGATGCTGTCGTTGGTGAAAGATATAAAAAAATTTCGGTGATATGGTAATATGGTATAAGAAGGGAGGAGTTTGTGTTTTTTTTTTATTGTTGGTCTGTTTTCAGTATATAAGTGGTAGTAACTGGATGAGTCCCCTGTGACCTGGATGGAAGTTGTCACTACTATGCAGAGTTGCCGGGTATATCTTGGCGGGAGAACTTGCGCGCCTGTTCGGCCTTAGATCTTGCACGTTAAAAAAGAGAGGATAGTAAGTTGTGGGTTAGAAACGTTTTTGTTAGTGTGAGTGTAGAATGTGTTTTTTTTTTATTAATTGATTTGTTGGGTTATATTTTGTGATTTTCATAGTGTAGAAAAGTTTCGATAGTGTTTATTAGTTCGGTTATTGAAAATACATATATGTCTGGAAGTCGGTTGAGTTCCGGTTCTAGAATGAGGAAGAATCAGTTTTTGATGAAGTAAGAGAGATCGACATTCATCGGTTCTTCAAGGAACTGGGCCTAAACGCTGGAGTAGTAAGAGTGATCGACTCCGACGATTTCAAGAGATTCGGACAGGTCCGGGTAAATATGAAATCGGTCACTGGCAGACGACCTTGCATCAAAATGCAAAACAAACGAACCCAAGATGCGATTCAAAAACGGCGTATATCCCGTAAACGTAGACAGAACTGTGTGACGCCTGATGGTTGTCCAGTTGCGAAAAATTCGAGAAGAAGCTACAAGCGAAGACATAAAGAAAGAATTACAGGTTTACGCAACTGTTCTGAATATTAGAAGAAAAGTATACAGCGGTGACGATTTCATACAAGTTTACACTGGTCGAGCTACTGCTCTAATGTACGTTGAAACACCAATGCCCCCGTCTATTAACATCTTCAATGGGGATGAAAAAATAAATGTGTTTTACCCAGAACAACCCAAGGCATGCAACATATGCCATAATGCAACCCATGAAGCAAAAGATTGCCCCAGAAACAGAAAAAAAAAAACACGAGGAAAAACAGTGTTCTAAGCCCAAACCCGCTGGGCGGACAGTCACTCAATCCATGGGGAACACCTGGGCCTGTCGCCAATGAGCAATCACGCTCAAGTAGCGCCATGGAAGAATAAATCAATTGACGCCATCAATGACCGTAGAACTTATTCTAAAGAGCACAGAAGAGAATATGCAGATGGACTTGGAGAAAACAAAAGAAAAAAACGCTAAACAGCCCTGAAGAGAAAAATGAAAAGAATCCACAAAAAAAAAGAAAAAAAAAGAGGAAACCCAAAAGAGAACCATGAGACCACCTACCGTTATGTATGACGATATGTATGAAGGCGAGCAAATAAGCCCGGCGACCATTTTGAAAGCCGAAAGGAATTGAGATGAAAGCAGAATCGAATAAATCGAAACACGCGACGGAAGGATAACAAAAAAGCATGAAGAAATAAAAAAGACGGTTTATGGCTTTTTCTCCAAAATGTATAAAAGGAAAGAAGGAGGAGAGGCAAATGCTTTTGATGGTTTCGATATAAAGAAAAAGTTTCTAGAGACCAAAATGAAATATGAGTCAGCCAATAACTGAGCAAGAGATTAAGAATGTGTTGCATTCTACTAAAACAGGAAAGGCCCCAGGAGGACACGGTTTAAGTTATGATTTTTACGAAGTTTTTTTTAGTGAAATTTCGGAAATTCTGTTACCAGCAATGAATGAAATGATTCGTGAAGGAGCGACACCGGAACAGACTCGGGGGGTTATCACATTAGTGTCAAAAAGGGAGATAAAAAAAGTATTGAGAACTGGAGGCCCATCTCTCTACTCCCATGTGATATCCGATTATGTTCAAAAGTCCTAATGAATAGGCTCTAAAAATTGATGGGACAGATCCTGGGTGAGACTCAACACGGGGGCATTTAGGGTCGAAAAGTCCAGCATGTTCTTGCTATTTAAGGGACTTGCTCCTTAGAAGAGAAGAGCAATCAGAAAGTGATCTCAAATGGGTGTTAAATATGTGTTGATTTTATCAAAATTTTCAATTCAGTGGTCCGTGATTTGCTGTGAAAATTGATGACGGATGAGTATTCTTTTTGTAGTGAATTTGTGCAATTTTACAAGAATCTATTCCGTCATGCAACAGCAAAAGTGGTAGTTAACGGCAATCTCACCGAATAATTTCCCCTCGAAATATCCCTTCGACAAGGAGACCCAAGCTCTTCGTTTTATTCGAGATATATCTGGGCCTGCTAATAAAATACATAGAAGCTAGGATAACGGGTATCAGAGCACTGCCAACTGTAGTTCTCAAGTCAGAAGCCTTTATGGGTGATGCCAATTTCTTCGCCGATGGAGTAAGTGACGTTAAAACAGTAATGCAAGGCCTAGAATGGTATGAGAAAAACTTTGCTGTAAGGATTCATAAAGAGTAAGATCCTTCCTTTAGCTGAAAACCCAAATGCGAGCTGGACCAGGGACATGGAAAAAGAGACTTGGCTAGAACTTAGAAGTCAGTCCATCTGTGAAGATACTTGGAGTTGAATTATCAGTCAGAGGGAACTGGTGGCAAAATGCATGGGGCAAGAAACTGCTCGAGATTCAGCATCTTTGATGTGGCGACGATAGAGACAGATCTTACCTTGTTTCAGAGATCAACTTTCGTCAACATGTATTGCGTATCACGAATACTCTATCTGGCCCCAGTAATGCCCCTCTCGGAACCTATAGCAAACCAAATATAAACTTATATGTGGCATTTCATATGGGGCGGTAAGCTAGCAAAACCGAGTAAGAAGATGCTCTTTCTCCTAAAGAAATTGAGAGGTCTTGGTGTCCTGGATTTTCGAAAAATATGCCCATGCTCACCCGGATGACACTTGAATTTTAAATGGATCCCAAGTTCACTTTGAAATGACAAAGAATTGGTTGCTTCCTATACTAAATGAACCTAGTCCAACTAATTCGGAGACAAATGTCCCAGCTTGCATAAAAGATTCAGTCCAGATATTGAAGCAACTGCAACAGAAAAAGCTTCTCATGGCAGATAGCAAAGAAATAAAATGGAGATGACCAGACTCTTAACTCCCGAAGGGGAAAATGGTAGGTACCGTGCAAAATGAAAAGAACCATTTGTAAATTTGAAAGTGCTTTCAGGAATCTGCATTCATTCTCTATGGAGCCAAAAGTAAGGGAGCTTATTTTTCAAGTGATACATATGATTTTACCATACCGAAATAGAATGTTCCGTTTCTTGAGAAACGAAGATGAAAAGTGCTCCTTTTGTTTGGAAGCAGCGGATGATGGTTTAGACCACAAGTTCGTTAAGTGTACAGAAAATAAAAGAATTTTTCAGTTTGTTTTTAATTTGAGTGAAAGGTACGGAATTAAGGTTCAAAGTGATGAAGAAAAGAAGAAGCTGGTGAAATTTTATACAAATTTAGAGTCAGAGGTAAAAAGAAGAATTCTCTGTGTTATATTATTGGAAACATGTGCCATTGTATGTGGATTAGAAGAAAAAGTAAGAAAGTAGTGACTTTGGAATATTTTAAGTGTCAAATTCAAAGGAAAATTGTATTATTAAGTTCAAGTGAAGTGGAGAAAATATTTTTGTGATTTTGAATTGTAAATGTAAATATGTATGCGGTAAAAAAAAAGGAGTGAAAAAGAGAGTTCGAGTTTCTGATTGGGGGGGGGGGGGTATGAGAGAGAACAGCGTTGTCAGTTATGTAAATAGGAATTAGATTTTTTTTTAAATGGCAGTCGAAAATCCAGAACGGAGAAAAAGAAAAGAAAAGGAAAACAATGAAAATTAAAATTGGGGCAGGGTCGTCATTTCAGCTTATTTGGTTCGTATATAATAGTGTAGTGTGTTTATTTTATGTAATGTAAAAAAAGCTGAAATGGTACTGTAATGTTTAGTGGTTAGAGGAGGAATATATATATATATATATATATATATATATATATATATATATATATATATATATATATATATATATATATATATAATATATATATATATATATATATATATATATATATATATATATATATTTTTTTTTTTTTTTTTTTTTTTTTTTTTTTTTTTTTTTTTTTTTTTTTTTTTTTTTAGTAGCCTCTTCATAGAATTGGAATTAAATAAAGGTTTTTTTTATGATGTAATGTGGCCACCGTAAGCGGGGATTTCATGTAGCGGGAGGGCGTCCTCTCTGCGGGAGAAGAATTTTTTTATTGTAATTTAGAGGTAGTAGTACAATAATGCGAAGACCACTATTCGGCTGCTATTTTTAAGTAATTCAAAGTGTAGGTGGCATCTAGTTTTTTGTAAATTTTAAATAGTTTTTTTGTTTTGAATCATTGGTGCCACTGAGAGGACAGGAGGTGGGATTAAAAAAAAGCCTTTCGGGTTTATCAAACAGTTCGTGGTAACGAACTGTAAGTAAGGAGCAACCAGGCTCAATAGTGACCGAAACTCTAAAAAACGGAATTTTGATACCAATAGATACATCAAAAGAATCATATTTTTATGCTGATTTCAGATATATAAGTTTCATCAAGTTTAGTCTTACCGATCAAAAGTTACGCGAAAACCCTTGCCCTGAGGGTTGTGGGGGATTGTCCTCCTCAAAAATATATTTTCTATCTGGAAATCAACTATGCTGAACGAAATGGCTAGCTCAAAATTTTGATTGGATGTGTTTGGGGGAATGATTAGCGTGGGAAGGGGGCTAGTTGCCCTCCAATCACTTTCGACTATTAAAAAGGGCACTATCCCTTTGAATTTCCAATCGAATGAGCCTTTTTTGAAGTTTCTACGACAACGCCTTCTATAAAAACCTTATAAGCCCCCAGGGCATAACTTAAAACCCTTGCCCTGAGGGTTTTGGGGGATTGTCCTCCTCAAAAGCATATTTTCTATCTGGAAATCAACTATGCTAAACAAAATGGCTATCTCAAAATTTTGATTTGATGTGTTTGGGGGAATGATGGGCGTGGGGGGGCTAGTTGCCCTCCAATCACTTTCGACTATTAAAAAGGGCACTATCCCTTTGAATTTCCAATCGAATGAGCCTATTTTGAAGTTTCTATGACAACGCCTTCTATAAAAACCTTATATGCTTCCAGGGCATAACTTAAAACCCTTGCCCTGAGGGTTGTGGGAGATTGTCCTCCCTAAAAACATGTTTTCTATGTGAAAATCAACTACGCTGAACAAAATGGCTATCTCAAAATTTTGATTGGATGTGTTTGGGGGAATGATGGGTGTGGGGGGGGGGGGGGCTAGTTCCCCTCCAATCACTTTTGACTATTAAAAAGGGCACTATCCCTTTGAATTTCCAATCGAATGAGCCTTTTTGAAGTTTCTACGACAACACCTTCTATAAAAACCTTATATGCCCCCAGGGCATATCTTAAAACCCTTGCTCTGAAGGTTCTGGGGGAGTGTCCTCCTCAAAAACGTATTTTCTATCTGGAAATCAACTACGCTGAACAAAATGGCTATCTCAAAATTTTGATTGGATGTGTTTGGGGAAATGATGGGCGTGGGGGGGGGGGGGCTAGTTGCACTCCAATCACTTTCGACTATTAAAAAGGGCACTAGCCCTTTAAATTCCAATCAAATGAGCCTGTTTTGAAGTTTCTACGACTACGCCTTCTATAAAAACCTTATATGCCCCCAGGGCATAACTTAAAACCCTTGCCCTGAGGGTTGTGGGGGGAGTGTATTCCTCAAAAATATATTTTCTATTTGGAAATCCACTACGCTGAAAAAAATGGCTATCTCAAAATTTTGATTGGATGTGTTTGGGGGAATAATGGGCGTGGGGGGGGGGCTAGTTGCCCTCCAAACACTTTCGACTATTAAAAAGGGCACTAGCTTTTTGAATTTCCAATCGAATGAGCCTTTTTTGAAGTTTCTACGACAACGCCTTCTATAAAAACCTTATATGCCCCCAAGGTATAACTTAAAACCCTTGCCCTGAGGGTTGTGGGGGAGTGTCCTCCTCAAAAATATATTTTCTATCTGGAAATCAACTACGCTGAACAAAATGGCTATCTCAAAATTTTAATTGAATGTGTTTTGGGAAATGATGGGCATGGGGGGGGGGTCTAGTTGCACTCCAATCACTTTCGACTATTAAAAAGGGCACTAGCCCTTTAATTTCGAATCGAATGAGCCTGTTTTGAAGTTTCTACGACAACGCCTTCTATAAAAACCTTATGTGCCGCCAGGGCATAACTTAAAACCCTTGCCCTGAGGGTTGTGGGGGAGTTTCCTCCTCAAAAATATATTTTCTATGTGGAAATCAACTACGCTGAACAAAATGGCTATCTCAAAATTTTGATTGGATGTGTTTGGGGGAATAATGGGCGTGGGGGGGGGCTAGTTGCCCTCCAATCATTTTCGACTATTAAAAAGGGCACTAGAACTCTCGATTTCCAATCGAATGAGCCCCCTTTGAAGTTTCTACGACGAACCCTTCCGTATGAAGTGCCTCTAGAAAAAAAATAAAATAAATAATAATAATAATAAAACATTGGAGCCGTATGGCCTTTACTATAGGCAACGCTGCAGCGTTGCCTCTGATAATGTCTGTTGGAAGGCCCAAAAAACAAAAATTTGCAGTTACTATAAACGATGATTCTTTGGAACCAACACCTGAACTATCATACGTGATAACATGTGAAATTAGACAATCTGGACCATCAATTACGACAACGCCAATATGGATAGCTAAATGCAAAGGCCATTGCTAAATTGTCAGAAGTAATCAAAATCCAAAAACGTATCAAAAATGAAAATGAAGAGCAAAGACAAGGGCGGATAGATATGCAAAAACGACAATTAGAGCGTGTTAAAAATGAAAATGAAGAGCAGACACACGCGGTTAGAAGACATGCGACCCCAAACAAGTGAGGGAGTCAAAAATGAAAATGAAGAGCAGCGAGTCAATGAAGATCAACCTGGACAGCGAGAATCAAAACATAAAAATTCACATACGAGTGCTGGAGATGGCTTCCCATTAAAAAAAAAAAAAAAAAAAAAAAAAAAAAAAAAAAAAAAAAAAAAAAAAAAAAAAAAAAAAAAAAAGGGTGATGACGCTTTTACGCATATAAGACCAGTGTAGAAGATCCAATTTGAAGATTTAGTTCTCAAATTTGAAGAGTTTCAAGGTGCCACCACCGCGTGCCAACACCTTGGAAAATTTATCTTGGAAATTTAGCTTTTGTGTCCGCATTTGTCGGCATACTGGACAATTTTGTCGATACATTCTTTAAATCCCTTCTCCAAACTTAAAACTCTAGCTGCACACCTGTATCCAGTGTGCCTAGCATGAATTGGTTAGTAAGAGACCATATCATAAGTTTCCCGTAAATCAGAGAGGCCGAATCGCGATATTAGATGCCGGTTCCGGAACCACGGAGGGAGGCACAAAAGGTACCGAGAAAATTTAAAATAATAAGTCCGGATAGAATTCAGATGTTTAGGCTTCGGAATTGGAAGAAACCCAGATAAAAAAAGAATAGAATGATCGCAAAATGAAGAATATAATTTCCCAAGCGCTTTTCTATTGTACCTCCCTCTATTTGCAACAATTTTTAAATATCCTATCTGAATTTTTTTTTTTTTTTTTTGCATTAGAAACTGTCAGAGCCCGAAGTTTTTTGAGATTATTAGTAATGTGAAGACCAAGCCACCGAAAAGAAGAGACACAGGGATTAGAGAAAAAACCACAGTTAAGAGGGAGACTCGCACTCGAATTAAATGAAGTATATATTCGCACTTATCAAAGTTCAACATAAGCCTAATCCGTCTGAACTGGTCTGAGATCCAGCTGAAAGAATGTGAGAGCCCGGCCCTAGAACAACTGACAAGGAGAACATCGCCCGCATAAGCAAGATACGAGATATCAATTCCATCAGAAATGAAAGTCGAAGGCAAAGATGAAAGGATAGGAGCAATACATAACTTAAAAATAGTTGGAGAAAGCACACCACCTTGACGGACCCCACGCCGAAGAAACACCTTTGAATCAGAAACTACTCCATTACATTTTACCCGAATAAAAGAGTTAGAATACCAGTACCGTAACAAAACAACAATAGAAAGGTTAATATTGTTGGAAAAAAGGGAATAGAGTGCATGTGAGTGGACTATACTATCGAAAGCTTTCGAAAGATCAAGAGCACAGATATGAAGAGGAGATTTATCATTAACTGAATGCAACAGGAGGGAAGCTAGAACACGATGGGCGTGCTGACATCTCAGCCTTTTTTGAAAGCCAAATTGGTTTTCACCAAAATTAACGAAACAGTAATTGGTCAATAAGAACTCACTCTGACGAAGTTTTTCCACGCTTCAAAACCGAGGTGACTGTGCCACAGAGAAAACTGTCGGGAACCATAGAAGTAGATAAACACATCTGAAACAGTAGCTGAAGGTGATCTATCAAAGTTGGGCAAACTACTTTTAGATGATAAGAAGAAATTCCGTCTTGATCAACAGAGCTAGATTGCATGTTCTTAATAGCTTGACCAATATCAACAGTAGAAACTGGTAATACATTACTCTGAGAAATACGATTAGGCAAACACGACTCAAGAAGGTTACTAAAAACCTTTTCAACTTCCCGGTTCACCTTGCCGAAAATATCATTACGACAACTTCTTAAGACCACCTTCGACACCTTCTGGTCAACCTTCTTAAGACCACAGGCAAGCGTGCCTTGTTTGCCTCTCATTACAAACAATCTAACGGTCTTATGTCAATTTTAAATTCTCGGTTAGTATGCCTGAGACTCTAGGCAGACAAAACTAACAAACAAGTATCTGTCCAATAAGAGAGTCATGCACACTCCTGCCATTTACCCGTGCCCCACACATTTAAACATTTGCCTCTCAAATACTTGGACTATCTGTCTTGGCTTTTCTCTGTCTACAATTAGCCATGTCTTGATGCAACCATATGCAACCTACTGCAAAATACTTGATACCTTCAATTCAAAATGAATGGACTCGGTCGAGGCCTTCGGCCTCGACCTCGTATGAACTGCTATAGGACTTTCAGAAAAAACACTACTAAGCTTATCCAAATTCAGAACATGAGACCACTCCTTTCTCGACGCAGGAAATTCAAAACCAGATACCCTAGATTGCCGTAAACATTTTTTATAAGCACGCTTGGTACTTTGCATCAGATCAAAGACAACTACTCGATTTGGCCGACCGCATGACACCCATAATCGTAGCCAAAACTTAGCTTTATTCTTTACAACTTTTAATTCTGGGTCCAAAACCCATTCTAGTTTTCTAGTTTTAACTTTAATCTTTTCTAGAGGAACAGCAGTCGCCTCTGCTTGTTTTAAGCACCAAATTTTTTTTTATCATAATATTCATTTAGAGACTGCTTATCATTTGAGAAACGGTCAGTAACTTGAAGCAAATGGTAAGGAACTTTTATAGAACCCAATAACGCGGACAACATAATAATATAAAGTGCAAAATTAGCTCTACTCCAGTTATTCCTGTAAAACCACTTAGAACTTTGTGTAAATGGTCTAGTAGGACGGGAAGCGACTAGTGAAGCAGAGAACGAAATCGGGAGGTGGTCAGTATCACGATCGTCTTCATGAACAAGAACAGTCGATACATTAATATTTGGCGAAAAAACTACATGGTCAATATTAGACAAACTTCTAGATTGGTGAATATATGAATAATCAACACTTTTCTCGACTATTTTATAAGCAGAAAAAGCATCAAAGACTATGTCGGATCGAACTGACTGACTTGTAATATCTGTGTTGAAGTCACCAACCACTATGAAATCATAACCAGTCGATACAACAGACGCAAGAATAGCCTTAAGATTTGTCGAGGCTTTCATATACGCGTTTAAAGCGGAAATAGTTTTTTTTGTTACACGGGAGATACACATTTATCAGCACAGTATTACCAAACCGAACCGCAAGGATGAATTTATCACTGTGAAAACACACTGGAGAGAGCAAACTCAGGTTTTTTAACAATGCACGCGAGGCCTCCAGAAGGTCTACCAAAAGTGACCTCATCATTAGTTGTAAAAACGGAATGATTTCGACTTCTTTTTAACACGTTAATACTAGTAGAAGTCAGGAGGTGTTCTTGAAGGCATACTATGTCAAACTGGTCACACAATTCATCAATCATATGCTCCTTTAAACGAGTACCATTTATATTAAGCGAAACCATCGAAACAGGCACAATCATTACTTCTTGGCAATGATATCTCTCAGCACTTTGCATCTAAGACTAAAGGAGGCATGATTTTAACCACAATTTGCACATCTTGCATCAAGCTGGCAGGGAGAATCATTGGTGGAAATATGAGGGCCCGCACTGCGTGCACACTTCGTAACCAAACTTGTACAATCAGCAACTCTATGGTCTGGCGAACGGCATTTTAGACAGCACCGAGGTGCCGACAGATATTCTTTCACAGATAAATATTCACATCTAAGTTTAACACCATTTTGCATAGCCTTGGCTTTTGACATGGAGTCACAAAACTCAAGCTTAACCGTGCCAGTGTCAACGAGCCGCATAGCTTCCACCACACCTGGATACCCTTGAAAGAATGAGAGGTCTAAGTCCTTCGATATTCCTCCGACTATCCCGAAAAACCGCTTAGTGATCACCTTGGATGGAGATTCTGCTAAAATCACTGAAATAGAGTCTTTGAATTCTTCAGCAGCAGATTTTTTAACATTGATTAGCCATTTGTCACCTCACAAACTCAGCTTGGTAACTGCATCATGACAGCTCACTTTATCGAGCACTTCTTTGCGTTTTATCAGGTCATTTAGTGTTTGCGGCACTTTAGAGACAACAACAGTGGTGTGAGAGTCAGTTGACGGCGTCGCACGGGCAGGCAGCGGTGGAAAGTGATTATCATACGAATCGAATTTACTTGAAACAGTCTTTAGGGAGTGTTCCATTCTATTCAATTTCGCGTTCAAACTCGAATAAACCAAAACAGGGATGACAGGTAGAGCATTTGGAGAACGAATTACAAACATCGGTAGGTCTATGTCTTCATCGTCACATTTCTCGAATATACTTAACATATCCTTCAGATGGCTTTCCAAAGCCTTCGGCCCCTGTCTTCTCGGAAGCTCAGTCCCAGGTACAGCCGCATCGTAGAGGAGTTTTTTAGCTTCAATTACACTCGGCAAGTCCAGAAAAAACTCCTTTCCAAATTTCAGTATTTCGTTTTCATTCACTCCATTATCACGGTTAAATTGCCAAAAAATTAAAACCGGCGAAAAAACAAGTCCATTATTCATTATTCACTATACATATCATAAGAACCAGATACCAATAAGCGAAGGAAGAGTACTTTCCTGCTACCAGATCCCCGCACTTTAAGGGAGTAACACTCCCGGCAGGTACAACGGCCCTTGCGACAAGAAACTCCCCTCTTCTGCTCGCTTATTAGCAAAGTTGAATTATAATCAGATTATCAAATCAAAAAGATAGTAAAATAATAGATGACCTTATACGAGTGAGTAAATATATCCAAATGGTAAAATAGTCCGTAAATATCAATTTATTATTTCACTTATTTCGAAACTGACGGTCACTGCAATCCACTGTAATTTATTCCAAATGTAATCCGGCTTAAATCTCAATAGATATTCACAGGTCAAATGCGAAATGATAACTTATGTAACTTAACCGGCTTCTTTGATTACATTTTTTTCTCATATGTCACTTCGACAAATATCCGCCATTTCTTTTGTGTGCTCAGAAGCTGCTGATCAGGAAAGCTTAAGAAAATCAAGCAATTTTATAAATGGCCTAACTTTTGGAATCCACAGTGAATTATCGAGGCTGATCTTTGGTGTGTAATAGACCAGAAAGAAACATGTGAGTATGAATATGGGCAGAGAATAGGGAGGGGGGGGGCAAAACTTTAGGTAAGGTTTTTTTTCCCGGAGGGGAATTTATCGGCAAATTTTATCAGTGTCGTATTGGTACGCTACCTATATATCGGTATCGGACCCCAAAAAACCATATCGGGCGGGCCCTAGTTAAAATATAACGTCACCATATAATAACTTACATCCTCTTCAACCTCTTCGTTTTCTTGATCGATTTCATCATCATTAAGGTCTAGGTCATCGTCAGCATCTTCAGTATCATCAATATCATCATCGTCATCTTCATCTGACGAATCATTCGTGCCGTCCATTTGAGATACAATTGGTACAACAGGCCTTGGATGACCTCCTAAAAGATGTTAGATTACAGTAGCAATTCCGCTCAGGATGTGCGCTTTTATCTTCATTTTTAAAATAAGAAATTAATGCACGAGCCTTCTTTACTGCATAATACAATCGTCAGGAGTGCAAAATATACATGTCAATTTTCCCATTATATTTTGTATAACATACTTTGCAGCACCAGCCACGTCAAGTGCCCAATGCGCTACTAGTACTTTTTTCAGTTTGATTACATCTTTGAGCTTTCTGCTTGAAAGAATCAATAGATGTCTCTGGCAAGAATAATTTCCTCAGGTGAACAGTTCCAGGTAAATATATAATACCGTACACAGTGCCTTCTGTATTTTTACAACAAAAACAGCATTAGAGAACACAGAAAAAATAAAGAAGTGGAAGATACACAATTTGTGGAAATACATTTAACATGGACAAACCACACTAGGAAACGAAAAACAGCGAGATACTTCTATTACTTTTAGTGTTGCAATTACTTTTGTAATTGCAACACTGTGCCTTCTTTTAGTGTTGAAAATTACTTTTAGTGTATATGTCACAATAAAAAAAAATTAAGAGATTTTGCCTGCCCAGAGATTTGATTCGTATCCAATTACGAAAAAAAAACTGTTGAATTAAACAAAAATGGTGACATTCACTAAGACGGTAAAATATGTATATGGAATCATTAGTAAATATATTAACTCATACATTTGAAAAATACTAGAAAATATACAATAGTAATAAAATAATAAAAATATAAAATAAGAAATCGAAGAAAATTGCAGGGATTGAAAACAGAAAAATCATTTACATTTTGCACTAAGTTATAAGAACTTGTGAAACATATTTAGCGAACTCTTAATCTATCTTGAAATTTTTAAGTGATGTTAAATTTTACAACTTAGACAATTTATCTAACCATAGAAAATAGTTTCACAAAAATAGAGTTCAGTTTCTCCCTTTACTAAAGATAAATGTATAATAGCCATACGGCATATACATCATTCATAAACTGTTCCTAAATGTGAACAATAACTCCTTAGATTTAGATACTAGCCTGCAGTTCCAAATTCTTCGCATTTCAAACAGTTCGTGATAACGAACTGTATAGTAAGAGCAACTCGTCTCAATAGTAACCGAAACTCTAAACAACGGAATTTTAATATCAATAGATACATCAAAAGAGTCGGATTTTTATGCTGATTTTAAATATATAAGTTTCACCAAGTTTACTCATATCCTTCAAAAGTTACGAGCCTCAGAAAATTTGCCTCATTCTCAAAAAAAAGAAAAAAAACATCCCCTAAAAGTCATAGAACCTAAACCATCAGATTCAGCGTAGAAGAGCACCTTACTGTAGAGGTTTCAAGCTTCTATCTGCAAAAATGTGGAATTTTGTATTTTTTGCCAGAAGAAAGATCACAGATGCGTGTTTATTTGCCCTTTTTTCCCAGGGGTGATCGTATCAACCTAGAGGTCCTAGAATTTTGCGAGAGGGCTTATTTGAACAGAAATTAAAAGTTCTAGTGCCTTATTTAATAAAAAAATAATTTAAAATAAAATCACTTTTTCTTAAAAAAGACTGCATTTTAGATGTCTTTTCATATTGCAGTCTTTTCAAAGATATTTGATTTTTTAAGCAATCATAACCATATATGAAGTAATAAGTGACGTGACGTATGATCTAACACCGATTGTGTACTAATAACCATATATGATGTAATGAGTGACGTTACGTAAAAATTGAAAAAATCAATTTTTATTTTATTTCAGTTTTAGTTCAGAATCGATAAAGTTATAAACTGCAAAAACATTTATGGTATCTGAGCAATAATTTTAATCTTGTAATTTAATCTGGAAAAATACCTGAAAATTTAAAAATTATTTTTTTTTTATAATAAGGAATGAAACCTAGCCTATAGTAACTAAAATATTAAAATGGATAATTGCATAAAAGCTCACTCTAGCTAATTAAAATTGGGGATTATATAAGTTTCATTGGTATCGTGGTTGAAGAGATAGCTGAAACCTAGTAAAGAACAAACCATGGCATAGTAACTAGAAACTTTACTAAGGGCTTTAAAAAAAATCAAACAGTTCGTGGTAACGTGGTAACAGTTATGTGGACAATAACTCCTTAGATTTAGATGCACTAGCCTGCAGTTCCAAATTCCTCGCATTTCAAACAGCGACGCGTCTCAATAGTAACCGAAAGTCTAAAAAACGGAATTTTAATATCAATAGATACATCAAAAGAATTGGATTTTTATGCTGATTTTAAATACATACGTTTCATCAAGTTTACTCATATCCATCAAAAGTTACGAGCCTGAGAAAATTTGCCTTATTTTCAAAAAAGGGGAAAATACTCCCTAAAAGTCATAAAATCTTAATGAAAATCACACCATCAGATTCTGCGTATTAGAGAACTTTACTGTAGAGGTTTCAAGCTCCTATCTGCAAAAATGTGGAATTTTGTATTTTTTTTTTGCCAGAAGAAAGATCATGGATGCGTGTTTATTTGTTTGCCTTTTTCTTTTTACCAGGGGTGATCGTATCGACCCAGTGGTACTAGAATGTTAAAAGAAGAAAAAGCTGTAGGCTTTTTCCTGTTTGGAATCAGGTTTATTTTGTTAATTATAGTAAATCCTATAAAAAGGTTTCGGACAAGGCGGTTCTAACTGTGTACTTTTTGTTTTGATCTAATCCGGGTTGCAGCGGTAGCTAGCAACCTAGTAAGAGACGATCACGTCCAATGTTAAGAAATATAAAAACCCATAACTCTTAAGAAAAAGGTCAGATCAAAACAAAGTACACCATTAGAACCGCCATGTCTGAAACCCCTGTATAGGAAACTTTCTGTCACTTGGCTTGAACAGCAAGGGAAATATATTGGCTTGAAAATCAAGAAAGTTGACTTTAACCACGTTATTCTCCACAAACGGCACATTTTTTTCTTTCTTTCTTTTCCACAGATAGCTTGGCACTGGAACATCGTAGAGAGTTGTACAATGGCTCATTTTAAAGGAAATTAATTGGGTTAAAAATCTTTAGTAATTAAAATAAATTATTTCTAAAAGAGAAGAAATTTTTCCACCAAAAACTGCATTTTTTATGTCTTTTCATACTGCAGTCTTTTCAAAGATATTTGATTTTTGTACATAAATCATAATCGTATATACCAGCGGTAAGATTTCAACCCACGCCTCCGAAGAGACTGGTAACTAACACCAGCGCCTTTGACCACTCGGCCACGCTGCCTCTCATAACTATATATGTGAATCCGGGTTGAAGCAGTAGCTAGCAGCCTAGTAAGAGACGATCAGTCCAATGCTAAGAAATATTAAAACCCAGAACTCCTAAAAATAGAGTCAGATCAAAACAAAAGTACATCATTAGAACCACCTTGTCTGAATCCGGGTTGCAGCGGTAGCTAGCAACCTAGTAAGAGACGATCACGTCCAATGTTAAGAAATATAAAAACCCATAGTTCCTAACAAAGGAGTCAGATCAAAACAAAAAGTACACCATTAGAACCGCCTTGTCCGAAACCCCTGTATAGGAAACTTTCAGTCCCTTGGCTTGAACAGCAAGGGAAATATATTGGCTTGAAAATCAAGAAAAGTGGCAGCTACTACAACATTCTGCCTAAACGGGATATTTTTTTTCTCTTTTCTTTTGTATCCAGAGATAGCTTGGCACTGGAACATCGTAGAGAGTTGTTCAATAGCTCATTTTAAAGGAAATTAATTGAGTTAAAAATCTATAGTAACTAAAATAAATTATTTCTAAAAGAGAATAAATTTTTCCACCAAAAACTTTATTTTTGATGTCTTTTCACACTGCAGTCTTTCAAACATAATCGTATACCAGCGGTAAGATTTGAACCCACGCCTCCGAAGAGACTGGTGGCTAACACCAGTGCCTTGGACCACTCGGCCAGGCTGCCTCTCATAAATAATATATATGTGAATTTGGGTTGCAGCAGTAGCTTTAATAAAGAACGACTCTTGCCTATACTAAATTTTATACGCCACTTAATTATAGTATAGGTTAATAATTCAACAGATAGTTTGGCACTGGGACATCGTAGAGAGTTGTTCAATGGTTATAATAAGAACGAACTCTTGCCTATACTAATCCGGGCTGCAGTGGTAGCTAGCAACCTAGTAAGAGACAATCACGTCCAATGTTAAGAAATATAAAAACCTCTAACTCCTAAAAAAAGAGTCAGATCAAAACAAAAATACACCATTAGAACCGCCTTGTCCGAAACCCCTATAAAGGAAACTTACCGCCCTTTGGCTTAAATAACAAATCCAGGTTTCAGCGGTAGCTAGCAACCTAGTAAGAGACGATCACGTCCAATGTTAAGAAAAATAAAAACCCTTTACTCCTAAAAAAAGAGTCAGATCAAAACAAAAAGACCACCATTAGAACCGCCTTGTCCGAAACCCCTACAAAGGAAACTTACCGCTCTTTGGCTTGAATAACAAAGAAAATATATTGGCTTGAAAATCAAGAAAATTGACTTTAACCACGTTATTCTCCACAAACGGGATATTTTATAATAAAGAACGACTTCTTGCCTATACTAAATTTTATAGGCCACTTAACTATAGTATAGGTTAGTAAAGTTTTTACAGTAAAGAACGATCTCTCTCCCATAGTAACTGATATGTTACATTAAAAGACGATCATTGGAATAAAAAGTTATTGCATGCATTGGACTTAGTTAGCTACTTGATCGTCTGAGGTTCGTCTCTTACTATTTCAAAGAAGAAAAAGCCGTAGGCTTTTTCCTGTTTGTAATATTTTCCTGTTTGTTATCAGGGTTACAGCGGTATCCGGGTTTTTACATTAAAGAACGAACTGTAGTCCATAGTATTACAATAAGGAACGAACTGAACCCATAGTAACTTAATTATTAAATCAAACAGATCGTGGTCATAAAAAAGAGCTGTGTAAGTGCTCATTTTCAAGGAAACTACTGTACATATAAACCTTTTGTAATTTTTATTTATAAGGTAGCAGTAAGGAACGAACTTATCATTACAATAAAACCCATAGTAACTGAAGTATTATCATAATAAAGAGCTGTCTAATGGCTCATTTAAAGGAAATTGCTGTTTATACAATATAGTAAAGAAAAAACTCTAGTACATAATGTCAGACGTAAGGATCCGGGTTGCAGCGGTAGCTAGCAACCTAGTAAGAGACGATCACGTCCAATGTTAAGAAATATAAAAACCCATAGCTCCTAAAAAACGGAGTCAGATCAAAACAAAAAGTACACCATTAGAACCGCCTTGTCCGAAACCCCTGTATAGGAAACTTTCTGTCCCTTGGCTTGAATAGTAAGGGAAATATATTGGCTTCAAAATCAAGAAAAGTGGCAGCTACTACAACATTCTGCCTAAACGGGAAATTTTTTTTTCTTGTTTTCCAGATTATAATTAAGAACGATTTTCTCTCAGAGGCGAGCTACTTATCTCTCATCATACATATTTTAAATATCCAAATTGAACACCTTGTAACAGCAAAGTGGATACTGCCACGTCTAGAAAAATTCGGGACTGAGGTTCGATCGCAGCTGTTGCAAGGAATTCCATTATCGATATATAGCAGACCAGTACATATGTAGCAGACACAGATAGTCCAGTACAGAGGACTGTACTTCCTAACACGCAATAATGATATTTGTTCATGATGGTTTATAATTTTGTATGATTATTATAATACAGTTATATTTAAGGTCAATATATTAAAATTTTCCATTAAAAGACGATCATTGGAAAGAACAAATTATGGACTTAGTTATCTGCCTGATTCTTTGAAGATCGTCTCTTACTAGTTCGAAGAAGAAATTACATTAAAAGGCGATTATTGGAATAAAAACCCATTACATACATTTGATTTAGTTAGCCTTGATTGTTTGAGGCTAGTCTCTTACTATTTCAAAGAAGAAAAATCCGTAGGTTATAATAAAGAACGAACTCTTGCCTATACTAATGCATAAATGATCGAAATATTTCATTATAAATGGGAAGTATATAGGTTTCATCCGAAATTGCTGACATATAATAAGGTTTTAAAATTATCTCTAATGTATCTTTTAATTTATTATCTCTAATTTATCTGGATTATTGTTATTCTTTGCAGTTCTTCAATTTACACAAATTAGAATATTGAAAGATAAAAAACAGAAAAATGATATTGGGAAAAATTACATCAAACAGTTCTTGGTAACGAATTAAATAAAGGATTAGTATAGTTCATAATAAATAGGGATTAAGTAAGTTTCATCAGTATCACGGCTATAGCGATAGCTTTCACCTATCAAAGAACAAACCAGCTAATATAGTAAATAAATCCGGGTTGCAGCGGTAGCTAGCAACCTTGTAAGAGACGATAATGTCCCTTAGTAAAAACTACAATAACCCATAACTTCTAAAAATACAGTCAGATCAAAACAAGAAATACACTATTAGAACCGTCTTGCTCGAAACCCCTATATAAGAAACTTATCGTTTCTTGGCTTGGACAACAAGGAAAATATATTGGCTTGAAAATCAAGAAAAGTGGCTGCATCACAATATTTTGCATATGCGGCATCTTTTTTTTCCTCAGCCAGCAGGGCACTGGAACATCGTAGAGAGCTCTTTAATGGCTCATTTTAAATGAAATTGCCACATCTAGTGTCTTTTGTAATTAAAAAAGATAATAACAATTTTTCAAATATAATCAATTTTTTCTATTAAAGAAGAAACTATTGCCAATAGTAAATAACTTGTCTAAATAAATAATCAGATAGATATCGAAAGACATGCGTATGTTATCTTTCGTTAACATAATATAAGAAAAATATCTTGTGAAAATTTATTTCCTGGGTTAGTTGTTCTAGCAGTTTCATGTCTGCAGCTGCAACTGCAATCATTTTATATTAATTAAAAGACGATCATTGGAATAACAAACAATTGCATGCATTGGAATTAGTTAACTACTTGATTGTTTGAGGTTCGTCTCTTACTATTTCAAAGAAGAAAAAGCCGTAGGCTTTTTCCTGTTTGTAATTATACATAAGGGATCGATAATGTAAATTGGAATTTTGTAAGTATCGTCGGTATCATGGGTTTTATAATAAAGAACGACCTTTTGCCTATACTAAATTTTATACGCCACTTAATTTCAGTATAGGTTAGTAATTCCACAGATAGCTTGGCACTGGAACATCGTAGAGAGTTGTTTAATGGCTCATTTTAAAGGAAATTAATGGGGTTAAAAATCTTTTGTAATTTTATAATATTTCAGGGGTGCAGTGGTAGCTAGCAACCTAGTAAGATACGATCACGTCCAATGTTAAGAAATATAAAACCCCTAACTCCCAAAAAAAGAGTCAGATCAAAACAAAAAGTACACCATTAGAACCGCCTTGTCCGAAACCCCTATAAAGGAAACTTACCGCCCTTTGGCTTGAATAACAAAGAAAATATATTGACTTGAAATTATATTAAAAGACGATCATTGCAAGAACAAACCATTGCACACATTGGACTTAGTTTGCTGCCTGATTCTTTGAGAGTCGTCTCTTACTACTTCAACGGCTTTTTCCTGTTTGTAATCAGGGTTTACATAATATTGGTTGTCAAACAGTTTATATTTTACCAGGGGTGATTTACTATCAAATTACATTAAAGGACGAACTATAGCCCATAGTAACTGGAATCCGGGTTGCAGCAGTAGCTTGCAACCTATCCGGGTTGCGGCGGTAGCTAGCAACCTAGAAAGAGACAATCACGCCTAATAGTAAAAAATGAAATTGTTAAATTAAAAGACGATTATTGGAATTAAAACCATTAAAAACAATGGACTTAGTTAGCTACTTGATTGTTTGAGGTTCGTCTCTTACTATTTCAAAGAAGAAAAAGCCGTAGGCTTTTTCCTGTTTGTTAAAATAAGGAACGAACTCTTGCCTATACTAACTTGTATAGGCAACTTAACTATAGTTAAGATTACAGCATTTATATTATGGTAAAGCAAAAGGTATGAGAAAAAACTGCAAAACTTTGTAAACTGCAAAAATATTTAGGATGTTTTAGTAACAATTTCACTTTATGAAAAGAAATTAGATAGGGGTACATTATCTTTATTATCTTTGAGGGGTTGTAAATAAAAAATTTAATTTCTTACAAGACAATGACCTACTTAAAGCTATACAGAATTTAGAAAACTGAAAGGCATTACAAAGCTGAAACAAGTAAATTAAACTGAGGGAAAGCACCCTTCCCCTACATCAGATAACAAACCTGTGAGTGACAAAACCAGGGAACAATTCGAAAAATTGGCATTGTTACACATTTTAACGTTTCTACGCAGGGGCGTCATTTTTTTTTTTTTGGGGGGGGGGGGGTATATTAAAGAACGCACTATGGCCAATCATTACATAAAGGATTGGTATAGCTCATTATAATTATAAAAAAGGTATATAAAGGATTCATATATTTCAATCTAAATGTGGACATCTGTATCATGGTTATAGACATGTATAAAACCTAGCAAAGAACAAACCCCGGCATGTAGTAACTAAAAGTAAATATAATACAAGCATCTTTAAACAGGTACTGTTCTTGGGTATGGGGTCAAATTTGACTTAGTTAGCTGCCTGATTCTCTGAGGTTCTTCTTTTAGACTATTCCAAAAAGGAAAAGCCATAGATTTTTTCCTCTTTGTAATTATCAATATTTTAAATTGTGGCTGTGTTACATTTTATTGCAAGTTAAGTTTATTGCATCATCATACATATGAGGATTTATTTTCATATTTCCATTACAGATGAGCCAGAATTCGTCCTTTTTATTCTTCACATAGGATCGATACTATATAGCTAGAAGAGACGTATGTTGCTGCAGGGGGGGGGGGGTTGCTGTAGGCGCTGCTCCTGCGAAATCATATGATTCACATGATTTCAACATGATTTCTAGGACTTTTTAAGGAAACTTTCAAGGTTTCTAATATGTTTTTAGCAGCTTTGAAAAATGTCCTCCTCTCTTCCCAATACATCTCAAAGCTTGTTCAACGTTTTATATTAACAACAATAAAAAAAACATGAGATACATACGGGAAGTCATGTATGTGATTATGGCATCGTTCATATATTCCTGAAGAACTCGTGTTGCTGTTTCAACTGGCAAGTTTAAAGTTTGTGTTACTCTCGGCGAACCCAAGATGGCTTGGAGTTGTGCCCCTGCATCTTGAGCAACCTACAAAAAAAAAATGAACAAATGAATAGCACAAAATAAGAGTCAGCGAAGGTAAAATCTTTGCTTTTTCGCCTTTATCATTAATTTAGACATATTTTCATTTTATTTTTAACCCTATTTTGTGCGCATAGCAAGTTTTGCATTTTTTGCTTAATTTCTGCTCTTTTTTGGTTTAATGTAGCTCTTTGCCTTTCTTTGAAAAACTTTGCACTTTTGCTTTTATGCATTTTTTGCTTTATTTCTGCTCTTTTTGGTTTAATGTAGCTCTTTACCTTTCTTCGAAAAACTTATTTTGCGGAAAACATTTTTTTAATTAATGTCAATAAATAACTGTGGTTTTTACTATTGCGAACTATCTAGTGGCCAAGCTATTTAGAATTGATCGGACGGTCTTGCCATAACTTGTAGAGCTTGGGTAAGAGATCTGATTAAATTACAGTAATAAAAAGCCAACACCTACTTTCCCAGGAATCTTAAAAAAAAAACCATCTAACTTCTTACGTTGTGCTGAACGCACGAAATACTGTTTTAATGAAATTTACATCATTAGATAATGGGAATTTAGTTTTTTCGATTAAACGGAGCAGAATTTTCTTTTTTACATTCAGTCCTTAAACCTGCAGGAAAAACGCTAAAAATCATCTCAAAGAAATTATCATTTGGGTACTCGGGGAGTTCCCTGTGGTGTCACCCGCTTTGATCGACAAGCTCACCGATAAAAGAATGTAAAATTTTACTGTCGTTTCAGTCAAATTTCAAATTCAAACCATAAATTTTCGACTGCTTTCGAAGATAGCTAGTCCCCTGGGAGAACTTGCTAATAGACCTTTTGTCTTTATGACGATCAGCCGACGCTAAAAGCTCGTAAATGGTTTTTAAGCTTCAAAGATTACTTAAAATTGCCTTTCAGCAGTACACCTTGAAAATATAAAGAAATTCCACGCTGTTATTGGCAATATAAATTAATCAACTGCTGGAAATGGTGACACTATTGACTTTTCATCAATGACGTCGTAATGAATCAAAGAATTTAATTAAAGTCCGCCATCTGTCACAAAAGGGAGGGTAAATCAAATTACTACTTCTGTTTATGGTAATTACTATTCGTTTTAAGTTGGACTGGACTATTTATTTAATTTTTAGTCGTTTCGGGTTTCATTTATTTATTGATAGTGTCAATCACTATCACAAATCACTAAAAAAAATAAATAAATAATTTTCAACTGCAGTAAGGATTATTGTTCATCTCAAAAACAAGTTAGACAAATCAATCGAACATGCTTAGCTTGGGATGCTGGATTAAAGCCCCAATTTGATCAGAAAAAAGTGTACCATAATGTTCTATGAGTCACCGTAACTGTACTGGCACAAACATATTCTGTACAAGTTATTATATGGAAATTGGCCTCTACTTTCTACGTCTTTTTTTTGCAGACAAATGTCTGAAATACCAAAGAAAATATATTTTTTAATGGGTGATAATCTCAAACTCTCAATCACAGCAGTCGAACTTTATAAGAAACCAAAGGTTGAAACGGCAAGACAATCAGAGACGATGCTCTGCCCTTGCCTGCAGTAAAGAGCCATAAGCCTTCAATGAGTTTTTTTTTTTTATAGAACTACTTCATATGCAATGGGCAGTCATAAAAACTTCGAAGGGAACTCAATTGATTGAAAATTCTAGTGCCCGTTAAGAGTCAAAAGTGGCCGAGGGGACCAGCCCCTTCTCCCACCCTTTTTAACTGCCCCCCCCCTAATGACATCTGATCACAATTTTGAAATAGTGTTCAAAATAGGCTATATGACAAAAAACTATAACCTAGGGGATGCCATGACCCCCACAGCCCCAAGGGCAAGAGATATAAGTTATGCAAATTGCCCACTGTTTGCACATCAGATTCAATATTGAAAAATGTGGGCATGTTTGAGTCTCTAGAAAGGCTAAGGGTTTAGGGTAAAACTTCCGATGTTAAGGGGAATGTTGAGCTAAATCAAAAGACATTATGTGCATCCCGATTTTCTACTTCTACTACTACCTCCACCACTACTACTACTACTACTATTGGACTAAATTAAAAGAGTTAAAGTGCCTCCAGGATGCCAAAAGGCATTTCTGCAATAATTAAGGAATGGCTAAGGCTGAGTTAAAAATTTTAGGGAATGGTAAAGGGGTGTTGAACTAAATCAAAAGACATTATGTGCATACAGGTTATCGAACAAGCATATCGGCAATATTTCAAAGACAACTAAGACTATTCAGATGAACCTACTAGGTAGCGGCTAGTATTAAATCAAAATTTTCAGAAAATGTTTAGGGAACATTAAACTACATCAAAAGACATATATATAGATATATATATAATTTTTACAATTTAAGAATTTAAGTAAGAATCTAATATTTTACTTCTTAAGCGGAAAACCTGAAAAACTGGAGAGATACTCATAATATTAATTAATAAAAAAACTTTGGAAAGTCAAAGCAAACAGAAATCATTTCTTTTTTTTCAACTTTCCGATGAAGAAGTTTTAAAAGAAAAGTAAAGAGCCATATTAATGCTTAAATAAGAAATAAGTCCAATAACAATTCAAACTTACAACGACCAAAAATTAAGCGGAAAACCTGAAAAACTGGAGAGATACTCATAATATTAATCAATAAAAAAAAACTTTGGAAAGTCAAAGCAAACAGAAATCATTTCTTTTTTTTCAACTTTCCGATGAAGAAGTTTTAAAAGAAGTTTTAAATGCTTAAGATGAGCAGAAATAAGTCCAATAACAATTCAAACTTACAACGACCAAAAATTACTATCAAATAATAAATGAAAAGCCAAAAGAACAGAAATTAAAAAAATAGCAATCACAACAAACATAAAGATAACAGATACTAATAAAGATGAACTGATAAATCCTAAAACGAGAACAAATTAAATTGCTACAAACAGGAGCTTGGCTACTCCCCCTCCCCCTAACCATAGACTAACAAAGTCTATTTCGGCATTTGAGTTTTTCTGAAAACCACATAGTACATTATAAATACTTATTATAATAATAAAATTGAAAAATAAAATCTTGAATTGCTGAGATTTCGGGGAATTAATATCAGTGTATATTATACATTCAGCTTGCTTTCAATATTTTTTTCCAATCATATTGATTATTATAGTGACTTTGTTTTTTATTGTTCGTTGATGTTCTGAAAAATTAAAGCGCACTGTTAAAATAAAAATACTTTTCAATAAAACGCAAATGCCGCAATAGAATGTAGAAGACTTTCAATTTCTGTTCATTTTACATTTCATTTATTCTTTAATAACAACTTCTAGTCGTTTTAAGTTTGAATTAGTATGGCCTTTATTTCTCCTCGTCCTATGTTTTAATATGTCTCTTCACTTTTCTTTCAAAATTTTGTTTCGGTAAGTTTTTATTTAGTGATATCTGAAAAAAAGCACCTAGAAATCTGTTTCACATTGATTTTTTTGTGAGAAATTTTCTAACCAAAGATTAGTAATAGCCTATCATCCATTATAATTTGTGTCGAGTTTTGACCATTTATTTTGTGTTCCCTTTGGTTCTCCTAAAAAATATTACTTAAAAATATCGTCAAGTTTAGACATACTAAAAACTTGTTCTGAACTAAACAAAAATTGCTAAATGTTGAGCTGTTTCTTATGTTTTATAGTTTTAATTACCAATATACGTTGGGTGTTACTGATCCACCTAAAAGACAACTAAAAAAATGTACCCAAGCAGAAGGAGCGAACTACACAATTGGACAATCTCGACTGAGATGAGAAATTCCCCCAAAGCAATTTGTCAAAATATTTGTAGAGGATGGTTAACAGGGCGTTGCCATCATCTGAAGCTCTGCCACTAACTCTTTTCAATTTAATGGGAATATTGTTTAAGACCCACAAGCAAAGGTTGAGGATCTTGGTAGAAATTCTTTGATTAAATACAAACCTCCACCACACAAATGATATTCCCTATCTAACAGATACCACCTATTAAATTACTCCTAATATTGTATTTACCAAGTCAATACAGTTGAATTTGAAAATTTTTCTAAAAAGAAAGTAAATAGTACCTGGAAAAATGTAGCAGGTACTTGAACCGTTATGACTTTTGCTGGACCTTGTACAGTTCCAGGGGGCCCAGGAACCGAAATTTTTACAGGGACCATGCTTACACTGCCAGCTGTTGGAATATTCGATGGAACGTTTCTTAGTACTTGATTGGACGTCCCAGGTTGACCTCCAAGGCCTCCACCGCCTGAAACGAAAATTATGCATACCTTTCTTAGTTTTACATTCTAGGTAGCCTAACAGGATCCAAGACTATCTAGGCTATAATTTAATTTATTTTTCTTCCAATTTTTGGCAAGGTGGTGTTATTGCATGTGAACTTTAAAGAAAAACTGTAAATTATATTCAAGGCTAACTCACCACCCATGGGGGAAGGCGACATGAGGGACTTACCCAAGAAATACTTGAGGACTGTTTCAGAAAAATGTTTGAGGGAAATACATGAAATGGATACAAATTTGTATATTTTTTTCCTCAAAAAAGCAATTTTTAACAGAAAAATACTTCCAACTGGAAAACACCTTCTGAACCCACTCATATGACAGGATATATTGATACTAAATTAATATTATGACTAATTAAAAACTAAATTAAAACTTTTTAATTTAGATTAAAATTGACATATTAAAACTAATTGATAATTAAAATTGATATATGAAAACCAAATTAATATAATATTAAATTAATATTGCTAAATACTATATTAATACTAAAAGCCTTTACAGGTCACGGTTAATACAAAAATATAACAATATACAAATCATAAACAAACACACACCCTAATCCAGACTAAACTTTAAATAAATTACAGGAAATGGTCCCTATACATCATAATACAACCCAAATAACTGTTCCCATCATCCTTTCATCCAAAAAAAAAACTAAATAAATTAAAAAATGATCATTAATTCTCCCATATACTGTATCCATCCAATGAAGACAGTTGACCTATTTTCATTCTCGAAGATATCATGACTGGAGAGAGAAGGGCCTAAATCACGATTAAAAGCCTCGATTTGACGCCCCAGTCTAAGTGGGATTGTTTCGAAAATCAGAGAAAGATCATTCAGATCTGAAAATAAAAAGAGAGTAGCTTCGATTAACCAATCTATGACTCAAAGGGATTCCGTCACCCAAGATTAGTCCAAAGAATCCTTTGGGAAAATTGGTAACATAAAAATAAGCTCCTTTTTTGGTTTGAATACCCCCCCCCCCCGTGCTCCATGAAAAATGTTCCAATTCCTAAGGACCAGGTCAATGGGGACATATTATATGGTGTATGGTTCCAAGATGCTGACAACAAATTGTTCGTTTTTAAAGTACTTTTGCGTGATTTTTGAGAATTTTTGTATACCGTTTCGTATTAGCTACTTTTAGAATCATTTAATAGTATATTTTATAGTTTACAAGAGCTGAAACTACCATTGTTGATCTTTTAATAGCTTTTTATTTCCAAAGTATAATAAGAGTGTTTGAAACGACTGACCTTTTTTTCAACTCAGTTTTAATTCCATCGGAACATTAATATAAAGCAGGTGTTCAAAGCTTACGTCATACAAGTGTCACTATTAAATAGTGACAGGAGCACAGCAGGGGAAAAAAATATTTTAAAAAATTTGAATCAGATCCTATGGCAACTTGCTTTCCATTTTCGTGATTTCTTTTCAAACACAGATGGTCATATGTCAAATCCTTAGGGAGAAGAGAGGTGTGTCAAAGAGGTTTTCCTGAACAGGGGAGGGGGATCAAAAATACGAAAAAAACTTTTTTAGCAATCATTTTCCTGACAATTAGATTTTTCCTACCTATCTTAAGCGGGACTATGCTGCACTCCACTTAGAAGAATTATATCTATATTTTTTTTGTAAAAGATATAAAACTTATGAAGTGAATAATACACTTACTATAACAACAAACTAACTCAGAGTAGTCTTAAGGTGGCTTGTGTAGGACTGTCACTGAGAGTTTAACAATATCCCAAGATCTGCTTGTGAAAAACTTCAAAGTTTCGAAAATATCAAAAGATTTTAAATAATAATAAAAATCCCATACACTTGCAAACTTTTTGAAGGTATCGTTTAATATATCATTAATTTTTGAAAATCCCAAGCTCAGGCATGGAATCTCAAAATCTTGATGAATATCTCAAGCAGTGGCATCCCTGTTTGTGAGCATTCCTCCTCCTGCCCATCGTATTTTAAGTAGGCCTATTCATTCTATTTCAAGTATATTTGCATTTTAATGAAAACAATCCTTATTTCGAGCTGGGTTTTTATTTCTCATAACATCAAACAAAAAAGAAAAAAGATCACCATAATACCAAGATTACTGAAAAAACAAATAAATGTGGATTTACTTTTTAATGTCTATACTGATATTCCTTCCTGAAAGTCTTCATAATTTTGGATTTATTGAAGTTAAAAACAGAATAAATATTAGAAATATATTTTGTTTTCAGTCAAGTGCAGATTGGATTTTGGTCTTTAGATGGCACGAGGAAGTCGAACCTAATCCTCACATTTTCTGTTCGTTTTGAGTTTGACTCGGTTATTTATTGTAATCTCTGTTCGTTTTGGGCTTTATTTATTTATCAACGGTGATTTATGGCATTTTTATACTTGAAAAATTATTTGACTTTATTTCTGCTCATCTTTGGTTTAATGGAGCTCTCCATATTTCTTTGAAAAACTTCTATAGTGGAAAAGTTCATAACATTAATTTCTGCTAGTTTTTAATTAAAATAGTCTTTTTTACTGGTTAATAAAAGAATACTTTAATCTTTTTGGTTTTTCTCTATAAGAATTCAGATTTTGGCTAACTATTTACAAGTTGAACGAAATTGTTGAACCAATTTTATTAACATATGCTCTTTTGACAATTTGGCTATACATACTATCTTTTTATTAAGTTTTATACCTCCTCAACTTTCCTTGAAAAATAAAACTTGATATTCTATTCTGTTCCTAAGACATTGTATCTATACTATTTTGACAACCTGGATGTACTTACACCCTATTGGTTTATTTCAATAGCATGAGCATAAGTAGTAAAAGCAGTACGCCTGAAAGCTTAGATCTTGAGATATTGTTGAGACGTCTTATTGACAACCAGCATGCACAGCGGCTGTTGATTTGGTTTAAAGAAACATAAACTTTCTCTGAAGTTTTCTACTTTACACCCTGTTCCAGCCCTAAGATATACTGCTTGGAAAGCTTGATAACCTGGATGCACTTACACCTTTTTGATTTAATTCCAAAGTAACAACAATAGTAGCAGTTGTAGTAGTAGCAGTAGTAGTAGTAGAAGTAGTGGCAAAAGTGGTTGTAATATTAGTAGCCCTGGACGTTTCAGCTTAATACCCTAAGACATTGTTGGGATATTACTAATACACCCTTTGATGACCCACACGTACATAGTGTGTTTTGATTCAGTTCAACACACCCCTTATGTTGTCCTAAAAGCTTCGCCTTAATACTCTAAGCAATTCCTTAGATAGTGCGGATATTCCCTTTTGATCACCTGCATGCATATAGTGTGTTTTGATTCATTTCAACACCACCCTTACCATTCCCTGGAAGTTTTACTAATACCCTTAGCATTAGCAATAGTAGTAGTCACAGTCAAAACATTGTAGGGGCATTGGAAGTAGTAGTGAGTGCAGTAGTAGTACTAGTCATAGTAGCAGTAATTGTGTTCACATTGTGTCTTTTTGGTCTAGTTCAACATCCCCTCCTCATGCCCTAATATTTTCAACTTAATGCTCCAAGCGTTTCTGAGATATTGCTTATATGCCCTTTTGACAGCCTGCATACACATGGCATGTTTCAGTTTAAATGAACCTCCCCACGAATATTTCCTGAAAATTTATCTTTAACTCCCTTAGCCTTAGTAGTAGATATAGTAGTAGCAGTAGAAGTAGTATGCATATGTTAGGTCAGTAAGACGGTACTAGACCCTTAAGGCCCAAACCGGCAGTGCTGATCTCCGTTTCGTGGCCCTTCAGCCAGGAAGTGCAATGGGGGACTAGGGGCCAACCATCCTATGCCTTCACACACCCTTCCTGCTTACCTTCCCCAGATTTTTCCAGGTACCCATTCAGAGCTGGGTCGACTCTAGCTGAGCTTACAGAGTCACGCCACTGACCCCGGCCCCATATGCATATGGTGACCCCCGGTAACATATGCATATGGTACCAATTGATTGGTTCAATATTCCCCTCAAAACGCACTGAAAGTTCAACTTAAGACTGTAAGCTATTTCTGAGATATAGCAGTTATGTCCTTTTAATGACCTACATCGACGTAATGTGTCTTGATTTCAAACTCCGTCTCAACATTCCTGAAAGCCTCACTGGATTATCCTTAGATTCAGTAGCACTATTAGTAGCAGTTGTACTGGTAGCAATAGTAGCCGTAGTAGTAGCAGTAGTTATAGCAGCAGCAGTAGTACCAGTTGTAGTACTAGTAATAGCAGTATGCATATAGTGCCTTTTGGTTATTTCAACATCCCTCTTAACATGCCCCAAAAGTTTTAACTTAATACCATAGACCATTTCTGGAATATTGTTGATATGCCCTTCCATAAACCTATATGCACATGGTGTGTTTCGCTTTAGTTAAAAATCCCGTGGTAATTTCAACTTCATATCCTTAGCCTCAGTAGCAGTAGCTGTAGTAGTAGAAGTGGAAGCAGTATGCACAGTGCTACTTGATTACTTAAAAATCCCTCAGAACACACCCTGAAAGTTTCAACTTAACACTCTAAGCTCTTCCTGAGAAATGGCTGATATACCCCTTCGGCAACCAGGATGCACTTAGTGTTCTTGATTTAGTTCAACATCCCCCCTAATATACCCTGCAAGTTTCAACTTAATACTCTAAGCCATTCCTAAGACATTGCTCATATATCCTTTGACAACCTGCATGCACATAGTGCTTTGATTTAGTTGAAACTCCCCTAAGCTTTCTCAGAAAGTTCCCTTTTGTTAACATTAACCTCAGTAGCAGCAGTGATTGTATTAGCAATTGTACACACATAGTGCCTTTTCATTAGTTCAAAATCCCCCTTAAAATACCATGAAAATTACAGCTTAATACTCTAAGGAATTATTGAGATATTGTTGATACAGCCTTTATACAATCTTTATGCTCATAGTGACATCCCTCTAAACATTCCCTGACAGTTTCATCTTAAAGCTCTTGACTTCAGTAGTAGCAATATTTGTAGAAGTAGTCGCATTAGTATTATGGTTTTTCTTTCTACTTCTCCTGAACAAATACTAAAAGTTTCAATTTAATACCCTAAACTGTTCCTGGGAAATTCCTAATATGTCCTTTGACAACCTGCATGCACATATTGTTTTTTATTTAGTTCAACATCCTCTCAATATTCCCTGAAATTTTCACCTGAATGCCCTTAGTTTTAGCAGAAGTAGCAGTAGTAACAGCAGAAGCATGTAAATATTGCCTTTTGGTTGGTTTAACATCCCCTGAAGCCAGCCCTGTAAGTATACACTTCATGCTCCAAGCCATTCCTAAGATATTGCTGACACGCCCTTTTGACAACCTGCATGTGATAATAGCATGTATATATCTCCTTTTGATAAGTTGAACATCCCTCTCATCATGCCCTGGAAATTTTAACTTAATACTCTAAGATGTTCCTAAGACGCTGTTGACATGCCCTTTTGAAAACCTGTATGGAAATGGTTGGTTTTAAATTAGTTCAACTTTCCCCTCAACATTTCCTAAAATCTTCATCTTAGTACCCTTAGCCTTAGTAGTAGTCACCATAGATGTAGTAGTTGCAGTAGTGTTAGTAGTAGTAGCATGCACATATTGCCTTTTGGTCAATTCATCATCCCCTGAAAGCTCCAATTTAATGTCTTAAGCCATTCATGGAATATGCTCTTTTGACAACCTGCATGCATACAGTGTATCTTGAATTAGTTTAACTCTCCCCTCAATATTCTCTGAAACTTTCACCTTCATACCCTTAGCAGTAGCAAGAGTCATAACAGTAATAGTATGAGTAGTAGTAGCAGTAGTAGTAGAGTAGTAAAAGTAGTAGCAGTGGTAGTATGCACCTATTGCCTTTTTCTCAGTTGAGTATCCCACTCATCATGCCCCAGAAGTTTCAGCTTAATACACAAAGCTGTTCCATACATATTGTTGAGATGCCCTTTTGACAACCTGTATGCACGTAGGTGTTTTGATTTAGTTCAACTCCCCCCCCCCACATCCCCCTTAATATCCTCAGCCTTAGCACTAGTCACAATAGAAGTAGTAGCAGCAGTAGTAATATTAGTAGTAGTGGTGTGCACATACTGCCTTTTGGTCAATTGATAACCTCCCCCCCCCTCATTGTTCCCTGAAAGTTCCAACTTAATACACTAAGTCATTCTTGAGATAGGCCATTTTGACAACCTGCATGCACACAATGTGTTTTGATTTAATTTAACATTCCTGAAAGCTTTACCTGAATGCACTTGGCCTTTTTGGACACCAAAAGTAAAACATACCTCTAGACATTTCATTAAGCCTGTGTTGTAGAGCATGATCAGCTGTATCTGTTTGCGGCCTCAGCACTTTTGAAGCTTGGAGCTTTTGCTCCCACAACTGTTTGAGCTCTCCTAAAACTGTGTCATCATATCCTTCATCAAGAAACGCATCTTTCACACCAGCAGTAACATCTTCAATTATCTGTCGATAAAATTTTGCCTAAAAACAAGAAAATTCTATTTAAACAAGATTAGTAATAATGCAACTTTACTTAGTGAATTTCATGTTTAAGAAATTAAGTATAAGATAAAGGTCATGTGAGTAACTATTAAAGCATGGTGAATAAACCAAAGTTTTAATTTTTTTTCCCTTTCTTTTATTTAAATAATCAAGTCAGGATTTAGAAAAGGTATGTGTCTCAAACACTTTTTTGGGTCTCAGTTATGGTGTACATCTATTTGTGAAGATCTAAAACTGTTTTAGTTTAAAAAAAAAAAATTCTCAAATCTCAAAGATTAGTGTCTATTATAGGGGAAAAGGGAGGGAGGTAGATGCTTCAAAGGAATCTTTGTGGAGTATAATTCAGATTCCTGATGCATTCCTGAAAGTTCTATTCAGTTAACACAACTACTTTCTGAGACAGCACTAAACCTATCATGAGGGACTATAATCAACCATAATTTAGTCTATAGGTATATTCCAGGAAGTTTTATTCACCCAGTTCAACAGCTTTTCAAAAAAGCTTAAGGCCTCTAAACTGAATCTTTACTAAAAAAAGAGCAGCAGTTATGCTGCTAAGTAGAAAAAATACGATTAGTAGGGAGTCTATAAGCTCTGCATCCACACAAAGGCTGCTCTTCCCTTGGTACAAATGAGAGAATTCCTCCATGAAAGAAAACAACAAATGATGGAAAATTGATAAAACTATAAAAATAATGCACACATCAAAGATATGTGGCAAAACTTTCAAAATCTAAAGGTAAGAAAAAAAGCCTACAAGTCATATGGTGGCACAATGGGTTTAATCTTAGCTGGGTAATATGGGACCCAGATATAAACCTTGCTGTAGCAACACACTGCAGGGCTGACGCAGGACATTTTCAAATGTTTGATTTTGAGAGTATATTGAATTAAGGTAGTAAGCCAAGTGCCAGCCATAACTCTTAGGCCAGCATTTAGTTATAAATAACTGAATAACATCGTCTTGAGCATTCAAGAGTGAGATTATTCTGGATTTGAGTGTTGCTAGTATTGCAATATGGCAAGCAAATGAAAAATTATTAGCCCAGTAAAGGGTATGGACAAGTGTTCTTCATATAAAGATTATTTTTAATGTAAGCTCTAATGCTATGAATTGTGATGCATGTGAGTAATGGTTGTGTGTAGAGTGTCTTGATCTTTCAGAACCTGAATATGTCCTATTAACAAAGACGACTTGTCACATGGTCTGTGATTAGAAATATCCCATGTGCAAGGGCAACCCAAAAAGTAGTGTTAATGATCCTGAAATAGCAAAAATTGTTGACAGTAGTAGAAAGGGCTCACTGAGTGGCCTTGATGATACAATTAAGAACCTGGATGCAAAAATCAAAGAAGCAGTTAAGTACTCTTTTTCCAGTTTGAAAGTTAAACTGAAAGCTGAAACAGAAACTGAGTTGACAAGCCTTGAAGAAAGATTCTGCTCTCCTGAGAGGTCCTCAGGTGCTGCCACAGACAAGTAAGTGTTGAAAGACCTAGTTACAGCTGAGGGAACTGTCCTGGGAGAAGCCCTAAATGAACAATTTGAAAGCCAGGTAAAGGCTCTAATCTTTGAAGACCATGATATACAGAAAAGAAGATTAAATATTGTGGTCTTTGGAGTTGCTACCCACACTGATGATGCCCAGTTTGTCCATGAATACCTAGCTAAGAATTATGAACTACCTATGGTTCCTTGCTCAAACCTCTGCCATCTAGTGAATTCAATTGCTTCTGGAACCCCAACCCTCTGCATGAGCGCCATAAGGGGGGGGGGGGGGACGGGCACCCCCCCCTGGCTGAATTACGCTGCCTTACATTTTAGTTTTGAGATTTCTATTATATAGCATTGGAAGTGCCGATTAGACTAGGTAAATTACACATATGCTTCCTGAAACATCATCAAAACCTGAAAAAGTTTAGATACGTTTTGGGGGTCCCAAATAAGAGCCCTTTAAGTTTGAGGCAAATTCTGACTTCTGCTAAAGTTTTGAGGGTCAAAAACGCACAAAATGTTCATAAGTTTTTTAGTTTTTAATCTTCATTTTAGGTATATAAGCCTATATTCCCATTTAAATTTACAGAAATAAGGTTGCATTGTGTTCAGGGCTTCTAATATCCCCGCATTTTAGGGGATTTTCCCGAAATCTCTGTGGCTCTCCCCCAAAAAAAATATGGTTCCCTGAAAATCACCCAATCGCGTTACCACCCCCAGTGATCTATCACTTATGACTATCCATCCCTAGCAAATATTACTTTACTTGCCATACATTTTTTCACTGCCTTACTCTCTTGCTCGTTAATTTTTGTCTGTTGTGTTACTATGCATAAAAATGATAGACGGTTCTTCATATGTTGACAAAAGTATTCTCTTTCTGAAATGAGACTAAACCATTTCGATTCGAATGTAGTATTCCTAAAGCTATACGATTCTACATCATTCATGGTCATGGTCAAAACTATTGAAGAATTTTATTTGAAGTTGGATTTTGGGTTCTGAAATTTAACATCTAGAGGAGAATTCTTTTGAAAGCCGAACTGTAAGATTTTTTTTTTTTTTTTTTTTTGGCTACTTTGGTTTTGGACATACTGCATACTGCATTATAGTTTAATACCTAATGAGTGAACGCATGATATATTAGAATTGATCTTTGGTACTTCCCACTGTATAGGCCTTTCAGGTTAACCGCTATAGAGTAGGCAATGATAAAACCCATTTTTGACATGTTAACCGCTATAGAATAGACAATGATAGCGTGGTTTTCATTGCGTATACGATATTAAACTGTGTTTTTTGGGGGTTTAGGGGGGGGGGGAAAGATACCTAGGTTAGGTTACATATTTAATATATGCTATGCTCTACCCCCCAGCCCCACCCCTCCTAATGTGAAAATACATAGCCCAAATTGTTTTTAAACTATTATATATTCATCATATTTTATTTATTTCATTAGCATTAACAAAACTTGACTTTTAGAAAGTCCAACATAATGGAAAGTACCTATCTTTTTTCCAGGAATTCTTACTGTTTAAATTTTGTTTCATTTGGTGTGTAAAAATTAAGTTCTTTATTATCTGAGAGTTGTATTTGTCATGCTACCTTCTGCCCTCAAACGTATTCCCCTCCCCTCACAATTATTATTCTGGTTCTTCACCATGTAATATTTTTGGTAGGCTTAATATTTTATACTGCAGTTTAGGATCTTTTTACAGTCTTGCAAAGCTGTTAGGTAGGCGAAGAAAATTTAACAGCAAAGATATTTTGCTCAAATTGGGGATAGCCTACTAAATTTGTTTAAATATTCAGGCATATCTTTACAACTTCTAATGCTTGAAACAATTAGTAACCTGTATGAAGGCTCTTGAGATAGAAACAATAGAATTAAAAAAAATGTTTTATAATTGAATTTCTTCTTAAGAACTCTCCCTAAATAAAATCAGTACTTACGTATTAGCCAGAAAACACGCGAGAGGTGAAGTTTGGTTAATGCTAATGAATTAAATCAAAAATATGATGAAAATATAATAGTTTAGAAACAAATTTGGGCTATATATTTGCACATTAGAGGGGGGGGGGGGGGGTTAAAGCATAGTATATATTATATACATAACCCAACCTAGATCCTTTTTTTCCCCACAACACCCAACAAACTAAAGTTTAAATACTGTTCACAGAGTGAGAAACCACTGTTTGCCTAGCGCGCCCAAGGAATTCTCTTGATAAAGAAGCTGCGTAACTAGTTTGTTGTATCATGTTCGCTATACAATTTCTCATGTGTTTTTTGGCTAATACATAAGTACCATACAATCTTCTTACTGTAAATATCAAAAGGGTTTTTTTTATCATCTGAAAGTAGGCCTAAGGAGCAACATTAAAACGAACAAGAATTATTACATATATGAGGGGGGTTGTTGTTGTCCCCTCTTTAACACCACGTTATCTATGCTAAAATTTGAATTTTGTCTCTATTCTGTAAGAACAATCCTGAAACACAATTTTTATTTAATTAGAACAATAAGAAGTTTTTTTTAAAAGTACTAAAAAATCTTAGCATGAATAGTCATGTGTTTAGAGGCTCATTTCTATTCGTTTTAAGTTTTAATGCTGCTCCTTAATTTCAGGTGAAAATAACTATTTTTTTTATTTAATTCCTGGTATGTTAATGTACACTTGCTGAAGAATATTCATTAATTCGCCAGAAATCATTGCAGATGTTATTGAAAGCCCTGGTGGCTTTGATTAATGGCACCTACATTACTTATTTGCTAGTTTGCTGTTTTCTATAAAATTTGTTCCATTTAAATCAAAATCATTCCTTGCTCAAACAAAACCCTAACTCCAAATTACTAATGAGGCACTTCTAATAGACATATTTTCTTTATTTCTAGAAAAATGGATATCTGGAAGTTTTTTGAATCAAAAAATATAAAAAAGAGCTAAGTTTGAGGAAACCTCGCCTCCAGAAAATAAAAAAAGATCTGCAGTTGTCTGATTTAGATGTCTTGTCATCAACAGCCAAAGAAATTGTAATGGAACAACCTTCAACTTCAAGAAGATTTGTTGACTTTCAGCAATCCTTACTATCCAAAAAACGAATGTTAATGACAGTGCGGTTGAAAGTGTTGATTTAGGGAGCTTTTTGGAAAAGCCAGGTATTTCTGATTGTAAAAAATACGAATTGCTGACAAACCCAAGTGTAAACTGTTATTCTCATGATTTCAAGAAAGATGTTTCTATTATTGGTAAAGATACCCGTAAATTTAAGGAAAGCTGGTTGTATGCTTATCCATGGTTAGTGTATTCAACTTCACTAAAAGGCAGGCTTTGTAAATATTGTGTGTTATTTAAGCCAGCCGTGAAGAGAGGCATTTTTGGTTCTTTTATTATAAAAGCTCACAAGGACTTCAAACATTTTCATGAAGACGCACAGGATCATGCCAAATCCCAGTGGCACCACAAAGCTGTAATTGATGCTAATAACTTCTGTGATTCAATGACACTGAAGAAAAAAAAAACACCAAAGAACAACTGGATTCTGCTATATCTGATCTTATACAGATAAACCAGAGCAAACTTACATCAATTTTAAAAGCAATTATATTTGTGGTACTCACAACATTGTTCTCCATGTAAATCATTCAAATGGAGGAAACTTTGAAGACCTACTTCGTTTTTGCATTGAAGCAGGAGATCAAGTCCTTAAAGACCACATAATGACACATTCAGGAAAAGCTAAATACACATCTCATAGAGTCCAAAATGAGCTGATAAATATTTGTGGGACTATACTACAAGATACAATAGTCAAAGAAGTAAATAATAGTCAAGCATTCTCTTTGCTAGCAGATGAGACTGCTGATATTAGAGGGGAAAGAGCAGATGTCAATAGGGGTATGTTACATAAAAACGGATTCAAACGTTGGATGGGTGATCAAAGAAGAATTTATGGGGTTTGCTGAACTTGAAAAATTAGATGCAGGAAGTATTGCTGATGCAATTTTGCATTTCACAGACAATATAGGACTAGACATGACAAAGCTAATTGGTTTAAGATTTGATGGATGTCCAACTATGGCTGGGAAAGATACTGGAGTTCAACAAAAAATCCGGGAAAAATATCCAAAAGCTGTGTATTTTCACTGTGCCTCTCACAGATTAAATTTAGTTGTCAATGACCTCAATATTGTACCAGAAATTAAAAACACAATAGGCACAATAAAAAAAGTGATCTGATTCTTCAGGGAGAGCCCTCTTTGAAGGAAAAAGATCCCAAAAATCCTATTCTGGGTGAAACAAGGTGGTCTGAGAAGAACAGATGCATACGCAACTTTTCAAACAATTTTATAGCCATCAAGGCAAACCAAGAAATGCGTTCGCAAGCTTTTCAGTTGGATATTGCAACATCATCAGTAGTTTTTATTGTATGTCTAAAAATCATTTCCAGATACTCTTAGTACCTTGAGCCAGTTGTAAACAAACTGCAGTCAGTAGATTTTGACCTACATGCTGTATATATACACCTAAAAGAGAAATTGTTGTGGGTTTTTCAAAACCACAGAGTAGAAGCAGTTACGGAATTTGAAGGAATTTTCACGGAATTACAAGAAACCTGTGATTTACTGGAGATTGAAATCAAAACACCTAGGACAACCACAAGACAAACTCATTGCTCAAACATTTTATGACTAATCAATAGATTACTATAGGTTAGCTGTTTTTATTCCTTATTTGAACTCGTTAATTGTGTCACTTGAATTGAGATTCAATGACCACAACAAAACCCCATTCAAATGAATTCTTCTTCATCCCAACATTTTAAAAACACAGAGAAGGATAAATTTGTTAATGCTATGAAAGATCTATCTAAGTTCTATGACAATGAAAATTTAAAAGTGGAAACAAGAACCTGGTATGATGTGTGGAAAAAACAAAGATTGTGGTGAGGAAGTGAAGCTCATAGATCTCTTCTCTGAAACTACATTTTTCCCTTCAATTATGAGAGCCCTTGTTAACTATCTAACCATCCCACCAACAACATGTACTGTGGAGAGATCCTTTAGCACCCTGAGGCGAGTTAAAACATGGCTGAGGAGCACTATGAGTGAAGAACACCAATCAAGTTTGAGCTTATTAAGCATTCACAGGTATAGAGTACAAGAGCTCAATTTGGAAGAGCTGGCTATAGACAAATTTTCTGAACAGAAGTGAAATCTACAATTTGCCTTTTCTGAAAAGTTATGATTTTGTGATTTAAAGATCATATGTAAGTTTCTTTCATGAGTTTAATTCAATTTCTTTAAGATTTGGATAAATCCAAATCTTAAATCCATTTTTTTATTTTTTGAATTTTTAATGACTAAAAATTTATAATTATGTTGCGAACTCCAGTTTCACTCATTTCACTTTCATGTGGTTCATTTCATTTCATTCATGTGGTTCACAACAAAGAATTTCGCTAACAGGGCAAATGTGATTTTTAGCAGAACCCACCAATGTTGGCAAAATTTTCTGCCACCATTGTGTTTTTTTTTTTCTGTTTTTGTTGGTTTGAAAGCAAGGCCAATATCAAAATTACATTTTAAAAGGGAAAATCGTGTGTTTGTACAATAAGGTGCTCTCTAATGAAATTGGAAGAATATACAGATATTCAAGGATATAAAGTACTTTTCAGTATTTTGCCCCCCCCCTAAAATTCAGCCTATGGGCGCCCATGACCCTCTGTGCCCAATACCAATTATGTTCTCTGTTCTGGCTTCAAGAACAAGAAGTTCTCCAGAAATCATTTTAGACAAAGGGGAAAGTACAATTCAGAAATGATGATTCAAAAAAAGATTGTGACAAAATACAGAAATTGAACAAAGAACTGTACAGAAAACAAGGAAGTGGTGAAACTGATCTAATGATTAAAAGCAACAAGATTGTCCCAAAAAACTTTCAACAGCCTACAGCCCAAGTTCCCATCTTATAATTGCAAATTCTATAAACTCAGTAATGAGTTATCCTTCCCACAATGTTTTATTTGTTGGAGACTTTAACCTGCCCCAAATCCCATGGGCTAATAGCTATGCTGCTACAGGTAATAATGATGACCAGACTGGCATACTCCCTGAGTGCCTACAGGAGCATTTGTTATATCAGGCTATCAATTTCCCAACTAGGTACCAAGGGGGTTAGAATGCAAATCTCCTGGATCTTCTATTTGTTAAAGGTGAGGAAGCAATCCAAAGTGTAGACCCAGAGGCACCTTTTTTGTGCAAATGCCCATATAGCCATTAGGCTACTCGTCAACTAAAGTTGTAACCACAGACAGAAAATTTTAGATAGCATGTGTATACAAATTTCAACAAGGTCTGCCAAGATTGGTCCTTTGTTGAAAAGAAAAATATAGATGAAACCTGACTTGATGCAAAGAGTGTTCATGCTAACAACTGCAAAATACACAACAACCATTTGGAAACAAAGACCCTTACATCACACAAGAAATCAGGCCAGCAATCCAAAAGAAACAGAAGCTCTGGAGAAGGTAAAAGGATGTTCCAACACAGCCAAATTACAACAGTTGTAACTAATGCAAAGCAAAATCCAGCCCCTTGCAAGAGAATTTACATGCAAGTATGAGGAGTCATTAGCATCAGCATGGAAAACCAATCTAAAGAAGTTTTGGAAATATGCCTCAATTCCAAAGCCTGGTAGGACATTCAGCAATAGAACTTTCAGTTAATAAGAATACTATAACCAATCCTGGAGATATAACTGAAGCCCTGAATAAGCAGTTAAAGTTAGTTTTCATACTTCCAGATACTACTCCCTTGCCAGAAATGCTAGAGTACAATATTGAGAAGCCTATGCAAATTATCACCAGCAAACCTATGTGTGTAGAACTACAGCTCAAAAGATTGATTGAATCCAAATAAGTTTGTTGGCCCTGATGGAGTTCACCCACAGACTTTGAAAGAGGCTTATTTGGAGATTGTCCCTCCCTTTACACAACTGTTCCAAAAGTCTCTGGCTATCAAACAAGATCCTCAAGATTGGTGAAATACAAATATTATGCCTGTCCACAAGGGTAGAAAGGACAAAATAATCACCAATTACAGACCCATTAGCATCATCTCAACTGTTAGTAGAATTCTTCAAGGAATTTTGAATACCACAATTATGAAACATTTAATATACAACAAACTGCTCACAGACAGCCAACATGGCTTCAGATCTGGGAGCTCAGTTGAGACAAATCCTATAGATGCTTATAACTATATCACTGAGCTGTTAGATCATGATACTCCTGTTGACATGATCCTTTTAGATTTTGCCAAAGGATTTGATAAAGTATGTCATCACCAGCTGAAAATAAAACTAATAGCTATTGGCATCCATCTGGACGTTGTAGAATGGGTGATGCAGTTTCTTACAGGAAGAAAGCAGAGATTGTTGTTGAATTAAAATTTAACAAACATACACAAACAGTGAAGTGTACAGTACAACAGCAGATCATCCAAAGTTATAAGCAAACTGTACAAGGGTCTTGTATGACCATTGCTAGCATTTGGGATGTATGTTGCAATGCCCCTGAACAAGAGTGATGAGCAGAAAAAAAATGTATCCAAAGATGGGTGACAAATGGATGCAAGAATCTTGACTATCCATCTTGACTGAATAAGCTACAGCTGCTAGTACTTGTGTACAGACATCAAAGAGGCAATGTCATAATGACTGATAAGCTTTGAGTTCTGACTCCTCTTGTAAAAGCCCATTCAATTTAATGAATCCTCTAGGACAAAGGGGCATAGCAAGAAACTGTCCCAGGAGAGGGGAGATACCAAAGTCTAAAACCACTACTTCCCCTATAGAGTGACTGCCCATTAGAACAATCTTCCTGATATTACTGTTGTTGCTTCCTCTGTTGATACTTTTAAGGTTGGTGTTGACAAGAGTTGGTCCATTAAACCATGGAAGACAGAGTGGGATAGACTTTTGTGTCTTTTACCCAATGTAGATCAACTTACTAACAAAATGAATGAACTCAAAAGTCTAATTTATGCTAATATTATGATCTGGATCTATTTACTGAAGTATGTGCTAAGAATACCAAAAGTAAATTAGAAGATATGCACATTCAAATGCCTGGCTACCGAATTGCAACTGTATATAGAATCTAGCTTGCCATCCATCAAGACAATTTGATTTGATATCATGGACTATGGTCAATCAGGATCAGATGTGTATACTGTAGCCCCTCAGCTCTCTCTTATATTGATATCAAGCATCCAACAATGTCAAGTGTGCACTTGTTGGAAGTGACTTTAATTTCCCTAACCTCTTGTGGAAGGAAGGGTTGCCATATAACCCTGTTACTTGTATTTCAACCACCATCAATCTCTTTATTGATTGTATTCATGATCTTTCTACTTTCTAAGAAGTCAACCCATGCATTTTCGCCCCCACCAGCAGCCAAAATTATTTGACCTAGTTTTTGTTAATAATAGTGAACTGATCCAAAGGATAAATTATGTTCCACCTATCAGTAAAAGTAGCCACCTTGCCTTTGAAGTTATTACTCATAGACACAAAGCAAGAAACAGACATAAAAAAAAAAGATATTTACTGACTACAAGGCAATTAAGGTTGAATTGAGTCAGATTCACTGGGAGCTGAGGCTCCAGGGTAGGATCAATGAGTGGTGGAATAAATTCCAGGCTATAGTAATGGAATCTTGACAACAGAACAAAATAGAAAATTTTATCCCATACCTATGATCTTACCATATATGATGGCATAAGACAGAAAAGAAACTTAAAGAAATGCCACTGGAGAAAAAAGGATAGGTCAGGTCATTATGAAAAATATATCAAAGCCAAAAATAAATTAAGAAACCTCACCAGACAACTGTATTCTAACTTTGAGACAAGACTTGCCAACCAAAGTAAATGAACCCTAAGAAATTCTGGAAATCTGTATCTAGCAGATATCACAACTAGACATCCATAAAACATTTAATAACAAGTGATGGAAACAATGTCACTGGCACCCAAACTACAGCTGATCTTCTGAATGAGCAATTTGCATCAGTCTTCATTAATGAACCTGATAATGTTCCCATTCCCAACCTAAAGCACAATATGCAGAAGACAAATGACTTGTATTACCATTACTGCATCTGTGCTCAAAAAATGACTCAAACAATGCCCAGCATCAACAAGGCTGCTGGTCCTGACAACACACATCCCTATCTGCTAAAAAAAAAGCTGCATGTGAAATTGTCCCTGTACTGGCTATACTTTTTCAACATTTCCTTAATCAAAAGCAAGTTCCCTCCCAATGGAAACTAGCTTATATCACACCTATCTTCAAAAAGGGGAATAGATGATCTATCCCCCTTTTGGAAGATAGGTGTGATATAGGATAGATCCAAAGCAGAAAATAATAGACCAATGAGCCTCACATCTACTCTTGCAAAAGTCTTTGAGAGGATTGTTAATGATACACTTCTTCAACACCTTGTTAGTAATGTAATTATCTTCAACAGGCAGCATGGCTTTCTCCCAGGAAAATCCATAGGAACTAACCTTCTAGATACTTATGAACAGGTTACTCAGTTTCTTGAAAAAGGCCTTCCTGTTGATTTGATTCTTTTGGACCTAGCTAAAGTATTGGACAAGGTCCTGCATGATTGGCTTCATTTTAAGTTAGCAGCAGCAGGAATCATCAAAGAATTAGTAGATTGGCTAATGGACACTCTGGCTGGTAGATCTCAGACTGTACAACTCTTCATAAAAGATGGCAAAAGTAACAACTTGCAGTCCTGTAAAGTTCTAAGTAGTGTTGCCCATGGAACAGTTCTTGGACCCATATTGTTTCTTTTTTAATATTAATGTTAATGTTATATTAATTGTTATGTTATTATGTAATGTTATGTTATTAACATTAATGTTATGTAATGTTAATGTTATGATAATTACCTTAAATTGCATGTCCAGCAAGATAAGGTGGTGTTGAGCCTCCTCTAGAAATCTTGCTGTTGGTGTTTCAAGGTTATGATTTGACATCCCAGTTCAGCCTCCATTTGGCATTGGCCCAGTCTTGATCAACTCCTTTCTTGAAGGAGTTGATCAAGTAATGTTATATTAATGTTATGATTCCCAAAGTCAGCAGCCCCTTAACTCTTTACGCTAATGATTCAGAACTATTTGGTGTACCAGACAAATCATCAATACAATCTGACCTTGATCCCATATAGGCATGGGCAGACAGGTAGCTTCTCTCTTTTAATATCAAAGTATGTCACCATTCAATTTGGTCAAAATAATCCTCAGCACCAATATACTACAAATAATAACCAGACATCACCCCCCCCCCATTCCTCTCCCAATTTTCACCAGTGGTAAAAATCTGGAAAGTCACTACAAACAAACCTTCTTAAAGTTCCACAAGCATTCTGGGACAAAACTGTTTCCAGCACAAATTCAAGCCTTGGACTTATTAAAAGAATATTACTAGCCAATCACATGGAGTCTTCTTGAAGCTATACAAGGCAATTGTGAGACCAGTTCTTGACTATGGTACCTGCCTTGCTAGTCCTTTTTACAAAAGTGATATACAGATAATTGACAATGTGCCAAGGAGGGCCACCAAGTGCATCTCTAGACTTGATGCAAAACCATGTAGTGAAAGGCTATCTACCCTAAAATTCTCAACTTTAACCATCCAACACAAGTGCAGCAACATTCTACTCATAAATAGATATGTCAACCATCCCCAAAATCATCTCTTTACTCAGTTACCCAAAGAAAGACAAACACAAGGTTACTCTAAGAAGCTTCAGAAGGCTAACTTAAACTGTGTTAAACTGCAGAATCAGACAAGACTTTTTTAGCCAAAGGGTCACCAATTATTAGGACTGTTTCAGTGAGGAGACCATGTCTTCAACATCAGCCAAAGTTTTCAAAAGGAGACTTGACAAAGAGTGGAAAGCTAAACGTTCAAGATACAACTGGTGCTGCCCACCATTTGTGTCTCATAAATAGTAATTAATATGTATGTATATATATAAAAGAATGGGCTAAGATGCTGATTGTGCTTGTCATACCCAACCAACTTGCATACTCTATCCAACATTGGACCCTATTTTGCTCCAAAGTGTAAATTAAGGTAAGGTTAACTATGGACTGTTTTACCTTTAGGTGCCCCTTTGAGGGTTCAAAATGAGATTTGCCACAAAAGTTATTATTGAACTATGAAAGAGCATAAGAAAAGGCATCAGGTGATGTATTCACTTTTATCCTAAATAAATTATGTTGTAAACTACAAATTACAAACATATTTCAGTACATTTGGGGCATATTGTGTATTACTGCCCTACAAATAAGATGAACATGGCTTACCACTCAATGCCTTTTTTATGCCCTTTCTAAATATAATAATTGCTTTACTTGAAAATTTAATTTTGAGTCTTTAAAGATCCTCAAATATGACACCTTTATCTCTTAATTTAGATAGGCTACCACTTATATATTTCTGCTACCATCACCCTTGTTTAAACCAGTTTACCTATAAGTTAAATCAACCTTGACAACATCAAAAACCAGACAACACATGGGAAATCTATAGTTTGGGCTATTTACTTGCACATAATAGAGGGGGGGTAAACTATAGTGGAGCTGCAGTTGGAAAGTTTTAACTACAATGTTTGGCATATAAGGAAGCTGTTTGTAATCCTTTTATATAGAGGAGATGTAATAGCAACTTGTAAGTTGCTAGAAAATGACCTATTAAGTCATGTATTTTCCCTGTCCTTCTCAACTACCACAAGTGGACACACCAAGAAGCTGCAGGCCCCCTATTCCATCAAGCAAGAGTGCCAACAGTTCTTCTCTGTCCATTCTGTCCCACTCTGGAACAGCCTATCCAAAGCCACCGTCCAATCTAAAACTCTAGATGCCTTCAAGAAAGGAGTTGATCAAGACTGGGCCAATGCCAAATGGAGGCTGAACTGGGATGTCAAATCATAACCTTGAAACACCAACAGCAAGATTTCTACAGGAGGCCTAACACCACCTTATCTTGCTGGACATGTGATTTCAGGTAATAGCCAAAAATAAGGTATCATCTTAGAGGGTCTGTAATGGGCTTAAAATTGAATTTCAAAGGAGGCTAAAGTGATTAGGGTAAAAAACCTCTTTCTAAGAAAGACCACCTTTCTTTGGCATTCCAGAAAGACAGCAATGGATTTTTGGACCACCCCCTGTTTTTCTACAGCATGATGCAATGTGAGGGCAGTAATAAGAACCTGCCTTCTTGGTTAAATTTTAACCAATAATTTGTTAGCATAAATTAAAAATGTGGTCTCTGTTTTGACAAGCAATTGAAAAGAAATAATTATATTTAATATTTGTGATTTATAGAATAAATATCAAGCAATAAAAGTTACATTTTTAGAATCAGAAGAAAATCAGCTGTCTGTTAATAGCCTATGTGAATAAAATAGAAACACTAAAAGGATATATACATCAAAATAGGATAGTTGGTATTTCCAAAAAGAGGTTTGGTAAAATTCTACTTTAGCTACTTTTGGCTATCTTAGAAAGGGGTTAGGTTAGGAAAATGAAACTTTCAGGGATGGGTCTACAGGCTAAAGTATGTCCTGGGAAGGTATTTTGAAGTACATACATCCACTCCTTCTCCCTCTAGAGGGTCCTGAAATTTGACTACATGACCTATTGAAATTTGACAAAACAACATTTACCTTAATTTTCAGTTATGTTTCTTTTTCTCTGGCTTTAGTTCTGAAAATGCAATTCTTGTTATTTGAGTGGAATCTTAAGCCATATCAATGTTTTTTTTTCAAACTTAGAAAATGTATTTGCATATCTTTAAAACCTTATAAATTGGGATTAAGCAAAGTGCACAATAGGGGGGTGGGAGTATATATTCTATGAATATAGGGTAAAAAACCAGTATCCAATTAAGCAAAATTATGTAAAACTAAAACCCTCACATCTTGTTACCAAAGAGGAATTGAGAAGGATTGGGTATATTAATGAATAGCTAAAAGTCTAAGCTATGCATCAATATGGTTATTATTCAGATATTTAAGATCAGAGACTTGAAATTCTTAGTTTATTGACTACCTGCAGGGACCTCTTTTGGAAATACCAATTATCCTATTTTGATGTATATATCCTTTTAGTGTTTCAGTTTATTCATATATTAACAGAAAGCTGATTTTCTTCTGATTCTAGAAATGTAGCTTTGTTGCTTGATATTTATTCTATAAATCACAAATATTTAAATATAATTTTTCTTTTCAATTGCTTTTCAAAACAGAGACCATGTTTTCAATTTATGCTGACAAATCATTGGTGAAAATTTGACCAAGAAGGCGGGTTCTTGTTACTGCCCTCACATTGCTTCATGTTGTAGTAAAAAGGGGTGGTCCAAAAACCCATTGCTATTTTTCCAAAATGCCAAAGAAAAGTGGTCTTTCCCAAAAAGAGGTCTTTTACCCTATAGGTTCTAAGAAATTCATGAATGTCTTAGAAAAACTGGCAAAACAAGGAAAGAAGTGAAGATAAAGGCTCTCCCCCCGCAAAATGTGTTAACTAGGATTATTCTGCATATTATGGAGTAAGAAATTTTTTCTTATTAAGTTTCCTTATGTCTGGCTGGACTCCTAGGCTTAAAATACTGTTGGTCAGTTGGCTAATTCAAAGATTTGTATAAAAATACATTGTCAAATTAGCCATCTGGTGGTATCCCATTTTGTTGTAGGCTACTTCATTTAAGCAGAAAATCTATTTTGCAAGGTTTTACTTTTATTACACTCAAATTTTTTAATTTTGTCAAAGGTCAGGATCCTCTAGAGAGAGAAGGAGTGGAGGTAGGTAGGCTATTTCAAGATACCTTCCCAGGACATACTTTAGCCTGTAGTCCCATCCCTGAAAGTTTCATTCTCCTAACTTAACCCCTTTCCAAGATAGCCAGAAGTAGCTAAAGTAGAATTTTACCAGAGGTTCATGTGATTAAGTCACTAAACAAATGATTTCAAGTGTTTGATCTTAAACAATTTTAATAATAATCATATTGATGTTTAGCCTAGCTTAGATTTGCAGCTTTTCTCTCATATATGCAATTCTTCTTTGTTAACAAGATGTGAGCATTTTAATTTTACATAATTATGCTCAATTGGATACTGGTTTTTTACCCTATTATGTTTGGAAAGAGCACAGGCTAAAAAAGATATCAAGTGGTACCCTATATTCACCTTATTCATGGGTCAGTAACGTAAACTGCCCTAAATCTACCCATACTTCCTTCAGAAGTGACATAAAACTAGATATATACTCTATTTTATATTAGAATATTTAGCCTAGGTCTACTCTATCCATTTCCAGCTTAGACCTACATTTAATAGCCTAGTGATTTGTGGGGCGACCTTGAGCTCATCAGATCAGAATATATATATATATATATATGGATTCAACTTACAACAGGATTGATGGTGACCATTTCCTACAAATATTATAACTATAAACACAACTCTACTGCAGGGATTTATTCTTCAATCAGTTTTGTCCTTATGTATTTAATTTCTTCCTCATTAATGAATGGAGCCCTGAAACTATCATGACGCTACCTATAATAAATATTGTTCAAAAAAGTAGCAATACCTTTCTGGATCCTTCATTTTCTTTACTCGCGAAACCAATGTATTCAGTTGTTTGATGACTGTGGAGATCGTATTCTTTCTTCCTCAACGTGTGTTCTGAGTGGAGTTTCTCAGGGAAGTGTCTTGGGTCCTACATTATTTAATATTTTCATCAATGATGCTCCTTCCATTATCAATAGTAATTCAACTCTTTGTGCAGATGACCTGAAGCTTCTTGGACCAGCTTTGTCCTGTGAAGATCATGCCCTGCTACAAAATAATCTTCATCTGCTGGGTCACTGGGCTGACGCCTGGCTTCATGAATTTAATGTTGCCAAGTGCCATATCGTTCACTTTGGCAAACAGAATCCATGCCGCTCTTATTTTTTCTTAGGCCACCCACTCTCCTCTGTTAATAATGTGCAAGATCTTGGTGTCACTATTGACAACGAATTAAAATTCAGCACATATGCTAATAGATCTGCTGCTGGGGCTAGTTCAACCTTGGATTTGATTAAGCGTACCGTCTCCACTCGTTTATCTAAAGTCATTAGTCTTCTTTATAAGGGACTTGTGCGTCCTAAGCTTGAAGTTGGAATGTCACTTGCATCTCCATATTTTAAAAAAGATATAAAAGTTCTTGGAGATGTCCAGAGCCGTGCCACTAAAGTGATATCTGGCATGCAAGAGCTTTCCTATCCTGTAAGACTGTCAAAGTTGAATCTCCCTACACTTGTATACAGGAGAAATAGAGGGGATGCCATTTTAGCCTTTAAATTATTGAGGGCTAATATTCTCTCAGCATTATTCCCTACTGTTAGCACCAATTTAAGAACTAGAGGTAATCAACTGAAACTTGAGAAGCAGTCTACAACATCTAGAGTCCGTACTCAATTCTTCTCAACACGTATTGTCAACAATTGGAACAAATTATCTAATGAAACTGTTACTGCTGAATCCGTTGATGTTTTTAAACAAAGGCTAGATGCTGAGTGGTCATCTAAGGAGTGTAAATTCAATTGGGATGCTATCAAAGATGGAGCAGCACCTGGTCACCAGTAATTCTTGCATACAATTAGTCATCATTCCGGAGCTCTACAAGGAGAAATCCTTAGATTGCTCCTAGCTGCAATTTCAGGTAATAGACTTTCACAAATTCTGAATGGCTATGAAAAATGCGATAAATTTTATGAAGAACCAAATATGTATGCATGTATCTGTTTGATTAACGGCGCTTCTTAAGTGCTACGATCTTTGCATCGGCCCTGCAGCGTGTTGCTCAACAGTTAAGTTTGAACTCTGGGTTCAGTAATACCAGCCAGAGATCAAACCCACAGTGTCACCACTGCAGGAATTTATGAAGAATCACAATTCAAGGTGCTTTAAAACTTAGAAATAGTATTAAGTTAACTGTGACTCAGTAATGTCATAATTAAAATTTTCAAGATGTTTAATAGCTCAGTTTCACAGCGGCTTGTCATTTTTATTGAAAATGATGAGTAGATGAAGAATTTATAGAAAGGTCTATTCCCTGGAAATTTTTATTTTGTATTTTGCCGACAAAAACAAAAAGCAAATCAGCCAATGGAAATTGTAGAAAATTATTTTTTTCAACACACTACAGGAAAATGAGTTTCCAATTGGCTGAATCACTTGGCGTTTTGTTCTTAAAACGCCTCTTAAAACTTAGTCACCTCGCTTTCTCCTTGAGTCATCACGGTAGGGTTGGGCGTGAGTGTTCAACAGACTCCTCCTCCAGCGAGTGGTCTTACAATTATAAATGGCTGAATTTGATCGAAAGTGAGAGTTCTATTGTTCCTTTTAAAGACCAAACACAATGAGACGATAGTCATCGCATCTTCTATTTTGCTACCCCTGTACCTCTATAGTCTTTCTTGTTATCTTATGAAAATATATAGTTAACGATTTTACCCAGAATCACTGACAAATAAAACAGAACTGTGCCTTTATTGGAACATAGCCTAGGGGTTAGGGCCCTAAATTTTGCAAAACCAGGCATGATTGAAAACACAAATAGATTCTATGGTCCTTCCAAACCCCAATTCCCTGACTGCCAGTTTATTAGAAGAAAGGTAAATATATTGACGAGGAAAGGTAAGCATTTAGTTGAAAATGGGCATGGATTTTTGATGTAGCGGACTAGAGAACCAAAGTGTGTGTTATTTTCCCAATCATCCAGTTCCCTCTAAAATGCCCAGTCCGAGTCCCCCAACCCAACAGCAACTATTTAGCAGGTCCTGTACCTGGTTTGAATAACATTCATGCAAGGAGCTTCAACTTGTCTGAGCGGAGTGAGTTGTGCTGTGGACTCTCAAACGCTGCCCTCACTAGGTTTTAACACAAACGTAGATAAATAGTACCTTCTTTGAATCGAAATCATGCTAGGACTTTCAATCCTAGATTTGAATCTTAAGGGTTCAAAAGTGGCTCGATGCCTATTCAGATCATGGATTACTCAAAATAACAAATTTACTTATTCTAGTAGAATTGGTTCACAGAAAAATGACCATGTCAACTGAAAATCAAACCTCATAAACGTTAACTGACGATGCACCAGTAAGCACTCTCCTTCTTTTGTCAATGTTTCATTAGGTAAGTAAGCATATTTTTTTACCGATTGGCTTGAAACTCATGGGGGATTTACCTTCGGCCATTGAGACAAGAAAAGTATTACTTTCGGATTTGCACACCCCTCATCAAAAATTCCCATAAAAGACCTCAGATCTGCTCTAAGCTATTGAGAAAAGTGTTATGAGCTAAGGGGATAGATCGGATAGATTTGTGAGATGCAAAATTTCTCAAAAAGAGTCTCATCTATTTTCCAGACAATGGTGTCGAGATCTCCTTCTAATCTGGTTGTACAAGCTATGGTTAATGAAAAATAGTCCTTGAAATTTTGAGAAGACTGGCTTTTATATTTGATGCCAAAGTTGGTAATAGCTGTAGTTGTTCATCTATAGTGATTGGATAACATAGTTTGGATTTCATAAATGATAACGATGTCAGACTGATAGATATGTTTTCTGGCCGTGGCCTTATTGTTGGTGGCTCATGGCTACCCCAATGGGGAATACACAAGTATACTCGGACTTCCCCTGATAGAGAGACTAGAAGCCAAACTGACCACCTCTTGTTCAGGAAGCGACACAGACAAAGTTTGGAGGACGTGCGTTCTTTTCGTGGTGTTGATTCGTTTTTATCATCACCAACAAGGTGACCACTCGTCTTAGGCTGAAGCTGAAGACTATTGTGAAGTACAAAAAAACTCTGTAGACATTGGATGTTCAGAAGATAAGGGACAAAGACATCCAACAAAATATTGTCTATCTCTTTCCAATAAGTTTTCTGGCCTTGTTTGTGAGGAGAGGACAGCATCTGTTGGGGAAACAGGAACCCAGATTGTGGATAATGTTCAGAGTGTAGCTGAAAAGACTCTTGGTTTTGCAAAAAAAGAGAACTGTGGATAAGGGATTCTTCTTGGAAACTCATGCCGATAAGGAAAGAGATGAAAATTCAACTAGTCTCCTGTGACCTCAGTACCACCTCTGAATACAAGGACTATCTAAAGAATAAATACAGAAAAGCCCACAAGGCTGTAAAAAGGTCAACTAGAGCGGGAAAAACGTTGCTTCTTCGAGTCAAAAGCTACCGAAGTGGAGGTTGCTGCCAGTAAAGGTGATTGAAGAACAGTTTATCACATAACGAAAGAGATCACAGGAGATTTCAAAAAGCCTGCTACTGCCATTGAGAGTAAAACGGAACCACTGCTAACGCGCAAAGAAGAAATCGATAATAGATAGAAAGAGTATTGTAATGAAATATTAGACTTTGCCCCTCCTGTAGACACACTAGACCGTCGACCCCTTTTCAAAGTGGATTTAAGTACAGAGCCAATTAGTTTACATGAAGTGGAGACAGTGATACGTAAACTAAAGTATGGAAAAGAAGCTGTCATCGACGGTATATAGCCTTGATTATTGAAATATGGTGCTGGAGTGGTAACTGAGCTGCTACACCAAGTATTAATGCAGACACAGGACACTGATGATAGTCCAACAGATTGGAAGAAAAGGGTTATAGACAAACTGTTTAAGAAGGAAACAACTACTGATTACAATAGTTGGCGAGGCGTCACCCTAAAGTTTGCAGGAAGCAAAGTCCTTTCCAAAGTACTTTTGAATCGCATCCAGACGAAAGTTGACGCCATACTCAGAGACCAACAGCAAGGCTTCTGACCGAAAAGGTTATGTGCTGAGTTGATCTTGAGTCTTAGAGTACTTATTCAAGAATCCAATGAATGGCTGACTGAAATCTTAATGGCTTTCATCGATTTATTTAAGGCTTTTGACTATAATGGTGTTATATAATGAACAAATGTGTGCTGTTCGCACTGATTATGGGGACCTGACTGAGTGGTTCAGAGTCAATTCAGGCATTCGACAGGGGTTGCATCTTGTCCCCAGCACTGTTTACAATACTCATTTATTTTATCCTGCGGACGTGCAACTTCATAGTTGGAAATCATACTTAACGAGATCGTATTGAACGAGAGTCATACCTTATTTGATGCAGACTTCAAAGATGATATAGCACTCCTTTCTCTCTTAAGAGAGCAGCTTCTGCAAAACGAAAGTAGGTACTCTCGAAAGTAGGTGAACGTATAGCTTTGGCAATAAGCACGCAGAAGACAAAATCTTGCGCAATAATGTGAATAAATTACCTACTGAGCCGCTGATAGTTAAAACAGATGAAATCGAAGCGGTTGACATGTTTAGATATGTTGGGTGTCTAGTAAGCACCGATGGAAGCCATGAGTGTGAAATCGCGACACGTATTGCGTACACAGGAAGCACCTTTAATAAGTTATGAAACGCGTGGAGAAGTGCCACTTTCTCTTTGAAACTGAATTTGAGGCTCTTCAATAGTAATGCCCTGTCAATGCAAAAGTTTGGTTTTGAAAGCTAGGCGTTGACAAAACAGCAAGAGAAAAGAATCCAAAGTTTTGCATTTGATTGTCTTTGAAGAAATCTCGGAATCAGCTGGACTCAGATTTTTGGCTATAGGTAGCATACTGGTCTACTGAATTTAACGTGGATCTCAGCCTCGTCGTTCGAAAGACAAGTAGGGTTTTGAAGACTCTCATGTCTCTGAAAATGTACCTCCTTTGTTCTTTAACCAAAAGTAATTGCCTCAAGAAACTTCAAGCAGCATTCCCACACAAAGGTCAGATTACTAACTTACACATTTGAAAAACTTGATGGTACCAAAGCCAACCAAGTTCGTTGCATTTTTGTGGACTGACTTGATGCAGTAGTAAGTCAAGTACTGACTTGGTGTAAAGAACTAGCTATTTTGCAGCATTGCTAAGGGCGGACACGCAACAAAATTGAGGTAATACCTCTTCGTAAATAAATTTTCCTTCACTTCGAAATTGTTGAAGATTTTTTCATTCTTTGTTGTGTCCTTTTATGTAACTTTTTTACGGTTTAACACATTCTGAAAGTACTAATTTATATCTTTTTGATACTTTTCGAGTCGGTCTGCAATAATGGTGTAAAATACTACATATTCGGTTTGCCTCTTTTTTGTAGTTAGTTAATATTAAGCAAAGATGCAGTGATTTCAAAACATGGGTTAGATTCTGGAGCTTGCTTTTCAACAAAGTCCTTACTTAGTTCATCTTTACGTACATTCAGGCTAGCTTATTTTGCACCGAGTCAGTCGTTAGCAAGGCTACAAAATAGCTAGGTGATCCAAGTCCATTATATAGGATTCCACAACATTATTGAGGACTGACTCGAGGAAGCACTGCCTTAGTTAGTGGTAACGAAAATATCAGGACTTATGGTTTTAATATTGTGCTTCACTTTTCTTTTGAAGACTTTCAAAAAGCTTATTTTTGTTAAACTAAATAAAAACTTACGTTTTTGGTACGACGCAAGGATGGGACACGACTGTTCTGCAACTGTGTAGATATGTTTTAGTGATTTCATATTGTCATTCCGTAATAAAAACTGCGGTTCTTTTGCATTGTATGGGACTCTCTAAAGAAGTCCAACAAGAGATGCTACAACCAAACGGCAGAGACCCTTTAAAAAACCCGTTTTTACAAGATGATTCAAGACACCGCTGAGAGAAATACTTTGTCTAGCGTGGTTTTAAGATATTTAAAGTGTTGTTTTTTGGAGTTTAGATGAGGAAAAAGATACCTAGGTTAGGCTACGTATTTAATATATGCAATGCTTTGCCCCCCCCCCCACCCCCTAACGTGCAAATATATAGCCCAAATTTGTTTCTAAACTATTATATAGTCATCCTATTTTATTTATTTCATTAGCATTAACCAAAATTGAATTTTTAGAAAGGCCCATATAATGCGAAAGTACCAAAACTACTATCTTAAGAATGTAAAAGAGTCAATGATTGGTAAAACAAAAATGCAATCTCTCCATTCAAGAACAAGTTAACGTTCTTTTCGTCCTTACATACTCTAGTATGATAGGCCTTTTTAGTCAATATGAAATCACGGTCTTAACATGGCTATTTAAAAGCGTAATATCATTATTTACTGAAAAACCCGTCATACAGTAAACCCTCCAAACAACGGAGGAAAAGAGAAACAATAAAATAAAAAGAAAAAAAATATCAAATGAATTAACTCTGCGCTGACATAAACAGTAAATGATAACAAAATGATGAATGTATTATATACAAACTTACAACCCCAAACTATACACGACGCATTAGTGTAGCAGGTACCAAGGATGGTTAAATATCTTTGTATTGTGTTTATTATTTATCGAAGATACAGTTTCCTCGGGATTAGCTACTCCGAACCTCTGAACTATCCAAGAATTTCGTGACCATGGAGGGAAATGAAGCAGTTATTTAGTGAGCCTGAAGAAACCTGAGCAAATTCTTCTTTTATCAGACTTGGTAAAAAAAATCTCTCACAAGGGGACAACAAACAGAATATGGCGAAGGCCAAATGAATTTAAAAAAGATGCAAGAATGTGTCGGTTGCGTTCAATTTTGTTTCTATTCAGTTCCTCCCTTCAATCATTGTTGTCGATTGCCTATAACCTTCACGATACGCAACCTTCACGATTGCCTATTGTGTATCATTTAGGGAGTGGTCTTGAATCATCAATTGACTGCCCCAAATCAGAACATGGTAAGTATATACGTTTTAGAAATAATTTTTTATTTCCATCGACTGTAGTATTTATGGTTTTGAGTTTCCTAATTATAAATACGAGGCTTAAAATGCGTTTTTTAACCAATAAAATGGTCTGCAGCCTCAAGATAATATATCCCAAATTACACGTACAGCCCATAATAAACAAGGATTTTAATGTTCAAATTTAGAACAAGAGTTTGCATCTTATGCATAGTTGACATCAGGATCATTAACTATGTCTTAGTAATTGATTTGCTCTTAAATAATTGCTTTGGGGTAGATAATTTCACGGCACTAGGGATTCCCCAGCCTCCTCACACACGCACAGAGAACGATTGGCATGCCATGTACTGTAGAAATCAGGACAGTGCACATTATCAGCTGTATGTATTTGCAGGGATTTTTTTTCTTTTTTTTTTCAGAGGCATACACTTAAAAAAAAAAATCTAATTCATTGAATTATTTTTTTTAAGGCTTTCAGGGCTAGGCCTATTTACCAGGAGTTTGAAAATCTCAAATAAATAGTTAAAGTACCTGTTTTACAATATTTTTTCTTAAAGGTGAGTTTGGGCAAAATATTGGGAAGATAGGGGAATTCTGACCAGACTAGAGTTGTTGGACTGAGAAAAAAAAGTGTTTTACTAAAACATACGATCCATGTGTGGATTTAAATTTAAAAAAGAAACATTTTTTTCAAATAAAAGTAAGAAGTGATTTAGAACTTAAAATGAACAGGAATAATTCTCTATATGTGGGGACCGCCCCCCTCCTGAGCCCCCGATCCTCCTGCTTAAGCTTGATTATCTATCCGTATTCTATCCGTAATAAGAAGTATTTTAAACAACTAAAAACTCTAGCGTATAAATCAAGAGGTTGAAGAGGAGGCATCCCTCCTCATATGCAGAATAATTTCTGTTCGTAAAAGTTTTCTTACTTTTTTTTTTTTAATTAAAATTCCGATCATTTATCCAAGCACACCCAGGTCTATCCTATACAAAGTGTGGCTATCGCCTTGATAACTTCCCCTCTCTACTTGCTGCTAATTCGTGTAAATCAATACTTGTAGTTGAATTTTATCCTGGGTTCCCACTGATGCGATTTCACAAAAACAGCTGTTTTGGCGTGAACCAACAAATTTCCTTCATATTTTCGCTGTATGTTTATGCATCACAACGGTTTAACGGCTGTGTTGAAATATTTCTACTGAGCCGTTGAAAATCGCGTCCGTTATTCCTAATTAATTTAAAAAAACAAAGCTTTTCTGAGGGAAGTAAAGAGCGAAGTTGAAACTTAAAACGGACAAAAATTGTTACTTCACAGCCTATTTAATATATATTAATATAACTAGTACAAATAAACCAACTAATTATGTTTCCCTATGCTTTTATGATTATAAAAAACTAGCGCTTTGCTGAAAACACAAAAGTCAAGTATAAAAAACAGGATTATTGATTTAAGAGTCAAAAGTGAGTATGTAGCCTGACAAAACTAAACGAATCTATAAAGCTTTTCATAGTCTTACACCAGTTGTGACATTAGTAACTTTCAGTACACAATTAAAATTATCTTAAAAACATAAGCGTAAAACTAAATATTTTTTAATAACCGCGAAGTAATAGAACAGCATACAGAAATATTGGATTGATTTAGCAAGCAGCATTTTGCTCTCACCAGCTATAATACCAATAGTGGGTAATATACAGTCTTAAATAATAAGAAATATGCTTTAGCATCACTTGAAATGAAGATCAAATAAGACATAATATAAACTCTGGAAATCCAATTATTTCTCTCTATACAAGCTTGAATTTCAAGCTATGATAGAAATTCTAAAGCAAGTCTCTAGTCCTAATACTAGCAAGATGGCCTTAATTTGAACTTGTGTACGAACTAATCATGACATATCCTTTTAAGAACCAAAACGAGAGCCAGTCATTGAACTGAGCTATTGTGCAGAGGTGATACCAAATTAAACGTAAAAAAAAAAAAAATAAGAAAATCCTAAAATGGATTGTTGCTTTATCGTAAAAGGGATTGATCCTAAAAGGGATTGATAACATTTTGTTTCTATAAAAGGTGTCTTTAATTGGTTGGCTTTTACTGTGCCAAAACTCCTATATTATTTTGTGTTTTCAGTAAAGCGCTAGTTTTTTATAATCATAAAAGCATAGGGAAACATAATTAGTTGGTTTATTTGTACTAGTTATGTTAATATATATTAAATAGGCTGTGAAGTAATATTTTTGTCCGTTTTAAGTTTCAACTTCGCTCTTTACTTCCCTCAGAAAACTTTGTTTTTTTAAATTAATCTTTGTTCGTTTTAAATTAAAATTTAATGCAAAAACAACACTGCCATGATCTTTTTTATTTATACGGAATAATGTATGTTCGTTTTAAGTTTTAATGTCACTTCTTAGTTTCAATTGAAAACTTATTTTTAATATAATTTTTAATTATCATCGATCTAGGGGAGATAAGACAGCTCTAAAAAATACTGCAAACAACCTTGACAGCTAAGAAAAACTTTCAGTCTATAGCATAATGTTCATTATCCATGCTTCACAAAACAATACATGTTTTTCATGAACGTTTGTCTTTCGATGAGCAAAAAGCTGTTTTTACACGACCGACTTCGCCTGAAAAAGCCATAATGAAGAAAGAGCTTTATAATTCACCTACTGACTAGCAGAAACTAGAAGGCTACTGTAACAAAAGAAAGCTGTTTAAGGGCTCATTTAAAAGCTTATATTTATACTTAATCGCTTATTATATATTTGACTTGATAGAACATTCCCACAAAGTGCACTTTTGGTTGTTACCCCAACTTTTTTAAATGAAACAAGTACCTTTAAAATGAAATGACCAAAAAAGGTGATTTTAAAACCTAGGCAAGAGCAAAAACTAAGGGGGCAAGGACGTCCCTTCCCCTCATTTACCGCCGTTAGAACTAGCACACAGGCTTCATCACAGAGTGAAGTTGGAAGGTTCAATTTAAAACTGTTGATCAATCAAGCTTAATTTTTGGTAGATGTTTAGTTAAAAAGTTTTTAGTTTTAGTTAATTTGCTTTCGCAATAATCTTTTACTTTTAAAATGACTAGTTGATTTATGAAACTTACTAAGAAGGTCTCGATGGGCAGTATATGTGAGGGGATCTTATACGCCTCCAGTTACGAGCTTTGGACCATAATTATTCCAATGGTACAGTTTTTTGCTTCCAAACTCTTCCACTTAACAAGTGGTACCAAAAGCGTCGTTTTATGTGCTATATGACACTTTTGGATAGTAAAATTGATGAAAAGCACGTAGATATGAGTAATAGGTTTAAAATCTGCCTTCCCGGGATATACCTTAAAAATGAGTGCCATTAAACATCACTTTTTAAAGTTCTGCTAGCCCAATATCCCCACACTGTAAAAAAAAAAATCGTTTGAGATTCAACAAAAATTGTTTGTATTGTTTGTCAACAACAACTTGAATTTCAACAGCTGAAATTGAATATTGGAGACCATTTTGGAATTCCATGGTCATTATTGGATTTCCAATTTGTTGAGAAACCAAAAATGTTGAATTCCCATACCTGAATTGAATTTTCAGTTTGTTGACAAAACAACGTGATGGATTTTAAGATCCTTATTGGATTTCCTTCTGTTTGCTGGATTTCCCGTTCTTTTATTGGATTTCCATCACTAGCGTTGTTCAATTTCCTAGGTCTACAGTCTAATATCTAGTTCTCAGGATTCAGTTTCCCTTTATTCTTTCTGAAGTATCAATAAATACAAAAAAATAATCTCATTTATTTTACAAGAACAGTTACAACAAGTTACAACAAAAATTTCTCCCAGATAATATGACACCTCTTAACTGCTGCATTTTTTCACGGTAGAAATCAGTAAATCAGTGGCGTAGTAGCAGGCCGAAAGAAGACACTTGAGTAAGAAATATCTTCCAATCAAGAAAACAGTGACACTCGGACCTGAAGTGAAGATGAAATCAAATCGAGTCACAAATAAAAGAAAGACTTCCCCCCTTTTTTCTACCTCCAGAGGTGAACGGTTGCAATAATAATGCCACGAATCCTGTCTTTTCTGAATACCTTTGACTTGCTCATCAGATCTCATCAAATTTCTTGTTCGCCGCCTCATCAAATCTGTGTGTTATGAAATTAAAACCTTCCAACATAGATCTTCTGCTTAGATGAAGTACAACAAAATTGTTTTCAGCTTCACAACTTTGCTCAATCCCAATTTATAAGGTTTTAAAAATATGCAAATACATTTCCTAAATTTTGAAAAAAAAACATTGATATGGCTTAAAATTCTACTTAAATAACAGGAATTGCATTTTTGGAACTAAACCTTAAGAAAAAGAAACTGATAACTGAAAATTAAGGTGAAATGCTGTTTTGTCAAAATTTCAATAAGTATAGACATGCCATGTAGGCAAATTGAAGGACCCTCAAGAGGGAGAAGGAGTGGAGGTAGGTACTTCAAAATACCTTCCCATGACATACTTTGGTACTTATGTACTATCTGGAACACATGCGCTATATTATATAGGGAAGATGCGATTTTTCTTTCAAAACGAATTTCTTTCAATAGAGAAATGGATTGTAAAGCGTGGTTTGTTATTGAGTTTACAATATTTAAACTATTGTTTTTAGGGGCTAGGGGAAAAATGTACCTAGGTTTGGTTAGGTATTTAATATATGCTATTTTTACCCCCATCCCCCTCCCTAATGTGCAAATATATAGCCGAAATTTGTTCCTAAACTATTATATTTTTATCCTGTTTTGTTTTACTTCCTTAGCATCAACCAAGCTTCATTTTTCGCGTGTGTTCCAGATAGTACATAAGTACCCATACTTTATCCTGTAGACCCATCCCTGAAAGTTTCATTTTCCTAACCTAACCCCTTTCCAAGATTGGTGCTGTTCTATTAGCTGTAAGCTACGCAAGATAGATGATCAAAGAAACTAGTCAAACAGGTTCTATCAACGGAGAATTGGATTGCAAACAGTGGTTTCTAATTGCGTTTACAATTTTTAAACTTTAGTTTTTTGGGGTTTAGGGGGGAAAAAGGTATCTAGGTTAGGTTACGTATTTAATATATGTCATGTTTTACCCCCCACCCCCCTAATGTGCAAATATATAACCGAATTTTGTTTTTAAACTATTATATTTTTATAATAGTTTAGATTTAATAGATTATAATAGATTTAGCATTAACCAAACTTCACTTCTTGCATGGTTTATAGCTAATAGATTAGTACCGTAGAATCTTACCAAACTTTTTTTTATTTTTAAAATTGTACTATCTTAAACACTTTGGGAAACATAAGACACAAGTTATCAATATTAATAAACTAAACTGAATACTTACCATCACAATCAGAATGTCTTCTCTCTCTGATCTGAATGCCCCCTAGGCAAAATCGTCGCTTCGTCGTTTGAAGGTCTTAACATTAAATCTACTTCTGCATTATACGTTTGTATTGTAGGTAGTTGAAGGAGATGACTTTTTTTTGTTTGTCAAATTGATTTTAAATCATAACATTTGAAAACAAAATAAGAGACAAATTAGGTCTTGGGAGGAGGTTTAGTTGCCCTCCAATTACGGCCTCTTAAAAAGGACACTAGAACAAAAAAAAAACAAATAGAAACGCATCCGTGATCAGTCTTCTGGCAAAAATATAAATTCCACATTTATGCAGATAGGAGATCATAACCACTACATTAACATTTTCTGATACGCTGAATCTGAAGGCCTGATCTACATTAAGATTTATTGACTTTTTGGGGGTGTTTCTCCCTTTTTCGAAAATCCGGCTCCCTGTTTTCAAAATCCCTTTTTCTTCTGAGGATTGGAGCCTTTGGTGGGTATATATTAAACGTAATGAAATTTATATATTTGCAATCTGCATAAAAACCCAATTCTTATCAATTGTTATCAAAATTCCATTTTTTAGTTTCGGTTACAATTGAGCTGAGTCGCTCCTTAATTACAGTTTAAAACCATGAACTGTTTGATAAAACTTATTGGGCTAATGTCCTATTTTTTAATTAATCCTGTAGCAAACCGGAGTTTTTGAAGCATGATTCATGCTATTAAAGTGTAGTATTTTTGAGTCCAGTTGAAATGTGCACCATTTTAGAAAATTCTCTTTTTTGGGGAAGCTTTTGGTTCCTTTGCGTGTACGTAAAGGACTGAAATACCCTCACAGACGTCTTCTTTTCTACGATATATTTGCTTACTTGGTTATTCAGCGTAAACAGCAAATTTATGGCAAATCCAGAGAAGAATTTTTTTTGAAACGCTTTTTAGGTCTCATCACAAAAATGACATTCATCAAAAATTCATCGCAAAGACATAAGTTGTTCCCACAAACGGATTTTCGTTATTAATTAGAAAAAATTTAATTCAGAAAGCAATATATTTTCACCGTTAGTACTATTAAGGTTAGGGTAGCATCTTAAGAAATTTTTTACCTACAGAAACTCACAAAAAATGTATTTAAAAAAGCGATTGTAAAAGTTAAAAGATAATTTTTGTACATAAATTTCTGCGTGTTCATTTTGCAGACAAGAAAGCTCCACTTATTTCAAAGTAAAAATATATTTCCTTATTTTTATAATTATCTTTTTATACTCAAAACTCAATTAGCATTCCCCTTTTTCTGTTATCATTCAAATATTTGAATTGAACTTATACTGAACATATCCGGGTTGCAGCGGTAGCTAGCAACCTAGTAAGAGACGATCACGTCCAATGTTAAGAAATATAAAAACCCATAGCTCCTAAAAAAGGAGTCAGATCAAAACAAAAAGTACACCATTAGAACCGCCTTGTCCGAAACCCCTGTATAGGAAACTTTCTGTCCCTTGGCTTGAACAGCAAGGGAAATATATTGGCTTGAAAATCAAGAAAATTGACTTTAACCACGTTATTCTCCCCAAACGGGATATTTTTTTCTCTTTTCTTTTTTTGTATCCAGAGATAGCTTGGCACTGGAACATCGTAGAGGGTTGTTCAATAGCTCATCCTAAAGGAAATTAATTGGGTTAAAAATCTATAGTAACTAAAATAAATTATTTCTAAAAGAGAATAAATTTTTCCAATAAAAACTATTTTTTGATGCAGTGACGTCATAATTACTATATAAGAAACGTCAAAACTGTAAATGGTCTCATTCATGAACACATAATGGTTAGATCAAAGCAAGCTACACGCAAGTTAAAAAATCAGTACTAAAATCCGGGTTGCAGCGGTAGCTAGCAACCTAGTAAGAGACGATCACGTCCAATGTTAAGAAATATAAAAACCCATAGTTCCTAACAAAGGAGTCAGATCAAAACAAAAAGTACACCATTAGAACCGCCTTGTCCGAAACCCCTGTATAGGAAACTTTCTGTCCCTTGGCTTGAACAGCAAGGGAAATATATTGGCTTGAAAATCAAGAAAATTGACTTTAACCACGTTATTCTCCCCAAACGGGATATTTTTTTCTCTTTTCTTTTTTTGTATCCAGAGATAGCTTGGCACTGGAACATCGTAGAGGGTTGTTCAATAGCTCATCCTAAAGGAAATTAATTGGGTTAAAAATCTATAGTAACTAAAATAAATTATTTCTAAAAGAGAATAAATTTTTCCACCAAAAACTGCATTTTTGATGTCTTTTCACACTGCAGTCTTTCAAACATAATCGTATACCAGCGGTAAGATTTGAACCCACGCCTCCGAAGAGACTGGTGGCTAACACCAGTGTCTTGGACCACTCGGCCAGGCTGCCTCTCATAAATAAATATATATGTGAATTTGGGTTGCAGCAGTAGCTAGCAACCTAGTAAGAGACGATCAGTCCCATGCTAAGAAATATAACAAAATTCCTAAAAATAGAGTAAGATCAAAACAAAAGTACATCATTAGAACTACCTTGTCTGAAACCCTACTAGATAAATAATGAATGTCGTAGCTTTATATTAGAGCTATGAAGTGAATAGAAAAACACGAAATTATATTGTTGTTTCTGATGACGTCATGAAATAATATCATTGCGCCTTGACGTCAATAAAATCATTACGCCGTGACGTCATAATTACTACTTAAGAACGACACAGATGTAAATTCTCTCATTCTTGATTAGAATAATGGTTAGATCGAAGCAAGCTATACGCAATTTGAAAAAACAGTACTACACAAACAACAGAGATAGTATCTTGACAAGAGAAAAGCAAAGGTATTCAACCGACCAGGCGCATCGAGAAGTAAAAATTGAGAGAGCAAAACAAAGGTATTCAACCGACCAGGCGTATCGAGAAGTAATAATTGAGAGAGCAAAACAAAGGTATTCAACCGACCAGGCGCATCGAGAAGTAAAAATTGAGAGAGCAAAACAAAGGTATTCAACCGACCAGGCGTATCGAGAAGTAATAATTGAGAGAGCAAAACAAAACAGCAAGATGTATTATCACAATGATGAAGATTATAGACATGCAAAAATTGAGACAGCCAAACAAAAGATCAAGGAGCGTTACTGGGGTGACAAAATCTATAATGAAAAAATTAAATTCTCTGCGAGGTTGTACCGAAGAACGCATAAGGACAAAGGGAAAAATTACATTCAGAAATACAAGAAGATGGCAAAAATGCAGGCTGATCTTTGTAAATTGAGAAACATTTTACGCATGTTTTATCGGGATCACAAAAAGTATTCAAAATTACAGATTAAAGTTCTCTTTGAAAGAGCGGATGCTGTTGAAAAGACGGCTAGAAATTCCTTGGCAAAGCTTCATAGTAATATCCAAAAGAAATGTTGTCAGTTTAACGAAAAGCTTCCAAGGTATGGATTGGCAACTGCGGAACAGTTTATAGATGCAATGGAAAATGTTCGACAACACAGTGAATATACGGAGGCGTACTTCTTAGAAAATTCGTATATTAATTTTGGAAGGAGCAATTGCAGTTTATGTAGCAGCAATAAAAATATATATACATTACATTAAAAGACGATCATTGGAATAACATACCACTGCATACATTGGACTTAGTTAGCTACTTGATTGCTTGAGGCTCGTCTCTTACTATTTCAAAGAAGAAAAAGCCGTAGGTTTTTTCCTGTTTGTAATAATATAGCATGAAATTACATTAAAGGACGATCATTTGAATATCCGGGTTGCAGCGGTAGCTAGCAACCTAGTAAGAGACTATCACCTCCAATGTTAAGAAATATAAAACCCTACAACTCCTAAAAAAAGAGTCAGATCAAAACAAAAAGTACGCCATTAGAACCGCCTTGTCCGAATCCTCTATAAAGGAAACTTACCACCCTTTGGCTTGAATAACAAAGAACATATATTGGCTTGAAAATCAAGAAAATAGACTTTTACCACGTTATTCTCCACAAACGGGATATTTTTTTCTTTCCGCTTTTTTTTCATGCTCAGCTAGCTGGGCACTGGAAAATCATAGAGAGTTGTATAATAGCTCATTTTAAAGGCAATTGCAACATCTAGTCACTTTTGTAATTAAAAATAAAATACATTTTAAAGTAGAATCAATTTTGTCAAAAAAATTGCATTTTTGATGTATTTTCATACTGCAGTCTTTTCAAAGATATTTGAATTTTAAAGCAATAAAACAGTTCATGGTAATGAACTCTATAGTAATAATAGCTACTTGTCTCAATAGTAACCGAAACTCCTGGAACCAAAATTTTCTTTTTTGGCTTAATCGCTAAAATTATTATGTAAACTGCAAAAATATTTATGATGCCTAATCAGTAATAGTAATTTTTTAATTTAAACAACAAAAATACATGAAAATTCTAAAATTAGTTTTGCTTTTTGTCTCCTGGAAGAAAAATTTTACAATAAAGAACGACACCTAGCCCATGTTAACTGAAACATAAATAGGGATTATGTAATTCCCATCAGTATCATGGCTGTTTACATTAAAAGACGATCATTGGAATAACATACCACTGCATACATTAGACTTAGTTAGCTACTTGATTGCTTGAGGCTCGTCTCTTACTATTTCAAAGAAGAAAAGCCGTAGTTTTTTTCCTGTTTGTAATAATATAGCATGAAATTACATTAAGAACGATCATTTGAATATCCGGGTTGCAGCGGTAGCTAGCAACCTAGTAAGAGACGATCACCTCCAATGTCAAGAAATATAAAACCCCCCAACTCCTAAAAAAAGAGTCAGATCAAAACAAAAAGTACACCATTAGAACCGCCTTGTCCGAATCCTCTATAAAGGAAACTTACCGCCCTTTGGCTTGAATAACAAAGAAAATATATTGGCTTGAAAATCAAGAAAATAGACTTTTACCACGTTATTCTCCACAAACGGGATATTTTTTTTCTTTCCGCTTTTGTTTCATGCTCAGCTAGCTGGGCACTGGAAAATCATAGAGAGTTGTATAATAGCTCATTTTAAAGGCAATTGCAACACCTAGTCACTTTTGTAATTAAAAATAAAATACATTTTAAAGTAGAATCAATTTTGTCAAAAAATTGCATTTTTGATGTATTTTCATACTGCAGTCTTTCAAAGATATTTGAATTTTGAAGCAATAAAACAGTCATGGTAATGAACTCTATAGTAATAATAGCTACTTGTCTCAATAGTAACCGAAACTCCTGGAACCAAAATTTTCTTTTTTGGCTTAATCGCTAAAATTATTATGTAAACTGCAAAAATATTTATGATGCCTAATCAGTAATAGTAATTTTTAATTTTATAATAAAGAACGACCTTTTGCCTATACTAAATTTTATACACCACTTAATTATAGTATAGGTTAGTAATTTAACAGATAGCTTGGGACTGGAACATCGTAGAGATTTGTTCAATGGTTCATTTTAAAGAAAATTAATGGGGTTAAAAACCTTTTGGAATTTAAACAAATTATTTTTATTACATTAAGAAATTTTAATTATATTCCTTAAGAAATCATCATAAATCATCTTTGTTAACAAATCATCTCTGTTAACAAAGGCAGCTCTAAACTTACCGCCTATTTCATGTTAAAGATTGATCATTGATGCCATAATCATAGTTTGTAGCCAGGTCGTCTCTTACTATTCCAAAGAAGAAAAAGCCGTAGGCTTTTTCCTGTTTGTAATCATCCGGGTTGCAGCGGTAGCTAGCAACCTAGTAAGAGATGTTCACGTCCAATGTTAATATAGTAAAGAATGATAAGATGCCTATGGTTTAATAAACGGTTATATAAAGGGGGTGTTAGAATACAATGCTTAATCAGTAATTAAATAAAGGCTCGATCATCGAATTTAAGCTGAAACTAAGTAAAGGACAATTATGCCTCATATATTCACAGTGATGTATAAGATTTCCCGTTACATCTGTAAACTGTTCCACAGTTGCCGGTCCATACCATGGAAGCTTTTCACTAAACATGCAACATTTCTTTTGGATATTACTATGAAGTTTTGCGAAAGCATCTCTAGCTGACCTTTCAACAAAATCAATTCTTTCAGAGATAATTTTAATCTTTAATTTTGAATATTTTGTGTAATACCGGTAAAACATTCGTAAAAGTTTTCTCAATTTACAAAGATCAGCCTGTGCGTTCTTTGCAGCTTGTGTAAACTGCAAATTATAATAAAGAACAATCCGGGTTGCAGCGGTAGCTAGCAACCTAGTAAGAGACGATCACGTCCAATGTTAAGAAAATTAAAAACTCATAGTTCCTAACAAAGGAGTCAGATCAAAACAAAAAGTACACCATTAGAACCGCCTTGTCCGAAACCCCTGTATAGGAAACTTTCTGTCCCTTAGCTTGAACAGCAAGGGAAATATATTGACATGAAAATCAAGAAAATTGACTTTAACCACGTTATTCTCCCCAAACGGGATATTTTTTTCTCTTTTCTTTGTATCCAGAGATAGCTTGGCACTGGAACATCGTAGAGGGTTGTTCAATAGCTCATCCTAAAGGAAATTAATTGGGTTAAAAATCTATAGTAACTAAAATAAATTATTTCTAAAATAGAATAAATTTTTCCAATAAAAACTGTATTTTTGATGCAGTGACGTCATAATTACTATATAAGAAAACGTCAAAACTGTAAATGGTCTCATTCATGAATACATAATGGTTAGATCAAAGCAAGCTACACGCAAGTTAAAAAATCAGTACTAAAAAATCAAGAAAAGTGGCAGCTACTACAACATTCTGCCTAAACGGGATATTTTTTTCTCTTTTCTTTGTTTCCAGAGATAGCTTGGCACTGGAACATCGTAGATAGTTGTTCAATAGCTCATTTTAAAGGAAATTAATTGGGTTAAAAATCTATAGTAACTAAAATAAATTATTTCTAAAAGAGAATAAATTTTTCCACCAAAAACTGCATTTTCGATGTCTTTTCACACTGCAGTCTTTCAAACATAATCGCATACCAGCGGTAAGATTTGAACCCACGCCTCCGAAGAGACTGGTGGCTAACACCAGTGGCCTTGGACCACTCGGCCAGGCTGCCTTTCATAAATAAATATATATGTGAATTTGGGTTGCAGCAGTAGCTAGCAACCTAGTAAGAGACGATCAGTCCAATGCTAAGAAATATAACAAAACTCCTAAAAATAGAGTCAGATCAAAACAAAAGTATATCATTAGAACTACCTTGTCTGAAACCCTACTAGATAAATAATGAATGTCATCATAGTTACAGTAAAGAACGGCCTCTTGCCTATACTAAATTTTTATAGGCCACTTACGTATAGTATAGTCTAGTACAGTTATATTTAAGGTCAATATATTAAAATTTTCCATTAAAAGACGATCATTGGAATAAAAACCAATTACATACATTGGATTTAGTTCACTACTTGATTATTTGAGGCTAGTCTCTTACTATTTCAAAGAAGAAAAAGCCGTAGGCTTTTTCCTGTTTGTAATCATCTGGCTTGCAGCGGTAGCTAGCAACCTAGTAGGAGACGATCACGCCCTATAGTAAATACTAAAGTAACCCTTAACTCCTGAAAAAAGATTCAGATCAAAACAAAGTATACTATTAGAACTGCCTTGTCCAAAAATTCTATATAGCAAACTTACCGTTTTTTTGGCTTGATCCGGGTTGCAGCGGTAGCTAGCAACCTAGTAAGAGACGATCACGGCAAATGTTAAGAAATATAAAAACCCATAGCTCCTAAAAAAGGAGTCAGATCAAAACAAAAGTACACCATTAGTATCCGGGTTGTAGCGGTAGCTAGCAACCTAGTAAGAGACGATCACGTCCACGTTATTCTCCACAAACGGCATATTTTTTTTCTCTTTTTTTCTTGTTTTCCAGAGATAGCTTGGCACTGGAACATCGTAGAAAGTTGTTCAATGGTTTATAATAAAGAAAGAACTCTTGCCTATATTAATTTATATTAAAATTACTATATTTAGCAAGGATTTAGGGAACATTTTAAACTTTAAATACATAAGAGAGCAATGTCAGTCAAGAGAATCTAATGTAGTACTAATTAACATAAGTTTTATTTGGGTTGCAACGGTAGCTAGCATCCTAGTAAGAGACGATCGCGTCCAATGTCAAGAACTATATAAACCCATAATCCTAAAAACAAGAGTCAGATCAAAACAAAAAGTACACCATTAGAACCACTGTGTCCGAAACCCCTGTATAGGAAACTTTCTGTCATTCGGCTTGAACAGCAATATTGGCTTGAAAATGAAGAAACGTGGCAGCTACAACAGCATTCTGCCTAAACGGCATCTTTTTTCTTTCTTTTTTTCCACAGATAGCTTGGCACTGGAATATTTTAGAGAGTTGTTCAATGGGTCATTAAAGGAAATTAATTAGGTTAAAAATCTATTGTAACTAAAATAAATTATTTTAAAAGAGAATAAATTTTTCCACTAAAAACTGCATTTTTGATGTCTTTTCATACTGCAATCTTTTCAAAGATATTTGATTTTTGTACATAAATCATAATCGTATACCAGCGGTAAGATTTGAACCCACGCCTCCAAAGAGACTAGCGGCTAACACCAGCGCCTTGGACCACTCGGCCACGCTGCCTTTCATAACTATATATGTGAATCCGGGTTGCAGCAGTAGCTAGCAACCTAGTAAGAGACGATCAGTCCAATGCTAAGAAATATAAAAACCCATAACTCCTAAAAATTGATTCAGATCAAAACAAAAGTACATCATTAGATCCGCCTTGTCCGAAACCCCTATAAAGGAAACTTTGGCTTGAATAACAAAGAAAATATATTGGCTTGAAAATCAAGAAAATTGACTTATTAGAGCTATATATTAGAGCTATGGCGTGAATAGAAAAACACGACATTATGTTGTTGTTTCTGAAGACGTCATGAAATAATATCATTACGCCATGACGTCATGAAATAAAATCATTATTCCATGACTTCATAATTACTATATTAAAAGCGACAAAGATGTAAATGGTCTCATTCATGATTATCCGGGTTGCAGCGGTAGCTAGCAACCTAGTAAGAGACGATCACGTCCAATGTTAAGAAATATAAAGACCCATAGTTCCTAAAAAAGGAGTCAGATCAAAACAAAAAGTACACCATTAGAACCGCCTTGTCCGAAACCCCTGTATAGGAAACTTTCTGTCCCTTGGCTTGAACAGCAATTACATAAAGGCTCGATCATCGAATTTAAGCTGAAACTAAGTAAAGCACAAATATATCTCCATATATTCACAGTGACGTATAAGATTTCCCATTACATCTGTAAACTGTTCCACAGTTGCCGGTCCATACCTTGGAAGCTTTTCACTAAAACATGCAACATTTCTTTTGGATATTACTATGAAGTTTTGCGAAAGCATCTCTAGCTGACTTTTCAACAAAATCTATTCTTTCAGAGATAATTTTAATCTTTAATTTTGAATATTTTTCGTAATCCCGGTAAAACATTCGTAAAATTTTTCTCAATTTACAAAGATCAGCCTGTGCGTTCTTTGCAGCTTGTGTAAACTGCAAAAATATCCATAGTATCCGAGCAATAGTTTCAATATTTCAATTCAAGCTAGAAAAATACCTTAAAATGTTAAATTTAGTTTTATTTTTGGTTAGGCTCTAACTACCCGATGTGGGATTGACTATGTAGTTTCAGACCAAAAAATTCCATTTTTTAATATATATTTTATTTTTCAGTTTAGAATTGCTAAAGTTATTATGTAAACTGCAAAAATATTTATGATAGCTGAGCAATAATCCGGGTTGCAGCGGTAGCTAGCAATTACAGTAAGGACCGAAGTCTATCTCATAATAACTGATGCAATAAGGAAAAGAAAAAGATTATATAAAGTTACATAGGGTCTATATATATAGTGGAAAACCACGGAATGTAGCTACTAAAAGCTTATATAGTACAAGCATCTTTTAAAATTATAGTAAAGGAAGAACTCTTGTCCTTAGTAACCTGTATCTTGTCAAATTAGTTAATAATGATTTCTTCAAATTGTGTTTTAAAAATCACATTAAAGAACGAACTATAGCCCATAGCTACTGGTATCTGGGTTGCGGGGGTAGATATTATATTAAAAGATTTTTCTACACCCTTAGGTTTAAGTAATTACGTAACAATCAAAGAAAACATCCTGTATTATGTAACACCTAAGTTTGCATGGTAATATCAGTATCATGAGGTATCCCCGCTTGACAGGCGAATCCCTAGGGTTTTTCCTAAACCCTTAGGTTTTTAATTAATTACGTAACAATCAAAGAAAAACCATTCCCTATAACGTAAGAAGCACCTGCATCTTGAAAAATATTAATAATACTTGCCTCTTGAGGGAATTGCAGTTAAACGTCTTCCTGATTAACGGTGAAGAAGAAAAGAGTAGTTGCTATGGGTCCTTCAGAACGTTAAAAGCCCCCACTACTTAAAATTATCAATCAAAACAGTTTTTAAATTTAATTTTGGCTCGTTTTTAACCGACTTAGTCATTTTCATTGGCTAAGAAAAGAATCTTTTAAATCTTATCGGTTTTTATTCATAAGAGTCAAGATTTTGGCTTACTATTTATACGTTCGAAAAAATTTCAACAAATTTTAAGAAGAGTTGTACTATAACACTTTTGATGGATGGGTACGGGGGATAATATTCAAATATATGGGTTAAAAATTCGCATAGGTTTTCGGGAATTATAGGGCCGCAGAAATCCTGAACCCCGCCATATTGGAACTTTGAACAGACAAATATTAGTCAGGCACCCCTCTCAACTTGCTCTACAAGTTTCAACCTAATTCCCTTAAACTTTCTTGAGAAATCGGAAATACGACCTTTATCAACATTGGATGCCCATAGTTTTTTTTTGTTTATTTCAACTTCCCATTCAACATGAGTAGAGATGCCCATATGGATTTTCCAAGGTTATGTTCCTTGCCGTGCTATTTACCTACCTTACCTATTCCTTACCTATTCCTTACCGTGCTATTTGCCTGGTTTATGTTTCTTGGTACCATTCCAAAGCCTGGCCTTATGGATTTGCTTGCCTTATGTTCCTTGGCGTGCTATTTGAGTAGATTATGTTCCTTACCATGATATTTGCTTGAAGGTGTACACCTTTTCAAAGAGAGTAAGTAGCCCCTTGCATATAGGTAATACTTCTATGAGTTTATGTTCCTTACCATGCTATTTGCCTGGTTTATGTTCCTTGATATGCATCAATTGATACGGACGGTACAAGACTTGGCAGAAATATTCTTCCAAGTTCAATAACCAAAACCTAGGGATCGTCAAATTGCGTATTCAAAGGTGGTCTCTTTGTAAAAATACTAGTTTTGACCCGGAGGCCTTATAATCATGTTTTTTAAGTATAAATTAAGATGCAATTATTTTTTCTGGATCAGTTGATTAATATAACTTTTATTAAGCCTATTACAATCAAATTTTATTCGTTTTTCTAATGGAGAACACCAAATGAATTGTGATGGTAAGTAAATATACATTACTCTTGAATTATCATAAAAAAGCGTGATCTTTTCTCCTATAGATATGTGCCAATACGTCTTTCGGATTTGGTATGATTTGGTGATTAGCATTTAACGATATTTAAATCTGGCTTTTACTTTAAACAGTGAGCAATGGTTTTTCGCTATAGCTGCCTTTTAATTACCTCTAATACTTTTCGAATTGACAAGGGATAGTATATTTTTGCTAGCTTCAAAGCAGACGTTCAGAGATATCTGGCTAAAGTAGCGTTCGCAACAATTTCTATTTTAACTCAACAGATAGCAATTATATTCCGTGTCATATATAATTGAGACGATCATCGTTTACTCGGCTAGTAATTTATAATCAGCAACTTGTATGTGCGCGTGTATGTTTACTCAAGAGAGTAATTATTGAAGAAGAAAATAAAAGAGGAGTTGGGGGGAGGGACGCTACCCTCCATTACTATTCTGAAAAAAATATCAAACGGACCTAATAGTGAAAATTTTGTTATTTTTGTTGCATTGTATTTAAAATATAGATAGCTTAGGTACCATCTAGGACTGGCGTTCTTTCTTATGAGTTTAAGCAGATTGAAATTTAAGCCTATAATTTTTAAAATCGTAACGTTCATAATTGAAAAAGACATACAATTTTTTTCTTTTATCCTGCGTGAGCTATGGTTTTGGGGAGGGGAGAACGATGCCCCCATTAATATTCTGAATAAATTTCAAACGGACCTAATAGTCAAAATTGTGTTATTTTTTTGTATCGTATTTAAAATCTAGATAGCTTAGGCTGCATCTAGGAATCGCGTTCTTTTTCATGAGTTTAAGCAGATTGAAATTTGAGCCTATAAGCCTATAAGTTATTTTAGGGACTTACCTGACAAAAAAACTGAAAATACATTTTTATTCAAGGGGATTGATGGTCAAAGTCTTCCTGAGCAAAAGCGACCAAAGCTCGATGGCGAGTCTGGCACCACTGACACGGACATAATCAGAAGCATGAACTTGAGGAGGGATAGCGTGATCCACTTCGCACCTCGAAAAGTTAATACCGACCTACCTGTAACTTCCAAGGTAACCCCCATTTATCAGATAGCTTACAACTTTATATTGCGGTCACAATTTCGCTTTGTAAATTCCTTTTTTAAACAAGTTGCTTATCGTTTGACTTTTACATTCGGCTCAGAGATGGCGTCCATGTAGCAAAGTTAAAAAATAAAACTTTCAGTCCCAAAACCTAATGTAGTGTATTTACGGTTTAACTTCACAGGAAGTAATTAACTTACACCTCGTGGATCAGTGCGCCTCTAAGCGAGTTGGCCAAATTAGAAAGAGGACTCACATACTATGCTTACAAATACCCGCTTTTGATTGTGCATTGTTGTAAACGAAAGGTTTATTTTTCGAAGAAATTAAAGAAAGTTATTTTTCATTCGCGCATTAAAAATAAACTAAGCTATAGTTTTACAATTACGAGACAAGAAGGAGAAGATACTCTGAAACTATTATAATAATTTCGTAAATCATTTCTTTCTATGATTGTGGTCAATAGACTCTTTCGAGATTAACTTGTAAATAATACACTATGCAGGAAATCCTGATTTAAGGCACTTGCCGTGAAATCTATTTCATGGTGATCTTTATTAAGCAAACAACAAGACGAACGCCATGTTACTTTGTTTACTTAAGTTACATGTTTTGCTCCGCTAATAATTTTTAATCGGCTAGTTGTATTTGAGCGTGTGTATTTACTCATGAGGTAATTGATGTAGGAGAGGGGGATTGGGACAAAAAAACAACCTTAATTAGATAGTGTTTTGACTACAATATATGACTTTTGGTACTTATTTAGTTGCCGGTAAACATGTGACTACAAATGCTTCATGAAAAATAGGTTATCGCTTCTTACTATGCTAATGCTAGCCCCTCGACAGATTTTTTGTTGTTGTATTTTATTGCTATCATCCCAAACGTTGCGTTGTGTGTGTGTGTGTGTGTGTGTGTGTGTGTGTGTGTGTGTGTGTGTGTGTGTGTGTGTGTGTGTGTTTGTGTGTGTGTGTGTGTGTGGTGTGTGTGTGTGTGTGTGTGTGTGTGTGTGTGTGTGTGTGTGTGTGTGTGGGTGTGTGTGTGTGTGTGTGTGTGTGTGTGTGTGTGTGTGTGTGTGTGTGTGTGTGTGTGTTGTGTGTGTGTGTGTGTGTGTGTGTGTGTGTGTGTGTGTGTGTGTGTGTGTGTGTGTGGTGTGTGTGTGTGTGTGTGTGTGTGTGTGTGTGTGTGTGTGTGTGTGTGTGTGTGTGTGTGTGTGTGTGGTGTGTGTGTGTGTGTGTGTGTGTGTGTGTGTGTGTGTGTGTGTGTGTGTGTGTGTGTGTGTGTGTGTGTGTGTGTGTGTGTGTGTGTGTGTGTGTGTGTGTGTGTGTGTGTGTGTGTGTGTGTGTGTGTGTGTGTGTGTTATTAACAAATTCGTAATTTATTATGCACTTGTTTTATAAATAGTGCTATAAGCAAAATTTTTAATTTATTATGCATTTGTTTGATAAATAATAATAATACAAATCCAATTAAGAAAAAACCCTTAATTTTGCAACCAGACTTTTGGTACTTATTTAGAAGCACGTGAGCATGTGACTTGAAATGCTTCATGAAAAATCGGTTATTGCTTCTTACTATGCTAATGGTACCTCCTAGACAGATACTTTTTTTATTGCACTTTATTGCTATTAGCCAAACGTTGCGTTGTGTGTGTGTGTGTGTATGCTATTAACAAAATTCGTAATTTATTACGCAATTGTCTTATAAATAATGCTATAAGCAAAATTTTTAAATTATTATGCATTTGTTTGATAAATAATAATAATACAAATCCAATTAAGAAAAAAAAGATTTGTTTGATAAATAATATGAATACAAATCCAACTAAGAAAAAAATAAATAGTGTGTTATAATTGTGATAAAACTTTCCTCAAAGAAAAAAAAAACTCAATCCATTCATTTTAGTTTCAGGGGGAAGCTACAAAAACAACTGCCTTCCCTGACCCAGGACTTCAGATTATCATGGGTAATTGTTCACTCTCACTGGAACAATCAGATGATTTTAGTAAAGGTACGTCGTTTAGTTTCCCCCGGATTTACAGTTTACAACGGAAGAGATGGATGATCTTATAGAAATTGTTGGATCTGATGTTTCCGGGGACATTTTTGACGATGACTTTATTATAAGTGAATTAGGTCCTGTGCAAATAAGTGCAAGACATGACAATATTGTCGCGTCACCGGAACTACATGAATTTTATTTGTTAGAATCTGCTCTAGGGTACTTACAAACACATAGGGTAGATTTTAATCCTCCCGAGGAAAACTTGGTTGACGGGGGTGACATTTTAACAGACCCTGTAAATGTTCTTCGTACCTACATCGAGCGAATTTGAGCACTTATTGAGATTCAGATTCAGAATTAGGGCGGTCAGAGGGGGGATTAAGGCATCAGTTAATCAAAAAGTTTATTTACAAAAGGGGACATCAGGGGACATTTTTATTTTCATTTTTCAACTGGCAACCAAACATTTTACCCTGGTCTAAATGAATTTGAGGGTAACTATTTCAATTGGGTCAATAAATTAATAGCAACTTTGGACACATTTAACGAGAAGGGAAGCGGTTCCACAATTTTATACATTGAATATATGGATCTGAATCTCAATAGATTAAAAAAAACTTATTTTAGGGGGGGCGGGGAGTAGACGAATAAAATGCCATCCAGATTTGTCGGCTACAGGGGGAGGGGTTCATGGCTTCAATTTTGAAACGGGGTTGCAATGTTTTAAATATGCATTCTTAGCAGCAGCTCATAAAACATTTAATATGATTCAAGAATGAAAAATCTCGACAGACTTGCACGTAATGGTGGAGACAATTTCCCTAAAGTAAATTTTGATTGTTTAGAGGGAAAGTATCCGGTGTCCTTAAAAGAAATAACCATATTTGAAAAAGCAAATGAAAATCTGGGTTGGGGTGGTTGTTCTTCAGTATGACACAAAATTTGTAAATGGGGGAAAGAAACCAAATAAAAAAGGGGTTTTATATTCAGTTACGACACCGTTTGCATATAATGTTAAAAATTGGGTTTGGATTGTCTATGAGCCTCCCAAAGATGTAAACTCCTACAGTCATTTTTTCCCCGTTACGGCAATAAGTCGACTCTTATCACAAGGCAAAAAATATGGGGAACGTCACTATTGTCCCATGTGTCTTTCCCCACTTAAAACTGAACGAACATTCACGGATCATATGAGATATTTCAAACTTCATGGCAATCAAAGGATAGAAATGCCGACAGGAGACAAAGCTAACTTAACAATTGAAAACTTCCAAAATTCCCTGTTGCAGATTGATAAAGTATCTTTCGACTGTGAAGCAAGACTGTTGGAGGTATCGGACCCAACAAGGCCATATATAGTCAAGGAACACAAACTCGTAGCATGTTCCTATGCGCATGCCCGACGCCATTCCAGCAATAAAATACAATTGGAAGAGTTTTTTGCGACTATCGATGAGGAGGGTAGCATGGAGAAATTATTGTGTGTTTAATAAAAACAGCAAATAAATTTATTTCAAGATTGCGTCACACCAACTACCCAATGTCATTATCAGATAAGGAGCAATGAGCACTAGAAAAGGGGACAGTTTGTTGGGTTTTTAGGGGTGCTCTTGCCGCAAAAGATGCTGTTCAGGATCATAATCACCTTATTGACCCCAATTCAACAGGGAAAAGTAATTTTCAAGGGTGGGCTCACAATTCATGTAATTTAAAAGTTAAACAGCAGCTCTTTCTTCCGGTTTTTATACATAATTCCAACTACCATATGAAGTAAGTGCTACCAGCAGTGGCACATCTTCAAAGTAATGGAGTTTCGGATGATGCATGGGTGATAGACAGCTTTCCTACAAAATCATTCCTAAATCAGCGGAAAAAGTGCTTGTTTTGGAATTTATATGGAGATATGTAGAAGACGACGTTGATTATACGAATTAAATTCGCTTTTTAGATCCCTTCAATTCTTTCCCAAATCTTTGAGCGAATTAATTCAAGTGCAGAAAAACGATGACGGCTGCAACGCTTTCCCCCTTCTCAAGAAACAATTTCCAAATGATTTATATGATTTGTTGACGGTCAAGGGCATATATCCTTATGATTATTACAGCTCCATGTCGAGATTCGCCGAGGAAACTATACCATCGATCGAGTCGTTTTACGACAGTCTACACGATCGTAGGTGTACTCCTGATTAAAACAGTTTTGCCAAAAAAGTTTGGGCAGAGGGAGGGTGTAAAATGGGTTTGACTACTGCAAGCTGTATTTTTCAAGTGATGTGCTAACTTTGTTTTACATTATGTCTAAAAATACGGACAAAATATTTTAGAAATTTAATCTTGATATAGGATATTATTTTTCATCTCCTCATCTGGTAATGGACCTCATCCTAAAAATTAGCGGGGAAAAAATTGGGCTCATCACTGACATCGATCAGCACCTGTTTATCGAGAGGTCAATGAGGGATGGATACGTTTTTCATGGGGATCGTATCTTGGAAACTGATCCAACTGTAGAGAAGACGGGAACAAAATCGGATGCAGTTTTCCTTTATATGAATTCCCTCTACCCCTCGGCTATATCTTATTATATGCTATCCTGCGATGACTATAAATGGCTCAATGACCCTCAAGCCTCCAATTTCCCCAACATTGACAGTGTTGAGGACAATGGTCCGGTTGGATGGTTTTTTTAAATTGATGGGGAGATACCAGTGGAGCTTCATGATTCAGTAAAGGATTTTGTTTTTCATGCATCAATAGACCTGTGTCTAGGGACTCTTTGAGTCCCCGCAAAAGACGTTTGGTCGAGGGGGAGGGATTGCATTGGACACCTTCAAAACAAAAACCTTATTGCCGACCTCCTGCCGAAGAAAAATATTGTTGTACATCATGTGGCTTTAAAATGGATGTGCAACAATGGATGTGCATGGTTTCAATGTCAAAAAGGTTCATAGAGCCCTCCAGTTTAGTCAAAAACCCTATATAAAAACGTTTGTTGACACTTTTGTCAAGAAACGTTCTGAAGCGAACACAAAAGTCGAAGAAGAAATCTATAAGCTCATTTTAAATTCAGCTTTTGGTAAAATGTTCGAAAGTGTTCGCAATAGGAATCGTTGTGACGTTGTGACCGATCCCGAACAATGTGCTCGAATTATTGCCGATCCAAACTACACTTCCTTTACAATCATAGGCCCGGACATAGTGCTATTGAATAGAAAAAAAGAAACATTTTCTTGAATAAAAATATTGCTGCAGGCAGTGCCATCTTGGAAATCTCTAAAAAGCTCATGTTGGAATTCTACTACAATGTGGCTAGGGCACAGTGGCCAGGGAAGGGACAAGTAGAGGTCTGCTATGGGGACACCGATTCTCTACTGTTAAAAGTAAAAACTTAAAAACCTACTTGATTATTTGGCGCACGATGAAATCATCAGTTCTCGGATGGACTACACCAATTGGAGTGGGGAGGTGTACCCAGAGCTAGTGAAACGTCGGGCGCCAAATGAACTTTTATTTTTAAAAGCAGAAACGGGAAGTGACATGATTTCCCGTGGTATGCTTGTAAGTCTGAAGGTGTGCTTTATACTGACACACGACGAGGAAATCAAAAAACGTTACAAAGGAGTACCTACGCGCTATGTGGATACGAATTTAGACATGGACGTTTATAGGAATTGTATTGTTGAAAATACAGTTCCACGAGCGAAATTGTTGGCAATTCGCTCGTTAAACTATAGGAACTTAACTGCAAATATAGAAAAAATTGCCATGAGTACCACTTCCGACAAGGTCGATGTCTGTCAAGACGGTGTGAGTACCCTCCCCCTTGGGCACTACTTAACTTCCGACCGAGCCAAATGTGTTAGTCAAAGGGAAAGTGTCGGTTTGAGTAAAGTACAATAAAACAAATTTCCCAAAACCTTGGGGGGGGGCCTCGCGGCCCGGGGGGCCTTGCGCCCGGAGGGGTCCTCAGCCACCCGGCCGGCCGTTAGAGGGGGGGCGCCGCCACCAATGGTTTTTTTTTTTACTTAGAGCAGATTTTTTTTTTTGTAAATATAAATGTTGCTGTTGTTGTGTTCAAATTAAAAATGGTGTCAAAAATGTGATATTATTTTAAGTGTATTTTTGATTAAATTTTGTATTTCTTATAAATAAAATAAGTGTATTTATTAAAGTGCTTTTTCTAGTGCATTCTTAAAATAAATGTTTATGTTTTTCCTATAAATTAAAAAAAAATCTTAAGTGTATTTTTCTTGTTTAATGGGTTTTTTTCTGTAATGTATTATTTGTAAAGTGCTGTTTTGTTATGTTAATAATACAAGAAATATGATTCTTTATTGATTTTGTTCTCATTATTCCTGAATGGAGTTGTACTAGGGAAATTATTTAGTCATTAGACAACTATAGTCTACAGTTAGTTGTAGGTAAACTGTTGAAGGGAACATGTATCAATTTAAAACACCATTCAGATCGTTTCTGTGTGGTCCATCAATGTCAGGCAAAACGACACTCTTACTAAAATAATTAAAAATTGCGATAAAATGTTTGTGGAAAAGCCGAAAAAAATCTACTATTGTTACAGTATTTGGCAGGAGTCATACGATAAAATAAAAGCAATTGCTATATCGGGGTTGGTGAAGATACAATTCATACAGGAACTTGATGTTTTCAGTATTATTGAACCAAACTCTTGCCTGATTATTAACGATTTAGCTGAATTCATTGAACAATGGTCCCAGGAAATGCTACAACTGTTCACTGTTCGCTCTCATCATAAACAGATTTCCATTACTCTAGTTCTACACAATCTCTTTCATCAGAGCAAATGTATGCGAACATTTGCATTGAACTGCACCTACTATATCATCTACAGAGTTGTTCGTGATTCTAGCTCGCTAATAACTCTCAATAAACAAATATACCCCGGCGCCCCCAAATTTCTGCTCTCAGCATACAATCAGGCAAGTAATAAACCCTACGGCTTATCCTATTGGATCTTAATAAAAATACACACGAGGATCCGCGTGTAGTCACAAATATTTTTGACAGTGAAATTACAGTATATCTCCCCGTGAATAGTAAAAAAGGCTATTAGTTGTCATCATGACACTGAAGAAACTACATGAAAATAGACTTTTATTTTCCGTTTTAAGCACCTCAAAACCCCCACTTAGGAAAGCCATACTCAAACATGGTGTTGGCAATGCATTAATCTAATATCAGAACTTTGTTTAAATTTAACCAAGGGCAATGTTCAACTGCCAGAAGTAGTTAAGCATCAGGCAAAGCAACATCGTTCTATTGTACGTACATTGGCCTGTAAAAAGAAAGGAAAGAATTTTAAAAGGAAACATCTTCTTCAGGCGGGCGGTAGCTTTTTTACACTTTTACTGCCGATAGTTGCAGGACTTGTAAACAGTTTTCTCTAGATGGCTAAACCCTATAAGTTGACTCCAATAGAACTCGCTCTTTCACCCGCGGAACACTTTGAGAACAATCTGAGTAAATTCATTCACAACGAGAATATTGAAGATGATAAAAAAACACTTTTACTTCAAGATGCACTTCGCCGAGTGGATAAACATAAGCCCTATCGTGCGAAGGACAGTGGTATTGATCACAAAAAAGAACCATCCCCTCAGGATTCTTCTTCTGCTATCACTGCTACTGGAACACATTTAAAGAAGGAGGAATTGGATTCAATAGTGTCGAGCATTGGACATCTAATGCCACACTCATATCGCGAACAAAGTAAACGACTCATAACATGTCTCATGGAAAGTGGTCAAGATCATATTCAAGTTGACAGCAATGGGAAAGGGATTATAATTCAGGGCAAGAGCTATAATCTACTTGATTTAATATACGATATGGTTACAAATCGTAAAGGACTATTATCATTTGACGCTCATCTATACAACTTTCTAAATACATTAAACTTCCCCAAAAGCCTTATTAGCAATAGGCAAATTCTAAAAAATTAAATGAACATGCTCCCTCAACACCATTAAAATGTGAACCAGAAAAAGAAGAGGAGGAGCACACTACTGGTAGCTAGACAAAAGCGAAGACGTATCAAGTCAACTTCACCACCACAATCATCAACCACTAGTATACAAAAGGGTAGCGGACGTTACACTACGTGTTTACGTTCAAAATGGTTGAAGTTCTGAAACGTGTTTATGAAAATATTGGTGAAGTGGGAAGTTTAAGTTCCCCCACCACTCTTTCCAAAGTCACTGGTGTTCACACTAAAAGTGTACAAGACTATCTACAAAATGAATCAAGTTACACTCTACATAGAAATCATAGGCTTCGTGCTAATCATTATCGAAAAACTAAAGCCTTTTTCCCATTGCATATAATGCAAGCGTATCTCTTAACTCTAGATGAGATTCAAAGACGTCACAATACACCGTACAAGTACATTCCACTTGCAATCAGTGTTTTTAGTCCTTATGCATATGCCATTCCATTGCGGTCAAAGAGAGGTGTTGAAGTTGCTCAAGCTATTGAAAGTACTCTCGAACAGGATTCGTATAAAAAATTCAAACAGATCGCGGTGGTGAATTTGTTAAACCCCATGTTGCAAAAGTACTAGCGAAATATAATACACTGCTCTATCATAGTCATAGTCCTATAAAGGCTGCATTGGCTCAACGATTGATAAGAACTATTCGACTTTTAATTTCAAGATATTGTACGTTGAAAAATACATCTGCTTTTATTCATGATCTAGATAAAATCATGTTGATTTATAATCAACGACCTCATCGATCATTGTCCAATTCAACCCCGACGGAAGTTCATCATTCTGATCATGATACAATTAACACCTTTCTTAAACAATATTCCAATGAAACGATTGTCAAGAAGAAAAAGAAATTCAATGTCCAACGTTTCCGATCCTCTCTACAATGACTTGAATAAAACAAGCGATTTTTGGACGAAACTCTCCCCGCCATTAAATTTGATGACGGAAAGTATGAAGTGGCTCTTGTCGACTGTATTCTCAAAAATACCTATGATATCCTGAGAAAGGATCGTGTGTATGATATAAAAGTTATACCATTTGATTGGTCACTCTTTGTCGAGTATGAATGGGTTGAAGCATTTAAATCTAGTGAATATCCACATGTTACATTGAGATATAAAGAATATGGTACTACGATGGATTTGTGTCGCGCAATCAATAGAAAAATCTCATATCGTAGGAAAGGTACATTCCATTTTAATTATTCAATGGAACACGATAGGATTTACATTACCTCACTTTTGACACTGAAATTATTCATCTCAATGATAATCTGAGAGATGTTCTTGGCTTTAAACAGAATATGATCAATGGGGAAAACGCAGGCACTGTTAGCGGGATGGATCAAGTTATTTTTGCTGATTATCCAGCCGGTTTCGCCTCGGACTCTTGTATATTTCTGTATGTATCCTTTGTGGAAACATCGAGAGTTGGTAATTCAAATGTCCCCCTCCTACGTGTTCTTGAACGAAAAACAACCCTTGAACTTGTTCATCACTATAATATAAAGCATCTTGAGTATGTTCATGTAAACACTTCGTATTTAGAACTCTGTCAGTTAACACTAAGAAGTGAATTGGGTGATCCTCTAGCAATAACAAAAGGTTTAGCCGTGATTACATGTCATTTTCGACCCATCGTCGTAGACAATGCCCTAAAATGAACAATAGAAGAATTCCATTTGTCTGTCCTGATATCGATTGCTATGTTGGTGCTCTGAGTCCACGTCAAATAGGTCATGGATTTGACTATTACAAGGGGCGTACTACAATGTCTGGCTATGGTCTTGGTAGCTGGTTTGCTAGGCTATCTCGTTCTGCACTACCCCTTGCCAGAAAATATCTTGTACTTGCAGCATCAAATTTTGCTGCCTCAACACTACAGGACTGGGGGTCGGGTAAAAATTTCAACAAGAGTGTTAAGGAAAATATTAGATCTTCAGCAAGAGCCGTTGGTGAGCAATTAAAATCTTAGCAAAATGGGAAGGGATTAAAAAGTGATGCGTGCGCGTCATTCACTCATCAGTCTCTACCCAGGCGGGAAGCGAAGGACATCAACAAGGACTTTGAGGAATAAAACGAAGAAGACCAATAAGAAGAAAAAATTGTTAGATCAAAGAAGGATTTCTTCTCTTAAGATGACTTATCTCCCCCACAAGGAATCACATCCATCAATCAGTTCCTCATTGAATCTGTTCAATGCTGAAAATGTTGATGTCAGTGTCAAGTATGGCTACTATGATCAATTTCATCCCCAGCAACCCCTCTCGGAAAATATACAATTTCAGATATTTTCCAATGAAGACTATTTCATTGATTTGTCATCAACATTTATTGATTTAAATGTTGCGGTGAAGAAAAAGTCAGACAATACAACTCCAACTGCTGCCGATGGTCTGTCCTATGAAAACTGTATTCTACACAACTTGTTCAAGCAAATTAATGTATTTATTAATGGAGCATTGGTGAGCACTAGCAATAATTTATCCAACTATGCAAGCTACATACAATTTATGATGATGACACCAAAGGCATATAAGGAGTTGAGAGGACAGTCATTGGGCTATGAATATCGATCAGGTGTTGATACTGACGGTGAGTTGATTACTGCAGTGACCCAGGAGTATCATCTAGTTGGAAAATTAAATCATGAGATATTCCATATATCCCAATGGTTGCCCCCCAATGTCAAGATTGACATAAAGTTTCAACTAGCCCCATTGAATTTCGTTTTGAAATTTTCCACGTCCGAAAACAACAGGTTATGAGCTCTGTTCCATTGGCAGTGGAAAAGCTAAGAGCCAATGGCAACAACATTAAACTTCTTGTCCCCCATACAATCACCAATCAACGTCACATTGCCACCGGTTCTCGTTGTTATACCGATTCATCATTTATCAATGGAGAAATCCCATCAAAACTCGCTTTGGCCTTTGTGAAGAGTGGCAGTGCCGTTGGATCCTGGACTGCATCCCCCCTGATTTTAATTTTTTCGGTCTATCTATCCTTGTGTGCAAAGTGAATGTTATTCCGCTGTACACTCTATCATTTTATAAGAAATCCTATAGAATTCTGTATGAGTTGACCATGCAATCCCTAGATCATGACTCCCAACTATTTGAAAATGGAATAACCGATTCAATGTTTTCAAAAAATCATGGTGTAATTGTTTTGGACATGTCGGGGACCCAGGACATGAGCATAATACGAACAGGGAATGTACGCTTAGAGTGCACATTTACCGATCCTTTGACTGAGAGTATCACGCTAATATCATTGAGTCAATTTGAAACCTATTGGGAAATCACACCCAACGGCAGTGTTCTGCTAGACCTAGCACCGAGAACACAAACCAAATAATCAGCGTATTTAATATGGATCCATACGTGTCCCAATACAAGCCCTATTGCATACCATCGGACTTCATTGAAAAAATTCCAAGTGTTAACAATACCCTAATCATTGTTAATAGCTGTCCATCGACTTTGAAGACAGGCCATTGGCTATGCATCTTTCAAACAGCGAAGAATATTGAATTTTTGGATCATCTTGGCCTATCACATAAGTTCTACACTCCACACGTCAGCAACTTTATTGAGAGCAGTGGGAAAACTATTATTCAAAATCAAAGGAGAGTACAGGATTTAACGACTAAGACCTGCGGCTTTCATGCACTACTCTTTTTCATGTTCAGATGTCGTGGCTATATCTACAAACAATTTCTCAACATCTACGTTGACTTTCCTCGATTGAACGACTTTCTAGTGGAAAATATACTTACATGCGTGTTTAATATTGATTTTAGTGCCTACGAATAAAATGTTCTAGAAATGTATGTGAAATTGTTTATTAATAAAAATAATGTATGTAAATGATAAAAAACAACTTTTCTACTCTTTAGATTTCATCTTCTACTAGGTAAAGGTACTTGTCGAGAACAACTAATGCAGGTAGATTATCTGAATTCACAGTATACTGATCCTGATGTGCTGCAATGTCAGGGTCACATTTTCTACAGTATAATGTAACTTCACTCATATCATATCTTTTTGTATAATCAATAATACTATTTTCATCCATTTTATAGAATTCGCATGTTTCAATTTACTTATTTGAAGCAATTTCACATACTGTGTCCTTAAGTGGCGAGTCACATTCTGTCACAGCCAAATAAAAATTAGTGGGTTTATAATCATAGTAGCCATTGTCTTCACAACGATGACGTAGAAACCAAATTCTTTTGTTGTTCCAACAGTTGAATCGTTGACCCGGCTCCTCCTCCCAAAACAATCTAAAGCCACCGCGATACCAATCTCTTAGCAATAAACTAAAATCACGCTTAGGATTCTTTCCAATCATACCAGGATATGCATTATCCTGGTACACTGATTACATTTATCATAGTGGCAATTCGAGCATAGGTGCCCTCTAGGATGAGAGTCAGACACCCCTTCAAAACAGGAATTACAACCATTAATTTGTACAGCATATCCTCTATGCAATTTACACGGGTTGCATAATCTGCACTTTTCATCATACTCATCAATCATTGTACAATTCTCACATGATGACCAGCTGCCCAGTGTATACATGCATAGCGGACATGTATGGAACATTTTTCATATGTTGACACTCTCACCGCCAAAATGAAACTGAGCTACGATCAACAAATTGAGTAGGATAGAGAGAGAGAGGAGTAAATCATCCTTGAACACCATCTTTCTCATGAAAAGCTACTTACTCTCTTTGAAAAGGTGTATAGGTCTGTGCAAATAGCATGGTAAGGAACATAAACCAGGCAAATCCATACGACATTGCGAGGGAATACTCACTCTCTTTGAAAAGGTGTAGAGCTTCAAGCAAATCCATATGGGCATGCTCTGGAAAGGTACCAAGGAACATAACCTTGGCAAATCCATATGGGCATGCTCTGGAAAGGTACCATGGAACATAAACTAGGCAAATAGCACGGCAAGGAACATAACCTTGGCAAATCCATATGGGCATGCTCTGGAAAGGTACCAAGGAACATAAGGCAAGTAAATAGCACGGTAAGGAACATAAGGCAAGCAAATACATAAGACCATGCTCTGGAAAGGTACCAAGGAACATAATGTACGCAAATAGCACGGCAAGGAACATAATGTACGCAAAGTATTACCTAGGTCTCTACTAACATGCCTTGACAGTTTTAACTTAATACCCTTAGGCGTGGAAATTTGTGGATTTTTTTTAATTAGTCATGATAGAAAGCCAATTTTTTTTATTTATAAATTCTTATAAAATTTTGCCTGTCCGGAAAATTCGATTGCTATTGGACCAAGTTACTTCGTTTCTAGTGAAGAACAAATGATGCTCCAGTCTTTACATGGCTTAAGGGGGCTGTACTCCTACTCTTATCTGCTGCAATTTCTGCGATTTTTGCATTTGAGACTAATATTCTTTTTAGTTTCTCTTCGTTTTAAGTTTCATCTATTCATCCTTAATGCTATTAAATGAAAAAAGCAGGTTTTTTTCTGCTGAAAGTAAGGAGCAACGTTAAAACTTAAAAAGAACAGAACTTATTCCGTATATAAGAGGCGCGTCTACCCCCTCAATACTCCTCTCTTAATGTTAAAGTTTTTTAAGTAGTTTTGAAAAGCTTCTAGTTCGAATTAAACGGTCCTTAAATCCCCCTTCCTCCAATGGAAAGTTTTTTTTCTACGGAGAGTTTCTCATTTTAATAATTTCCCCATGGAGAATTTCTCCCTTGGAAAATTTCCCCTCCACGTAATCGCCCAGTAATTCCAACTCCGCTAAAAACTTACCCCGGTAAATCCCCCCAGAAAATCTCCACATGTTAAATGGAGTCCCTAACGAGAAAGTACGACAAATAAAACAAATTTCATATACGGATTCAAACAAATTCCCCCGTCTCAACTTTTTCTCCTGAAAGTTTGTTTCAGGAAACTTCCCTCCCAAGGGAAAAATCCCCCCGTAGAAAATCATCCCAGACCAACTTCTCCCCACAAAAAGTGTTTTCATATTTTCCAACAACCAATATTCGTATATGCAGGCCTAAACAATGGGCAAAATTTCATAGCTTGCACCCCTTCTTCTGGGGGCTGTGGGGCGGTTCAAGCCATCCTCAAAGGTATAATTAATGGACCTTTCAACGATGTTGTAGAAAATTGTCATCTCAATTTTTTGACCGGAAGACTTTTGGGGAAAAAAGGGATGGGAAAGGAGGATGATGGCTGCCCTCCAATTTTTTGGTCACTCTAAAAGGGCACTAGAACCTTTAATTTCCGTTCAAATGAGCCCTTTTCCGATCTTAGGACCACTGGGTCGATAGGATCACCTTTGGGAAGAGCAAAGAAAAAAAAACAAACGAATGAACACGCATCCGTCATCTTTCTTCTGGCAAAAAAATCTATTCACCATTTTTGAAATGGGAGATTGAAATATCTACAAATGGGTCCTCTGTTATGCTGAACCTGATTGTGTGATTTTCAATAAGATTTCTTGACTTTTGGGGGATGTTTTGCCATTTTTTTAAAATAAGGCAATTTGTCTCAGGCTCGTAGCATTTGATGGGTAAAAATAAACTTAATGCATGTTGTAGATTTGGAATGAGCATAAAAAGCTAATTCTTTTCATGTATCTATTGTTATTAGTAGAAAAGGGGGTACCAGCCCCGTTGCTCACCCTTGCTGCCATCTATAATTTAGTCTAACGGTACCTAACCGCATAGACAATGTTATTGATCCGCTAACGGAACAGGGTCAATGACCTCAATTCCCCTTTCGTGAATCAATAATTCCCCTTAGAAACAACAAATTAATTCCCCTTTCTTGAAAAATCAATCAACCATGACATCATCTGTCAGACATTAAAAAACTTCGCCCAGAAACAATTCTCCAGGATGAACTCCAAAGATATTAATAAACTTCGCCCCGGAAACAATTCTCCAAGAAACTCCGGTGAATGTTTTGATCTTAGAGATGAAGAGATTAACGCGGGAAAGGGTTTCTTAGTAATTGAAATGTGACAGCACAGGGATGCCAAAAACAAAAGGAACACGCTGAAATTACGTTTAGGGGCTATTTGGCCGAAACCGTTTTAGACATTTTAGGGAATTATTTCGGCGAAACAGTTAGAGACATTTTAAAAGATGATTTTAGAAGATGTTTTAGAAGAGGATTTGAGGGTGAAACTCTGTGGTCGTTATAATACACAAGTTCCATTTGAACAGTGTCGTGAGGTCCCTACCCCAGCCCCAAAAGGCTCCGATCCCCATACCCTAACCCCAAAGGGCCCCGATCCCCCTACCCCAATCCCAAATGGCTCCGATCCCCATACCCCAACCCCAAAGGGCCCCGATCCCCCTACCCCAACCAAGAAGGAAGCCCCCGGTCCCCAAAGGTCCCCCGGGATCCCAAAGGACCACTCGGACCCCCAAAGGTCCTCCCGGGTCCCCAAAAGACCACCCGGCCCCAAGGGCCCCCGGACCCCCTAATCCCTCCCCCAGGCCCCAAAGAGTCCCCTCCCCATTTTTTAATACTTTTTTAAGGCTTTATTATATCTTTTCAGAACAAGTTATTTTCTTAATGTCCCTTCTAAACCCATTTTCTAACTTGAAGTACCCTTTCCTTTTCACCCACAACTTTACTTTACAGCTTTTTGGATACCTCAACACCAAGCAATACTTTTCAAAGGGCATTTCAGAACAACTTTTTTTCTTAATGTCCCCTTCTAAGCCCATTTTCCAACTTGAAGTACCAATCCTTTTCACCCACAACTTTACTTTACAGCTTTTTGAATGCCCCAAAATAAAGAAATACCTTTCAAAAGGCATTTCAGAGCAAGTTCTTTTCTTAATGTCCCCTCTAAACCCATTTTACAAGTTGAAGTACCCATCCTTTTCACCCACAACTATACTTTAAAGCTTTTTGGATACCTCAACACCAAAAAATACTTTTCAAAAGGCATTTCAGAACAAGTTCCTTTCTTAATGCCCCTTCTAAACCCATTTTCCAACTTGAAGTACCAATCCTTTTCACCCACAACTTTACTTTACAGCTTTTTGAATGCCCCAAAATAAAGAAATACCTTTCAAAAGGCATTTCAGAACCAGTTATTTTCTTAATGTCCTTCCTAAACCCATTTTACAAGTTGAAGCATCCTTCCTTTTCACCACAACTTTACTTTACAGCTTTTTGGACACCTCAACACCAAGAAATACTTTTCAAAAGGCATTTCAGAACAAGTTCCTTTCTTAATGTCCCTTCTAAACCTATTTTCCAACTTGAAGTACCCATCCTTTTCACCCACAACTTTACTATAAGGCTTTTCGAATACCCCAACATCAGGCAACACTTTTCAAAAGGCATTTCAGGTAATAATTCAGTAGTGTTTTGTTGTGGTTTACCTTATCACAGTTACATTCTCTTGATTTTTCAAAGTTCATTTTGGATTTTTTTCGTGAAATACAAGAGTCGGATTATTTCAGTAGTGTTTTATCGTGGTTTAATTTTTCATAGCTACATTCTCTTGATTTTTCAAAGTTCATTTTGGATTTCTTTCGTTGAAATGCAAGAGTTGGAATAATTCAGTAGTGTTTTGTTGTGGTTTACCCTGTCACACTTTCATTTTTGTTAGGTTAGGTTAGGTTAGGCTAGATCAAGTTAGGTTAGGTTATGTTAAGTTAGGTTAGGTTAGGTTAGCCTACGTACGCGCGCGTACGTAGGCTAACCTAACCTAATTTAACATAACCTAACCTAACTTAACATAACAATTAAGAGAAAAATTAAGAGAATGTAACTGTGACTAGGTAAACCATGACAAAACACTTTTGAAATATTCCAACTCTTGCATTTCATCGAAAGAAATCCAAAATGAACTTTGAAAAATTAAGAGAATGTAAGTGTGACATGGTAAATCACAACAAAACACTACTGAAATATTCCAACTCTTGCATTTCACCGAAATAAAACCAAAATGAACTTTGAAAAATCAAAAGAATGTAACTGTGATAAGGTAAACCACATCAAAACACTACTGAAAAATTCCAACTCTTTCATTTCACCGAAATAAAACCAAAATGAACTTTGAAAAATTAAGAGAATGTAAGTGCTGACAAGGTAAACCATGACAAAACACTATTGAAATATTCCAACTCTTTCATTTCATCGAAAGAAATTCAAAATGAACTTTGAAAAATTAAGAGAATGTAACTGTGACAAGGTAAACCACTACAAAACACTACTGAAATATTCCAACTCTTGCATTTCAATGATAGAAATTCAAAATGAACTTTGAAAAATTGTTTGACATGGTAAACCACAACAAAACACTACTGAAATATTCCAACTCTTGCATTTCACCGAAATAAAATCAAAATGAACTTTCAAAAATCAAGAGAATGTAAGTGTGACAAGGTAAACCACACAAAACACTACTGAAATATTCCAACTCATGCATTTCACTGAAATAAAACGAAAATGAACTTTGAAAAATTAAGAGAATGTAAGTCTGACAAGGTAAACCATGACAAAACACTATTGAAATATTCCAACTCTTGCATTTCATCGAAAGAAATTCAAAATGAACTTTGAAAAATTAAGAGAATGTAACTGTGACAAGGTAAACCACTACAAAACACTACTGAAATATTCCAACTCTTGCATTTCAACGATAGAAATTCAAATGAACTTTGAAAAACTAAGAGAATGTAACTGTGACAGGGTAAACCACAACAAAACACTACTGAAATATTCCAACTCTTGCATTTCAACGAAAGAAATTCAAAATGAACTTAGAAAAATCAAGAGAATGTAACTGTGACAAGATAAACCATGACAAAAGACTAGTGAAATATTTCAACTCTTACATTACAATGAAGGAAATTCAAAATGAACTTTGAAAAATCAAGAGAATGTAACTGTGACAAGGTAAACCATATCAAAACACTACTGAAATTTTCCAACTCTTGCATTTCAATGAAAGAAATTCAAAATGAACTTTGAAAAATCAAGAAAATGTAAGTGTGACAAGGTAAACCACGACAAAATACTACTGAAATATTCCAGCTCTTGCATTTCAACGATAGAAATTCAAATGAACTTTGAAAAACTAAGAGAATGTAACTGTGACAGGGTAAACCACAACAAAACACTACTGAAATATTCCAACTCTTGCATTTCAACGAAAGAAATTCAAAATGAACTTTGAAAAATCAAGAGAATGTAACTGTGACATGGTAAACCATGACAAAACACTAGTGAAATATTCCAACTCTTGCACTTCAATGAAAGAAATTCAAATGAACTTTGAAAAATCAAGAGAATGTAGCTGTGACAAGGTAAACAACGATAAAACACTACTGAAATAATCCAACTCTTGTTTTTCAACGAAAGAAATTCAAAATGAACTTTGGAAAATCAAGAGAATGTAACTGTGACACGATAAACCACAACAAAACACTACTGAAATATTCCAACTCTTGCATTTCAACGAAAGAAATTCAAAATGAACTTTGAAAAATCACGAGAATGTAACTGTGACAAGGTAAACCACGACAAAACACTACTGAAATGTTCCAACTCATGCATTTCAACGAAAGAAAACAAAATGAACTTTGAAAAATCAAGAGAATGTAACTGTGACAAGGTAAACCACGACAAAACACTACTGAAATGTTCCAACTCTTGCATTTCAATGAAAGAAATTCAAAATGAACTTTGAAAAATCAAGAGAATGTAACTGTGACAAGGTAAACTACAACAAAACACTACTGAAATATTCCAACTCTTGCATTTCAACGAATGAAATTCAAAATGAACTTTGAAAAATCTAGAAAATGTAACTGCGACAAGGTAAACCACGACAAAACACTACTGAAATGTTCCAACTCATGCACTTCAATGAAATAAATTCAAAATGAACTTTGAAAAATCAAGAGAATGTAATTGACAACAAGGTAAACCACGACAAAACACTACTGAAATGTTCCAACTCTTGCATTTCAATGAAAGAAATTCACAATGAACTTTGAAAAATCAAGAGAATGTAACTGCGAAAAGGTAAAGTACAACAAAACACTACTGAAATATTCCAACTCTTGTATTTCAACGAAAGAAATTCAAAATGAACTTTGAAAAATCAAGAGAATGTAACTGTGACAAGGTAATCCATCAAAATGAACTTTGGAAAATCAAGAGAATGTAACTGTGACACGATAAACCACAACAAAACACTACTGAAATATTCCAACTCTTGCATTTCAACGAAAGAAATTCAAAATGAACTTTGAAAAATCACGAGAATGTAACTGTGACAAGGTAAACCACAACAAAACACTACTGAAATGTTCCAACTCATGCATTTCAATGAAATAAATTCAAAATGAACTTTGAAAAATCAAGAGAATGTAACTGCGACAAGGTAAACTACAACAAAACACTACTGAAATATTCCAACTCTTGCATTTCAACGAATGAAATTCAAAATGAACTTTGAAAAATCTAGAAAATGTAAGTGCGACATAGTAAACCACGACAAAACACTACTGAAATGTTCCAACTCATGCATTTCAATGAAAGAAATTCAAAATGAACTTTGAAAAATCAAGAAAATGTAACTGCGACAAGGTAAACCACGACAAAACACTACTGAAATGTTCCAACTCTTGCATTTCAATGAAAGAAATTCACAATGAACTTTGAAAAATCAAGAGAATGTAACTGCGACAAGGTAAACTACAACAAAACACTATTGAAATATTCCAACTCTTGCATTTCAACGAAAGAAATTCAAAATGAACTTTGAAAAATTAAGAGAATGTAACTGTGACAAGGTAAACCACTACAAAACACTACTGAAATATTCCAACTCTTGCATTTCAATGAAAGAAATTCAAAATGAACTTTGAAAAATCAAGAGAATGTAACTGTGACAAGGTAAACCATATCAAAACACTACTGAAATATTCCAACTCTTGCATTTCAATGAAAGAAATTCGAAATGAACTTTGAAAAATCAAGAGAATGTAACTGTGACAAGGTAAACCACGACAAAACACTACTGAAATATTCCAACTCTTGCATTTCAATGAAAGAAATTCAAAATGAACTTTGAAAAATCAAGAGAATGTAACTGTGACAAGGTAAACCATATCAAAACACTACTGAAATATTCCAACTCTTGCATTTCAATGAAAGAAATTCAAATGAACTTTGAAAATCAAGAGAATGTAAGTGTGACAAGGTAAACCACGACAAAACACTACTGAAATATTCCAACTCTTGCATTTCAACGAAGAAATTCAAATGAACTTTGAAAAATAAGAGAATGTAACTGTGACAAGGTAAACCACAACAAAACACTACTGAAATATTCCAACTCTTGCATTTCAACGAAAGAAATTCAAAATGAACTTTGAAAAATCAAGAGAATGTAACTGTGACAAGGTAAACCACGACAAAACACTAGTGAAATATTCCAACTCTTGCACTTCAATGAAAGAAATTCAAATGAACTTTGAAAAATCAAGAGAATGTAGCTGTGACAAGGTAAACAACGATAAAACACTACTGAAATATGAACTTTGAAAAATCAAGAGAATGTAACTGTGACAAGGCAAACCACGACAAAACACTAGTGAAATATTCCAACTCTTGCACTTCAATGAAAGAAATTCAAAATGAACTTTGAAAAATCAAGAGAATGTAACTGCGACAAGGTAAACTACAACAAAACACTACTGAAATATTCCAACTCTTGAATTTCAACGAATGAAATTCAAAATGAACTTTGAAAAATCTAGAAAATGTAAGTGCGACATGGTAAACCACGACAAAACACTACTGAAATGTTCCAACTCATGCATTTCAATGAAAGAAATTCAAAATGAACTTTGAAAAATCAAGAGAATGTAATTGCGACAAGGTAAACCACGACAAAACACTACTGAAATGTTCCAACTCTTGCATTTCAATGAAAGAAATTCACAATGAACTTTGAAAAATCAAGAGAATGTAACTGCGACAAGGTAAACCACAACAAAACACTACAGAAATATTCCAACTCTTGTATTTCAATGAAAGAAATTCAAAATGAACTTTGAAAAATCAAGAGAATGTAACTGCGACAAGGTAAACTACAACAAAACACTACTGAAATATTCCAACTCTTGCATTTCAACGAATGAAATTCAAAATGAACTTTGAAAAATCTAGAAAATGTAAGTGCGACATGGTAAACCACGACAAAACATTACTGAAATGTTCCAACTCATGCATTTCAATGAAAGAAATTCAAAATGAACTTTGAAAAATCAAGAAAATGTAATTGCGACAAGGTAAACCACGACAAAACACTACTGAAATGTTCCAACTCTTGCATTTCAATGAAAGAAATTCAAAATGAACTTTGAAAAATCAAGAGAATGTAACTGCGACAAGTTAAACTACAACAAAACACTACTGAAATATTCCAACTCTTGCATTTCAACGAATGAAATTCAAAATGAACTTTGAAAAATCTAGAGAATGTAACTGCGACAAGGTAAACCACGACAAAACACTACTGAAATGTTCCAACTCATGCACTTCAATGAAATAAATTCAAAATGAACTTTGAAAAATCAAGAGAATGTAATTGCAACAAGGTAAACCACGACAAAACACTACTGAAATGTTCCAACTCTTGCATTCCAAAGAATGAAATTCAAAATGAACTTTGAAAAATCTAGAAAATTTAACTGCGACAAGGTAAACCACGACAAAACACTACTGAAATGTTCCAACTCATGCACTTCAATGAAATAAATTCAAAATGAACTTTGAAAAATCAAGAGAATGTAATTGCAACAAGGTAAACCACGACAAAACACTACTGAAATGTTCCAACTCTTGCATTTCAATGAAAGAAATTCACAATGAACTTTGAAAAATCAAGAGAATGTAACTGCGACAAAGTAAACCACAACAAAACACTACAGAAATATTCCAACTCTTGTATTTCAATGAAAGAAATTCAAAATGAACTTTGAAAAATTAAGAGAATGTAAGTGTGACATGGTAAACCACAACAAAACACTACTGAAATATTCCAACTCTTGCATTCCAACGAATGAAATTCAAAATGAACTTTGAAAAATCTAGAAAATGTAACTGCGACAAGGTAAACCACGACAAAACACTACTGAAATGTTCCAACTCATGCATTTCAATGAAATAAATTCAAAATGAACTTTGAAAAATCAAGAGAATGTAATTGCAACAAGGTAAACCACGACAAAACACTACTGAAATGTTCCAACTCTTGCATTTCAATGAAAGAAATTCACAATGAACTTTGAAAAATCAAGAGAATGTAACTGCGACAAGGTAAACCACAACAAAACACTACTGAAATATTCCAACTCTTGCATTTCAACGAAAGAAATTCAAAATGAACTTTGAAAAATCAAGAGAATGTAACTGCGACAAGTTAAACTACAACAAAACACTACTGAAATATTCCAACTCTTGCATTTCAACGAATGAAATTCAAAATGAACTTTGAAAAATCTAGAAAATGTAAGTGCGACATGGTAAACCACGACAAAACACTACTGAAATGTTCCAACTCATGCATTTCAATGAAAGAAATTCAAAATGAACTTTGAAAAATCAAGAAAATGTAATTGCGACAAGGTAAACCACGACAAAACACTACTGAAATGTTCCAACTCTTGCATTTCAACGAAAGAAATCCAAAATGAGCTTTGAAAAATTAAGAGAATGTAACTGTGACATGGTAAACCACAACAAAACACTACTGAAATATTTCTACTCTTGCATTTCAACGAAAGAAATTCAAAATGAACTTTGAAAAATCTAAGAGAATGTAACTGTGACAAGGTAAACCACGACAAAACACTACTGAAATATTCCAACTCTTGCATTTCAATGAAAGAAATTCACAATGAACTTTGAAAAATCAAGAGAATGTAACTGCGACAAGGTAAACCACAACAAAACACTATTGAAATATTCCAACTCTTTGCATTTCAACGAAAGAAATTCAAAATGAACTTTGAAAAATAAGAGAATGTAACTGTGACAAGGTAAACCACTACAAAACACTACTGAAATATTCCAACTCTTGCATTTCAATGAAAGAAATTCGAAATGAACTTTGAAAAATCAAGAGAATGTAACTGTGACAAGGTAAACCACGACAAAACACTACTGAAATATTCCAACTCTTACATTTCAATCGAAAGAAATTCAAAATGAACTTTGAAAAATCAAGAGAATGTAACTGTGACAAGGTAAACCATACAAAACACTACTGAAATATTTCCAACTCTTGCATTTCAATGAAAGAAATTCAAAATGAACTTTGTAAAATCAAGAAAATGTAAGTGTGACAAGGTAAACCACGACAAAACACTACTGAAATATTCCAGCTCTTGCATTTCAACGATAGAAATTCAAATGAACTTTGAAAAACTAAGAGAATGTAACTGTGACAAGGTAAACCACTACAAAACACTACTGAAATATTCCAACTCTTGCATTTCAACGAAAGAAATTCAAAATGAACTTTGAAAAATCAAGAGAATGTAACTGTGACAAGGTAAACCACGACAAAACACTAGTGAAATATTCCAACTCTTGCACTTCAATGAAAGAAATTCAAATGAACTTTGAAAAATCAAGAGAATGTAGCTGTGACAAGGTAAACAACGATAAAACACTACTGAAATATGAACTTTGAAAAATCAAGAGAATGTAACTGTGACAAGGTAAACCACGACAAAACACTAGTGAAATATTCCAACTCTTGCACTTCAATGAAAGAAATTCAAAATGAACTTTGAAAAATCAAGAGAATGTAACTGCGACAAGGTAAACTACAACAAAACACTACTGAAATATTCCAACTCTTGCATTTCAACGAATGAAATTCAAAATGAACTTTGAAAAATCTAGAAAATGTAAGTGCGACATGGTAAACCACGACAAAACACTACTGAAATGTTCCAACTCATGCATTTCAATGAAAGAAATTCAAAATGAACTTTGAAAAATCAAGAAAATGTAATTGCGACAAGGTAAACCACGACAAAACACTACTGAAATGTTCCAACTCTTGCATTTCATCGAAAGAAATCAAAATGAGCTTTGAAAAATTAAGAGAATGTAAGTGTGACATGGTAAACCACAACAAAACACTACTGAAATATTCCAACTCTTGCATTTCAACGAATGAAATTCAAAATGAACTTTGAAAAATCTAGAAAATGTAACTGCGACAAGGTAAACCACGACAAAACACTACTGAAATGTTCCAACTCATGCACTTCAATGAAATAAATTCAAAATGAACTTTGAAAAATCAAGAGAATGTAATTGCAACAAGGTAAACCACGACAAAACACTACTGAAATGTTCCAACTCTTGCATTTCAATGAAAGAAATTCAAAATGAACTTTGAAAAATCAAGAGAATGTAACTGCGACAAGGTAAACCACAACAAAACACTACTGAAATATTCCAACTCTTGCATTTCAATGAAAGAAATTCAAAATGAACTTTGAAAAATCAAGAGAATGTAACTGCGACAAGGTAAACTACAACAAAACACTACTGAAATATTCCAACTCTTGCATTTCAACGAATGAAATTCAAAATGAACTTTGAAAAATCTAGAAAATGTAAGTGCGACATGGTAAACCACGACAAAACACTACTGAAATGTTCCAACTCTTGCATTTCATCGAAAGAAATCCAAAATGAACTTTGAAAAATCAAGAGAATGTAACTGTGACAAGGTAAACCACAACAAAACACTACTGAAATATTCCAACTCTTGCATTTCAACGAATGAAATTCAAAATGAACTTTGAAAAATCTAGAAAATGTAACTGCGACAAGGTAAACCACGACAAAACACTACTGAAATGTTCCAACTCATGCATTTCAATGAAAGAAATTCAAAATGAACTTTGAAAAATCAAGAGAATGTAACTGTGACAAGGTAAACCACGACAAAACACTACTGAAATGTTCCAACTCTTGCATTTCAATGAAAGAAATTCAAAATGAACTTTGAAAAATCAAGAGAATGTAACTGCGACAAGGTAAACCACAACAAAACACTACTGAAATATTCCAACTCTTGACTTCAACGAAAGAAATTCAAAATGAACTTGAAAAATCAAGAGAATGTAACTGTGACAAGGTAACCATCAAAATGAACTTTGGAAAATCAAGAGAATGTAACTGTGACACGATAAACCACAACAAAACACTACTGAAATATTCCAACTCTTGCATTTCAACGAAAGAAATTCAAAATGAACTTTGAAAAATCAAGAGAATGTAACTGTGACAAGGTAAACCACAACAAAACACTACTGAAATGTTCCAACTCATGCATTTCAATGAAAGAAATTCACAATGAACTTTGAAAAATCAAGAGAATGTACTGTGCAACAAGGTAAACCACGACAAAATACTACTGAAATATTCCAGCTCTTGCATTTCAACTATAGAAATTCAAATGAACTTTGAAAAATCAAGAGAATGTAACTGTGACAAGGTAAACCACAACAAAACACTACAGAAATATTCCAACTCTTGTATTTCAATGAAAGAAATTCAAAATGAACTTTGAAAAATCAAGAGAATGTAACTGCGACAAGGTAAACTACAACAAAACACTACTGAAATATTCCAACTCTTGCATTTCAACGAATGAAATTCAAAATGAACTTTGAAAAATCTGGAAAATGTAAGTGCGACATGGTAAACCACGACAAAACATTACTGAAATGTTCCAACTCATGCATTTCAATGAAAGAAATTCAAAATGAACTTTGAAAAATCAAGAAAATGTAATTGCGACAAGGTAAACCACGACAAAACACTACTGAAATGTTCCAACTCTTGCATTTCATCGAAAGAAATCCAAAATGAGCTTTGAAAAATTAAGAGAATGTAAGTGTGACATGGTAAACCACAACAAAACACTACTGAAATATTCCAACTCTTGCATTTCAACGAATGAAATTCAAAATGAACTTTGAAAAATCTAGAAAATGTAACTGCGACAAGGTAAACCACGACAAAACACTACTGAAATGTTCCAACTCATGCACTTCAATGAAATAAATTCAAAATGAACTTTGAAAAATCAAGAGAATGTAATTGCAACAAGGTAAACCACGACAAAACACTACTGAAATGTTCCAACTCTTGCATTTCAATGAAAGAAATTCACAATGAACTTTGAAAAATCAAGAGAATGTAACTGCGACAAGGTAAACCACAACAAAACACTACTGAAATATTCCAACTCTTGTATTTCAACGAAAGAAATTCAAAATGAACTTTGAAAAATCAAGAGAATGTAACTGTGACAAGGTAATCCATCAAAATGAACTTTGGAAAATCAAGAGAATGTAACTGTGACACGATAAACCACAACAAAACACTACTGAAATATTCCTACTCTTGCATTTCAACGAAAGAAATTCAAAATGAACTTTGAAAAATCACGAGAATGTAACTGTGACAAGGTAAACCACAACAAAACACTACTGAAATGTTCCAACTCATGCATTTCAATGAAATAAATTCACAATGAACTTTGAAAAATCAAGAGAATGTAACTGTGACAAGGTAAACCACGACAAAACACTACTGAAATGTTCCAACTCTTGCATTTCAATGAAAGAAATTCAAAATGAACTTTGAAGAATCAAGAGAATGTAACTGCGACAAGGTAAACTACAACAAAACACTACTGAAATATTCCAACTCTTGCATTTCAACGAATGAAATTCAAAATGAACTTTGAAAAATCTAGAAAATGTAAGTGCGACATGGTAAACCACGACGAAACACTACTGAAATGTTCCAACTCATGCATTTCAATGAAAGAAATTCAAAATGAACTTTGAAAAATCAAGAAAATGTAATTGCGACAAGGTAAACCACGACAAAACACTACTGAAATGTTCCAACTCTTGCATTTCAATGAAATAAATTCACAATGAACTTTGAAAAATCAAGAGAATGTAACTGCGACAAGGTAAACTACAACAAAACACTATTGAAATATTCCAACTCTTTGCATTTCAACGAAAGAAATTCAAAATGAACTTTGAAAAATTAAGAGAATGTAACTGTGACAAGGTAAACCACTACAAAACACTACTGAAATATTCCAACTCTTGCATTTCAACGAAAGAAAACCAAAATGAACTTTGAAAAATCAAGAGAATGTAACTGTGACAAGGTAAACCATATCAAAACACTACTGAAATATTCCAACTCTTGCATTTCAATGAAAGAAATTCGAAATGAACTTTGAAAAATCAAGAGAATGTAACTGTGACAAGGTAAACCATACAAAACACTACTGAAATTTTCCAACTCTTGCATTTCAATGAAAGAAATTCAAAATGAACTTTGAAAATCAAGAAATGTAAGTGTGACAAGTAACCACGACAAAAACTACTGAAATATTCCACTCTTGCATTCAACGAAGAAATTCAAATGAACTTGAAAAACAAGAGAATGTAACTGTGACAGGTAACCACACAAACACTACTGAAATATTCCAACTCTTGCATTTCAACGAAAGAAATTCAAAATGAACTTTGAAAAATAAAGAGAATGTAACTGTGACAAGGTAAACCACGACAAAACACTAGTGAAATATTCCAAGTCTTGCACTTCAATGAAAGAAATTCAAATGAACTTTGAAAAATCAAGAGAATGTAGCTGTGACAAGGTAAACAACGATAAAACACTACTGAAATATGAACTTTGAAAAATCAAGAGAATGTAACTGTGACAAGGTAAACCACGACAAAACACTAGTGAAATATTCCAACTCTTGCACTTCAATGAAAGAAATTCAAATGAACTTTGAAAAATCAAGAGAATGTAACTGCGACAAGGTAAACTACAACAAAACACTACTGAAATATTCCAACTCTTGCATTTCAACGAATGAAATTCAAAATGAACTTTGAAAATCTAGAAAATGCAAGTGCGACATGGTAAACCACGACAAAACACTACTGAAATGTTCCAACTCATGCATTTCAATGAAAGAAATTCAATATGAACTTTGAAAAATCAAGAAAATGTAATTGCGACAAGGTAAACCACGACAAAACACTACTGAAATGTTCCAACTCTTGCATTTCATCGAAAGAAATCCAAAATGAGCTTTGAAAAATTAAGAGAATGTAAGTGTGACATGGTAAACCACTACAAAACACTACTGAAATCAACCTGCATTCACGAAAACAAATGACTTTGAAACAAGAATGTACTGGACAGGTAAACACGAAAAAACACTATGAAATTCAACTCTTGCATTTCACGAAAAATCAATGAGCTTTGAAAAATCAAGAGAATGTAACTGTGATAAGGTAAACCACATCAAAACACTACTGAAATATTCCAACTCTTGCATTTCACCGAAATAAAACCAAAATGAACTTTGAAAAATCAAGAGAATGTAACTGTGACTAGGTAAACCACGAAAAAACACCATTGAAATATTCCAACTCTTGCATTTCAACGAAAGAAATTCCAAAATGAACTTTGAAAAATTAAGAGAATGTAACTGTGACAAGGTAAACCACTACAAAACACTACTGAAATATTCCAACTCTTGCATTTCAACGAAAGAAAACCAAAATGAACTTTGAAAAATCAAGAGAATGTAACTGTGACAAGGTAAACCATATCAAAACACTACTGAAATATTCCAACTCTTGCATTTCAATGAAAGAAATTCGAAATGAACTTTGAAAAATCAAGAGAATGTAACTGTGACAAGGTAAACCACGACAAAACACTACTGAAATATTCCAACTCTTGCATTTCAATGAAAGAAATCCAAAATGAACTTTGAAAAATTAAGAGAATGTAACTGTGACAAGGTAAATCATGACAAAACACTACTGAAATATTCCAACTCTTGCATTTCAACGAAAGAAATCCAAAATGAACTTTGAAAAATTAAGAGAATATAAGTGTGACAAGGTAAACCACAACAAAACACTACTGAAATATTCCAACTCTTGCATTTCAACGAAAGAAAACCAAAATGAACTTTGAAAAATCAAGAGAATGTAACTGTGACAAGGTAAACCACATCAAAACACTACTGAAATGTTCCAACTCTTGCATTTCAACGAAAGAAATCCAAAATGAACTTTGAAAATCAAGAGAATGTAACTGTGATAAGGTAAACCACAACAAAACACTACTGAAATATTCCAACTCATGCATTTCAACGAAAGAAATCTGCAATGAACGTTGAAAATCAAGAGAATGTAACTATGACTAGGTAAACCACGACAAAACACTATTGAAATATTCCAACTCTTGCATTTCATCAGAAGAAATCCAAAACGAACTTTGAAAAATTAAGAGAATGTAACTGTGACAAGGTAAACCACAACAAAACACTACTAAATATTCCAACTCTTGCATTTCAACGATAGAAATTCAAAATGGACTTTGAAAAATCAAGAGAATGTAACTGTGACTAGGTAAACCACGACAAAACACTATTGAAATATTCCAACTTTTGCATTTCATCGAAAGATTCCAAAATGAACTTTGAAAAATTAAGAGAATGTAACTGTGACAAGGTAAACTACAACAAAACACTACTGAAATATTCCAACTCTTGCATTTCAACGAAAGAAAACCAAAATGAACTTTGAAAAATTAAGAGAATGTAACTGTGACAAGGTAAACCACGACAAAACACTACTGAAATATTCCAACTCTTGCATTTCAACGAAACAAATTCAAAATGAACTTTGAAAAATCAAGAGAATGTAACTGTGATAAGGTAAACCACAACAAAACACTACTGAATTATTACCTGAAATACCTTTTGAAAAGTGTTGCTTGATGTTGGAGTATTCGAAAAGCCTTATAGTAAAGTTGTGGGTGAAAAGATGACTACTTCAACTTGTAAAATGGGTTTAGGAAGGACATTAAGAAAGGAACTTGTTCTGAAATGCCTTTTGAAAAGTATTTCTTGGTGTTGAGGTATCCAAAAAGCTGTAAAGTAAAGTTGTGGTGAAAAGGAAGGATGCTTCAACTTGTAAAATGGGTTTAGGAAGGACATTAAGAAAATAACTGGTTCTGAAATGCCTTTGAAAAGTATTGCTTGGTGCTGGAGCGTTCAAAAAGCTGTAAAGTAAAGTTGTGGGTGAAAAGGATGGGTACTTCAAGTTGGGTTTAGAAGGGGCATTAAGAAAGGAACTTGTTCTGAAATGCCTTTTGAAAAGTATTTCTTGGTGTTGAGGTATCCAAAAAGCTGTAAAGTATAGTTGTGGGTGAAAAGAATGGGTACTTCAACTTGTAAAATGGGTTTAGAAGGGACATTAAGAAAAGAACTTGCTCTGAAATGCCTTTTGAAAGGTATTTCTTGGTGTTGGGGCATTCAAAAAGCTGTAAAGTAAAGTTGTGGGTGAAAAGGATGGGTACTTCAAGTTGGAAAATGGGCTTAGAAGGGGACATTAAGAAAAAAAGTTGTTCTGAAATGCCCTTTGAAAAGTATTGCTTGGTGTTGAGGTATCCAAAAAGCTGTAAAGTAAAGTTGTGGGTGAAAAGGAAAGGGTACTTCAAGTTAGAAAATGGGTTTAGAAGAGACATTACATAAAGAACTTGCTCTGAAATGTTTTTGAAAAGTATTGCTTGATGTTGGGGTATTCAAAAAGCTGTAAATTATAGTTGTTGGTGAAAAGGATGGGTACTTCAAGTTGGAAAATGGGTTTAGAAGGGACATTAAGAAAGGAATTTGCTCTGAAATGTCTTTTGAAAAGTGTTTCTTGGTGTTGAGGTATCCAAAAAGCTGTAAAGTAAAGTTGTGGGTGAAAAGGATGGATGCTTCAACTTGTAAAATGGGTTTAGAAGGGACATTAAGAAAGTAACTTGCTCTGAAATATCTTTTGAAAAGTATTGCTTGGTGTTGAGGTATCCAAAAAGCTGTAAAGTAAAGTTGTGGATGAGAAGGATGGGAACTTCAACTTGTAAAATGGGTTTAGAAGGGACATTAAGAAAATAACTTGTTCTGAAAAGATATAATAAAGCCTTAAAAAAGTATTAAAAAATGGGGAGGGGACTCTTTGGGGGCCCGGGGGAGGCATTAGGGGGGGGTGCCGGGGGCCCTTGGGACGGGGCCGGGGTCGGTGGTCCTTTGGGATCCCGGGGGACCTTTGGGACCGGGGGCCTCCTTCGGGGTTGGGGTAGGGGGATCGGGGCCCTTTGGGGTTGGGGTATGGGGATCGGAGCCCTTTGGGACTGGGGTAGGGGGATCGGGGCCCTTTTGGGATTGGGGTAGGGACCTCACGACACTGTTCAAATTGAACTTGTGTTTTATAACGACCACAGAGTTTCACCCTCAAATCCTCTTCTAAAACATCTTCTAAAACGATCTTTTAAAATGTCTCTAACTGTTTCGCCGAAATAATTCCCTAAAATGTCTAAAACGGTTTCGCCCAAATAACCCCTAAACGTAATTTCAGCGTGTTCCTTTTGTTTTTGGCATCCCTGCGCTGTCACATTTCAAATTACTAAGAAACCCTTTCCCGCGTTAATCTCTTCATCTCTAAGATCAAAACATTCGCCGGAGTTTCTTGGAGAATTGTTTCCGGGGCGAAGTTTATTAATATCTTTGGAGTTCATCCTGGAGAATTGTCTGTTATTAAATATCGGTTTTTAAAGTTTCGGTTACTATTGGGCCGAGTCATTCTTCAGTTCGTTACCACGGAGTGTTTGATCTGTTATTTTAAAGTTTGATCTGATTATTCATTTCAATTTTTGTTCTTTTTAGGTTTCATTTATTCATTCTTAATAATTTATGTGTACATGAAATATTTGAGATTTGACACTTGTTTGGCTAGGCATAAAAAAATATTTCAAACTTTAAAATCCCATATATAATGTAATATGTTGCTAAACCGTACATTCATATTTTGCTTCGACCTTTCCAAGTAGCCTGTAAATTTTTAAATGAGTTTTTATATGCAAAACTATATGATGTGTTCAAAATGTTTTTCGTACAATTATTCTGCATATTAGATAGATAGATAAATAAGTATATTTTAAAGCCAAATATACGGCCATGAACACAGTTAAATAACATAAATGAAAGACACAAATAACATAAACTTTGATCAGTATTATGATGATCGCTGATCAAAGTTTATGTTATTTGTGCCATTCATTTATGTTATTTTACTGTGTGTAAAATAACATAAGGTCGTATATTTGGCTTTCAAATACGCTTATTTATCTATCAATCTAATATGCAGAATAATTGTGCCAAACACATTTTGAACACATCATACAGTTTGGCATATAAAAACTAATTTAAAGATGTATGAGCTATTTGGAAAGGTCGAAGTAAAATATGAATGTACGGTTTAGCAGCAACATATGAAAGGCGCCACCGGACCTTCGATGTCCGTGGGTAATTTCGTTAGGGGGCTACTGGTAGTAGAGGGCTACTAGTTTGCATTATATATGGGTTTTAGTAGTTTGAAATAAATTTTTATGTCTAGCCAAACAAGTGTCAAATCTCAAATATTTCATGTACCATAAATTATTAAGAATGAATAAATGAAACCTAAAACGAACAGAAATTGAAATGAAAAATCAGATCAAACTTTAAAATAACAGATAAAACACTTCGTGGTAAAGAACTGAAGAGTGACTCGGACCAATAGTAACCAAAACTTTAAAAAACGGCATTTAATAACAATTGATACATAAAAAGAGTTAGCTTTTTATGCTGATTCCAAATGTACAAGATGCATTAAGTTTACTGTTATCCATCAAATGCTACGAGCCTGAGACAAATTGCCTGATTTTCAAAAAATAAGGAGCATTCCCCAAAAGTCAAGAAATCTTATTGAAAATCACACAATCAGATTCAGCATATCAGAGGACCCTTTTGTAGATATTTCAAGCTCCCATTTGCAAAAATGGTGAATTTAGATTTTTTTTTTTTGCCAGAAGAAAGATAACGGATGTGTGTTCATTCGTTTGTTTTTTTTCTTTACTCTTCCGAAAGGTGATCCTATCGAGCCAATGGTCCTAGAAGATCGGAAGAGGGTTCATTTGAACGGAAATTAAAGATTCTAGTGCCCTTTCAGTGTGACCAAAAATTGGAGGGCAACCATCACCCTCCTTTCCCACCCCTTTTACCCCAAAAGTCATCCGGTCAAAAAATTGTGATGACCATTTTGTACAACATAGTTGAAAGGTCCATTAATAATGCCTTTGGGGATGGCTTGACAGCCCCCCCCCCCTCCAGCCCCCAGAAGAAGGGCTGCAAGTTATGAAATTTACCAATTATTTACATATAATATTGGTTATGGGGAAGTATGAAAACACTTTTTGCGGGTGGAAGTGGGTCCGGGGAAGATTTTCTACGGGGGGATTTTTCCCTTGGGAGGGAAGTAAGTGAATATAGAGTAAGTGCACCGTTAGATTTAGCACTGCTAATTAAAGATAAGAGTTCGGACCATTGAGAATATGTTTTGAACTCATGCAAATACTAGACTTTTAATCAGCTGTGTGAACCTTTTAAAAATGGGGTTTTAGATATTTTTTAGTTTATTTTGTAGTATTATTCGTTGTCTTTTTTCTTTCAAATCCCCGTCGCTCGATAGTAACCGAAACTCTTAAAAAAACGGAATTTCCATGCCCAGCAGATATATCAAAAGAATCGTCTTATTATGCTGATTCAATTGTATCAAAATTATTCAGTCCTGTGCTACCCATCAAAGACTACGATCCTGAGAAAATTCGTCTGATTTTCGAAAAAGGTGGGAAACACCCCTAAAAGTCAAAGAATCCTAATGAAAATCATATCATCAAATTCAGCGTATCAGAGAACCCTACTGTAGCCGTTTCAGGTTCCTATCTGCAGAAATGTGGAATTTTGTATTTTTTGCCAAAAGAAAGTTCACGGATACGTTTTTTATTTGTTTTTTTTTTTGTTTGTTTTTTTACAGGAGTGATCGTATCGACCCAATGGTCCCAGAATATTAGAAGAGACCTCATACGAACGGAAATTAGAAGTTTTAACGTCCATCTAAGTAACTAAAAAGACTGGAGGGCAACTAGGCCCCCTCCCATGCCCTTTTTTCTAAGATCGTCCGATGAAATTTTGAGATAGCTATTTTGTTCATCATAGTTGAAACACCCAATAACTATGCCTCTGGAGACAAGATGACCCCCCCACAGTCCCTGGGGAAAGGTCTTTTAAGTTAAAAATTTGCCCATTGTTTACGTATTGTATCTGTCATTGGGAAGTATATATACATTTTTCGGGTTGGGGGGGGGGGAATTTTCTTATAGGGGGATTCCCTATGGGTAGAATTTTCCATTGGGAGGGAAGTTTCCGGGGGGTACACTTTTCAGAAAAATTTTACGCTGGGAGAATTTGCCAGAATTCCTATTTCCGTGGAGCTGGAGCCGGATTTCTTGGCATAATTTAGAAGACGATCAGAAATTAAATTAAAAAGAGAAATGTTTTTAACTGAAAGTAAGGAGCAACATTCGAACTTAAAACGAACAGAAATTATTAGGTATATGAGGGGGGTTGTTCCCTCCTCAACACATTGCTATTTACGCTAAAGTTTGTATTTCGCCCCAATTTCTTAAGAACGACTCCTGAAACGCAAGAGTCGTTTAATTAGAACAATAAGAAGCTTTTAAGGTACTAAAAAAATTTAGCGTGATGAGCGAGGTGTTGAGGATGGAGCGACCCCCTCATATACGTAATAATTTCTGTTCGTTTTAAGTTTGAATGTTTCCCCTTACTTTCAGTTGAAAAACTTGTTTTTTTTACTTAATAGAGTATCTAAACCAATCATTGTTTTGCAAGTAAAACTCAGTAGAGTTGCTATCCCATGTCTTTCATGTAGAAACTGCGGTAGTGTAGTACGCATGGTTGACGTCACAAATTTGGCAGCTGCGATTCATGAAATGACTCATTCTCTTTTATCATATTCTACTCCCTAAGGTTTTATGTATTTAGTGATCATTGAAATTTCAAAGAGATTGGAACTAGGATTTCAGTGTGAAAATTGACCAGAAACAAGATTGAATAGAACCTGATGTTTATTTCTTGTACCACAAACTAAGGTAATACTTCTCTCTTCAAATTAAAGCCGTTGGTAAATTTTTCGCTGGTTGGATTAATTTGCTAGCTGAAAGGTGAACACACTGCTTGATGTCTCTTTCCAAATACATTTACCGCTACTATCTCACATTCTGTTTTGAAATCGGGTTCCATTTGCGTGGTCGTGCATGGTTCCTTTTGTCTTTTGATGCTAGAGCTAGGAAAAAAAATGACATACTAGCCTATTCAATTCCCCACTCAATGCTCGTTTCAAATACAGTAATACTGCCATTGCAATTTCACCTATCCCCCCCCCAAAAAAAAACAAGAAAAAAAAGCGGGGTACTTATCTCTTAAAACCACCATACTCAAGTTCTGGGTTTGACAGAACTGGGTTGTTTCTGTAGTTTCATTCAGCTTAGCGCGAGAGAGTGTATATACACTACACTGTAGGTATATTTTAATTAAATATTTAAGTTGGTATTTTGGTTAGGTTGGAAACCATTTAATATAATACGTTCTGGGGGGCTTGATTTCCATATTTCTCTGTTGTAGTTTCCATAATCTTGTTACTAAAGTATTTTGTTTTCATCATGCTTAGCAGGGGCGGATCCTGGATTTTTTAGGGGGGGGGCAAAATAGGTTGATCCGATAAACTTGCGTTAGGAGCAAGTTTAATTAACGCATCTTGCGTTAATTAAGTAAATTACACTACTTTAGACTACGTTAGGGGGGGGGGGGTAATCCCTCGCCCCCGTCCACAGTTTATAGAATTACCCAGTAAGTTTATCGCAGATCATTTCTGGTCTTCGTTCTCAGTGCGAACAAAAAGCTCCTCCCACTTATTTCTGCATTAGCGGGAATGCGGGTTAGTCTGTTTCCGATTGTTTCCAACAAAATGCATTATTCGTAATAGCGGGTTTTCACTTATTTCCGATTGTTTCGCTTCTGACTTGTCTACCCGTGAAAAGATCTGACTTCGCTAATGTTTATATCTGCAAAAACGTTCTCCGGAGCACTCGCACCCCGGTCCGGGTTTTAATAATGGGTGAGATAGAGAATGATCATACTGGATAATTATATAAACTGTGCCCCCGTCGGACCCGCCACTGATACTTAGGTATATTTCATTACGATTAGCCTAATTTCACTTCTTGAGTGGGGTGGCTATAAGAGATAAGTGCCAAAAGCGGTGCCAGATATAGTCCTATAGTACAGGTCCACTTTCTAGGGCCATAATGAGAGAAAGGTTGAGATGGGTTTCACGGATGAAGGATGATAGGCTGCCAAAAATAGTCTGAAAGATTGGGATGGAGAAGGAGCGTGCGAGGCTGTCTTGGCCTCAGGCAGCTTGGTGCTGCTGTGAATTGTTACAAATTTGCTTATATTTTGGATTCCCAATAATGTTTGGGCTCATGTGTCATCTACAGATGTTTGACAATGTCATCTAAAGCTAGTTTAAAAAAAAAAAAAAAAAAAAAGTCAACGAATTTATGCAAATTTATAGCCTCGACCTAAGGCCTTAGTCGGAGCGGAGCGGAGCGGAGACGCTATTGGTTAATCATGCACCGTCATACCAGTTTAGGGGAAACAATATAACAAAACACCCCCGCCCCCCGGATGAAGGAGAAACCTTTGCTGTTTTTTTTTTCAAATTTGGATTATTTCGTATTATGACCCAACTGCTGATAAGAATCAATTAAAAAGAAAAGCGAAATTTTTATATAGACCTAATCTAGGGCTATGTTTGACCTTATTAGGGTATTTGGAGGATCCAACTGTGACGAGGGTGGCGAACTTATTTGGAAATAGTGTTGAATGGGGGTCAAATGATGCGACCAAGGCCGTGTCCATGGGGGGGGGGTAGAGGGTTTGACCCCCCCCCCGATATGTTCTTCTGACTCGTAAAAACGTAAAAAAAATAGATGTAAACAAATTTTTTATGTGTTTTTTCTTTGCATATAACCCCCCGAAAAATATTTTTGTGTAAAACACCCCTCCCCCCATCAAAAATTGTGGATACTGCCCTGGATGCGACTCTCTTTTTTTGGTATTATTGGTGCTTCACAGAAGAACACCTGACACACTACGAGAGGATAAAAAACCAAGAAACATATTATTTAGAACCTTATTTGAAATCATCAGGGAGGGATTGTCACAAATGCTACTATTATATTATAAAATAGCGTGAAATAAGGAATCAAATGATACTACTCTTTTTGTTCTATAGGATTTTCTTCCGAAGAGCCGCTCTCATGCACTGATCCCTTATTAGTAATTAAATTAACAATGTAAGATTTGCAAATGTTTGATTTTTGGACCAAAGAATGATCTCCAAAAATTTTCAGCTAATTGGACGCCCAGGATCAAATATCATAGGCAGCGCAATCGCACTGCCTAAGTAAAGAACGACGTTAGGGCCGTTTTTTTAGCACTAAGATCTTTCATCTTTGTGCAAAGATTATCGTTTTTTCAACTCATCTTTGTTCTAAGGGTCTTACAGCTCACTGATGTTAGCAAAAAGCGTGAAAGACGCCATCTTTCTGCCATATAGAACAATGATGAGAGAACTTTGATGATATACTCATCATTATTCTCAGACAGCTGATCAGAGCAGAATGATGAAATACTTTTGGATAAAAACAACAAAAGATGTAAGATCTTAGTTCAAAGATTTCACTTTTAAGCGTTTTCTGACAAAAGATGTAAGATCCTAGCACATTGATGAGGGAAAAAACGGCCCTGTGGGTACAATGTATTATTTATTTTATTTTTTTTTCCTTTAGACCAGGGCACTTCGTATCGAAGGAGTTATCGTAGAAACTTCGAGGAGGGCTCATTCAATTGGAAATTGAAGTGGCTTGTGCCCTTTTTAATAGTCGAAAGTGATTGGAAGGCAACTAACACCCCTTCCACGCTCACCATTTCCCCAAACACATCCAATCAAAATTTTTATATAGCCATTTTGTTCAGCATTTAGTTTATTTGCAGATAGAACTTATTTTTTTGGAGAGGACACTCCCCCACAGATCTTAGGGTTGTAAGTTATGCCCTGGGGGCATATAAGGTTTTTATAGAAACCGTTGTCGTAGAAACTTCAAAAAAGGCTCATTCGATTGGAAATTCAAATGGCCAGGGGCCTTTTTAATAGTCGAAAGTGATTGGTCGGTAACTAACCCCCCTGTCACGCCCACCTTTTCCCCAAACATCCAATCAAAATTTTAAGATAGCCATTTTGTTCAACGTAGTTGAAAGTTCTGGAAATTAGGCCATTGAGGATGACACACCCCCCCCCCCCAGAGCCCTCAGGGCAAGGGTTGTAAGTTATGCCCTGTGGCCATATAAGGTTTTTGTATAAAGCGTTGTCTTAGAAACTTCAAAAAGGGTTCATTTGATTGGAAATTGAAATGGCTAGTGCCCTTTTTAATAGTCGAAAGTGATTGGAAGGCAAATAACACCCCTTCCATACCCACCATTTATCCAAACATATCTAATCAAAATTTTGAGATAGCCCTTCGTTCAAAGTAGTTGAAAGGTCCGGAAATCATATCTTTGAGGATGACACTCCCCCCACAGCCCTCAGGGTAAGGGTTATAAGTTATGCACTGGGGCATATAAGATTCTTATAGAAAGCGTTGTCGTAGAAACTTCAAAAAGGGTTCATTCGATTGGAAATTGAAAGGGATAGTGCTCTTTTTAATTGTCAGAAGTGATTGGAGGGCAACTGACCCCCCTCTCACGCCCACCATTTCCCCAAACACATCCAATCAAAATTTTGAGATAACTATTTTCTTCAACGTAGTTGAAAGTTCTGAAAATTAGGTCTTTGAGGATGACACCCCCCAGCCCTCAGGGCAAGGGTTGTAAGTTATGCCCTCGATAAATAAATGAAACCGAAAACGAACAGAAATTAATGAAATTCTGTTCATTTTGTTTTTGCTAATTTTTAGTTTAATGGAGTTCTTTACTTTTCTCTGAAAATCTTATTTTGTGGAAAAAGTTTTTTTGTAATTAATAACCGGAAAGAGCTATTAGAGCTATATAGAGCTACCCGAAATAGACAGCTGTTTTGGACAAATAGCTATCTCAAAGTTTTGATTGGATGTGTTTGCGGTCGTGAGGGTGGGTAGGAAAAAGGGACGCAGGAGGTGGGCTGGTTGTCTTCCAATCACTTACGTCCCTCAAAAAGCCCACTAGAACTTTTATTTCCCATTTCAATGACCTATTTACGTTTTGGAGATATTTCACAATGAAGTTTCAACTTCATACCCTTAATCGATCCTGAGGTATTTCGGATACAACATTTTGACAACCTAAATACCCATAGTATCTTTGTATTTAGTTCAACGTTCCAGGAAAGTTTTAACTTAATAATCTTAGCGTTCCTGACATATTACAGATACGCCATTTTTACAACCTGGATGTACATGTTGCTTCTTAATTAGTTCAACACTCCCTCCCTCTCAAAATCCCTTTAAAGTTTCAACTTAATACCAGTAGCCGTTACTGAGATGTTGCAGATACGCTATTTTGACAACCTGGATACACACAGTGTCTCAAGTTAGTTCAACATCCCCTTCGATATTCCCTGTGTCTGTGACCGCTCCTTCCATGCGAAGTGGCCTGGGAGAAAAAATATACATGAATCGATATCGTTCTTTAATTAGGCAGCGCTATTGTTCTGCTTATGATGCCCCTCTAAGTGCTTAAGATGGAACTTGCGACGCTAAAAACTAGTATATTTGAAAAGAGCACTAAAAGGCCCACCGTACTTTATTTTAGTCTTTTGGCTAGCGAATTAAAGAAAAGATAAAAAAAATATACAAAGTGCAGTATAAGGGCAGTTTATGGTCCCCTTCTCAACTATACACTGTTATAACGAAATTCTTAGTTCATTACATTCAGAAAATTTATATTTTTGGACTTTCATTGTCGCTTTTTTTAATTGAGCCGCATCTCATCCACCCCACCCCACCCCCATCCTACCATAATTCCAGGACATGGTCCTGTGCTATATCCAGAAGTTTGCTTATTCGGTTGGTCTTTACATTCTTTTTTGTACTTAATTCTCGTCAAAAGTTTGCTCATAAGGCTAACTTATTCAGCTTGGGGCTGTATCCAGATATTAGGGCTCTGGGACTTAATAAAACTGGAAGTGACTGTGGAAGTCCAATAAGTAGAAACTTCTTAATAAAATGAAGTACGGATTCTGGTATTACTCTAATTTCAGACATGATATAAATTGCGATTATGACTAGCCCCTCCCCCCTTTAGACTCGGATACATCTACATAATTTTAGTTTGGAATGATGGAGGGGAGTTTAATTGAAATAGGTGAAATTTGTAGACTACAGGAAAGTATGAAATTTTAAATAAATAATTCAATTCCCTCACTCCTATCTATTTTGTTCTGGCTTTTGTCAAGGACTGAGATAAGGATTGGGTGGCAAGAGGAGCCCCCGAAATTTCTGTCCGACTCTTGAAAAAAGGAACAAAAATGCATGTAAGGAAATTTTCGATGTGCTTTAAACTTTATGCCCCCCCCCCTCGAACAAAAATTCCTGGATACGGCCTTGGTAGGTGTGTAACTAAACACTGGTAATAATTACTTGCAAACAGATCATAGCCTCCCTCCCCCCAAACTCCACTTGACGGAAGCGATATTGTGCGTACATGCATATTCGATGTTGCTCCTTCTCAACAAGGGGATTAAATTGCCAGCATAAGGGGCGTAGATGTTGCTCTGGACTAGATTCAGACATATTTATGAAAACCAATGAATAAATAATTGTTGCAAGAGGTCCTTATCAGAGAAATTTTCACCTTTACTCACATTATAAGGGAGTGTGTTTCCGTGGGAAACAGTGGCGTTTTTTCAAGTTTTAGGCTTCCAATGGAATAAAACGCCTTTTGGAAGAGAAGACCGAAGATTTTCTGAAATTTTAATTTAGAGTCTATACCCCTATACATAGAGCATCATCAATGCCCTGTAAAAATGAGTAAGGCATTTATGCGCGATATGGACTAGGAAAAAAACGAAATAAGGACGTGGAAGCTGGACCAGACTTGGACCTAGTGGTGTCAATTCACAAAAATGTCCTTATTTCGTTTTTTTTTTTTTGCAATAAAGTAAAAAGCATATCCCCCAAAAGTTATGTCAAAATGTGGTGGCGGAGACAAAAATATCTGTAGGAGTAAATGGTAAGGTTCTTTATTTGGAACTCTTTATCTAGAATATGGAGTTTCAAACTGAGGGATCTTAGGTCTGCTGATGGGTTTATAATAATGGATCAAAATTACCACCGCTTTTTGGATTTTCATTCAAATCTAAACGATCCATTCCGTAGTACAAGATTTGAAAGCATTGTGTATTTTTTTTTTTTCATAAAAACGTTATACAAAAAAAATACGAGTAGACTCTTTGGAAGTTGGGCCCAGAAGGGCCAACACATAGTCTACTAGCCTTATAGGTAAATGGCCATGAGTAAGAATAAGGATAAGGAGTAAAAAAGTCTTTGTGACTCCTTTCTGTTAATACATCCAAATAAACTTTATATTCATATAGCTAGCTTATAAATAATTTTGTTTGAGCATTCCCACCGTTTATTAACAAAATGTATTCTTCGTATGTATTCAGTATTTCGTATGTACTTTTGATACTGACTCATGTTTTGGTAATTCAAGTTCTGCTAAATAAAGTAAGCATAGCTAAAATTTGAGTCCGATTACCTGTTACTATATAATCATGATCAGACCAGAATTTCAAAAAAGAGCCTTATGAATCATGTGGCAATGACACAGTTTTTTTTATTTAGTAGCACAACAGGAGTAGGATTAACATTCAGAAATTTAATCAGGGGTGGTAACCTGAGGTTTTATGATTTTCTTTTAATTAAATGTGATCTTCATTTTTATTAGATCCTATTTTCCCATCTGACTCTAAAGAGGGGAATTATCTGTTGCGTACTATATAGTCATTCGTTTTGTCTTGTCTTGTCAGTGTTCACAGTAATTGAAGTTCTGGGAATATTTAAAATGTGAGTCATATTTTTTTTTTTTTAGTTTTTCTTGTCTGTTTGTTGTCATTTATTTTTTTGATGGTTTTAATAAAAAAAATAATGTTTGTTGTGTTGCTTTTTTCATAGTTTTTTTTTTTCGCTGAAAAAGGTTCCCGGGCATGGAGACGAAATATTCAGATTTGTATTATTTAAAGTTTCGTTTTTTTTCGTGTGCTCTTGTTCCACTGCTTTATTTAGATTAAACCCGGGTTTTTCCCTTTTAAGTTTATATTCAGAAGCATGTCTCGCCCTGGAGACGTAGGAATTGTGGAATCACCAGATAACTTTAAAGTTACCCGACCTCAAATTCTGGGATTTTAGAGATGTCAATATAATAAGATACTTATTTTGTTATTTTTTGGCGATTTCGCTCAAAGGGCCAAGTTAGCAATTGACAAAAATTCTGAGATAGATGATTAATTCAAAATTATAGAATCCTTCGTATTTTATCGTACAATTTCAGCATCGTGCTGTAACGCAGTGATGCTTTTGGTTTCTAAGAAGGAGCAAGAATAGCCTCAAAATTTCAACTCTCCAGGAATAAACCGGAAAGTCTTCTGATTTCAAAGCTGAAGTTTTAGAATGCTCTTATGCCTAATTTTATTTTGCAATACTGAATTATAATAGCCCCCACAATATTGGTAAAAAACTCCCGTTGGATTTCTCAGTGCTACATTAGCAAGTTCGAACCGTTTAACCTTGAAAACTGATTATATGCTTTTATGTGTCATTTCCTGGAAATAGCTTGATGCGTAACATTGTTTTTAGGAAGTATTTTTTTCCCTATTGCGTTACAAAATTCTTGTCGTCACTATCAACCAATTAAAAGTGTTGTATAAGTAAGCCCACCTTTATTACGGGTTGTTTTGAACTATGATTTATTGCAGGGATGGCCAATGCACGGAGAGAGGTACTCAAGTTATCATTTAGTAGAAGTTTTAGTGATCCATCAGGTGAAGGAACAGATAAAGACGGACCTGTATCACCACCAAAGCGTTACTGCTTAGGTATATCCTCAACAAGCTTACCTACAAGCCCATCTAGTGTTGAAATATCTTTACAAAAAATATTAGTCATGAAGAAAACGAACATTATCAGCTGTGACAGTCTTGCTAATCGCATCGATGCCGGTGACAATTTTCTGTTATTAGACTGCCGGCCCTTCCTTGCGTTTAATAAATCGCATATAAAAGGAGCATTTAATTTAAATTGTGCCGATAGGATTAATCGAAAAAGACTGCAGACTGGGAGGGCAACAATTGCCGATCTTGCAACGACTAGTGAAGGCAAAGAAGCCCTACGAAATAAAGAGACGAAAGATGTGGTAGTTTATGATGAAACTGTGCCTGATGTGGAAAAGTTGTCATCTACAAGCACGCTCTTTCTCGTTCTAAGTGCCTTAATATCAGACAACAAAAACCCCATTGTTCTTACAGGTAAGGAAGGAATAATATTGTAATTCTAATTGTTTGCGACATTTTTAAACGGTAAAGTAACAAGAATTTCTATTCAAATTCCTTCTGTTTTTGTCTAAATATAATTATTTAACTTGATTAGTTGGGTTATGACTAGGCCTAGGCTAATGTAACTTTCTGATATCTAAACAACAATCTAAGATCGCTTTAAAATTTCTTTAAACAAGTTCCCAATTTTTCACCAAAGCCCAGATTCAAGCCTGGATTGGTTTTTAGATTACAGGTCGGTGTCTATTAGATTTTTGGGGAAATATTAGCTCTTCCCAAACAAAAACATTTGTGTTGCGCCTTGCTGAAAAATAACATAGAAAGAGAATTAGGTAAACTTGTTGCATGGGTCGTGCTGCCTCAAGGTACTAGCAGCTTAGGCGCCTAGAGTGCCATGACGAGCTTAAAGGTGCTACAATTTGCTGCTTCTGTGCTACTTATTTGTTTCCTATCTCTCCCTCTCCAATATTACAAGGTGCTTTACGTTTCCACCATTTTGACATTTTTTGAGCTGTTGGCACTTGTCTTTTACATCGACCACATTCAAGTTTTCGATCTGAGTAAAATCGGTTTCTCTGTCTGCATTCGGAGATAATTAGCTTAGTCTCAGTGAGATAAACTACTATACGGGTATAAAAACTATTTAGGTTAGGTTAAGTGGGCTATATAATATAATGTGTTCTGGGCGCTCTGCTTTCCATAATTCTCTGTTGTAGTTTCCATAATTTTGTAGCTAAAGTATTATATTTTCATTATATTTTGGTATATTTCATAATGATTAACCTAACTTCACTTCTTGAGCGTGGTCGGTATAACAGAAAAGTACTGAGCTGTTTGCCACTGGAGCCTCTAAATTAGCGTATCTTCTTCGTCCTCCTGCGATTACGAGTTATCTAGTAGGCTACTGGCCACGGGAGAATCTTTTTTTTTCATGTTTCATTTGATTTCTCATTGTGAAAAAAACTGCATAAAGCCACACGAATAACAAAATAAGACACTCAACCCAGTAAAAGAGCTTTAACATCCTTGTCCCATATTTTAATTTGGGTTTTTTCTTCCATCTTGTAGTTTTTAAACATGTCTTTTTATGATGAGTTTTTTTTCTCTTGTGCTGAGGACGACTACTCGTTGCATTACGCTTCTTGAAGTTGAGGATATTTTCAAGTATAGGCTATTTTTCTAATACTAGATTGAAAAAAAACCTTTCAAAAAATTGAAGGACTGTGATAACCTTTAAAATGTGTAAAAATTACAATTATAAACATATATCCCCAATGCTATATCTTTGTCCTTGTCAAAAGTTTACGAATCTCCTCACAAAGGGTGCCAAAATTAGTTTGCCCTGAGAATCAATAGCCGTAGAAACGGGTCTGTACAGGTATGGACGGATGTGTGTTTTGCCTAGTCTGTGGGGTAAGGGCACATCCAGGATTTTTTCTGTGGAGTGGGGGGCAATTTTTTTGGGTGGGAGAGGGCTTGCAAAAAAAACTTTAAAGAATGCATCATACATTTGTTTATGCGTATTTTCATTACGTTGTTACGAGTCGGATAAAAATTGGGGGGGGGGGTTCAAACTCTGTAACTCTACCCCTGAATACTACCTTGGCGTGGAGTTTGTGTTCGTGTTTCCCCAGAAAGTGTAAACTTCACAGTCATTTATTGGATAATCTTTATAGTGGGTATTCCAATTTTGCTATACGCATTATTATTAATTTTTTGTTTGGAAGGTGAGTAGGCAACTACACAGGGTAGGGGGCTGTGGGACTACATTCTCTTGCCAATATCAAAAGCGCTTTTTTGTACCACTATTTTTACATTTAATGTAATTCACTGATTTTTTTTTTCGCATTTGAAATATATTTCTGTTTACGGGTTTATTAGAAGGGGATGAGATGTGTCATCCTCATTACCCCAAATTATTCCCTGTGTCCACACAATTTGGCCTTATACTTGTGTTCTCCTTCTAGTGCCGGTTGAAAGACAATTAGACAATGCATAAGCATTGTCAATCAGCATTATCAAACAGTTCGTGGTAACGAACTGTAAGTAAGGAGTGACCCGGCTCAATGGTAACCGAAACTCTATAAAACGGGTTTTTGCTAGCAATAGATACATCATAAGAATCAGATTTCAATGCTAAATTCAAATATATAATTTTCATCAAGTTTAGTCCTACCCATCAAAAGTTACGCGCCTGAGAAAATTTGGCTGATTTTCGAAAAAAAGGGGAAAGACCCCCTAAAAATTATAGAACCTTAATGAAAATCAAACCATCATATTCAGCGTATCAGAGAACCCTACTGTAGAGGTTTCAAGCTCCTATCTACAAAAATTTTGAATTTTGCATTTTTTGCCAGAAGAAAGATCACGGATGCGTGTTTATTTTTTTTTTTCCCAGGGGTGATCGTATCGACCCAGTGGTCCTAGAATATCGTGGGAGGGCTCATTGGAACGGAAATTAAAAGTTCTAGTGCCCTTTTTAAGTGACCAAAAAATGGAGGGCAACTAGGCCCCTTCCCACGCTCATTTTTTCCCAAAGTCACCCGATCAAAATTTTGAGATAGCCATTTTGTTCAGCATGGTCGAAAATATGATAAAAATGTCTTAGGATGACTTAATCCCCCAAAGTCCCCTGGGGGAGGGCTGAAAGTTATGAACTTTACTTAATGTTAACATATAGTATTGGTTATTGGGAAGTATACAGACGTTTTCAGGGGGGATTTTTTTGGTAGGTGGGGGAGGGGGTGGGTCGGGGGTTATATGGGAGGATCTTTCCATGAAGGAAGTTTTCATGGGGGAAGGGACATTGCTATGAAGGGGGCGCCAGATTTCCCAGCATTGTTAAAGAAAAAGATCAGAAATTAAATAAAAAAAAGTTTTTCAACTGATTTCAACTGATCAACTGATTGTGATTAAGGGGTCATTTTTAATGAATTGGAAAAAAATTCGAACCTTAGCTTAAAGAGAAGGGTATTGACTAGGGGGCGAAGCCCCTAATATACGTATTAAAAATTTATGAATATAGAAGTTCGTTACGTAAGTTAATTCGTAAGTTACGTATATTTATTACTAATAAAAACGTTCGTAAATAAAATTGAACAAGTTTCGAGAAAGCCATTTAACCAAATAAAAGTAAAATTAATATGCAAATTTTGTTTTAATTATTCATGTACGGTGAGCCAAAATCAAAACCTGCATTAATTCAAAAACGTTCAAAAATTAAATAAAAAAAACAAGTTTTTTTTAACTGAAAGTAAGGAACGAGGTTAAAACTTAAAACGAACAGAAATTATTCCGTATATGAAGGGGCTGTCCCCTTCTCAACGCCTCGCTCTTTACGCTAAAGTTTGACTTTCTCACAACTATATTTTTTTAAACAATAAAAAAACTTTAGCGTAAAGAGCGAGGCGTTGAGGAGGGGACATCCCCCTTCATATACGGAATAATTTCTGTTCGTTTTAAGTTTTATCGTCGTTCCTTACTTTCATTTAAAAAAAACTTGTTTTTTTTTTATTTAATCTTGAAAAGAAACCAGTTTTATGTTCATACAACCGATTGATCTCTTTTTAGCTTACATTCTACACAATTGAATCATAACTGCAGGCGTCAATGAGTCTTCTTTTAAAAGATTGACTATAACATTTAAAAAACTGTGAAAACACTGCCCAACGGGTTTAGCTGAGTCAAGTGTGGTTTTCCTGATTCAATGCCAATTTGCTGATGATGTCAAAAACTTTTCTAATGACACTTCTCAGGTTGTTTTTCCACAAGCTGATGTCATAGTGTATTTTTACTGAGGTCGTGCCTGTAATTGATAACAAGGTTTTCCTATAAACGATGTATTTAGTTTCTTTTGCAGAACCTGTGTGGAAATCTATTTTTAATGATGTAATTTTTGAAATCGAGACCGTGTATATCTGTTCACCGGGTATAGGCAGGGCCATGGGCGTAGGGAGGGGGAGGCAGGGGGGGGGTCAGCTGCCCCCCCCTAGACCTTCTCTTTCCTTGTAGAAGCTGAATCAATATTTCGATCCATGTGATATTTTTGACCTCACAAATGCCTTCATTCAGGCTAATAACTCCATAGGCCTCATTTCCTTTACGTTTTTATAAGAAGGCAATTATAGAAATACATAAATAATGGATAGGGGGCAGCTGCCCCCTCCCCTAGGCAAGAAGCTACGTACGCCCATGCCGACATAACTTCATCTCCCCCTCCATCACACCATCGAATGCCCCCCCCCCCCTCTAGACAATATGCTGCCTACGCCCATGGACAGGGCTGCTGAGAGCCACTAGCCTATTGTGCTTCAGGGACAAATATGCTCCATGGATTTGCGTAAAAAATATTGTTATTTGTGCATTATATCTCACCCACCGCTATACACGAAAGAAGTCAAGTTTGGTTAATGCTAATGAAATAAAATAAAAAAAAATGAAAATATAATTGTTTAGAAACAAATTTGGGCTATATATTTGCACATTAGGGGGGTTGGGGTGAGGGTAAAGCATAGCATATATTAAATACGTAACCTAAGCTAGGTACATCCCCCCTAAACCCCCAAAAACAACAGTTTAAATATCGTAAACGCAATTTTAAATCACGCTTTGCCATCCATTTATCTAGCAAATACCCGTTTACCTGGTTTCCTGTAGTATTTCCTTGTACAGTATATAGCGGTTTATAACATAATGCACAAGTACCAAAAAATTTTTTTTTCATAATCAATTGCTTATAAAATTTACGGATTTAATCTGTAAAAATCTACAGCAATCTCAACGATCACATGTCAAGCCTAAATCACTATGATTTTTGCCGGGACTTAAGACAGACTCCCGCCCATGGATCCCTTAGAATTTTTGAAAACATTCTAAAAATCCAAGTTCCAAATATTTGAGCCTATTGCTCTTATCAGACCCCCTCAATCAGGAAAATCTTCTAATAGTCCCGCCATTTTGGCTGTTTGCACCTACGTCATTTTATTATTTTTGCCATTTAATCAAGGGATGTACAAACGATTTATTTTAGTGGAGTGAGGTCACATCATCTCCTAGTTATATAGTAGTATGTGGTGATTGTTATCGAAAGGTTATACTCATTCTTTCGTTTATTCTGAGTATAATTTAGCTAGCTAACATTCTCTAGTAAATCTGAACTTAATGATTGTTTTGCTACCGGTTTAGCATTATACGTTAGTAATATAATTTTGTTCGTATATGGCTTAAAACTTTTGTAATACATTATTATTAGTGCATAAAACTGTCTAAGCAAAGATACTTCGACTATGGTAATCGAAATGTGTTGTTTTTTACTCTGAGATCTATTGCCCCACAACAGTCGATCGAGATAAACATTGCGCACTCACTGCCCTCTATCTCAAAGACGGTTGAACGTACAAAAAAAAATTTAAGTAAAATTTGTAGAAAATTTAGCCCTGTACAATATTTTTTGGTACTTGTCTGTTAAACGAAACACGCCCAAGAAGTGAAATTAGGCTAATCCTAATGAAATATATCAAAACACGATGATAATATAATACTTTAGAAACAAAGTTATGGAAGCTACGACATAGAACTATGGAAAGCAGGCCGCGCAGAACGCATTTTATTAAATGCCTAACCCCTAACCACCTCTATATATTAAATATTTACTTGGAATATAGCTACATCGTAGTCTTTCTCATTCAAAATAAGCAAATCATAACTGATTGTGATAAGGCAAACCCGTTATTGTTTAGATCTTAGACAGCGTAATTCTTGGGTGTTTCGTTTAACAGACAAGTGCCTATTTTTTAATAAATACAAATAGTATAAACCCGTAGAAACTAGAATATTTGCAAAAAAGTGCAAAATATCGTTTTTTTTATGTTGACCTTTGAAATCTGTAGTTGCGTCCACCCTGCGGTAGGTAGAATTTTACAGTGTCGTAATAAAGTTTTATACGAGTTTATAGCTGACTATCTCAAATTCCAATATTTTTATTCTAGTATGGCTAAAATGACTGGACTAATGTTAGCTAGCCAGTTCAAACTAGTCGTTCAATTTATTTATTGTTTGTTTTTTTTTTTTGGGGGGGGGGGGCTATTCGTTGATTTTGGACAGTAAAGACTGAAAGGAATAAGTTTTATTTCTATGTAATGTTGGCCATAACCGGGATTAGAACAAAAGTATATTTTTTTTTGTATTGTTCAAATCCTTCTGTTAGCAGGAACTGGCATTTTTCGTCTATTCCCAATATCCGCTGGTCCAATCTTATTAACAGCAATGAATAAAAACCGAAAAACTTCGATAAGTGATTTGAAATAATGTTGATTAGTGACCTAAACCCTAAACGTCGGAGATGTAGATATAGAGGATATCCGTCTTGGTATTAGCCTAATTTCACAGCCTAAATTATGGCACCAATATGAAAGTAAAGATTAATTTGATATCAAATGCAGAGAAGATTAGTTTACTTCGTCATCAAGCTATGAAATTCTTGGTACCTATAAACAGAAGTGCCGAGTAAGATCATAATACATTCCACGTGAATTTGTATTTTAATAGGGTGGTAATGGGACGAGCCCTCCAGCACTTGCTTAGTCATTGCTTATTTAGAACTTAGAGTGAATCATTATCTTCATTTGATTCCATATACTGTGCCTTCCAGCTTTTTACCCTGAGCCATAGGCGATAAAATAAACATGTATTTTAATCCCCCTCCTTCCTCACCTAAGACTGTAATTGCGTCTGGATTTGCGCTATTTGCGGGAAATTTAACGCTGTAAAAGCCCCGGCGCTCCGGTTTCCTTATATTTAACGTGTTTTTCGCGAGAGGATGATTCCTGGTCCCATCACGGTGGAATTTGAAACCCTTTGTAGATGAGTCTACGCCGACGAATATACAAAACTATGGGCAAATTCTGGACATCTTGGCAGAGTCTGGGCATGAAAGCTCCGTGCATATGTGTCTGCCCCTTTATGCAGGCATGGGTTTGCCTTTCACTTACTCATTGGTGCCATAGTTTAATTTTGTCTGGGGAAGGGGTGGCTGAGATTTATTATTTTTGATTTATTAGCCCTCAGAGTGGACACGTTAGTAAAAACTTTATGTCGATGAGAAGGGGGTCGAAAAATGAAAGGCAGGGGCCTCGTTTGGGGGTGGCAAGGGGGGGGGGCAGTTGCCCTCCCCCAATAATGTGGAGAAACAATATTATACATCCCATGCCCTTTGACTATCCAGATATGGGCCCCTGTTCCCCCCCCCCCCCAATAAAAAAAGGCTGGAGATTCGCTCCTGAATCAATCAATCAATCAATCATTTTATTAATACTAAACTCTATTACAAACGTAAAGAAAAATTATTTGGCCCAAGAAGCTTGGCTTTTTGTGGGCCTTACAACATAATAAAGCACTAAAACAACCATAAATATTACTCTAAATTAAACAATATATATGAAATAAAGATTAAAGAGAATAAACACTACCATATAGTAAAAAAAAAAAAAAAAAAAATATATATATATATATATATATATATATATATATATATATATATATATATATATATATATATATATATATATATATATATATATATATATATATATATATATATATATATATATATATATATATATATATATATATATATATATATATATATATATATATATATATATATATAAGGGAAAAACACAAAAAGGAGAAACACTAGGAAAAGAGAAAACAGGGAAAATAAACGAAGGAGAGAGAAATTACTAAACTGGAAAGACACGACGAATAACTGCCTTTGCAGACAGAAATAATGGGACATCTGGTGGGATTGAATTCCATAACTGAATTGATTTATAAACAGCAGACCTCTGGGCTGCTGTAGATGAACGTTTGGGCAAAATAAGTCTACGAGAAGAACTACGTAAAAAATTAGAGTACCAACCTGAGCCTGTCCGTGAAAAAAGTTTCTGCAGAGGCGGTGGAAGTGTACCTAGAAAAGCAGAATGCGCTAAATAAAGATTACTTTTACCCACAATACAATCCAGTGGAGCTATTCGAGTATCATTATAAAGATCAGAGGAAGGATAAAGCCGAGGGAGAAGAAAAGTAGCCTTCACTGCCCTATTTTGGGCTCTTTGAAGTGAGCAGAGAAGAGATTTATTAGTATTACCCCAGACAGAGCAGCAATAAGAAAGGTAAGGAAAAATAAAAGCATAATAAAGACAAAGCATAACATCTGGGGGAAGAAATGAGTTAACCCGGTGCAACATTGAAGACTGGCGGAAGATGAGGGAACGGGTGTGAGTTATATGAGGCTTGAAAGAGAGAAAACAGTCAAGATACACACCAAGAAATTTCACCATAGCAGCTTGCGGTATAACATCATTCCCATAAGTCAGGATGATTGGCTCCCTTACGTCTCTCATACGATAAGGGGTCCTGAAGTGCACAATGACACTTTTTTGGCTGTTGAGAGTCATACCATTTGACCAGCACCAATCTTTTACTTTATCAAGAAGACCTTGAGCTAGGGAAGTGGCAGATGGCAAGTCCACTGCAGCAATGAAAAAGTTACTGTCATCAGCAAAAAGAATAGGGTGCACAAGGGGATGAAGACCATCAACGAGATCATTAATGTAAATTAAAAACAAAAGTGGTCCAAGCACAGAGCCCTGTGGGACACCCTTCAATATAGGCAAAGTAGTGGAAGAATTACCATTAACTGAAACATACTGAGACCTTCCCGACAGATAAGACCTTAACCATTCTAGTGGGACTCCATGTACTCCAAATGAAGATAGTTTAGACAAAAGAACAGAGTGGTCAACCATATCAAAGGCCTTTGAAAAGTCAAGAAGTAGACCCAAAACACACAAGCCCTTGTCCAGATTAACATGCACAAACTCTGTTGCATCTGAAAGTGCATACGAGGTAGAGAAAGTGGGACGAAAACCATACTGATGGTTAGTTATGAGAGAATTTCCTGCAGTCGTATTAGTACTAAAAACAAATGAAGAGAGTCTACGATACACTACTCTTTCAACAACCTTAGAGATGACAGGAAGAAGAGAAATGGGTCTATAATTTGAAATTAGAGATGAATCACCTTTTTTATGTAAAGGTAAAACATTAGCAACTTTAAATAAATGAGGGAAAACACCAGAAGAAAGATAGAGGTTAGTTATGTGTGAGATGGGGTTAGAAACAAATTGACCAATTTTTTTAAGAACATTATTACTCAAACCAAAACCATCAACTGAACGGCTACTTGGAAGCTTCAATATCACTGCATGGGGAAAGGAAAAATGACTTTTCTGCTATGGGAAAACTACTTACTCTACTCTTGGGTTGAATGGGAACTGAAGGAAGAGTGGTGAAATACGAATTGAAGGCGTTTGCTGAAGAATTTTTATCCACAATAGATCCATCAGCATTCCTGTAATGACATGGGGGGGACTGTTTGAGTTTCTTGCGAGAAATAGCTTCATTAACTACATTCCAAACCTTTCGCAAGTTCCCCTTACACTCATCAATTCGACGCGAAAAATAGAGCTTTTTGGCTGCACGTACTGAAGTCGTAAGTACATTTTTATAATGTTTATACTTCAAAAGATCATCCTGTGTTTTACTTTTACATGCAACCTTGAACAGAGACGCCTTCATATGTGTAGCATTGATCAGACCTATGGACATCCATGGGCATTTGGGTATAGAATTCCTTGGTCTCTTCCTAAGAGGAAAATGCTTATCCAACAGAGCTCCCATACGACACACAAATAAACTTGTTGCACAATCAACATCATTAGCTTCAAGAACACTAGACCAATCATTACTCTGAAGACTAATAATCAAATTAGAAATTTCTTCATCGGTAAAAGTTCTAAGAGAAGATTCACCTTGCTCATTCACAGCAATCTCAGTTTTAGGCACAAAAAGTGATAGATAAATAGGGAAGTGATCAGACAGATCAGTGAAAACAAGACCAGAAGTAAACTTCAATTTTGGAGAATGAGAAATGAAAATATTATCTATCAAAGTGGCAGAATTTCTTGTAGGATCAACACGAGAAGGAAAAAAAATGAAGGAAGTAGCCCAGAAGAAGAAAGCACATCAAAGAGATGGTCACATTCATCACTTGATCCAACATTTAACATATTACAATTAAAATCTCCCAAAACACAAATACGTTTTTTAGAGAAAGTCCCCACACCAGAAAGCTGATCAAGCAAATCACAGAACAGATGTGTTGGAAAAGGAGGGGGCTTATAAAACAAACAAACAGTATCACATGCAGACTGGCTTTTCAGATCAATGACAAGAGAATAAACAGTCCTACTATTAGACACTACTGAAGTAAACAAGGATTCAAGGTCATACCGTCTACTAAATTTAATATCAGAATTTATAAATAAAGAAATGCCCCCTGAGCACTTTGTTACCATTCTAGGGACATGAATAGCAATATAACCATGCATATCATAAGCTGTTAAATTATCACTATCAGATAACCATGTTTCTGTTAAACCAATTACATCAAAAGGGCAAGAATTATCAGACCACAAATATGATTTCAGACTATCCCACTTATCTCGTATCCCACGTACATTCAAACAAAATACATTAAAGCAACTATTTAAAGAGAGAGAAGGCATGATTTTATCACAAAAATCAATAGTAGTGTGATAATTGCAACTAGAATTAACCATAGATTCAAGAAGAGGGTCAAGTGTGTGGGCCTCTTGTTTGCCAGCACTACTTGGTTGCTCAAAGATAACTGATTTAAGAATAGAAGAATTCAAAAGAAAAGAAAAATCAGCCAGATTTACCACACATAACAAATGCACACAATATCTTCACAAATGAACAAGATATCAAACAAACAGGCTGAAATAGCAGAGGGTAAATTGAAACTAAAAAGGTGAAACTTATAGGCAATAAAGAAAAGAAAGAGAAGAAAAAAAACAAAAAAAAACCTGCAAGACAAAGAACAATAACAAGCTACAAAGCTCAAAAAAATAAAAAAATAACAAACAATTACAAGGACAAAGGCAAAAACAAAATAATGAAAAAGGGAAAACAATAAAAAGCAACCAGAGGAAAGAGTTATCAACGGTTTATGGAATTTACTTAAAAGAATAATGTAAAACAACAACAAAATAACAGAGCTAAAAGGGGAAAAATGGTTTATTTCAGTCCTGGGAGGGGCTTGGACGGGCTGTAGTTGACTGATGGAGAACATCAACTTGAGATGCCTCTTTAACAGTGATCACTTTACCATCAGAAAGCTTGGTAAGTATTTCTCCTCCACTAGACCATGTAGACCTCTTCCCAAGCTTTGATTTAGCATAGTTAAGTAGCTGAAGTCTAGGCTTTGTAAGTGACTCAGAAATAAAGACACCACTACCTTGCAAACTTTTCTTTTCTCTAAGAATAAGCTGCTGCATTCTTGGACTACAAAATTCCACAACAAGTGGGCGAGATTTCAAACCTGAGCCTTGTCTTCCAATCCTTCTAACAGAAACTATGTCATTCTTAGTCAAAGGAATACCAGGAAACCTATTACTGCAAAATCCAAGAAATTTGCTTTCAGAAGCTTCCGGATAAGAGTCTTCTTTGAAACCAAATAGGATCAGCTGATTTGATATTTTCATTTGGTCAAACTGATCACTCAGACCATCCACATTGAGTTGAATTGGTTTCAGAGATTTTTGCAGCTCTGACAAACCTGAGTCAAGCAAATGAAGAGATGATTCAAGCTTTGACATCCTCAAATCATATTGTTTTAGTGACTTTTCAACAAGCACATCAAAATCCATTTTAAGACTATTGTATACCTCTTGTTTAATAATTTCCATGTTGTTAGCATCAAAAGCAGCAGGCATATGACTAGAGGCAAGTTTTTTAACAGAGACCTCAACCAAAGAACCAACCTCATTAGACAGTGCCTCACTGACAACTTCTGCCATAGTAGATTTAAGGTTTTGGTCATTAAGTGAATCTGCAATTAGCTTCTGCTTGTTCTTAAGGGTGTTAATGTGTGAGGTGGGCATAGTAATCTGCTCATTAATAGATTCAGATCCACTGTACTGGATGGAGCAGTCTGATCTCATCTCTCTGTGACTAGGTGGTCTATAGCTCTTTTTTGAGTTGTCACCGATGATGTAGGCTAAAATGAACTCCAAACTAGGCTAGTCAAGCTACAAGCTAACAGCAAAAGGCAAGGGATCTTCTGGCTGGCACAGGCAATTATAAAGAGGTTCTAATAACAGCAAAGCAGAGGTGTAGGCACCAGGCAGAAAAATAAAAAGACTGTGCCTGGGGGGTCCCCAATTGCACCCCTGGGGTTGGGGCTGCTAGGCTTGCCTGCCTTTTCCACTGGACTGGTAGGCAGGCTAAACCAGTTCTTCAGATAAATTCAAATTTAACGAGAAGGTTTTAACGAGAAAGTTTCAACTTGGATTTTGACTAATATTTTCTATATTTTCTATATAGAATAAAGGTAAATTCTTTCTAAAATCACATCCCACATCACAATCACATCAATTTTGGGGAAAGGAGAAAGGGAAAGATTGTGCAGTTGCCTGTCACAAATATCGTGGTGATAACCCATATTCATTTAGTATTTTTGTCGTAACACCTTCAAATAGGTGTTGTTTTCTTAGACCACACTGCGCTGTTTGATGACGAACAAATAAACTTTCAAATGGGGATAAATCCATTCATTTAGACATTGAAAAAACGGGTACAAAAGTCCAGATATTTCGATCACATATACAGCGATCGTTTTCAGTAGAAATACTTAGAAATAATACTTCAGTAGAAATGATCAAGATATCTGGACTTTTGTACCTGTTTTTCACTGTCTAAATAAATGGATTTATCCTCATTTGAAAGGTTATTTGATAGATTCATTTAGATAGTACAGCTTGTAAAGTTACTATCGTCAGAGTTATTTTTTCACCGATTCCGACTCCTAGGTGTAGTAGGTTATATTCCGAATCCAAAGTCTTAATTTTCAGTAAGTCTGACTCCATTTGGCAGTAAATTAGTTACGAACTCTGGTTCCTCGGCAAGGCCGTATCCAGTGGTAGGGGGTTTTAACCCCTCCCCCAAAATGTTTGCCTGATTCATAGAAACGTAATAAAAATGAATATAAAGAAATTGTTTACGCTTTTTTATACCCCCCCCCCTCCTAAAAAATCCTGGATACGGCCCTGTTCTTCGGTCATATTTAAAACCAGAAGAACTCAAGTTTTGCGCCCTTTGTATTGGAAATATTCAACCATTGGATAATTATGCGTTAGCCGTCCCAAAAGCTTCACATATCTTAGATGACACCACAACAGGCCCTCTCAACCAGCGGGATTCCATCGTTAATGAGAGAACTATCAAATAAAGCAGCGGATAAAATCGCTCGTGTACATGTCTTGGAATTAACCTTATTTGTAATTATACAAACCATCATCACCTAGTGAGTAATCCTAACGTTGTGTCATTGTCAGGAAAAAATCTGTCTATTCCAAGAGGCACTTCAGATTATATTTAGTAGTGAGTCATGCAGAGGGGAAGACGAACAAAGAACAGATTCCTGTTTGCAGAGAATGCTTCTTATCGGCCTAGGTTAAAATTCTACATGTTTGTCTTGATAAAGTTTTGGCCTGGAAGGGAGCCATCTTTGTTATTGTGGAATAAATTTGTTTTTTATCTTGTTTGCGAGTTACTGTTTTCCTCACCTTAGGAGGGTTTTACACGAACGAAAGCAATTTCGACTGGAACAAAAGCAAGATCAGATTCTAGCTAAGAGTGACAAAGACGCTGAAAAGAAAAATCACAGGAACTTAGAAAACTGAAATTCCCTATAACTTGTGTTTTCGGCCCCCGTGCAGGTTACTTCAGAATCCTGAATCCAGTAAAGTTGCAAAAGTACCAATAGTGTTGATAATTGATTTTAATTTTTTCAGAGTATAATAGTTATTAATAACATTTGCTGGAATGTATTGCTAAAAGTGAAAAATAAGTTTGTTGGTACAAAAAAACTGCTTTTCGGTCCTACTAGTTCATCTGTATTCAGCTAATACTAGTCTCTTTTATAATAAAGCTGAACAAATAGGACCAAAGAGCTGGGTTTCGTTTTTGTACCAACAATCTTGTTTATTTATATTTTTTCCATAAAACCTGAAACTTTAAAACTATAACTTCAATATGTACTTTTATAGATTGTAATGAAGCTGAAAGAAAATGTTTAACTATATTCTAAATATTGAAAGGAAAACTGTATATACTAGGTCTTGGCGGAGGACAGCCTGGATTGTTCTCATAAGAAGCTTAATTTATATCTGCTTTCCGGCGAAATTCAAATTTTTTATATATGTCTTTCGGGGGTATTGTCGTCTGTAGTTGTAAGAAAATTTTGTAGCAGAATTTAAAAGAAGACAGCAACACAAGCATGCTGCCGTCAGTTGTGCGGCTATATCCCTCCTTGATTTTTCGCTCCCCCCATATATTTTTAAAAATACTCTTTTTGGGCATTTTCGTTGAAAGAATCAAAAAGAAAAATCTCCCCACCCCCTAAAAATTGAAAATATACTCCCCCCCCTAGATTTTCGTGAATTGATGCCATCACAAAACCTATAAAAACAAATTTGATTCTCAATTCTCTTGAATATTGACTACTATTTTTCGTATAGTTTACCTCCATTCCGGTAAAATGATCTAAAACCTGCCACAGTAATAAAGTAAAAACTGACTATTGACTAATTACCATAATTCCTCATCAATATTTTTCGAGATCCCCCTCCACTTAAAAAAATGCTTGTATGTGTTTTCCCCGAAACTACAAGGTTTTAACGATTTTCCCCATAGTTTTCGTCAAAATAAAATAAAACCAATCACAGTAATAAACTAAAACCTTCTGTTAACTAATCATCTCAATCCCACATTAATTTCTAGCATGACTCAAGAAAAAATCCTGAAAATCCAGTCCTCTCATAAGAACTATTAATTAGTCTTTGAACAAAAGATAATACTCCTGTCTCTAAATGAGTCATCTTGGATATGAGATCTGTGCTTCTCCAATAATTAGAAAACCTTTCTATGTAAATAACTAATCTCTCCCCTTCTTTACGGGGGTGAGTCATTTTATCACCCTTTCTTCTTTCCCCTTTTCTATTAAAGGGGTTCGGGAATAAGGAAAATGTTCTGCGTTAAACAAGTCTTCGGTTGAATGCCTCAATAATGGCCATATTTTTTTCTGTTTTTTAAGTTTCAGGAATTATTACACTTAAATTAGTCGGGTCATTTTTTTATGAACTTGGGGGTAAACACCAGTTTTGTTGTGTGTGTGTGTGTGTGTGTGTGTGTGAGGGGGGGGGGTCTACATTGACGTTAGACTGTTGTTTCGCCATTTTAGGTTTTGCTTATCGAAGGTGAGGAATAGCTTACCATCGCTTACCAAGGCTGTATACAATGGGCAGGCGTGTGCGCAATTTTTTTTTAAGGGAGGGGGTGAATTTGACAAAGTGCAAAACCCATTAAATATGTGAACAAAAGGTACACAATAGTAGGAATCTGAACATTTTTAGTTGGATCGTGCCTAATGCTCCGACTGCAAGCGAGGCCAGGCTGGGCCTTCCACTTCCTGCTTACGGGTCTGGTTTGAAGAATTTGAAACATAATGTATTGCTAAAGCTGATTACAAATTTGGAACTCAATTCGTAAGAGGGCTTGGGATTAATGCCTGTTCTATTAACTTTCCTGGGGTAATAATCAAGTCTTGATGGGAAATCCTTGGTTTTACCTATAAGGATTTGTTTTAATGAGCCCTTAAAGAGTTCTCTATGATGTTTATGTGCCCCACTAGCAGTGGAGGAAAAAAGTGGACACATCAGTGCTACCCACGCAAAAAAAAAATCATTTTCTTGCTGTTCGAGTCAGGTGACTGTTCGGCCATGACAATTTCAATGATGTACTTTTTGTTTCGATCCGACCCCAATTTTAAGGGTTTTAGGATAATTTTCTATTCCCTCAAATTTGCTTTCAAACTGACATTTTACTATTAGGACAAATTGAGATAACGGTTACCATTTTTGAATCAGCTACCAATGGCGATTTTTCTGACTCGCTATTTTCTCTAAAGCGTGTTTTTAATAATTGGTTACTATGGGCCGTGGTTTGTTCTGTACTAGGTTGCAGCTACAGCTGAAACCATGATTAAAATCAAGTAGTGGTGTATGGCAGCTATTTTCTGGCTGTTTTTACTGTTCCTGTAAAATGAAATGATGGTAAAGAATTGGATCATTCATAATTACACAATTAACCCGCTCGATTTATCAACAGAGAAAGACCCTCGAGGTTAAAGCTGTGGTTACCCGTAATAATTGACCGGTATTATTCCTTTGATTATACTTACTGCTCAAGAAGTTCATATAATCATATACTGCTCGGAAGTTATAGCGATTCCTTAACCTTTTTACTGCTTCCTCGCCCGTCTTCAATTTTAAATTATTTTCTAATAGGTTTATGAAGCTTAATTGGTCCGCCCCGAAAAAGTATATTCAATCAATGCTGCTTTATCAATTTGCGAAACCACCAAATATTTCCGCCAAAACCAAATAAAAATTTCTGAAGTTTCAAAACAGAACATTTTAAAGTTTATATTTTTCCTCCTGGCTGCACAAATGGAATCTGTGGAATGAAAAAAAGTGAAGTCAGAACAAATCTGACACATTCGAATGGGGGTGCTTCTGCAAAATATCAAAATAATCTCTATAATTTTGTTTAATTTTTCCATGCAGTTTAGGCCTACCTATTTTGTTGTTTTGGTCGTACTCTCCTACACCATCTTTCCACTCGAAATAAATTTCTCGGAATAAACAATGTTTGATAAATAAATGAAACCGATAAATTCAGAGAAAAATACTATTTGCTGGACTTGAGAGTGAAATAGTGCATGTTTGCCACGCAAGAGTTAAGCCTTGTAATTTTGTAAATGGCCCGTAAAATTTGCAGCGTTTTATAGTTTGATTTTACTATGCTGTATAGTTGCTCTCATTCATTAGTGCCGTTCTGTCAATTATGGTCTATTTTGCTGCCAATTCGTCCGAATAGTTTCAATAAATTCCACTACACTACTCTAGAAAATGCTTGCTATCAAAAGATTATATGTAATTAGATGTGTAAGTGCCTATGTATCAGTCAATGGTTTTATCCAATATAATTTTTGGAGCCTTTCTTGTTATGTTAACAACCTGGTGGTCTACTGGGAGATTTAAGAATCATTTTGCCAGTAAGGAAAAAAAGATATTCCCACCGATTAGGATTACTATGGCTATTATGCTGTGGGTTATATATAAATGGATACAGACTAGATAGAATCAATTGTGCTAGGAAATAGAGCATGGGATCGGTCTCTCTCTAAAAAAAAATGTAGCCTACACCGCGTGGCTCGTGCTAAGCGTGGTGGAACTGTGCCAAGCGTTTTGGGGAGTGTCTCAAGTGTTCTGGGGACTGTGCTAAGCGTGACGGAACTGTTTGGCACTCGTGGCGTTCCAAAATGTACACAAGGTGGTGGGAAGTCAGCGGCCTCTCGAAATAGAGAATCCGAAAACATACTTTTTTCTTGCGGCTTCACTTCACTCCTTTATTATAGTAATTCGCCCTATAAGGTACATGCAATAAGGTATTAATACAAAAATCCAAATTTTACCGGACTAAAGAAAAATAGTTTTGCTGTTGCTTCTCCCAAGGTCATGAACCATATGGATCTTTTCCTTTGTGCGTTATACATATACATATCCGTTATTCCGTATCATTTTTTCGTCGTAAAAATGTAGGTAGCCCTCCTTAACTCTCCTCCCTCCTAGCAAAAAACATGTTAGTACCCTTCCCTACTCCGAAAAATCCCGGGGTACGGTCTTGGTAACAGTTTTGTTTGTGTTTTTTTCATTTGCTCGCTTATCAACGTGGAGATAATGAAATTTTGGGAGTTTTGGAAAGTATCTCGTCAGGCTTCAAATGACAAGATATCCTTGAATGCTTTTGAATTTCTCGTTTAATATGTCTCCTTCATGCTTGCAAATTCTCGTATAAATCTACTAAACGAAAAGTTTACTTTTATTTTGTGAATGCTTTTAAGGGGGTTTAAAACATTAAAAGAATAAGCTACTTCAGTAACAAACACCGGGTGACTGCAAAAGCTCGAGTGATACAGAAGTTCAGACTAAACCTGTAGACGGTAATGCAAGGCTTAATATTCTTTTATGGAGCAGATATTCAATATAGGCATGAAAAGCAATTTTCTAGATAAATGTTTCAAATAGACCCCGGCACCGCGCCGATGAGGGAAGACCGGCGGCGGCGGGGCCAAAAACACCGCGCCACGCCGCGCCGCCGGTATGACGTCGGCGGTGGCCCGCCGGTAAGATGTCGGCGGCGCGCCGCCGGCGCGATCAATGTTGACCGCAAACATTAATGTTGTCATCAGTCTTTCTCAAATCACAGCTTAAATTTACAACAGATTCGAGCCTATTCATGAGTTCAAAAATTCACTAGTCGCTGGCTGGAAACTGGTCTTCTTCGTTATTCATCAAGAGAAGTAGAAATCTGGTAGAAACGAAATGGCTGTGGCGTTTCAGAACCCTTGCATAATACGAGTAGTGAAGTATCTATTAGCTGTGTATTCTTAACATAAATAACTATCAAAACTAGTAGTTTTTTCATCGAGCATTACTGCATATAAAACTTCAAATACCGTATCACAAAATTCGTCAGTTATCTGGGTAAAAACTTTGAATATAACTTTGAACTTAGAAGCTTAATTTTTTCATAATGCCCTTTGCCTATATCTGTTTTGTCACCTTTAAAACAGTTGAAATGGGCGACTTTGATATTGATTGTTTTTGTTTTGCTCTTTTGGATTCCTAAGAAGCCTTCTTGTATTAAAAACTGGTTTTTAATAACAATTTAAAAAAAATGCATTTTAAAGTTTTTTTTGGCTTCTTTATAGAATAACTGTCATGCAGGCTAAGGCTGAACTGCTGCTTTTTTATTGCTTTTGGCTGCTCTTTTGGATATTATTCATTTTTCTGTTGGGGATTCATTCCAAATTATAAACTGATAAATACCTAATATCAGTCAAATTATAAACTGCATCTAAAAGGAGTAAATTTATCAAACTGAGAAATACACGATGAACACTTCACAAGAGAACACTTCAATTACAATGACACAAAAACACTTAATAGTTTATTCGTTATGAAGAAAAATGAAGTGCCGGCTATTTTCTTAGGTAAAAAATGAAAAGCTCATGCGTTTTAAGTGTAATTAAATGAAATAATATGCCGACTGAAGTAGCTCCAGGAAGATGTTGAAATTTTCATCCTAGTTCGTCACTTTTAATCCAAGCAAAATGTTAGGACACTTAGTATCAGTTATTGAGTTTGAGCTTTGATTTCCAAATGCTCACAAGAATTACCAAATTAAGAAAGACGCAACAATAAGTCACCTGTGGTCAAAATACTCAAAGACTCCTCTTTGATCCCCACCCAGGCTCAAAGCTTCTGCTATGGTCATTTCCATGGAAATCTCCAAAGAGTTTCTTTTTAAAATAGCTTTCAAGCGTAGTTAGGGGTATTTAGACTTTTTTGCTTTTCTTCAAAGCTTTGAAAAAAGTGTTATAATATTCCAAATGTTACATTTGTGCATATGTTTGGTAATCATTTGTGGGGTGATCGAATTTTCTAAACCACTGTAGATACGCAAGAACGTTGCAACATCTAGTACCCTGAGGTCATAAGACTGTCAAATACTCCTCCTTGAACCTCCCAAATAGAAAGCTTTTATTATGACCTGGCCTTTTAATGTAACTTGGGCACTGGACCAAGAGCGCCATTGTTACTCGAGCGCAACGTTAGGTGGGGATGTCGATATCGCTTTCGTCACAGCAATTCGTTTTAGTGTGAATCTGCCTGGTATTTATGAATGAATGTTTTCAAAGTAAACCCGTTTCATCAATAAGAAAAAAAACGGATTATACGCATATGTCCCTTTCCCTTTGGACGATGAAACCATGCAAGTGCTGTATCAAGTATAACTCACGAAAATCTTGTTAATTTTGTCAACTTTTCAACTTTTTGGCATCCCTGCTTTCAATAAAAAAAAAAATCAAGGTACTATCACTTAAATATAATAACTCCCTATGCCCCCCCCCTTCTGGATACCATCTTGATAGGATACCGTCTCTGCTTTAAATAAAAACAAATAGTTGAACTTATTGGCAACCCTGCTTTAAAAAAAATCGAGGTATTATCATTTAAATATGATAGCTCAATACCCCCCTCCCCCCTCTGGATACCACCTTCATAGGATGCCGTCTCTGCTTTAAATAAAAAAAAATCAACTTTTTGGGATCCCTGCTTTCAATAAATAGCATTTCGAGCTATTATCATTTAAATATAATACCTCCCTACCCCACCCCCCTCTGGATACCACCTTGATAGGATACCGTCTCAGCTTTCATTAGAAAAATAATTTACTTAATAATTAACTAGGTCGCTATATGGTTCAAACAAACACGCAAAATAACGTTAAACAGCTTAGTGTTCCTTGAAAAAAAATTGAGGTATGAGTAAAGGGATACAAAGACAACAACAAAAATGTCGAAATTATTCAGATATACCTCAAATTATTGGAAAACTGAGTGATAGTTTCGCCATGGCATTCCATAAGGTCCAAAGAATCTAATTAAAAGGGAGCACACACAAAAGCCAAATAAAGCCAGTAGCCTATGAGAAATCGCAAAATACCCAAGACAATGAACAAGTCCTAATGGGGGGCCCTGGGTCTATCAAAATATTTCAATGCTTTCCCAGGGAATTTGATATCATTTCCTTCTGTCTCCACTTTAAATGAAAAAAAAAATAATTATCTTTTTGGCATCCCTGCTTTCAATAAAAAAATGAGGTTTAAAAATGATAGCCCCCTATCCCCCCTCCTATAGGCAATAATTTACAATTTATTTATTAATCATATTTTTGGGGTAACTTCCGGTTCAATCTTTAATTTCCCAACCTTGTACATAGCTTAGTCTATAGCTAAATTTTGTCTCAATCGAAGGTTGTTTTTTTTTTGGGGGGGGGGGGGGTAAAAATATTTCAGAAAGAAGATTGTATTTTCTATCAGGCGTTCAATAATTGAGCATTAAACATTAAGAAAATCTTACCGAAAAACAGCAAAAAAAAAAATCTGCAAACTTACAATTCAGCAGTAGAAACAATCTGTCGGCTATCAATTTCAAAATCCAACAAAAGGCTGAAGGTGTATAGTAGTGAATGCGTTCTATAATCCTATTCAACTTGAAAATAAAATTCTTGACTACGAATGATGTAAGAAATAGCGATTGGGAAACTGCATTCGAAATGATTTAAACTCATTTCATAAAGACGATACATTTTTTTGTCAACATATGAAGAACTGTGTATATTCCAATATTTACAATAGTATATTGCATCCGTCTGGTTTTTATGCAAAGTAACAAAAGAGACGAAAATTAATGAACAAGAGAGTAGTGAAGAATTATGGTATGCAAGGTAATATTTGGCAGGGAAAGTCACTGGTGATAAATCGCTAGGGGTGGCACCGTGATTGCGTGATTTTCGGGGATTCGGGGAACCAAATTTTTTTCGGGGTGACGCATAGATTTTTGGGGAAATACCCGAGAATTCGGGGATAGTGCAAGCCCTGCTGCTAATCAGGAAAATCGAAATACTAAAACACACGAGAAGGAAAAGCTCCGACTTTGCGGTTGACGCAATAAAGAATTGCCGCAAAAATAATTTGAAGTCGACCGAACGCCGCCGCCTCTGCCAGCGGCGGCGTGCCTGCAGGCGCTCCGGCGGCGTTACGACACTTCGGCGGCGTTCGACCGGGCCTCTCGTCGGCGGCGTTCGGTCGATCCGCCGACGCGGCGCCGGTGTCTAGTTTAAAACTTATTTCACTTTAGGATACCCTGCCTTTTTTTGAATTACTAATTCAAGGTTTTGTATAAGCTCTTGTTGATTATGATAAAAAAAGAAATATTTTTGCTCAAAAATTGAGATTTTCCATGGTTGTACTGTAGGCCTACGAGTTTTCGGTCCCCGTACAATCGAAATAACTATGCATACGGTCTTTATAATTTGTATACATAAAATAATATGATAAAAATTTCAGTTAAGTCTTTAACAACATCCTGGGCACTTTCCTAGAAGCTGTGCCTCCATAAAATCCCCCTCAAAATAAAATCATGCGGACGTGTCTGCTTACAACATATAAAATTAAATTGATAATTTAAAAAAGCTGAATATTTATATTCGTTTTACCCTTATTTTTCGTATTATCTTAATATTTTTCATTTCAATAAGGACCTTTTCTTTGTAGTTACATCCCGTACAGACTTATTTTGTCTTAGTAATTAAAAATAAATATGTTACAATTTCTCTTTTCAATTTATTCATAGGAGGTCTTCGTGAATTTCAAAAGCAGTACAAAAACTTATGTATCAATGTCGTGTCATCACCGCCCATCTGCTTAGTCCATTGTTCAGCTACTTGTAACTGCAAATCACCTTCCCCGACTCCAAGCAGGGAAGACCTGAATAATTTCCCTGCGACAATGATTCTCCCATGTGTCTACCTTGGTAACGGCAGAGATGCTGCAGACATACAAAGCTTGTCTATGCTTGGAATTACACGCGTTATTAATGTTACGACAGACATTCCTGATCATCATAAAGTTACTGGTGTTAAGTACCTGACCTTGCCCGCTGCTGATTCTGGACATCAAAATTTGAGGCAATTCTTTGAGCAAGCCTTTGATTTTATCGGTAAGTTGTGGTCGTTCTTTCTATGCTTTTGGTCATCAGTGCACACGGGCTAATTTTTAGTAGGAGGTGCATCAGATAGTGGCGTTGCTAGCCTTTCTTGCTCCAGGGGCAAAATCTTGATTAGAGCCCCCCTCCCCCCCGTCTCGCAGAAATTTTCAGGCCAAGTTTTAACAAAATTTTCATTTATTTAAGTCTGATTTTTCTTGCTTTATATGGGAAAAGACAACGCCGTATCCAGGAGGGGGTTAGGGGGTTTAAAAAAAATTTTGTACACCACTTTTGTTACACCCCCCCCCCCCCCACGAAAAATCCTGGATACGACCCTGTACTGCCAACTGCGCCCTCTACTTTATTTTAATAACAAAAAAAAATTAAAAAATAGCAAAATGACTATAAATGTTAGATTGTTTATAGGAAATGTTCCCCCTAATATGTCTGCACCTGGGGCAAGTGGCTCTGTCCCTCCCCTAAACCGCCTCTGGTATCAGATGACTTTTTATCAGTGGGAGTATGTGAATTACCAAAAAGGCACATTTTGAGACCAGAATTTTGCAATGCGTTTAGGGAATCCTTCCTGTCCACGTATGGGGAATTCCCTCTCTGTGCTGACGTGGTTTCGGTTTTGTTGGTCAACTCAATTATACGTGCAAATAAAAGATAATTTTTCTGGTCCAAACTAATTGTCTGGAATCTGACGTGCAAACAAAGCCATTAACTGCCATGTTATTGTGCTTTGGGGAAAAGACGTGTATCACCATCTATATTTCCGAGTAATTAGCAATTTCATGGGTCGATCTGTCGCCTCTAACGAACTTTTAAGTAATTTTAAGCCATCCCTAAGCAAGGTGTGTCTCATCCATGAAGAAAGCATCATTTTCCGCTCAACTGTGCTCCTGAGCCTGAAAACTGCACTTCAAGAAATAATAGCTGTCTAAAATTAATATTTAGCGAGGTTGTTTGCCGCAGCCGCTTAAGGATGCCCTTTATTGTTTTATTAATTTCGGATGATTTCTAACTGTGGCTGGGCGGTTCTATTAAGGAATAAGGTCAGTGGCGTAGTTTTGTTGCAATCCTTGGGGGGGAGGGGGGCTGGGCGGATCTAGAGCAACATCGTGGAGGAGCCCAGATGTGACAAGGGCACCAATGAGCAAAATCTTGGGAGGGGGCTCAATGTGACAAAGGTGCCAATAATTGACAAAATTGACAAATTTATTCTAATAAAAGAGTAAAAGAAAAGAAAACAAGGAATGAGGGCGCCAGAAAAATCTTGGGAGGGTGGCAGGGTCCCTCCGGTCCCCTGGATCCAACCCTGGGGGGGGGGAGGGAAGTTGAAGCCAATTTTCCCAAATCTAACGAAAATGACAGTGAAAACTGAAAATGAGCCATATAATACCATAAGGGCTAAGATATAGCCTACTAAAGAAAACTGACCCGTTTCTCTGGATGCTTGAATTTTGTAGGCTTATCAGTCTTGACAAAATTTTGAAGAAACTAAATTTCAGCGGGATGGGTAAACTGGGATCGGGGGGGGGGGGCAGTTGCCCGTCCTGTCCTTTAGAAAATTACGCCCCTGAACAAGGTCAGTTAAAAATGGAAAACAAGGTTTTCTTACCCACACAATTGAAATTGAGGTTATGCATATTTCATCTTAAAAATAATTGTTTACTTATCCAAAGTTTCTTAAATGAATTGTTGTTTAGTCAAACAACAAGTAGGTTTAGAATTGATCAGACTCTTAGAATGTCATGCATTCTTCGCCCATGTGTCAAAGAACTAAAAATATAATTGTTACGACAGAGTTGCAGAACAAATATTCTAGTGAATCACATTAATTCTGATAGATATTCACCTCAGGCCAGTTCTTTTCTCCCGTTCTTCTATCTAATTATAAACTTCTCATTTTGACGTTTCAATATTGGAAAACATCTGGTAGTCCATTGCTCTGGGAAATCTTTCTTCTTCCTCCTTAATAAATTTTCTGACATCAATAAACAGAAAATTAAAGATTATGATGACTTTTTTTCTGTTAATCCTTTCTTTTATTATTTGAAATAAATTACAAAATATCAGTAATTAAAGAATGATTTGGAAAACACTGAATACAACACAGGAACTTCAAAATTGAAGCATCTCCAATTTTCTAAAATCAAAGTGTGAAATTCTGTATGTGATTCAAACTAATTGGTTTTTCAAAGACTTAAAGAATATAATAAAAAATAAAAAGTGCAAGAAGTATGTGAACTTTCTCTGTCCAAATTTTTTGTTTATTTATGCCTCCGCCATCCGCAAAATCCTTTACTAGCCCCCGAGCTCCAACTCTCAAAAAATTGTATTATTCAGAAGGTTTCTTTCGTTTACTAAGGACCTGTTTTTTTTTTAAAGCTATTCTCTTTGGTGCTGATGAGTTCTGGAATGTCATACATTGCCCATTTATCTATCTGTTAGATACATTACTGTGCTGATTTTCTAGGCTCGTATATGGGACGGGGGAGATGTTGTGAGATATTGATATTTTATTATATTGCTATGATTTCGTGTATTTTCCACATATTTCACGGAGTTCCCATGTTTTTTTTTAGATTATACCCCCTCTGAAAATAGGGCGATATTTAGTAGTTGTGTGTCTATTAGTAGGTTGCCAATTCTTTACTCGTGTATTGAGAAGCTAGGAACACGTGGACATCAGTGCAACCCAGGGATGTGCACAGGGGGAGGCCATCCAAAAATTTCTAAGGTTAAATAATATCTTAAATATTTTCATATAATTTGTACTTACTCTTCTTTTTAAAAATTGTTTACCCCTCCCGACCGTTTGGGTTGCCTGAAATAAAGTTATTTACCCGAGTCCTTGTAGACTTCTTTAATAAGAAGAAATTACCAAAAATATGATGTATTAGTTAATGCTAGAAGCATAAGACTGTACAGCCAAAGCTTAAGATTTATTTGAATCTTGTGGCAGAATGTTTTTGAATATTTCTTAGAGGGGATTTCATACCATATTGCCCAAGTTTGCCCTCAAGCTGTAGAATAGTACTGGGCCCTTTTCTTCCAAGGAAAGTTCTGTGTGTAAGTAAGATCTAACAATTTAACATACATATTAGTGTTATCATGGCCTCAGCCAGGATCGTATTTTGGAGGAAATCCAGCTTATTTCGAGGAAAGGGGGATCCAATAGGCACAAATACGGTCATTTTATTTTTAAAGACAGTTTTTTCTAGGGCTATAAAAATGTTGGTTGGTTGTTGCTTGAAAACAATAAATAGGCGCTAGACACACATTTAGCTAAAAGCGGAAAACCAATTTCCTGTTTTACCAATGACTAATGCCAAACTTCCTATCACATGTGTTTTTTTTTAATATTCAGTGATAATAGGGATGTGATTCACTTTCTATTTCTGCTTAACAAATTATAATAAATCTGTTTCCTAGTACATATTTCAATCACTTTGAGGTACCTATTAGGAATTTTATTTGAAAATAGTGCCTTGAAGCCGTGGCTAAAGAAACGAAATTTAAATTATTACGCTCTTTTCTGACAGTAGTAAGTTATGCTAGGAGTCGAGGGGTTATGCACTTGGTACTTCTTGGGCAATGTAGTAGCATGGGAGGCAAAGACGTAGAACTAGAAAAAGGCCTGGCCAGAAAGTACCTTCAGAACTCCAGTCATTTCCACCATAAGGCGCAATTGTCTAACCTGTTTTGTGAGATGGGCTGGTTTAAATTTTAACGGAAAACCTAGAAAACAAACAACAAGATATTTTGGTCAAAATTTATTTGATACTTGGTTCGTTTGGGGTAGCGGCATAGTGGTATTTATTTCTATCTACAGTTCAGGAATCATAGATACAAATCAATGTTCATTATCAGGTTGTTTTTTTTTAATGAGATTAATGCCGGCAAAAAAATAACTTCAGCTTTAGTTTCGTAGCTAGGTCAATGAACTGTTTTGAATTTGTTTTTAAGATCCTCTGAATGAGTTGCATTGGAGACGTATTTAATTTCTCTTCGTTTTCCTGTTATAGTTTTGCTTCAAAGGACATAAGAAGAAAAAAATATGCATAAACACAAACATCGGTTTTGGATCCTATTTGAATATTTCCTGTTTCTCAGATATGCTTCCATTTTTAACCTTTGTTTCACACAGTGTTGGTACAGAGGGGCAGTGTAGCCATGTTGGCTCATTTCCCGCCAAACTGGCTAATTTTGATGATGACTGGCGGGTAAATTTTCAAGCTATGGTTATTATTGGTTGTTATTAATATAGAGCAGCTTATACATAGGAATTATCACTAGTTGCTTGTTGTGGCAAAACGTTGTGTGCCTTATTTGGCTCGTGTTTTCAAAGGCCCTGGCTTATGTTTTGTCTCACGTTCTGGCAAAACTGTAGAGGGGGAAACTGCATCTTAAAATTGAATGCTTGGTATTTGTCGGTTTTTGGAAACAGACCCAAGAAGTGAAGTTAGGTTAATCCTATTGAAAAATAACAAAACATGATGATAAAATTTACTTATGGAACAAAATTATGGAAATCTAACCCAACCGAACGTAACCTAACCCCCACTCCCATCCCTAATGTGCAAATATATAGCCCAAATTATACAAGTCCAATGCATTCTGTCTTAGTCCAGTGCATTGTATCATCCATCACTTGCTTTTGCAGCTATGAAACCGTTTTTCTGAGATGTAACCAAAGCGTAATTTTCAAGTGTGTTTCCAATAACCGACAAGTACCTAATGCTTGAACTAGTATTGCCGCTCCTAGATATCTACTAAGCACGTATGTGTATAATCTGTTTCGGGGGAGGCTTTGGTGCAAATTTTACAAAAAAGCTAGAAAATAAGGAGAAAATTCGTATGAACTTATTAGCATAATAAGCCAATTTGTAAGTTATAGATATCGAACTTTTTATTCACCTTTTAGTACAAAATAGTTATGCTGTCAATGATTTTCCTCTTTCGACAAACCGCGGTTTATGGACTTCTCCTTCTCTGCCTCTAAAGTCTTAGGCAATTTTTTTCTCATGATAACTTTTTTGCTTGTACCGCTCTGCGGTTCGTATCCGAAATGGAAGTTTTCAACGATTGCTTTAACTGAAATACAATGTTTTGCTGCCTCCCATGTCAAAAAGAATAAAATAAGAAGAAGGGATACCCTTGCTTAACATATATTTACAAAGAGCTTAAAATGGATAGTATTCAGTGCCATAACCTACCAGGAGGGTTTCTAGGTTCAGCCCTTCACTTAATGTGAAACTTAAAACTTAAAAAGAAAATTTTCGCATGCTGAATGGTCTGCGTTGCGCAGGTAAGATCCCTGGATTCGATGCTTTCGGACAGGAATGTAGTGTGTGGTTGGGGGCAAATCATCCAACGCTTCCTGTGTCCCCCCCCCCCCGATTTCTCCAGGTGAGCTGAGAAACGATGTCATAAAATTCTGTATTTTTGGGTTATTTCGTGACTAAAAATGAACCGAACTAAACATAATGTTTCTGTAGTTCCCCTCCCCGAATCAAAATAATGTATATGACCCTTTTTTGCGTTTTCTAAGATTAAAAACAGTTTTTCCTCGTCGACCGAAAACTTACTGCCTTTGCAAAGTGTATATGGAATTATGCTTCTTATCATATAATTTGAAAAAAAACTACGTTTTCTAAAAGAGTTAAAGAGGCTGAGTCAAAAGTTCGAACCTTAAAACGTACAGGTATTAGGAGGTACAGTTGGGGGCTGCCGCCCCCCAAACCCCCCGCTTTCGCAGCCTTTAAATAAAAAAAAAAAATTTAAACTGAAAGTAAGGAGCGACATTAAAACTTAAAACGAACAGAAATTATTCCGTATATGAAAGGGGCTGTGCCCTCCTCAACGCCTCGCTCTTTACGCTGAAGTTTTTATTGTTTAAAAAAAAGAGTTGTAAGAAAGTCAAACTTTAGCGTAAAGAGCGAGGCGTTGAGGAGGGCACAGCTCCTTTCATATACGGAATAATTTCTGTTCGTTTTAAGTTTTAATGTCGCTCCTTACTTTCAGTTTAAATTTTTTTTTTATTTAAAGGCTGCGAAAGCGGGGGGTTTGGGGGGTGGCAGCCCCCCAACTGTACCTCCTAATCCCTGTACGTTTTAAGGTTCGAACTTTTGACTCAGCCTCTTTAACTTTTTAGAAAACGTAGTTTTTTTCAAATAATTTCTGCACATTTTTGTACAGTTTATTACTTATTATTGCTTGACTAACTGTTAGCTGATCGTGTCAGGAGTTAAAGTTGGGGGGCTACCGCCCCCCAAACCCCCTGCTCTTTGAGATTAAGGAGGCACACTTGTGCCTCTTTAAAGAGTTCTTCTGGAGACGCCTGTTGAGCCGAAGGATTTAATAGATTGGATTTAAAAAAGAAACTGAGTTTCTTTTTTAAACTTTAAATTCAATATGTAAAAAAAAATTCTCTGACGGGGAATCGAACCCGGGTATTCCGCCTGACAGTCAGGAGTAGTGACCACTGTACCAAAGAAACGTTACATTATTTTTATTCTGTGCGATGTATTTTTGACGCAAGCAAATCCCCACAAAACTTGATATTTGGTTTTTGGAAAACAGGGAAGGAGTGATCGGATTGAGCGGAAATTTCGAGGATAAGCTTCCAGGCCCCAGGAAAGCTTATCCTCTAAATTTCAGCCCGATCGGACAACGTTAAAGGGGGGCTGTGGTGGGAAAATTTAACATGGGCTCTTATAGGAAAACGAGGTTTTTCGTAAATGTAAATTCGGGGGATAATTTTTTCGGTCTGAAAATATCAAAAGGCCCTAACAGGTCGAATTCCGCTTCGAATGAGTCCTCATTCACCCGGATCCGTTGCCAACTGTGGCCTGTAGGCGTGGCTGATAAAAAAAAGAGAAATGAACTTTAAGTGGCTATATCTGGTTTTTGGAAAACAGGGAAGGAGTGATCGGATTGAGCTGAAATTTCGAGGATAAGCTCCCGGGCCCTAGGAAAGCTTAACCTCTAAATTTCAGCCCAATCGGACAACGTTAAAGGGGGGCTGTGGTCGGAGGGTCGAAAGCTTCCGGCCCACTTTTACCCATGAAGATAAAGTCGGAGGGGGGTGAAATTTTGCACGTTTCTTAGTTGGAGCTTGGGCTACAAAATGCGATCACCGCTGTCTCTCTGCGACCGCTAGGACCGGAAATCGCTTAACATTGTGGTGGGTCGCCTCTTTATAGAGGCACAAGTGTGCCTCCTTGACTTAGTCCTAGTTTTCATCATGCTCGCATCAGTAGCTGCAACCTTGTAAAGAAACAGTCACAGCCTACTTTGTACGAAATCGTGAACTGTCTATTGACAAATATTTTACATTCAACGCTTTTCTGAAAACCATTGTTTTTCAATCAGATTTAATTCAACAGTCATTTGTAGCTATGAGAAGAAATTTCTTAGAATTTCGAAAAACAGCCTGACATGTGAAAACCTCTTGAAAATGAAGTCAAATTGAAATAAGAACTACATTTTTGAAATTATCCTGGTTGCTAGGAATTGCTAGAGAAAACCCTAGATTGGAGGTTTAAAATCCTCCCCTGGGGACAGCAATCGTATTTTTGGATGATAACACTGATGTATCTTTTGTTATTCTTGTTTTACCAGGTTTGGTCGTATTAAGTCACTGGTTCTAGAATATTGGAGTAGGGCCTATTTGGAAAGAAAGGAAAATATGTGGTGTTCTTTTCAAGTAACGAAATATTTCTAGCAAAGAGGGCTAAGGATCGTCATGTTGGATTTAACTCGATCTTCAGCTAATTTCAGAGGGACGAACATTTTTTGTTGTGACAACTTATCAAATCGTCGGTTCCATAAACTACCTTTGTGTCTTAGATCTGGCAAAATTTATCAGGAGACACAAACAAATTAATAAATGCCAATCAACAAAGCAGTTTGTTCTGAGTTTTTGCCTGTTAATACCCATAGCCTAGTATATTTACATGTGTCAACCAGTGTGTTTTCAGTTTTCTGTCTTTTCAAAATTACCTTTGGTTGAAAACCCAATACGTGATTTTTCTTGGAAACGACTGAGTATGAAGTTAGATTTTACAACTATCTTCGTATCCTGAAGTCACCTATGCTTGAAGTTAACTACCCTCATTTCTTGAATTTGACCAAAATTATCTTAACCATTCTTGCTCAATTTGATACATGTATCCAACAATAGTCACTATAGAATTGGCAATATTCATGCTTGGACAATAGGGGGGGGGGGTGAAAGCGGAGTCTCCTCTACTATCAAGCTAAAAAAAAAATCTGGACGTGAAAATACGAGTTTTTCAGATTGTTGAATACTCACAAATAATTCTCTTATGCCCCACACCCCCAAGCCCCTGGGCATGTGCTTTTAAGGCAGTTGGACAATTGAATTGGCAAATTACGTTCGGATAGGTTGCACTTGCTGGACAAAAAATGAAAAAAAAAAAAAAAATGAAGGGGTGTCATTCAGTAAGTGAACCTGTAATATCGTCATTAAAAATTTCCCTGAAATTGCAAAGTAACCAGTTGAAACATTTGTTTCGTCATATAATAATGTTCACTGATAATTCCGATTCAAAATTATATTAAGAGAATAGGAAAAAGCCGAAGTTTCTGTTTAGATATTTCTACACAGAACTGAAATATCCAGTAGAAAATTTTATCACATAGGGCATAGTACCAGAAAAAATCTAGAAGAATAGTGTATATTTTAGAAAAAACAATTGACTATTCAGTTCAGACGATGACGCATCTTCACTTTAATAGGATGCCGTTTTAAGATCTGTTAAATCGTAAAAGCATTCTGAATGTCTCAACACAGCTTCAAATATAATTTTTCGTGAATGATACCCTCCCCCCCTTTTTTTGTATTGTGATATCAATGTGAGACAAATTTAAACAATACAGCCTTTCCTAGTTCAGAGCGGGAATCATTCATCATAGAAAAAGTCAAGGTAAAAAGATGCATGTCAAGTTCACTACATCACAAGCAGTATAGTGAAAAAAAAGTGCTAATTCTGAAAACAGAGAATGCGTGAGGATGCATGGATACGAATATAGTTCGGCGATGCCAACGCGGTAGAGTTGTACCGTCTTTGGTTCAATTTAGAGGCCCTGGTATAATGCGTTGCAATTGGAAATTTTTCGGCACAATACAAACTTTCCGGTACATTTGGATTTACTTCATCCTTACTGACTCAGATACCTATTCAAGTTTTAGTTTATCGGAATATTTTAGTCGGAAAACTGGCAGTTTATTTCAAAGCGTTGGCAACGCTGGAATAGTTTTCGTACTAATTATGTCAATGAAACATGTTTGTTGAGTCAACGCGAGTTCTACCCCTTTCGATATGGCTGGAAATTTGTTATTCTGTTGTATAGAAACAATTCATTTGGTCAACTTTCATATGATATGAGGTTAGCCTGTGCCAACGATGTAATGGTATTATACCTACTATTCGGGAATCGTATGTACAAATCAATTTTCATCACCATGTTAGATTTTTTAATCAGGTCAATGCTGGTGACAAAAACAACTTCAGTTTCAATTTCGTAACTAGGTCGGTTAACGGTCTCGAATATGTTTTTAAGATACATTTGACTTGCATTGAAGATGTATTTCATTTGTGTACGTGGTGTTTATCATAGTTTTACTTCAGAGACTATAAGAAAAAACAACCCAAAAAATTAAACACAGCTTTTGAATCTTTCCCATGTATATCCTCAATGCGAAGTCTAGGTGTAAGTCTAGAATTGGGACTGTTGAGAATGAAACATGTTAAAAAACGATTCTTACATCATAATATGCAGAACAACTGTAGTTAACACATGTTGACTGCAGATCCACTATACTTTACCCTCTCCTTTCTAATGTACAAATATAAAGCCCAAATGACAAGGCCGTATCCAGGGGGGAGGAGGTGCCCGGTTTGAACCCCCCCCCCCCGAAATTTTTGACCGAGTCGAAAATTAGTAAAATTAGTAAAATAGTCGAAAACCGAGTCGAAAATTAGTAAAAACCCCCCGAGCAAAAATCCTGGATCCGCTCTTGCCAAATGATACATTTTCCATACATTTTGTTATGCTTCACTCTTGTTTCAACCGTAAAGTGAATCAACTGTGACAAAATCAAAAACCGAAAAAATACATGGGAAATATATAAATTGGCCTATATATTTGCACATCAAGGAGGGGGTTTGGGGGTTAAGTATAGTAGAGCTGCAGTCAAAATGTGTTAATTACAATTGTTCTGCATATTATTAAGTAACAATTGCTTTCGTAGCATGTTTCCTTCTTGACGGCCCTAATTCTAAACATACCAGTTTATAATTCTTGCACAGTTCCAAAGATTTAGAGCATAATAAAAGATTGTTTCAGTGGCTACCCAAGATTGTGCCTTGAGGTGCCCAACAGCCAGTATTTTCCTACGAGAGGAGTTACACCGACGGAAGTCGTGTAACTCCTCAGGAGTTACGCGACGGAACTACACCGTCGGTGTAACCTTTGGTGTAACTAACTACGTCAGTTACACCGACGGAAGTTAGTATTTGCGCTCAGGAGGATTTACACCGACGGAAGTCGGATATTGACATTTTCGGGAAAAAACGAAATCACTTTGAAAGCTCCAGTTTTTTTTTTTGTTTTTTTTTTTTTAATCTCGTCTCTTCTTTCAGTCGCACTAAATTCTCTACTTTTCACAACCCGTAACTGTGTTCATGTACCACCTATACTTTCAGACACACAAATTTAAAAACTTGATGACTCTGATCAGCGTTGCCAATGCTTTTAAGTAAACTCTACCATTTTTCAGAATAAATATATACCGCAAAAGGATAATATGAATCATAACAAGAAGAAAATTTTTGATAAACTCAAACTTGAACAAACATCTGAGTAAGAAAGGAGCAAGTAAAACCAAAATATGCAGAAAGTTTGCAGTGTACCAAAAAATTCCAAGTGTACCATGTTATACCAGGACTTGTGCCAAAAACGGGACAGTTGTACCGCGTTGGCAACCTGGTTCTGATTTTGGGGCATTCGTTAACCAACTATCCAATTACGATATTTGCGATTTTGAAAAGTTAAGTTTTAAAATGAATAAACTAAATTTACGCTGTACTCGGATTCAAGTAATCTTACCAGAATTGCAAAACATAGGCCTATGCTAATTCGGACAATTATCTCAAGTTTATAAATCTGCTTTGACATACGTTGGCTAGGATAAACCCCCCGTTGACATTCAGAATAGGTAAACAGTAAGCCCCATACACGCTGTCGAAACACCCAAAAAGCAAATCAGTACAAATAAGGTATCAACCAATACAAATACGTTGGGTTCCCATTATTCCTATTCTTCCGTGAAAAATGCAATCACCTTAGAACAATACCCGGAAGTGCACCCGGAAACAGGCCGGAATCGCGGAAACTTATAGAATGTTTTGAAAAGGTTTCTAACGGTTTCTGTATTAAGAAAGCAATGGCATCCGGTCGTTTTGAATTAGTAAATACACCAGGGCGGAAGAGATGAATAGGAAGGTGATGATCTCCAGGTTCTTAAAAGAAGAAAATAAATAAAGTGCTCTTAGAAAAAGACTGAGTGTTATAGGCGCCTTAAACCTCTTTCATTAGTGGTGGCATGATTTATTGTGTTTGGGGTCAATAGTGGTCGAATGGTGGCGCTCAGGAGGATTCACATCGACGGAAGACTCGATTCAGAGTATTTACTCCGTTACTAACCACCAAATGTAGGCTGGGATACTCTTAAATCTGACTCGAATCCTTAAGACTTCTTGGGGTACAATTATCCAAGGAAATGAATCCAAAGAATAGGGGGGGGGGGGGTAGCCCGGTGGCGGGAAAGTGACATCTACCTAAAAAATCTTTTATAAATACATATTAGTAAACTTTTTAGAAGTTACTCAAAAATGTAATAAAAATCAATTATTTATACTCCCTCCATTTTTTTTTTTTTTAGATTGTTTTCTCTTTGTCTAGAAACTGACTTTGGCAATTACATAGGTGGATGTCCTTTGGTTAATCTTCTTTAGATACACTAGGTACTGAAGGTTTTTTTAATGGAAGTTTTCTAGGAAACCTTCAAGGGATTTAGTGGCGTCAATTTGGTGGGGGGGGGGGGGGGTATTCCCCCAAGATCCGGTATTCCCCCAAGATTTTTCGGTATTTTCATTGAAAGGTAGCTTTTTTGGTACTTTCATTGAAACATATTATTAAAACCTTAGATTTTGAATACTATATTTCTACCCTCCCCCCACCCCCCGAGATTTTGAAAAATATATTTTTGCCCTGCCTTCTGATTTACGTGAATTGATACCACTGAGAGCATATTGCTTGCAATCAGACATACCAGCCGGAATTCGCATACCAGTATCACTTGATAGATTTGTTTGACAAAATTTGTCATCTTCTGTTAGGGTTTTCCTTAACATAGTTTTTTTTTAGAATTACCCCAGAGTTCTTTACCTCTGATTTTTATAAATGAAATAAATATTTGCGACACTATGGAACCAATCTGATAAATTTGCGAAATAAGGTTTTGTTAGGGTAAAAATGGGTCAAATTTTGGGAAATAGATTTGATCTTTGTTTTTTCCTGTAATAACTGACAAGGCTGCACAATAGAACCGCACAGACTTGGAAAATTTTTCGATTTCTTTTCACCAGAATTTAATTTTTTCATTAAAATTAAACGCAATCTAATTAAACTCTGGTCATTTTGTTAAACATCTTGGTAGTTTATCAAATACATTCCGATCCAAACGAGTTTTGCATAAAACTCCGAACATTTGTATATAAGATTTGCCCTCACCTAGGCTGTATCCAGGAAGGGGGATACCGGGTTTGACCCCCCCCCCCCCCGAGACCTGAAAGTGTTGTCCAACTCGTAAAATAAGTAACAAAAATACATACGAACAGATTTTTGATTCGTTTTGTAAAGTTTTTTTTTTAACATTCTCCACTCGAACAAAAATCCTGTATACGCCCTTGCCCTCACCCCCTGAGATTAAAAATGTCTAAATTTTTTCAATATATTTCTCTCAAAATTATTGTTTATGTGTGAGAATATTGTTGACGTATCGTTAGTAACTCATTCCTTCCCTGGGGTTTATTATTATGATGCTTGTTAATCCCTCAATTCATTGACTGTTTTTTACTAGAAATTCGCCCACGGTCTCCAGAATTAAAGGAATCTCATTTCTCGAATACGCCTACACGAAGGAAAAATATAATGATTTCTGGGAGACTTTGAGACCCTAGTGGGACCTTTCAGAATTTTTGACGCCTACAGGGGGAAAATGTTGTCTAAAGTTGAGGATCAAGCCGTACAGTAAAACCTAATTAAGAAAATAATTCTATTGTAACGTTGAGGCTAAAAAAATGATACTTTTTTGTCCTGTAATCAGTATAAAAATAAGGAAGCCGAGTGGTGTGAATTGGAGGGGGTGCATGTCCCCCTAGATTTCGAAAAATAATTTTTTTGGGGTGTTTCAATTGAAAAATTCCTTTTTTGTAACTTCATTCGAAAAATGAAAAAAAAATACAAATTACCCCCCCTCCCTAGATTTTGAAAAATTTATTTCCACCTAAGATTGTGGTGAATATATGCCAATGAGGAAGTCATTTGGCATGAACTTGTTGAGGAATTATAGAATTCTACTTGAAAAACAATAATATTAAAATTTTCGCCTTGTTTTTTGTTAATTTCTGAAGTGAGATGGACCCTCGACGACGGGTTGCCCACGCTCTGCTACCTAGAGGACATCTTGGAGTGCCACTTCTTTCGCCCCGCGTGATCCACTTAATATGACTTGTTTCTTACTTATTTCTCATTTTTTCTTCAAATGTTGTTTAAAACACCATTTAGGAAGGCTTTATGCTTGCTATATACTTTAATTTTGCTTACATTGGGCTTTGATTCTGACAAACCGTGGCGCGCTTGTTTAAATGGATCAATTTTCAATTAAAATAGTTATAGGGAGCTATAATTATTGTCCTAAAATACAAGCCTCATTCCACTCAGGATACTGGCTGACGAAGCAAGTTATTTTTGTATACTATAGGGTCTGGTTAAAAAGGAGACTTTTTTTTTAGCAGTAACATTTGATTTTGTTGATTTTTAGGTTATTCAACCTTAAGATATTTAAACATTCAAAGTACAACACTGAATATTCGTTCCATAAAAAATGTTTAATTTTTTATTCTAGATGCCGCACGTCAAGAAAATCAAGGAGTATTAATTCACTGTCACGCTGGTATTTCAAGGTCACCAACTATTTCCATTGCTTACCTCATCTTCAAATGCGGAATGACTTTGGTTGATGCATACACATTTGTGAAGACCAGACGAAAGATCATTTCACCAAATTTTAATTTCATGGGCCAGCTACTTGAGTTTGAACAAGAACTTAATGGGAAAATGCGCAATATCGAGGAAATCAAACTCCCGTTAGAACTTAGGTCGAGTGAGGTGGAGCCTCTTAAAGAACGACGATTAAATGCACCATCTGGTAGTGTGACTCCGTTTTTACTTCCATCCAACTCAAATACGCCATTTAATATTTCTTCGCCTGGTGTTCCTACACCCTATCCCTTTGCGTCGTCACATTTATCATCTAATCCTTTCACATTTAAGAATGAGAATTCGGCTAAAACAGTGGAAGCATGCAGGAAAAGTGGCCTTATTCGATTCGAACCTTTGACTCCTACTTCAACGCACTGCGGCTTCTAAAATTGTATGCACTGTACAAAATATGTGTTTAATAAGTATTACATAATATTACGTACGTCAAAGAGACCCCTTTATATTTTCCTAAGAATCATGAATCTAATTTCGTTTGTCTTTACTTTATGGTTTTCATCGCAATAATATATGTGAATTTTTTACTTTTTTGCGATTTAAGAAGTGTATCGGAAGTTAGAAGCCGAGAAAAGAACCTATTTGTTTTACAGTCAAACACTTTTTGAATAACTCGCTTGAGAAGGAACGCCCTCTTGCAAGCTCTTTAGTTCTTTTTAGTTCCTATAATTGTGTCCATGGTATGTGTGCGTACTCTCTGAATTTCCCGGTTTTGGGGTTTTCTCTGAATGTTTGATTTTGTAGTTTCGTACGATTTATCTTGTTTTGGTTTTATGATGGACTTGCCTCTCCCCCTCCATGCGATGATCTCCTGTGTATCGTAATTATGGCTAAGGCTAATTTGCATGAAATTTATCAATATGATTAATTTGTTCTTATTTCAAAATTTTTAGATGGTAGTAAAGATCAAGTATTGCAAGACAAATTTTCTGGATTATAAAGATTTTCTAACTTTCAATTGAGGCATTCGTAGTGACCTTCATGATAGAGTCGTAACGTATTTCACGGTTATTTCCTTTTGAGATTTATAAGACTATTAAACGTAATGAGATAATAATGTGCTGATTTCCCGAATGTTACTTAACTATTTACCTTCCCCCCAAGGTCGTACCCAGAGCAGTGGCAGGTCTAGGGAAGGGGTGAGGGGGGGGGGGCATCCTGGGTACAGCTTTGCTTCCCCCCCCCAAATATATTGCATTTTTTAGCCCAAACTTGGGTGGATGAACACCATTAATAATGAAAATCATTTACAGTGACGGGGGAGGGGGGATTGGGGCATGGACCCCCAAAATTATTAATTTTTTGAATTTATGGGCATTTCTGATTCAAATTATTAGATTAGCTTTGCTTTTCTATTATTCCCTCTTGAAAAACTTTGATTGTGCCCTCCCCCCCCCCCCCCGTAAAAGTTTTCTGCGTTTTGTGCCTGACCGTCTATACTCTCAGATAGATATTTTTTTTGCAAATTAGCCGAGAATTATCAACCTGATTTCCTTATTTGTCACAATTCCATTACATCTTGGCGGTGATAATTCAAAAGTTATAAAATAATAAAGGATGAACTATGCATGGTTGCAAAACTGCATATCAAAAAGCGCGCTAACGTGTAGCTCAAATTGTAGCATGCGTTGCGGAAGTGTGCCACGCACGGTGGAATAAGTAGTTTTATACGACGCGCACCAAGTTGTGGAGAATTCGTAATCTTCGGGTACCAAGACATTTACTCAACAGCGAAGAAACGTTATTTGGTTGTTTTAGCAACAGATTGTTTTACAAGGGCTTTTCTAACTTCAAAGATAGAGCAAATACAGTTTGATATTAAAAGTTCCATTCTCTTAGGGTTTCAACAAGTAAGAAAACAGGATATAAGGCATTATGAGAAAAAAAGAAGCATAAGCATCCGCCAAATAAATAAGATCTTTATATATTCTTATATAAGATCCATTATATATATTAAGATCCTAAATAAGAATAGACCGATTCAATAGTTTGGTAGTACTGAGTTTAATGTAAAATTTCCATCTGAAGAAAATTGTCACAAAACACCTTTTTAATACCCTAGATGACATATCTTCAGATGGATATCTGTGACTGGTTACATACATGTACATTGAAGCTGTATGAAAACCTGTTAAATAATAAAGAATGTTTTGACACCTTTATTTCATAATTATGTTTATATGTAAATGACTGTATTTGTTTCAGATAAATTGATTCTTCGATTCTTCTTATCAGTATATTTTGATTTTACTTGTGAAAACTTTGTGAGATTAGTAACTTGTTTGACATCATCTTGTCAAACAAACATATTACTAATGTTTTACTGAAAGCATTTAGTAGCTTGAATATGATATGACATGTCTAAAAACAGACTCCAATCTAATGATGTTTGAAGTATCACATGTGTCTGATTGGAAAGGGACCTATCTTTGGAAAGATTTTCGTTTGATTTCTTTGAAGTTTTAGGTTATTTCATTGCCTTAAAGCAGTTCACAATTTTGGCTCAATGTGCAGTTGAGTGCGACACCAATGTGTTTCTATTTTTTCTGGAGGCCTCTTTTCTGATTAGAACTTGATCAGGAAACCAAATATATTTAGTGACTAGAATACTTTGGAAAGCTTTTTTTATGCGTGCTATTTTCTTTTTTTAACTCTTTTGCGTATTTTCTATTATCTTTACAAAAATAATATAAAATTGATAAAAGAATGCGCCATTCTAGCAACTAAATTCAATTCGTAAAAATGGAAGGTCAAATCAGGCTGCCTCGTTACTTAGATAAATTATTGAGCAGAAACGAGTTCTGCTCAAATTGACTGAAATAAATTTTGAGTATTAAATGAGCTTTTTTATGATTTTCATTGATCTCGGTATCTTCACCTCTTACACACCTCTGCTAAATACGACCAGGTATGCCCCTCTGTTACTTGAGGGGCTTATTCGAGAAGACAACCATAAAGGATGAGTTTCAGGAAATGGAGAGAAAGTTGAAACACATGTAAGATTTTGGAGGTCCCTGTGTACCTCCAAATCGATTTTGGAGGTCCCAAAAAGCTGCTTTCGATACCCCTGTATACGTTCCGACAGAGTGTATATTCACTCTTTTGCAGTTGAAGTTGAAGTGTATTTTTCTTCTGCAGTTTAAGGTATAAGAAGACATAATATTGATCATAGTCTTTTGATTTCTCATTTTCTCTAGTCGATGTTCAGATTTTTTAGACTTTTGTTCATTTGGCTGTTTTTGTGTTTTTTATTAAACGGTAGCATGTGTTAGTTGATCTATATATAGTTGGACTTTCGGTATTTATGTATTATAGTTTAGGACATTAAATAAAATATATGTCTATCAGTATTATACTTTTTGAACTACCACTTTAGAAAAGATTCTTTAGAAGCAGGTTGGCATAGCTAAAGGGATATTGCTGGTAGAAGAAGAAACATTCACTGGATATGTTCAAAAAAAGAAGTAATAACCAGAATGAGTAAGCATGGTTTTTATACAGTGCACCCCCCCCCCCCCCGTCCAACGCATATTTATGAATATAAATCCAAAATCTGAAAAATAGAAATATAATAACGATGTATGCACCAAAGAATTGTGTTTTTCATGCTTATTCTAAATCTGCAAGATTTGTTAAGTTTAGTGTTACTCATCAAACATTATTAGTACACGAAAATATACATAATTTTTGAAAAAGGAGAGCGATCTTTATTAGCATTAATTTAAAAAACTTTTTCCACAAGACAAGTTTTTTTAAAAAAAGTTAAGAGCTCCATTAAGCCAAGAATGAGCAAAATAAAGTCAAATAGTTTTCCAAGCTTAAAACTACCACAAATCACTATCATTAAGTAAAGGAAACTCAAAACGAACAGATATTGCCATAAATAGCTGAGTCAAACTCAGAATGAGCAAAAATTAACATGGGTATTCTGATAACCCCCAGGTATTCTCGAAACCAGAACACAATTCGTGCTTTACTGAAATAAAAAAAATAAAATTAAAAAACAACAAACAAATGACATTTCTTCCTTAAGGTTTTGATGATTTTTTATTTATGAAAGTAAGAAAGGTGAAAATATTTCAAACTTAATTTGCTTTCAGTAAAGCGCCAATTGTGTTATGGTATCGAGAAGACACAGGGGTTATCACCCCTGTTCATGTTAATTTTTGCTCGTTTTGATTTTGACTCGGCTATTTATTGTAATTTCCGTTTGTTTTGAGTTTCATTTATTTAATGATAGTAATTTGTGGTAGTCTTACGCTTGGAAGATTATTTGACTTTATTTTTGCTCATTCTTAGCTTAATGGAGCTCTTCACTTTCCTTTTAAAAACTTGTCTTTTGGAAAAAGTTTTAAAAAGATTAATTTCTGTTCGTTTTTATTGGTATAGTCTTTTTCATGGAAAAAACAATATTGTATATCTTTTCAGTTTGCATAGGCAGCGCAACAGCGCTTTGTATTTGAGGATGACAACCCCCCTACAGCCCTCAGGGCAAGGGTTGTAAGTTATGCCCTGGAGGCATATTAGGTTTCTTATAAAAAGCGTTGTCGTACAAACTTCAAAAAGGGCTCATTGAATTGGAAATTGAGAAGACTAGTGCTCTTTCTAACAGTCGAAAGGGGTTGGAGGCAAACTAACTCCCCTCCCACGCCCACCGCTCCCCCAACACATCCAATCAAAATTTTGAGATAGCCATTCTGTTCAACGTAGTTGAAAAGGTCCGGAAATTATGTCTTTAAGGATGACAGCCCTCAGGGCAAAGGTTGTAAGTTATGCATTGGGGGCATATAAGGTTTTTATAGGAAGTATTGTTCTAAAAACGTCAAAAGAGGCTCATTCTAATGGATATTGAGTGGGCTAGTGCCCTTATTAATCATCGAAGGTGATCGGAGGACGAATGCCTCCCCCACCCCCTTCATTTCCCCAAACACTTTTTATCAACATTTTGATATAGCCATTTGGCTCAGCGTAGTTCAATGGTCCGGAAATTATGTCTTTGAGGATGGCGACCCCCCCCCCCCCTACAGCCCTCAGTGCTAAGGTCGTGAGTTAAGCCCTGGGGGGATATACTGTTTTTATAGAAAGCGTTGTCGTAGAAACTTCAAAAGAGTTCACTCAATTGGAAATTGAGAGGGCTAGTGCCCTTTTTAATAGTCAAAAGTAATCGAAGGGAGAATCCCCCCCCCCACGCCCACCATTTGCCCCAAAGAATTCCAATCGACATTTTGATATAGCCATTCTGTTCAACGTAGTTGAAAGGTCTGGAAATTATGTCATTGAGGATGACAATCACCCCCCAGCCCTCAGGACCATAGACGTATTATTAAAATTATTAAAAAAAATATATTTAAAATTATAAATCTATGCTCAGGACAAGGGCACTCCCCCAGCAGCCTTCAGGGCAAGCGTTGTAAGTTATACCCTGGGGGAATATAAGGTTTCTACAGAAAGATTTGTCATAGAAACTTCAAAAAGGGCTCGTTCGATTGAAAATTCAAAGGGCTAGTGCCCTTTTTAATAGTCGAAATTGATTGGAGGGCAACTAACCCCCTTCTCACGCCCACTTTTCCCCCAAACACATCCAATCAAAATTTTGAGATACCCATTTTGTTCAATTTAGTTGAAAATTCTGGAAATTAGGTCTTTGAGGATGACGACCCCCGCACAGCCCTCAGGGCACAGGTTCTGAGTTATGTCCTGGGGGCATATAAGATTTTGATAGAAAGCTTTGTAGTAAAAACTTCAAAAAGGGCTCATTCGGTTGGAAGTTTAAATGGCTATTGCCTTTTTAAACAGTCGAAAGTAATTGGAAGGCAACTAAAACCCTTTCCACGCCCATCATTTCCCCAAACACATCCAATCAAAATTTTGAGATAGTCATTTTGTTCAACGTAGTTGAAGGTTCTGGAAATTATATCTTTGAGCAGAACACTCCCCCCACAGTCTTCAGGGCAAGGGTTATAAGTTACATCCTGGGAGCATATATGGTTCTCATGGAAGGAATGCTCGCATAAACTTCAGAGAGGACTTATTTGATTGGAAATTGAAAGTTCTAGTTCACTTTTAAACGTCAAAAGATATCTGAGGGTAACCAGCCCCCCCCCCCACGCCTTTTTCCCCAATGCATCCAATAAAAATTTTGAGATAGCTATTTTGTTAAAAATAATTCATAGATCATATAACAAAAACTCCGGTGTCGACACAACCCCCCAGGGCCCGGGGGAAGGTGTTGTAAGTTATGCCTTGGGGGCATATATGGGTCTTATGGAACAGATGCTCGTATAAACTTCAAAGAGGGCTCATTTGATTGGAAGTTGAAAGTTCTAGTTCACTTTTTGAGAGTCAAAAGATATTGGAGGGCACCTAGACCCCCTCCCCCCTCCTCGCCTTTTTTTCTCAAACCCATCCAATAAGAGCTTTGAGATAGCCATTTTTTAAAAATAGTTCAAAGACCAAATAACGAAAACTCCGGGGTCGACACAGCCCCCCCAGGGCCCAAGACCAGGCGCTATAAGCTATGTCCTGGTGGAATATATGGTTTTTATGGAGGGGATGATCGTAAAAACTTCAGAGAGAGCTCATTTGATTGGAAATTGAATGTTCTAGTTCAGTTTTTGAGAATCAAAAGAGATTGGAGGATAACTAGCCCTCCACGCCCCTTTTTCCCCAAATACATCCGAAAAAATAATGAGATAGCCATTAAGTTAAATATTGTTCAAAAGTCAGATAACAAAAACCCCAGTGTGGACACAACCTCCCTGGGCCCGGGGGCAGGCGTTGTAAGTTATGCCCTGAGGCATATATGGTTCTTATGAAAGGGATGCTCGTATCAATTTCAGAGAGGGCTCATTTGGTTGGAAATTAACAGTTCGAGTTCACTTTTTAATAGTCAAAGGACATCTGAGGGCCACTACCCCCCCCCCCCTCCCACGCCTTCTTTTTCCAAACCCGTCTGATGAAAATATTGAGATAAAAATTTGTTAAAAATAGTTCAAAGGTCGGATAAGAAAACTCCGGTGTTAATTCAACCCCCAGGACCCCGGGGAAGGCATTCTAAGTTATGCCCTAAAGGCACGTATGGTTCTTATGAAAGGGCTGATCGTATAAACTTTATAGAGGCTTCATTTGATTGGAAATTGAAAGTTCACTAGCCCCCCTCCACGCCCAACTAGCCAACTAGCCCCTAGCCAAGGCAACTAGCCCCCCCCTCCACGCCCTAAATGCATCAGGTAAAAATTTTGATATAGATATTTTGTTAAAAATAGTTCAAAGTTCATATAACAAAAACTCCAGTGTTGACACAACCCCCCAGGGCCTGGGGTTAGGCGTTGTAAGTTATACCTGGGGGCATATATGGTTATTATAGAAAGGATGCTCGTATAAACTTCATAGAGGGCTCATTTGACTAGAAAATGAAAGTTGTAATTCACTTTTTAAGAGTCAAAAGAGATCGGAGGGTAGCTAGCCTCCTCCCACACTCCATTTATTTTTTTTCCCCAGAGGCACGTCAGTAGTATCGCCTTACTACTGTCAAGCAGACCAACATCCACTACTCCTTTCTTCCATTGGTCCGATGACGTGCCCTCCCCAGATTCCAATGGCACGCCCACCCCTGGAAAAACTTCCATGACTTGCCCTGGCAAGATTCCGAGCGCATGCTCTCTGACTCACGCGACACACCTGTTTCTAGCTGGCAAGATTCCAAGCGCCTGCCCTCCCTTTTCCTATAGAATTACCTTGAGAGCCACGACAAGATTCCCGCCCTGGCAAGATTCCCCCCCCCCCTCTGGGGGGAATTCCGAGCACACCCCTGTTTCTAGCTGGCAAGATTCCGAGCACGCCCTGTTTCTAGGTGAAATTTCTGGGTGTTTCAATTACTAGGAATGCGGTCGGGATAATACACAAGTTCAAATAAATTGACTCCCTCGCACCTGTACAATGCGGTCAGCTGTTTCTAGCGGAGCCCTCAGATATCAAAGTGTACCCCCCCCCCGTTTCAAGCGCATGTTTCGTCGCGCGACACACCCCTGTGTATTTCAGTGACAATACCTCTGACGTCACGGTACACACCCCCGTTTCAAGCGCATGTTTCGTCATGCCACACACCCTTGTGATTTAAAGGGTTAGATAAGTGGAGCTCTCAACCCCTCAAGCCATCACACTTACGCAATGCGGTCACGACACACCCCTCTGGACTTGAATGACATCCGACGACTTACCCCGTTTCAAACGCTCAAGCCTAATATGCTTGACGCAATTTTATGTAACCCTGCGACAGGAACCCATGGGGGAATCCCCGCTTGTAACTTAACGACAGCTAACACCCTGCGTAATCATTGTGCAACAGTGTCACGTAGCAGTTTTTTGCCATTTTATTTTTCGCCTGAAACGTACAATTTTTTTTTCTTTAACTTAATGGCGGCACATACTTTATGTAAGGTCACATAATGATTGCGGAACCATCATTGTCAGATAATATTTTTTTGACATTTTCGCCCGAAACCCTCAACACAGTTTTTCCTCCTTTTAACTTAATGGCATCTTATTTTTCGCCCGAAATGCTCAACACTTTTTATTTCACATACAAAATTCTAATATGAAGATTCACTTTCTGTAACAGCCAAATAAAAGTCTCCGGGCTTATAATCAAAGTAGCCAGTATCTTCACTGCGATGTCGTAAAAACAAGACTCTTTTATTATTCCAGCAATTGAAGCGTAGACCTGGTTCTTCTTCCCAAAATAATTTAAAGCCACGACGATACCATTCTCTTAAAATTAAACTGAACTCACGTTTAGGGATTTTCACAATCATGCCAGGGTAAGTATTCTCCTATTGATCACATTTGTCATAGTGACAATTGGAGCATAAGAATCCTCTAGTATGATAGTCACAAATCTCTTCAAGATAAGAATTACAATCTTTCATTTGCACTGCATATCCTCTATGCAATTTATATGGGTAGCATAATTTACACTTTTCATTATATTCACCAGCAAAAGTACAATTCTCACAGGATGACCAGCTGCCCAATGTATACAAGCATAATGGGCATGTGTAAAATATTTTTCGATGTCGACTGCTCCACTTCCAAAACAAACTGACTCTCAAACAATAAAAATGTCTCCTAGGAGCGTTACAAAATGGCCGTCTAAGTAGCGGTTAAGAGCAAAACCACAATATCATTTTGTTTTGCCTCAATTAATATATCAATAAATAAAGCTTGGGGACCACGACGACGATATTCCAAAAATGGGGAATCGGTTCCCACTATATCGTTAAGCATTTCTCGAGAAGCTTTCTTTGAAGAGATAATTCCAGAAAGTTAGTCACTTTTCCAATTTTACTAGATTACGTAAGATTTTCTGATTCTCAAATCAAATCTCTCACTACCAAATACAGACTTTTTTCTATAAATTGCTCTTTGCAATATATTTAGCCGGCGCATTTATCCATCTTGTAGTCTCTGTATATGCGCTATATTCACCTTAGCCCCGAAGCACAATTGTTCTTCCG